>CM045561.1:20668533-21400603 GCA_024721245.1 Mitragyna speciosa
AATAGGAAAGCGAAGGCTAAATAGAACCAAAATTCAGCTATGTTCCATAAGGATGCTACACCTCATTCAATTAATTATGATGGGCTTATGCTACTTTAAATTTTAGCCAAAAAAAATCCCTCAAAAATTGATGAAGACCATTAGTCTAAGACCTTCTAGAACACATGCTTCTAGTTTAAGGTTGCACATTCACAACCTTGAGTACATAACAACAACGTATAACTGATATGAAGCATACCATCCGAGATTGACAGTTGACTAGGCTACAGTGCTGTGCAGACAGCACTGTGCAGTCTTGGGAAATTGGTCATAACTTGGGGTAGAAAACTAGAAATTTAGATCCATTTGTTGCGTTAGAAACTAGATTCATAGATCTTTCCAACGGTATAAGTTTTATTGTCTAATTCATTGTCAACTAGTACCAGAAATTCTGTAAATTTGACTGAATTTCTGAACCTGTTCATAACAGGTTTAACTAGCTTCCAACTTGTGGACTATTTTTGAATGGCTTATGATTTATTTATAGAGTGGGATCTTCATAATGATTTGAGTGCTTAGATTTTGGTTTCCATTGCTATAAATATGGTGCTTATCTGAGTTATATAGTAAGAGTAATGATGAATTAAAGTGTAGCACTTGAGTAAAAATGCAAATAAATGCATTCACAACCTTGAGTACATAACAACAACATATAACTGATATGAAGCATACCATCCGAGATAGAACAGTTGACTAGACAATAATTATCTCAACAACCAACATGTTTACCTTAAATTGTGCAAAACAACATGATAACCAATAACAACAAATTGTCTTGTGTCATCCTTGACCCCCGAAAAGATACATAACTTGAGAAAACAAGTAAAATAATGGTAAAAATAGCCACTTGCCACAAGCCAAAAAAGAGATTGAATGCTTCAAGAAATGGTACTCTAAATAAAAAAAATAGTTAGTGAATCCCACATGTTGTTCTCAATTAGGCAATATATAAGCATTTCAAGTCAATTAGGAAATTAGGACTTTTGATAATAATAATTTATTGAAGGGACAAGAGGCATTTTGCACGTTCATATCTAATAATCTTCCTAATTTATTGAACCGTCATTTCTAGATTTAGGTTCACCTTCTTTTGATTCCAAAAAGGCCCAATTCCACACAAATAATTTTTCAAATACTACTTACCAACTAGAAGATGCATTCTCATTGCTTGGCAATTGCAATCCAAACTTTGCAGTTAATGCATCAAGGACGCTAGTTCGTATGCCTTTGTTGGGTCTCAAGCCTATCCATCACCTTTTGTTGTGCTTGAACTTGCGCTTCCAAATCACTAGCTCTTTTCTCAGCTTGTTCAGCTCTTGTTTTGAGGGATTCAATCTCGGCAAGTTGCTCAACCATCATTGCTGTCCTCGAGACACCACGACCACGTACGTGTCCAGGTATGTGCCCAATTACTTCCATGCATATATCCTCCTCCTGTTCTACTCGTGCCGTTTTCTTGAGATTCACTTAACCGCTCCTTCAACTTAACCTACAATAACAAGTATCATCTTGTTAGTTATACAATGTGAGTTATTACCTATTCAAATATTGCAAAAGCTGTGTAAATACAAGTATATTGGAACTCACTGAGTTACTTGCCGATAGCTCATCAACCATAGCATTTTTCTTCCTACTGAAATGAGTCATATCATATAGTTCAATAGGTCCAACTTGACGTCCTTCTTTTACTTCCTATTATGTAAAAGAAGTTAGAAACCTGATATCATAGTATAAAATAAAAATATGTTGCACTATACCCGTTCAGTCTTGTGACGTAAAAATGATTTAGTTCCACCGGTGTGAGCTGATTTGAGCTTTGATCTATTAATGGCATTCCGTCTACTTATGGCCTACATTTAGTGAATGTAAACTTCTTGGTCAAAGAACAAAGATAGATATGGATATGTGTAAATTGTGTGAATTATGTGCCAAGTACCTGAAATTCTTCACTACAGAAGTAATTGCAGAGATAAACCCAATCATCTTTTTCCATTTGTGGAGGGCAATTTGAAAGAGCTTCTTCCTTCGTCTTGAAACTTTTGAAGAACTTGTGAAAATTGTGCCGCCTATTTCGATACTGAACATTGAGTTGCTTAAGCAACGCTGGTTCAATATGGTCACCTTCCTCATGAAGAAAATTATTCTGCATTTGAACACAACTTTGAGTTAGAATAAACCAGATTAGCAAAAAATAAAAATATTTCATTTACTAGGAACAAATTAACTTACATTGATCATTTTCAATAATGCTTCTCGGTCACTTTGTGGAAGCTTTGCCCATTTTGGGGCTTGCCACTTGCCAAAGTGCCGAATCACACATGACGCCTCAGAGATAAACTCCTGTGCACCATCTCCAATCAATCTACCACTTGTCTTGGAAACATGAACTTTGACCTTTTCTCCAACATTTTTCTTCTTAGTCAGTGCAATATTGCGTGTAAGTCCTCTTCCCTCGCTTCAATAGTTTGACGCCTAACCAAAATAGGATGTAAATTTTGGTTAATGGACTTCAAAAATTAGAGTTCTTAAAGGTGTAATAAAGTAGTGAAAGAAAGTCTATTAACTGTCACTGTTTTCATTTTGAACGGCTTCAATCCCTTCGTTGCTATTACTACCACACGATATGTAAGGGTCAGATCCTTCATGTTGTGAGGTAAGATTGACATTAGCTTGAACTTCAAGAGTCGTGGGTGATATCCGACCATCCCCGTCTGCTCTTGTAGTGGCTCCATCAGTACTTGAATTTGGTTCCTATTATCCAAAGACAAATGATATAAACGTGAATTAGAACATAAATATATTCATACCATAAGAATCATGGCTCAACGACTATATGTTTATGACTTAAAATAGCTGATTTTTTTTCCAAAAACTGTTTTGGCAGCCTAAGCTTCTCATTCCTTAATGTTTTTATTGTTCTTAACAACTCAAAATTCATGATAACTTTCAAAGGGTTCTTTTCAAAGTGAATGAAGTGTAGAAGAACTTTGATACATTAATTTGGGGCTGGAAGAAGTAAAGGATAAAGAATGTAGGACCACAAACTCTACATATTTTTAGTAGTTGAAAAGTCTAATCATGGCCACTTGAAAAGTCTACCAATGACGCTTGTGTGCGTCAAGATAATATCATTAAAAATGAAAAGACACTCATACGGCATGTCTAGACACTCATAAGCAGAAATTATTGAAATCAACAACCGTATGGTAGACTTTCAAATTTGGAAACAAGATTAAAAGATAATTGTAATTGTTTGGCAGCCCAAATTGACTACTTTGTCTGGTTGCATTTTTTTTTAAAGGTTCCATTATACATGTTCTGGTTGCATTATTTTTGTTTAAAATGTTCCATTATACTTTACTTCTAGTTCGAGCCCTATTACTTTGACAGTAAGCTAATGATTTTTCGAAATTGTTACAAGAATTCCTAGCAACGTAGCAGAAAAATGCTGAATGAAATTTATGGACAAATTCTTATCAATCATGAATGACATGTTTAGTAGTAATTATCATCTAAAAAGAGAAGAATAAAGACGGAATTAAAGCTACAACAAGCACTTGAAAAATGTTTGGATGAAGAGGGAAAACAGAAAAATAAACCAGGCATATGCTCATTGCTAAAATCTGATGCTACTTACCTGTCTTTCACAGTTTTTGCAGCTTCTACTACTATTTAAAAAATGGAGAAATTTATGGAATAAAATAATGAAACTAAATTCCCTTATAGTTATGAAACTTTATTAACGAAACCATATATTGGCAAATATGTTAAAACAAGTGGAACCCAACAATGGAACTAAATCAGCAGCAGAGGTCAAGAAATTCAACGGAGGAACTTACGGGAACTGATGTTGGCTTACAAATTGTTAAAACTTCTGTTTCTTTTTTTTGTAATATCTCAATGTCCTATGCCATCACAGGTGGCTTTTAAATTGTTAAAACTTTTGCTTCATTTTTTAATATCTCAATGTCTCAAATGTTAACCAATCATTTAGACCATATAGAGGATAGCACCAACCTCGGTTTCTGCAAACAGACGCATTTGAATTGTTCTTTTTCGTCCCAAGCTAGATCCAGAGCCTACACCAGTGTTTGATGCACCAACCTACAACAATGACAATGTTTATGAATACTATTGCTCTAAGTCTACATGTTCATACGAAAATCACAAACCCTTTAACTGTATTCTCGATACCTGACTAGTTGAATTCAATTTAGATTGAAGTGACAATGCTGTCGCTTCACGTTCAGATGAGGGTCTTGCTCTACTGCTTGCATTGACCGGTAAATTAACTTTTGTTGCACCAGCTTGCTATTAACAACAAAAACAAATATCCATGAAAGATATGCATTTTGAAGTAAGAAAAAATATATTCAAACCTTTTTTTCAATACCTGATCACCTGCATTAGGTCTACATTGTTGTGGACCTAATGCGTTTGTACCTCCGCTTAGTCTCGTAGGGGCATGGCCTTTTTTCCCAGGTCCAGCCATCTACAATTAGAACAAGAAAAAAATTATTATTCATATGGCAAAAAATTGATGGTATGATAGACAAACTAAATTTCATGTTTTATGCTATTTGTATGTCATGGATTGCCACTTTGCAAGAGGGACAACATTGAAAAGTAGTTTAACTAGAAAAAAAAATATACACTAGCCAAACAATATTGGTATCATAAACAACCTAAGTTTCATGTTTTCTACATAGTGAACATCATGGATTGACACTTTGCAAGAGGTAGAACATTGAAAAACAATAAGTTACACCGATTTGTGCAAGAAAGTCAGACAAACCAGCAACTATGCAGAAAAGAGATCTTCATTATAAATGGTATTGTGCAACACATGTTCAATCCGAATCATAGTCATCACTTTCAACTATATGTTCATCTTCATCTTCAGTATTAGAAAACTGCTCAATGTCTTCATCATCAATGAAGTTATCATCTATCCCTCGTGCACTTTTGGTTGAATTTCTAGAAATTAAAGTATTAGCTTCAATCCTCTCATCTGCTAATGCATCCCCTCGTCTTAAAGACTGCAATTCATCATTTTGTTGCACACTAATAAAATCTTCAACATCATCTTCTTGATAAGCCTCATCATCACCAACCAAATCATTTTCTTGTTTCTCAAGCACATCATATGATCCACGAGGACTGACCATGTCTACTATATGCCAATGACCACCAAGTTTCATATCCTTGAGATAAAAAACCTGTGCAGCTTGGGATGCCAATATATATGGTTGGTCGATGTACCATTTCTTTGACATATTAACGCTAGTGATGTTCCACTGCTTGTCAAACTTGATTCCTGAACTATTTCTTAAATCCAACCAGTCACATTTAAACAATACCACTCGATTTTGACTAAGTGGGTATTCCACCTCTAAGATATCAGTGAGTATACCATAGAAATTGATTTCTTCATTATCATGCTCCCCCTTAACCATAACACCACTATTTTGTGTTTTCCTTTCCTTCTCACGATCTTTGGTGTGGAACCTATACCCGTTAACATTACAACCATGGTATCTGTTCACTCGAACATCAGGTCCTTTAGCCAATGACAAGAGTTCATCATGGCATCCCCCAAGTGCATGCAATTGAGAAACCTATGTCAAATAACAATCAACTAGTAATTTATTAACCAACTTACAAGTTTTACGAGGATTGAGAAATTTAAGTTATGCTTATTGTATACTTACACGTTCGTCAAACCATTTTGGAAATTCTAAATCTTGTTGTTGTTGGATATTAGGCAAATTTTGCTTTTGCAAAATTTCATCATGTTCCCTATGCAAACAATATTAGTTCATTAGACATAACTTATTATTAACCGATATAAAGGTAAAAAAAAATTAAAACTTCAACGATGTCAACATATAAAGGTTGCCTACCTTATGTACTCGTCTATCTCTTCACAATTTTTCAAGATGTACAGGTGAACCATTCTCAATTCAGCATCATCCAAACAACCAAGCATTGTTGCCCCAAAAGGTCGGGCAATACTTGAAAAAATAGATAACTCCCAGGAGGCTTCAACCCTCTCTGAATTTCGTTCCATATGATTAAACCTTGTTGGAACATTTCGCAAGTACCTAGAAATGAATGTAAGACATTCATCATCCAAGTAATGCTCTGCGATGCACCCTTCTGGTCGAGCCCTATTACGAACATATCGTTTGTATTGACCCATTTTCCTATGTTCAGAAAATTAATGTCAATAATATTAAAGCTTATAATTTCTCTAATAAAATCAAACAATTACTTTCCAAAAAAGATTTTTCTTTTTTACCTTTCAAATGGAAACATCCATCGATATTGTACTGGACCAGCAATTTTGGCTTCAGCAGGCAAATGAACCATTAAGTGGACCATTATGTCAAAAAAAGACGGAGGAAATATTTTTTCAAATTTGCATAGTATTAAAGCAATATTCTTCTCTTGTATTTCCAACTCATCCAAATGTAGAGTTCTGCAACAAAGTTTTCTAAAAAAATTGCTTAGCTCTACTAATGTTTGAGAAACTTCCTTTGGTAGCATTCCTCGGATTGCCAGTGGAAGTAATCGCTGTAAGAATACATGATAATCATGACTCTTCATGCCGGAAATTTGGCTTTGAGTTTTCTTAACACACCGAGTTATATTGGAGGCAAATCCATCTGGAAATTTGATTGAGCTTAAAAACTGACACAGTTTTTGCTTCTCCTCAGGTGATAAAGTGTAGCATGCAGCTGGCATTATATACGAATCACCATCCTCTTGGAGATGCAAATCTTTCTTTATACCCATTTCCTTCAAATCTCTCCTAGCATTCAAAGTGTCCTTGTTTTTCTCACCAGTGCTCATTAATGTTGCTAATAGACTTTCAGCCACATTCTTCACAACATGCATGACGTCCAAGTTGTGTCGCAATTTGTTCGTACTCCAATATGGCAATTCAAAAAATATGCTTATCTTGGACCAATTTACATTGCTTTCCCTACGCTTTCGTTTCTTCTGTTTAAGCAGATTAGGTGCCTTTCCAAACTCAACCTGTTCAATACCCCGAAGTTGTTGCAATATTTCTTCACCAGACAAAATTTGAACAGGTTGTCTAAGATCTCTCTCACCATTAAAAGCCTTCTTTTCTCTCCGCCATTTATGATCAGGCGGCAAAAATCGACGATGTCCCATGTAACAACACTTATTTCCATGTTTTAAATAAACACTAGTAGTGTCATGTAAACAAATAGGACACGCATCATAACCCTTTGTACTCCACCCTGACAGATAGCCATAAGCTGGAAAATCATTAATCGTCCAAAGAAGCGCAGCACGTAAAAGGAACATCTCTCCAATCGAAGCATCATATGTCTCAACACCTGAAGACCATAACTCATTCAACTCATCAATTAGAGGTCGAAAAAAAATATCAATATCATTTCCAGGACATTTAGGACCAGGAATAATCATTGATAATAGGAAAAATGGATCTTTCAAACATTTCCAAGGTGGCAAATTATAGGGAACAAGTATCACAGGCCATATGCTATATGTATTACTCATATTTCCAAAGGGATTAAAACCATCACTTGCAAGTCCCAACCTCACATTTCGTGGATCAGCAGAAAAAGATTCATGAATTTTGTCAAATTCCTTCCAAGCTATTGAATCAGCTGGGTGGGCCATCGTGTTGTCATCATCCACTCGTCTCTCATTATGCCACCTCATATCCTGCGCAATCTCTTTATTAACAAACAATCGTTGCAACCTCGGCTTCAATGGAAAATATCGCATCACCTTTTTAGGAATTTTGGATCCAGGAGACTTATACCTAGGTGCTTTACATTTTTCATTTGGACAATGATCAAGGGAGGCATTTTCTTTCCAGTAGAGTGCACAATCATTTTCACAAACATGTATTTTTTCACACTTGAGACCTAATTCTCTAATGAAATTTTTAGCATCATAGTACGAACTAGGAATTGATGCCATAGGAAACACTTCATTGAGAAATTTGAGCAACATATCAACAGATTTGCAAGTCCACTGATTCATTGTTTTCAAATGGAGAATATGGACAATGAAAGAAAGCTTTGAATAACGGTCGCAGCCTGGATAGAGGTTTTGTTCAGCTTCGGATAACAATCTAAGAAATTTACTTGCTTCACCTTCAGGCTTACGATAATCATCTCTCCCACAGTCTCCCGAACTCCTCCAATTCTCACCAAAGTTAGCAACTCCAACATCATTCAACATTTCTTCGATATCATCACAATCACTATTTTTATCATCAATATTTGTTTCATCATTCTCATCACCATCAGAGTCATCTAAACTTTCACCATGATATATCCACCTAGTATAACTTTCAACTATTCCTTTACAACTAACATGTTCATCCATAACCTCCATAGTTTGTGAATCAAAGTTGTTGCATTGTTTACAAGGACAAGGAAGTTTACAATTCGGATCCTTTCCTAAATAAGCAAATTTGATAAATTCATTAACACCATCTAAATACTTGCTGTTTAGGTGATCTTTAATTTGCATCCAACTTTTATCCATGTTATTCCAGCCTTTTACCTAAAGAACATAAATCATACTCTAGTTACTATCAAGACACAAAGCACTTGATATGAAAACGAAATCAACAAATAGCAAATATAGCATAATAATCATATATAAGCTTACTTCTTTCAAAAAAATTAAAAACAAAAGATATTCCTCTCCCCTCTTCTCTTTTCATGTAAACACAATAGAAACAAAATTGTGGCTTTTCCAAAAGAAAAAAATAACAAAATTACATCGAAAGAACTGAGATGGAACTAAGGTTCCTAGGTTTGGAGTTGGCAGTGGAGCCTTAGGTAGAAAGGAATAGATAGTTGTAGTTGAGCTTGATGAGTCGCGATGTGGTATGGTCATGCATATAAGCCTAGAACCCAATCAAGTCAACAAACAACCAATTAAATTTGAACGGAACATCAAAAAATTCAAAAAATCAAATGAAAATGAAAGGTAAAGATGCGATAACAAATTAAAAAACAAGACTAACAAGCTGCAAAGTTTGTTAATATCTTCTTAACTAAGCTATAATTCCAAAATACTAGTATTTTAATAGCCTATTGGACTTGCAAAATAGGGCCATTGATATATCTAGAATTTCTTTAGGAAGTTGTTCACATATTCGTCTCGTGAAAGTAGATGTCTTTTACAATTTAATTTTGAATCAAAATTCTAATACAGAAAATAGGTACAATTACAATTATGATCCTCTATCATTTTGGGTGGGAGCAATTTAGCTTCTTAAGTTCAAAAGGAGGCGGAGGAAGAAGAAGAATAATAGGAAGAAGATGAAGAAGAAGAAGAGGGAAGAACTAGTTTACCTTTGACAACATTAGCCCATCAAGTTTGTAAAACAACTAAGTCATTTACTTCAACAAAATGATGTTCTAAAATTCTTATATTTTACAACTGAGATTCTAAAATTCCTTCAACAAAATGATTAAAGAAATATTAGTCAAATATTTTCGAAAATGAAAATGCCATAGAAACTCAAAAAATTTCCCAAAATTACAGAAAAGTTGATTAATGCATGCCCAAAAAAAAAAAGAAAGAAAGAAAAAATATCATGTTATAATATAAGTCCAGAAATTTATAATTACATCAGCAAATGTTCAATGTTAATGGAGTAGGATGAGTAAGTAAGTAATTATTTGTATCCTACTAGTGTCTTTTGTCTATTGATAGATTAAAGGAGTCTAATCAATCCAGTGTTTTATTGTACTAGGCTGCATTTATACTAGTACTACTAGTTTTGACTCCCTATACATACACAAGTGAAAGCAAGTGTGTTTGTTTTGTTGGGGATTAAGACATATCAGCTTTATTTTGTTTCTTAAATATATATGGATTAAGAACATGGGATCTAAAATTATATGCGAACTCAAGACACGCAAAACAGTTCAACCTCTAACTTAGTACAATCATAGTAGCAAATAATATACTGTATCATGCAAGAAACAAACAACAAGAATCTAAGTAATATTGCAGATTCTCTGTTAAGTGACGTGAAGACATTGATATCTTGTTTCAAAAGCAAATCACTTGCAGGCTATATGATCCGAAGATATGCTTTGCCTACACAATTCCCAAAGCATCATTTAATATATCTATAAATAAAGAAACTATAAGCTCAAATTTGTTCCCAAAAATTGCATAATTTTCTTACATGTGATTTGAGAACAGGCATCTAATACATTTGACATCATTTGTTCACCAACGGAAGCTAAAATCTAAGGAAAATATGGATGTGATTATCTTTGAAAAATAAAAAATATCAAAGATGAGGTGACTTTAAAATAAAAAAAAAAAAGAGGCAATCACCGCCATTACAAAGGTTATAATCCCATGGTCATTTCTAGAATATTATGAAGTAGCAGTTTGACTTCAAGTTGCAAATTCTATAATTGCTAAACTAAAATGGTCCACATAGCAAAAGAAAGAGACCATTAACTATGTTTTAAACTACGAATTAATGTTTCCATTCGAAAGTATCATCAATATTTTAGCAAACTAATTGTATTTTCTTAACACAGTTACACTTTTTCTTGTTATTTGTTGGCATTTTCCAGATATGATTGATATTTTTTAATCAATAAAAGATCACGTACCAATAGTCTTAGAAATGAAAAGTGCATGTTGCTAGAGAATATTTTCCAATTTCCCGTACAAACACTAAAAAGTCGTAGTAAAAAGACCTTTATCATGTAACATATAAAACTTCTAAATACAACCAAATGAATCAAAACACTAGGAAACTGAAAAATTAAAAAAACTAACAACCAAGCATTTTCTACTGCAACTTAATTGCACATATTGATGGCTGATTCTATGCATTTCATCGGAGACATAACTAAAGACATTCTCAAAACTTTAACAGTAAGACAAATAGCTTTTGAAGCTGAAATTGCTACTAGGCATTACAGGTAGCAACCCAAATTCAAAAAAGAGACATAGTAATTCAAAGACATAGTAATCTACTACTACAAAGAGACATAGTAATGATACTAGTAATTTCAAACCATCTGCGTTTCTATATGATTTCTCTATATGAATACTTAGTTTTCCTGGCACATGCTTCACCCACTATATTGGTTATCAATGTTATACATCTTCACTTACTTTTACAACCGGCCAGCACCTGCCTCAATACATAGGACAAACCCGATCCCTGTCGAATATCCTATTAACTGGAACCAAACCTGAAAATTTAAAGCATAGCACACACATAAGAGATTTAACAATGAGACAAGAGAGATTTACTTTATTTAAAGAATTGCAGAGAAATTTATGGCAAATTTTAAACCACATAATTTGTGGGCATGGGTTGTTTTTCCAGATTGTTTTCTCTTTTAGATTGACTATAAATCCTTTTTGTAACAAATGGCAATAAAAAACAAAAACTTTTTTATTTTTTGGAACAAGCCAATACTGCTATTAAATTAGAATTCAAAAAAGTTTGATCTAATTGGTAATTACATGTTAACAGTGACATGTTAATTGCTAAAAATACTGCTATAAAATTATTATTGACTTGTTAGTCTTCTCACCAAAGACCACTATGCATGTATCCAATCAACTTCCCCCACCTTTCCCTTGCCTTATCACCCTCCCTTTCAGTCCTAATCTAACCCCTTAATAGCCCTTCCCATTCCTTCACTGCCCTAGTCCCCAAAACCCCACATACATGCCTTTATAGTAAGAACAATTACATCTGCTGATACATTTGGTCTTATTGTCTTAGCGTTCTTCTTCTTGAACCTTCAGTCTACTAGACTACACTCATCTACTGCACATTATTGGTAACATTTTTCACACCATAATCACTCAAATATGTACTATCTACTGTTTATCAAATTAACACACATTATAATCTATGAAACCTGGCCAGTGTGCAATAGGACTACTATTCTATACACCAAATTAACATCGCTCTTTGACAAACTGTTAACCATGAAACAAATAGCAACACAAACAACAACAACAACAACAACAACAACAAAACACCTTTCTTCTCTCTCTTTTTGTCTAAGTAGTTAGTACACATTCCTTCCACGCACCCCACCCCATATCCATGTCTTTAGTAAACACAAAGTCCACATTCATAGCACATGAAAATGAAAAATACTACTAATATATGGTGGTCTGCATTTTCCAACAGGCGAAATACTTACTCAGAAGGGGCAATGGTTGATCGGTGGTTGTTGATAGGGTGCAGCTGGTTGTATCTTCAAATTTGCAAATTGCATAAAGCCGTCAAAAGTTATGGAGAGTAGGTGCCACCAGCTATGCCATGCTATCAGTTTTGATTAATCAAAATGTTTCTTCTTACTTCAGTTCTTCAATTTCAATGGTTCACCCTTGCTAACTTGTAATCAATCTTTCAGACATAAACCCAATTTGCTCTCTCCCTCTTTCCCCGACCTATTCTCCCTTTTTTCAATTTGAATGGGTTTCGCCCCTGCTAGCAGATTTACCTACCACAAAAGCACAAAGCTTTATGCATCACAAAATTACCAAACAAAATTTAGGGGAAAATCAGCATTAGCCTAAGCTAGGGTCCAACTAAAATTAGGGATTTGATTGCAAGCCATACTTTACATAACAAGAAGAAGAAAAAAAATGGTTGAAAATCGTACGAGGAGGGGTTTGTGCTTCTCCTTCTCAGCTGGAATTTCTACAGAAATAGAGATTCCCACCTCTTCTTCAACTTCCACTTGCGTTCAATTGTTCCCTTGCTCATCTCTGATTTTGCTCGATTTTCCCAGTAAAATATAATCACTTTCTGAATGTGGGATGAATGTGGCGCAGCTGGAATAGGGACGAAGGGTGCAGCTGAACAAGTCTCTGATTTTGCTATATTTTCCCAGCTGGAAAAGAGACGAACAATGCAGATGAATAGATGTATGATTTTGCTCTATTTTCCCAGCTAGAATAGGGATGAAAGTGCAGATTCTGATTTTGCTCTATTTTCCCAGCTAGAATAGGGACGAAGAGTGCAAAACTTTGATTTTGCACTATTTTCCCAGCTGGAATAGGGACGAAGAAGGTAGCTGAATTTGGTAGAGAGAGAAGAAATTGGTGAAGAATGGGGAATTGGAAAATATTTGGTAGGGACGAGTGTATTGGAGAGGGAATTTTGATTTTTTGGTGCAACAAGGTTGGGGGGGAACGGTGTTTAACTTTCATTTTACTTTTTCTCAAAGTGTTTTTTTTTTTTTTAAGCAGTAATGGGTCGGGGCTGGGTTTGAAATTTTAATTTCGACCTTGACCCGATTAAGTGATATTGTTTTGGACTTCGACCCATTACCTGATGGGTCCAATATTTGGTTTCTCAGATTCAGGTACGATCAGGTCTGGATCTAAACAGTGAAAAAATTATTATCCATTACATATTGATTATTAAAAGTGTAAAATACACCTGTGCGTGCATGTATTGTTTGAATATATTAGGTATTGAAAGTATAAAACATATACATACATACATATAAATAGGTTTACCTTGGGTCCGAGTCGAAATAGAATATTTCGGATTCAACCCAATTTTATTAAGGGAAAATGGGTTCCAATCGTGTCCAAGCCTAGATTCGTACTACTGACAACGCTACATATGTTATTAGTAACGGGTCTAGATCGACACCAATCGAGTCTAGATATGGAATTATTATAGACGGACAAAGATTTTCTCAAAAATATAAACAAAAATATAAGTGGAACTGTCCATCGTGAGATGGAGAATCCGAGATATAGCATTGGAATGATAGAGACTGTGCAAATAGGTATGTATACACACACACACACGTGTATGTAGACAATGTGCATATATACACACCTATGAATGTATACAATGTTTATATGTGTGTGTGTATAGGCATACATACATACATGCATTTAAATATACACGCACATATATACATATGTACATATGTATGTATGTATGCATATGTGTATATGCATATGTATATATGTATATCTATGTGTGCATAATATGTATATGTGTCTGTGTGTATATATATAAATGTATGCATGTATGTATATATCTATACACGCACATGTATATACATACGTATGTATGTATATAAGTATGTATATAATCACATATATGTGTGTGTATACATATATATATGTATGTGTGTGTGTGTATACAAGTATATATATACTTATATATGTATTATATGTACTTATATACATAAATATATATATAGATAACACACAAATATATAAATTTTCAATGACAACAAATGTTGTCACTAACATATAGGATATATTTCAGGGACAACTTGTGAAAGTTGTCAAAAAAGATACCCTTTAAGTGACAACATGATATAGTTGTCAGAAAAGGTATAGATTCAGTGACAACATAGGTTGTCACTGATGCTTTAAATTTAAATGTTAAAAAAAAAGTCTAACTTTAGTGACAACCCATTCAAGTTGTCAGAAAAAGATCAAGATATACTGATGAGAAATGTTGTCACTAGTACGTAGAATCTGTGACGACATATGTTGTCACTAATCCCATTGATTTAATTTTTCATGACATTAAATTGAGTTTAGTGACAACATATTCTTGTCAAAGAATGTTGAATGTTCAGTGACAACTTATGTTGTCACTAATCCCATTGAATTAATTTTCCCCAACGTGAATAGGTTAACTTTAAATGCTATTTAGTGACAAAATATTCTTGTTGGAGAATGTTAATGTTAGTGACAATAATGTTGTCACTAATTCCTCCCAATAACATGTTTTCAAAAGAGCCTAATTTTTTGTGACAAGTTTATGATGTTGTCAAAAAATGTAGAAGATTCAGTGATAACGTGCTTGTCACTAATGGCTGAGAGTATTTTTAATGACAACTTAAGATAGTTGTCATAAAAAATACTATCTTCAGTGACAACCTAATGAGGTTGTCATAAAAGGTCCAATATTTATTGACAATACAAGTTGTCACTAATACCATCCATTTGAATTATAAAAGTTATTAAAAAAAGTCCAAACTTTATTGACAACATTTTTGTGTTGTCAGTAAATGTGAGGCTACAGTGATGACTATTGTTGTCACTAATGCCTTAAATATACTTTGAAAAATGATAGAGATTTTATGACGACACGTGTTGTCACTAATATTATTAGATATAGTTTAGTGACAACATATGAATTTTGTCAGAGAAAATAGGGAATCAATGACGATATAAGTTGTCACTAATACCTTCAAAAAATTACAAATGTTAAAGCTTTAGTGATGACATCAGTTGTCACTAATATATTTTAATATACTTTAGTGACAACGTATGAATGTTGTCAGAGAAAATGATTTTTTAGTGATGACATGTTTCTTGTCAGAGAATATAGAGGAATCTATGACGATATAAGTTGTCACTAATACCGTGGATAAAAACAAAAAAAAAGTTAATGTTTTTAGTGACGTCATTTGTTGTCACTAGTACCATTACACATATTTTCAGTGACAACTCTCGAATGTTGTCAAAAAAAATTGGAGTTAGTGACAACATATTTTAGTTGTCAGAATAAGATATTGTTTTAGTAACGATTAATATTGTTAGTAATGCATTGAATATGTATCAGTGACAAAGCATGTGATTGTCAATAAAGGGGTACATTTTTTGTGATGATAATAGTTGTCACTAAATTTTTTGCCATATTTTCAGTGACAACACGAAGAATGTTGTCATTATTACTTAATATTTAGTGACAACATTTATCTCTTGTCAGTAATAAAAGTTGGCGCCACAAGGCGGGATGCAATCAGTGACGACATTTTGTTGTTGTCACTGAAGACACAAACAATTGTGACAAGATTTTGTGTTGTCACTGAAATTAACCTTTAGTGACAATATTATTTTGTCACTAAAAAATGTCGTCACTAATAATCTTTTTTCTTGTAGTGGAGTAATCTCGACCTTGGAGGGCGAACACGCGATCAAGAAAGTTCAATCCGGAGTTGGCCTCTTTGAGGATTCACAACTCAAGGGAAAGAACAACACGCCCTAAAACACCCAGCACCTTATATCCTCCCATGCATGACTGGGTTGACTATCCATGAAGTAACGGTGAAGTTAGTCACGGCAGTCTCACACATAAGTAACACATTGGATAATGAAAGCATGTAACACATTACAGAATAGATACGATAAAGTACATATCTTTCCTCAAGTAACACATTTCATTAAATAATAATGCCAAGTATAACATGGCATTTCATGCATCATGCACACATAAAACACTCACCTGAAGTGCCTAAGAAAAGATTTCGTAATATGGTTGGGAATCACTTCCGGATCTTGAAATTCAAAAGAAAATAGTCGTATAAAAAACCCGACTAAATCTAAGCAATTTCATAAGAAAATTTGAGAAATACCCCAAGTCTTTCTAGGGTTTTGGAGTTTAGGGTTTTACCCTAGGGTTTAGGGTTTTCAAAATTAGGGTTTTCAAAATTTTTAGGGTTTTGCTCGGAAAGGTTCAATTCACTAATAGCTCATCTACGTAAATTTCTGCACATTCTAATCACTAAATTACAGCTTATAAAGCTTTAAATCATAGCCTAATCACTTTATTTCTTAGGTTTTTACCGAAATTTTGGCAGCATTTCCCCTATAATCGGACTAACCCAAAATTTTTAACCTGCAAGGAAAACAGCCAAACAACCCAATCTCACATAGTTCTACCAATTTCACATCAAAATCACTTCAATTTCACCCAAATTTATCACAAAAACACATAAACTACTCCAAGGTTCTTCAACCAAATCATCGTTAATTCATGTCATTTCAAGTTTAAATCACTATCTACAAGTCATACAAGTCCATAAACCTTGTATTCATGGAATAAAACTTCATATTTCATGGCTTAAATAAATCATACTTAACAATAGAGACATGGTTTAAAAGCTACAAAACTACAATTTCATACTTGAAATAATAAGAAAAGTTCTTGGTGAATACCTTTAATAAGGCAAGATCTTTGCTTTGGAGGAAGATTAACTCACTTTCAATGGATGAAAATTGTCTAAAAATGGAGAGAAAGCTTCAAGAAAATGAAAACAAGAGAGGGTAGAAGGAGAGCAAGAGAAAGTCGGCCAAGGGTGAGAAAAGAAGAAGAGAAATAGGTCAAGGTTGTAGAAAAGAAATAAAGAGATAAATGGGAAAAGAAGTGACCAATCAAAGCATAACAAGAGTCAAGCTAGGGTTTATGCTTTTAAGGTAGTAGTTGTTAACTTGGATAAATTTGATTAGTGAAAATTTTTAATCTCTTATCACCTAGTAATTAGTAACTTTATGGCACAAATTTTAAGGCAAAAGAGGGAATAAAAGGGAGAAGAAAATTCGGCCAAGAAGAAAAGAAAAAGAGAGAGGAAATTTCGGCCAAGAGAAGAAAGAAAAAAAAAGAAAGAAGAAAATTCAACCAACAAAAAGAAAAGAAAGCAAGAGAATCAGTGAAATTTTTTAGTAAAATTGAGCTAAAGTCAATTGGTCAAAAGACTAGAAAATAGTAGAATAAGTTAGTCAAAATTAAATACTATTATAAACTAATGGTCCAATGAAATTAATCCAAATATACTACTTAGGTGTCCCACTTAATAATAAAAGAATCTTATTTACTTAACCTAATTAACTTAAGAAATCTTCCAACTAATAAATCAAAGATTAACACTAAACCCTAAATAAAAGAAATCCCCTTATAAAATGCATTTCGATTTTTCCTTTTCTTTTCTTTTGTCTTCTTTTTCTACTAATGGACATAACATGAATTAAATAGTTTTGGTATGAATTTCTAGGGTGTTACAATCCTCTTTCAGGAATTTAACTCAAATAGGAAAGAATAACACTCGCCTATAACCCTAGCACCTTATATCACCCCGAACACACCAAGTTCGACTAACCGTGGAGTAACAGTGAAGTTAATCACGGAAGTCTAAATTTATTCATAAGTTCAATCTTGAGTTAGCCTCTTCGAGGACATCACTCAGATATGAAATTAACACTCGCCTATAACACCCAGCATGTTATATCACCCCGAACACACTAAGTTTGACTAACCGTGTAATAACGGTGGGGTTAACCACGGAAGTCGCATACACAAACAATCACATTAAAGCATTAAAGCATATAACATTTAGCGGAGGAGGTGTGATAAAGTACACACCTTTCCTCAATTAGCACATGTCATTGAATAACATTTACAGACATAATATATCATTTCATGCAACATGCACACGCACAACACTCACCTGAAATGCTTAGGAAAATATTTCGTAAAAAGGTCGGGATTCGCTTTCGGATCCTGAAATTCAAAAGAAATAGCCTTATAAAAACCTGATTAAAAATCTAAGTAATTCAATGAGAAAATTTGAGAAATACCCCAATTCTTTCTAGGGTTTAATTTCTAGGGTTTTAGAGTTTAGGGTTTTACCCTAGGGTTCAGGGTTTTCGAAATTTTTAGGGTTTTTACCCGAAAAATTCGATTCACTAATAGTTCATTTTCTAAAATTTCTGCATGTTTAAATCACTAAATTACAACCTATATATCTTTAAATCATAGCCTATTCAATTTTTACTTCTTAGGTTTTACCAAAATTTCGGCAACATTTCCCCTAAAATCGGACAAACCCAAAATTTTTTCCTGCAAGAAAATCAACCAACCAACTCAACTTCAACTAGTCCTACAACTTCCATGTCATAATCAATCCAATTTCACTCAAATTTTCCATCAAAACACTTGAACCACACCATGGTTCTTCAACCAATCAATACTCAATTCTTGTTATTTCAAGATTTAAACACTAACTACAAGTCATACAAGTCTTTAAACATCATAATCATGGAATAAAACTTCATATTCATGGCTTGATTAGTCATGCTTAACAACAAGAACATGAGTATTAACTTACATAACTACAACTTATAACTTGGAAAGAATAACAAAAGTTCAAAATAAATACCTCAAACAAGTCTAGATCTTTGCTTAGTGAGGAGATCAATTCACTTTCAATGGAAGGAGATGATCAAAATGGAGAGAAAAGCTTCAAGAAAATGAAAGCAAAAGAGAGAAGAAAAAGAGAAAAAGAGGGCCAGCCAAAGTGAAGAAAAAAAAGAAAGAAAAAGGCCAAGAAAATGGAAAAGAAATAAAAAAAGAATTGGGAAAAATAACAACCAATCATAGCAAGACATAAGTGAGCATAGGGTTTTGACTTTCTTGCACATTAGCCACCAACTTGGCTAAACATAATTAGAGGAGGGTTTTAATATTTATCTTCCTATTAATTTGTAAGAGTTTTAGGGTACAACCCTTGAAGGAAAAGGTACAACATGCTATAACATAAAAGAAATCATACTATTATTTATTTTCTAACTATTTTCGGTTTTTCTCTTTGTTTTTTTTTCTACTAATAGACATAACGTGAATTAAATGGTTTTGTATGAATTTCTAGGGTGTTACATGGTCCGGTCCAATGACCATTTTTGAAAAGAAAGTTTTAGAAAAATTGTGCGTGTGTGAAAAAAAATTGAGTTTTTATTGAAAAATGTATTTTTTAGGAAAAATAGAATTTTAAAAGAAAATAAGGCCAAGACTAATGGTGCGACAGTTCTGGCCAACTAATTTTGAAAAAAAGGGTTCTATTTTAAAAATGGAGTCGCCACCTAGTATGGAGTTAGAGTGTACCAAGTCACCCGAAAAATCATTTAACAAAACAAAAATAAAAATTTTTCAAAAAATGTTTGAAAAATCCTTTTTCGACTCTGGTCTACAAAAATGAGAGAAAGAGGTCCGGAAGTCACATTTGAAGAAATGGAAGCAAAGGCTTGCGCCTAAGGCACACTTTCAACCTAACCGAGGCTAGTTACGAGGTTTAATCAAAATTTCCTAAATTAACCCTAAGTTTTGTTGCGTTCAGATGTATCTAAATGAATGCAAATCCTAAATCTAAATGTGGTATTGGGAGGGTCAAAATGTTCCGTCGAGGTTTGGTCTAGATAATCGCATTAATTGCGAAACTCGAGTCGAGACCTCGAGGGAGTCACGAGTGTGAATGCGAAATGAAATGCAAAAAGGAATATAGTATAGATATTAAGTGTAGAAAAAAAGTGGGTATGCAACATAACGGGTATGAGAGACTAATATCTCGTGACTGAATGTCTCTACTCGCAGAGGGGAGAACGGCATGTACGCTACCGTTTCTCACGTGAGTAGGCGACTATTTCTAGTGGGATCACTCAATTGACATAAATTCTAAGTGAAAATGCAACCTAAATGTCATACACTGTCAAATACTTAAAAAATAGATAATAATGATGATTATATACATATATAAAAATCATTCAAAATGATGAAAAACTAAAAAGGGAATAGCGTGTGAAATGATGTAAAATGCACACGAGTGCACCTAGCACTAAAATGCCTAAGGGTCTAGTGTTGGACTAGCCCTTTTCTAGGAATCTCCAGTAGCGTTGGATTAGCGGAGAAGCGAGAAAAGCCACAATTAGCGTTGGGCGAGTGTGGTGACGGAACAATAAACTGATAAAACATGAATTAAAGCAATAAAGCATGAATCGAAAGCAAGTAGACATATAAAGACATAAAATAATACGTAGGAGCAAGTCGCACATAAACATGATATTCTAGATGCAAATCCTAAGGAAAGCGGTAAAACATATAAGCACACAAGCACATATGCCCTAACTATTACATCGGGGGGTTAGCTACAATTTTTAGGGGAAAATGTAAGAATAGCTTATCTATTACACTTGCTATCTAAATACACAATTTTTTGCTAAAAATATGAGAAATATTATCAAGCTATTACATTGACTAGCTAAATACGAAAGTAGTACATTTTTGCCAAATAATAAAATTCAAAAAATTAAATAGCATAAAGGAAATAAATACACAAAAAGCATGAAAAAATAAGAAATATATGAAGAAAAATGCATAAAAAAATTACATAATGGCACATTGTAGCACGTAAAGAAAGATTAATGAGGAATAGGGATACCTCTTGAAGACCCGGTACTACACTATACGCTAACAAAATGAACACACGCATTAAATGTACCACTAGTTAAGGAAATAAAGCATAAAATATAAAAATTAACAAATTGAGGGTAAAAACGTAAATTCTATTAAACAAAGGAGGCCTAAAAAAAAATAAAAAATTCAAGCAAACTTAGGGGCTAAAGGGTAAAATTGAAGATTCGACTAATCAAGGGACAAAATTAAGAATTTATACAAGTTTAAGGGGGTAGTGATACAAAATCAAAGTAAATTGGGGGGAGCACAACAGTAAATTCATGCAAATATGGGGGATAAATTACAATTGCAAGACTTAATTAAAAGGAAACAAAATCTGGGGGGTCAAATATGAAAATTTGGAGTTAAATAGAGAAAAACAAAGAATTTTTAGGAAATAAAGGACATTAACCAAAACTCTAAGGACTAAAATATAAAAATATTTTTTGCACTATAATCAAAATAATTACAAAGAAAAATGATAACCCAATTAAAGCTAAAATAAGTAATTAAATCAACTTAACCAATTATTTTAACAACTAACCAAAAAAAACTAACTTAAGCAAAACGTCAGGCGAGCATGTGGATTAAAAAAAATCTGAAAAAAGTAAAGAAAGAAAAGAAAAAAGAAAAAAATACTAAACCTTCCACCTATAATCTGATTCCTTAAGTTTAATAATTAATTAACTGATTAAATCAAAACAAAAATACATACGAAATAAAGAAATATCCAAAATATCCCATTAATAAACCCAAATCCCCTATTCTTCTTCTTCTTCTTCCTTTTTATTTTCTCTGTTTTCTTTCTCACTCCCTCAATTAGATTCTCTCTTCTCTTTTTCTTCTCCCTCTCCGTTTCTTTCTCCCGTTTGCTCCTGTTCCTGTGCCTTTCTTCTCTTCGATTCCCCGTCTAGCTCTCTGCTCACTCTTTTCTTCTTCCTTCTTGTTTACTCTCTTTTTCCTAGCTCTCTTCTTCTCCGTTCTTTCCCCCCTACTTCTATTTCTTGCTCCCACTTCTCTCTAATTTCTCTCCCTCATTTCCTTTCCTTTCTCCCGCTTTCTTTTTCCCATTTCTCACTGATTTCTCTTCATTATTGTAAGGTAATAAGGGGAGTAACGCAGCGGAAAATTTAAAAATTTATTACCTTAGCCATGGATCTCTTTGATGTAATCTATACGATTAAAGGGTGTTTAGCACAAATACCTCAAGCATAGAAGGTTTCTATGCTTCAAAGGGCAAGATCCTATTCGATGAAGGTGTTGATCTACCATGAAAAGCCCTCCAAGTGTCGAGCCTCCAACGGTATCCACACGAACATGATCTTTAGGAACCTTTGGGCTTGCTTGCCTTGCCTTTCGAGTGCTAGCTCCCTTGAATGATTCATGAAGAACACAAGAAGAAGAAAGAAACCCTAACCATTAGGAAGAGGAGAGGTGGCTTTTTCTTGGGAAGAGAAACGCCTCTCATGCTCTCAATTTTTCTCTCTCTAGATTTTGTGTTGTGTTTCATCAATCTTCCAAGAGTCAAGGCATGGACTTATTTATAGATGTAGTATCCTAGTCTTTAAGGAAACAAGAGCAATTGGAAACCAAGAAGGTTTAGGAAGCTTACCTTAAGCTAATCCTATTCCTTTAGGAAACCAATTCCAAAAGGAAACCAAATAGCTTCTTAATTCCTTTTAGGAAACTAATTTCCATCAAGACTTAGAATATTTATAATTAAGTCCTTTAAGTTAATTTATCACATAAATTAACCCCATAAGTATCATATACTTATCTTAATAACAATTTAACCCAAAGACCATGTTCTTATTGTGTGTGACCCATTAGGTTCCATTCACGTTGGCAATAAGTACAAATTATAACTCATTAATTAATTAATTAAGAGCCAGATAAATTAACACTTTAATTTATCATTAATTCACTAATTAATTAATTTGCACTTATAGATCATGAGTGGCGTCTAGCAATGCATCATGACCACCCAAGTGAATAGGAAAGTCATATGGTAGACTACACCTATCAATGACAATGTTACCGTGTAATTAATATCCTTTCACCACACTATATCCCAATTAGTCTAAGAGTGTAGTGCGCACTCTTTAAATGACTAATTAATGATTTCTTGTTCCCGAAATATAACTTTCCATAAAAGTATAACCTTGAAACTCTTTCAAGTCATACTTTCACTTTTGCGCTAAAGATTCTTTAAGTCATATTTCAACAAGTGGCCAATCCGGGATATACTCTCCTATAATAAGGAGTGGTGAATCCTATATCGATTACTCACTATCCTTCCATGCTTCATACTATACCCAATCTCTACCGTATGGGCTACTCTTTTACGAGCACCTGAGCAATAGAGTCAAAGCATAGCAATCCACACTCAAGATACTATGGTAATCTCAAGTCTAAGGATCACTTACACCATTGCCATTAAGAGTATAATTCATTAGCACTATGAATAGTAACTCTTGGCGGATCAATCCAATGAACTTGTTCTCTAACAAGCATCCACATACCAGCTTAGGTGTCACACGCCATAGTTGACGAGATCAACTACTACTTACCATAAGTAGAGGCAAAGTATGTGCTAGTCTTCCCATATTAATGATGTCCAATCTCATTAATACTACGACTAGGGATATTTAAGAATATAACTTAATGTGTAATAAGAGTCTCATCATTGTAACTCTTACAATCTCTTATACACAGTTAATATTCTATGGACTTTATCAAATAAACAAGTAATATTAATAACAAGTATTAAATGACAAAGAAAATGCCACATATATAAGTATAACACGAAATAAGCGTAATAAAAAAATTCTCAAAAACTAACTTGGTTTTAGGGCATACACTAACAATTATTTCTATTCCCTGCTTCTCTCTCCCTCTCTATTTCTCTCTCTTTCGCGTCTTCTCTCATTCTCTGGTTTTTTCAGTCTCTTTCTAACCTTTCTCTCCTTTGTGTTTTCTCATTGTTTTGTGTGGTGGTTAGGCTGGTGTTCTGTTGTTTCCTTTGCAGGTTTGGGTAGTGAGGAGAGGACCAGAACTTAATGGTGGTGGGCTGTGATGGATTTGCCAGGTGGTGAGAGCGGTTCGATGGAGGTGGATGGTGAATTGAAGATGAAGGCGGCAGTGAATGGTTGTTGATTTGTGACTAAAACAGGTGATTGTTGGTTGAGGCTTTGGGCGGACTTGGGTGATAGTAAGTAAATTGGTGTGGGGCAATTGGACTGTGGTGGCATTGGATACTGGAATTTGGTGGATTGGGAGGATGATGCGTGGAGGCTATGGTGGTGAGGAGGTGAATGGGCAGTGGTTTGATAAAGGGGAATCAGGGCTAACTCAGGGGAATAGTGAGTGAATCGGAGGGGGTTGGGCTGATTGAGAGGCTGCGTTGATGGGGTGGTCAGTTGGAATTAGGTGGTGGTGTATGGTGGTTTTGAAAGATTCATGGGTTATTTGAGAGCTGAATTGTACTTCTTTGTAGGTAATGGAATTGGGGGCTGCAAGTGGTTTTGCGAGGTGGAGGATGCTATTCCTGGGCTTTTGTAGGATGTGGAACCATTTGACAGTTGATGGAAATTGCTACTATATTAGAAGGCCTTGTAATTTTTTTATGTTTATCCGGGCTATAATTGGTGGTCTTTTGAGGTGTGATGGCAGTAGTGATTGTGGCTTTTATCTGTGTTTGTTCCTGTGCAAGTGCCTGAACTGCAGATGTTGTATTTTGTTTGCAGGTTATGGGATAGAGGAGATCCGATGGAGTTGGGTTTTTGGTTGTTGTCTGGTAACTCCGTTTGTAGCTGTGGGTTGCTGGTTGTGTGTTTGGGGGGTTGAAACTGATTTTTGCAAATTCTTGTTTGCTTTGCAGGAGATTGATGATGTTTGTGGTGATTGAATTGGATGAACTAGAGTTTGAATTGACTGATTGCGTGGTGACAGATTGTTTCTTGATTTGAGGTGGTGGTGATTGGCGACAGGGAAGGAGGGCGTAGGTATTTAGTAAGCTATTTTTTGGGGTTGGTTTTGATATTTGTGATTTGGGACTTGTTGTGGTGGCTGATGGTTGAGTCACGGAGGTCAGTTGTGGTTCTTGGCGGTTCTACAGGTATTCCGATTGAAGCTCAGAAGTTATGGGAGATGGTGATTCTGGTGGATTGAAGTTGGTTTAATGAAGTTGATGGTGATGCTTTATGGGTTGCTTGGTGGTTTATGATGGTTGAGGATATGGAGAAGATGAAGAACAAAAGAAAAATCCCAAGAATAAAACGCAGAAATAGATAGAGGAAAAAAAAATCACCAACAAAAAAAAAATCAACCAAAACTTTAAGTAATTAAAACATAATCAAATTCACACCATGAAAGAAAGTGCATCAAAAATAAAGAGAAAAGAGTTAAGAAATTATCTTTTTAAAACTGGAAGTTAATTTGATGATGAACAGTAAATGCCTTCTTGAGGAAACAATGAACAGTAATAAGGAATTGAAAGTGACGACAAGTGTGTGTGTTTTTGGTGTAAAAAGTGTGTGTTTTGATCTTTAAGGGATAAAAGCAAATGTGTTTTTAGGGTTTTTTTTTCTGATTTAAGAGGGGTATTTATAGAGCCAAGTTGTCTTGGACTCCAAGAATACTACAAAATAACAAAAATGCCACCGTTAATGAAAATTCTAGTTTTATATTAAAAAAATATATTTTTTTTGGCAAAATCCGTACACAGGGTGGGATGCCGCCCAAATTTTATTAATTATAAGAAGAAAAAAATTATTACAAGTGAGGGGGTCCAAACCTTACCTCAATTCGTTTCATAAAAAAAAAGAAATTAAAAATACCTAACATAAGGAAAATGAATACAATCTAGCTTAACAAAACCAAAAACATTCCTTGGTAAACTATTAGCATAAAAAAACTGATTAAGAATCCTAGAGCTAGCCAACATTGCCAATGCATTTGCTACTGAATTAGCCTCCCTATAGACATGGGACCGGATATACGTTTGATGTTGCATCAAGGTCTGAATCTGTTGAACAGTGGCCCTTGATCTCCACGGTATAGTAACCTCTTTCTTGATCATCTTTGTTAAAACCTGAGAATCCATTTCAATCTCCACCTTTTCGAAATGGTGCATGTGACATAATTTAATTCCTTCTAGCAAAGCCAGGCTCTCAGTCTCCGTATTAGTTTTGTCTCCCAAGTACAAAGAAAAAGCAAAAAGGACCTTCCCAAACTCATCTTTGATTATGCCTCCCCCTCCTGCATGTCTTGGATTTCCAATTGAAGATCCATCAACATTTAACTTTACAAAACCACTGGAGGGTGGTTCCCAACGAACAAAAAGTGGTGGTCTTTGGTCTTTCTCCTTCATTACTACAACCAACTGAGACAGCTCACTATCTGCCTTGCATATTTTATAAAAAGGCTTAACTTGAGAAATATCAAAAATCAACTGTTGCACCCATGCACATACCGTTTTCCAAGAAACATGTCTGTCGTCATAAAAAGATGAGTTTCGTGCCTTCCATATCCCCCAACAAATTATTGAAGGCACAATAATGATCAGCTCACCAATGGCGGTGTTGTATGACGCTTCATACCACCATCTTTGAAGCCCTTGGAAGATACCCAAATTTGGAAAAGGTATACCAAAGATTTGAGAGAAATGATTCCAAACTGCAGATGCAAAGAAACACTTTGACAATGCATGGCTCATAGTTTTCACCCCATCACAAATTGACATTTAGAAGGTAAATGAAAACCAAGATGAGCTAAAATCTCTAGGAAAGGAAGATATTCATGAAAAACTTTTCACATAAAAATAGACACCTTTAATGGAAACTTACTATTCCATATTAACTTCCTTGTGCCCAAGATAGCATGTTTCTCCCTAATATCATTCCATGCAGATGATATGGAGAAATCACTTGAAGGAGTAAGACACCAAATATAGTCATTTACCTACTCAAGGTGCTGAAATGCTGCTGGAATTCTTGCTGGACAGCTTTCGTTCTCCTCCAAACCGAGCTCTTCACACCTTGCTTTCAATCCTCCAAGTCTCCAAATTTTGCAGCCATGAATTGTGCCCATAATGAGCAGGATGTTTTGAATTTCCAGCAAAGTTTACAACAAAAGGTGTCCACCATATCATCTAATCTTTTGAGACCAAGCCCATCTTTATTAGTTGGAATGCACAAAGATTTCCAATATGCCCAATGACGCCTGTGACCAGATTCATCATCTCCCCAAAAGAAACTTGCAATAATACTTTCCAAATTTTTCAAAACCCATTTTGGGGGGTTCATCACAATCAAGACATGTATTGGAATGGATGCCAAAACGTGCTTCATCAGAATTAAGTGCCCTCCTTGAGACAATAATTTCTTCTTCCAGCCTGCCACCTTAGACAAAAGCTTATTAATCAAGAATTGAAAATGTTCCCCTATTTTTCTCCCGCTATATAAATTACACCCTAAATACATAAATGGAAAAGAATCTTGCTTAAAACCTGTTTTCCTTTGTATCCAACGAACTTGAGAAGAAGAACACCATTTGGAGGTAATAAAAAACTTTTAGAAATATTAATTTTTTGACCTGAGCCCCTTTGATAAGCCTCTAAAAACCGCAGCAGATTGTGAATACTTCTTTTATCCCCTCTAACAAAAACCATTATATCATCAACATAGGCCAAGTGCATAACCACCGGACAGTCTTGCTTTGTTACAAATTCATCAGCTTTACCTTCCTCGACCAGGTCTTTCAAGCCTCTACTTAAAGCCTCAGGCATCAATATGAATAAAAAAGGCAAGAGTGGGTCACCTTGCTTTACTTCTCTGGAGATAGGGAAAAAACTGTGTGATTTTCCATTTATCATTACTGAAAACCAACTTTGAAAGAGTTGTCCCAGGACCACACCAATGAACCGCTCCTAAAACCCAAACTTTTGAAGCACCAATATAAGAAATCTCCATGAAACTCTATCAATAGCCTTCATCATATCCAATTTGAAAAGGACATTGCCACCCCTTACCTTCCTATCAATTGTAGCAACCATTTAATGAGCAAGAAATATATTATTTGAAAATTCTCTGTCTCTAACAAAAGCAAACTATTCCTGTGAGATAAGCTGTGGAAGTATCAGATTCAGCCTACTAGATAACACCCTTGAGAATACTTTGCTCATAAAATTGCTCAAGTTGATTGGCCTAAAATCTGCAAAACTACATGGGTTAGGTTTTTTTGGAATCAAGATAATTAAAGAACTAGCTATGCCTCTTGGTATGGGAATCCCCATGATGAATTCCCTTATTGCCTAAAGCATATCCTCAGCCACAGTATCCCAGTAGTGCCTAAAAAATTTTTGAAAAAACCATCAGGCCCGGGGGCACTATCTTTATCTAATGCAAAAACAAACTCCCTCAATTCTTCAGCTGAAACATCCCGTAATAATCCTTGATTCTACTCCACCGACACCAAGGAAGGAATCTTCCGTAATATAAACTCCGAGTCCTCCTTCTCTACCCCCTCATCAGTTAATAACCTCTTAAAAAAAGACACAGCTGCATCCCCAATCTAATCTCCCTCCTCAAGCCATTTCCGTTTCTCATTTTTAATTTTGTGTATAGTCAATTTTCTTCTCTTTTCACTCACCATTGAATGGAAAAATTTGTATTCCTATCCCCCTCACTCATCCACTTGATATTAGCCTTTTGCCTGCAAAATTCTTCCTCATTTTTAAGACAAAGAAGTGATGTGATCCTAGGAGTGCTTACAATCTTGATGCTTAGATATTCTCATGGAGCAACTCGTTTGGATCAAGATGAGATCAAATCATGGCTGATCATGAAGGGAACGTTTAAGCTTTGTGACTACCATGGTGTAATTTATGACTTTGGGCCTCTCAATGGACTTGGTGATCAAGCTATTCAAGTGTGTTCATTTGGCCAAGAGTTTATGTATTGGTTATGGATTAAATACACATTCAAAGAAGGTCCAATTAAAGCTTCTAAGTGGTCCATAACATGTCTTTAAGGTGCTGGTTTAGTTGGACTTGTTGGAAGGCCTTTTAAAGATGCAAGATGGAGGCCCAATGGTGCTTAAATGGAAGTGTCCAGTCCATTAACAATTTTTGGACGAATTTTTAAGTTTAATTCTTTTATGTTAAGTTTTCTATTTTGTTTACAAGTTGTAACCTCTTAGAAAGTTACCATATTGTGTTAGGTTACAACTAGTGCTCTTTATTAAGTTTCTAGAACTTTCTACAAGTTGTTATGCAAGCCTATTTATAGGCCAAAACACTATTACGAATTTTAATAAGTTTGATGAATATTATTATTGTGAGTTCTCAAATTGAGTGCTTCTTTCGTTCTTTGCTGATTAAGAACATCCCCCGAACTTGTAGAGTGATTCCAAGTTCAAAAACCCTAGCTTAGAGTTGCCTTATTGGTTTGATCAAGCATTCTACGTGCTGATTCCTCGAGTTCTTGTTCGTTCCATAAGGAGGTTCAAAGCTTCCTTGAATTTTCGAGCTGTTCATCTTGCGTGTTCAAGGCTTTGGTGCTGATTCTAGAGTCTAGTTCATCCAAGGGGAAAGGTTCGAAATTCATACTTGGTCTTTCAAGCAATTCCACGTACGTCCGCGCGTATCAATTGGTATCAGAGCTAGTCTTGAAATTCCAGGTTTTTCTAATCCAATTTTTCCTTTGGAGAAATTTGGATATATCCCTTTTTATTTTTCTTTAATTCGTTCTTGAGTTGTTTTTTTCAAAGTGCTTCATGCCTAGCTAAACAACTTGTGTCTTTCCTTGTGTTTCTTCTTTGTGTCACGTTTGTTTAAAAATAAATAAAAAAATTCGTGCATAATTTTTCCTTGAATTTTCTTTAAGGTTTTAGAGTCGTTCTTGATTGTCTTCAATCAAGAATTCTAGGTTTTGTGTGGATTTTTGATAATCTTGACTGTTTTTGGTGTTTCTTGAACTTTTTGTGTTAAAACTTTTTCAAGAAAAATTAATTTTTGGAGAAACAAGCCTTGGATTGAAGTTTCTTGAAGGTTTTGGGTCGTTTGTGTTGTTCTTGGTGGAAAAAAAAATAAAAAAACCAAAAAAAAAAGAAGAAAGAGGCGTGCACTACAAACCCTAAGAGAAAAGCCGTGCAAAAAAAAAAAAAAAAAGGCGTGCAAGAAGGGAGTAGAAAAAGCCTTGCACAATCTGTTCTTAATTGTTTATTGGTGTGTTTTGGTGTTTTGAGTAGTTTTCTTGAAGTTCTTGAACTTACCTTGTGAGTTCTTGAATTAAAGAAAACAAGTTTATGAGTTTCCTGAACTTGTCCAGCAATCTTAATTGATTTCTTGAAGGTTTTGGTCAGTTTCTTGAACTTCTTGAAAGTATTGGATGGTTCCTTGAAAGAATCTTGGGTGTTTTTGAGTTTCTTGATTGAAAGAATCAACTTTCTTGGAATCTTGGTGGCTGGAGATTTTGTTCTTGAAAGTTTCTTGAAGTTCTTGGATTTTTCTGGAAATTTTTACTTGCTGGAATTTGATTTCTTGAAGAGAAGTACTTGCTGGAATTTTGTTTCTTGAAGAACTTCTTGCTGGAAATTGAGTTCTTGAATTTCTTGATCAATAGTCTCACTTTTTCTTGAAGAATTGGTTGCTGGAATTTTGCATTGTGTGCTGTGCGAATTTTTCTGGTTATTTTCCAGAAAGTTTTAACGTTAAAAAGGAGGAGTTTAGCACGTTTTTCTGGAAGTTTTGGGGCTATTTAGTTGAGTTTTGGGACCAGCTTCTTGCTTGGGATTGATGGGAGCAAGTTCTTGAACTTGATTCTTGAATCTTGATTAATTTGAACTAGCTGGAATTTTTGGCAGATTATTACCTACGAATTTTCTGAAAATTTCCAGCTTGTTTTGATCTTAAAAAGGGAAGAAAAGGAGCTGTTCTAGTGTTTTAAAGGCAAAGAAACAAGTTTCCTAAAAGATAGGAGAAAACCGTGTGTTTGAGGGAGAAAATATAGGAGGAGCTGCATTCTTTTGGAGAAAGAAACCAGGAGGTGATCGTGATTTTGGTGCAGAAACAAAAAAATATTGGAGGCTTTCCAGAAAAAAAAGAAAAGAAAAAGGAAGCGTGTTCTTGAGAGAAAAGATAGGGAGTTGGCGCATTCCCTTGTGAGAAGAAGTAGGAGCTTGAGCGTGCATCTTGGGAGAATAATAAGGGAGCAGTCCGTTTCCTTCTTGAGAAAAAATAGGAGTGTCCTAAATTGTAGGGGATTGGGAGTGTGCAAGAGAAAAAAGGAAAGTGTAGTAATTTTTGGTAAAAGGAAAGTGTTTTCTTGTGTGTGCTTGATATTTTTGGAAAGTAGTTTTTATTTTTAAACAAGAATATTATTTTCTTTCAAGAGTACATTAAAAATCAAGATTTTTCACACAAGAATACCACACATTAGGGTTTCTAATTTGTGTTCTTCTTGAACCAACTCATCTTTGTGTTCTTCTTGAGTCAAGTCTTGTTTATTCCATCTTTTCTTGAATTCTCTTGATCAAACAATTACTCTAAGCTTATTTTCTTGACCTCTACATTTACTCTTGTGGTTTGACTTCTTGGAGCTTTACAAGGAAGGTTGGGCTAGTTCTTTTCATCAAAGAACATACAAAAGAGCTACTCAAGAGTGGTAAAAGGCTTAGGGGTGAGCACATTTGAGGGAAAAAGCCACAAATACTTGTAGTGATACACGAGGGTTGAGTGCATACACTAAGGGAGTGGTAAGGCTATTTTTCTTCTATTATTATTTTGTGCTACTAACTTTATTTTGCAAGTTTATTCATCATGTCTCACGAAAGTGTGGAACAAAACTTTGATATGAAGTCCATGTGGCAAGCCATGCAAGAGCAATTGGCTCAAATAAATTCTAGAGTAAAAGGCATGGAGTCCGCATTTAAAGGCCAAACTAAGGTTTCCAAGAGACCTACTTATGAAGAGGATGTTCGTGAGCATGAAGAGTATGATTCTGACTATGAGGAAATAATCTCACGCAAAGGGAGGAGGGTGAGAAACCAACCAACTCATGATGCCAATTTAGGGAGCATAAAGATGAAGATTCCATCTTTCCAAGGGAGACTAGATCCTGATGCTTACTTGGAATGGGAAAGAAAGGTGGAGCATATTTTTGCATGCCATAGCTACACTGAGGAGAAAAAGGTACGTCTTGCTGTTGTTGAGTTTACTGATTATGCAAGCATTTGGTGGGATCAACTCAACAAAAATCGCATCAAATATGGAGAGGAACCCGTGGCTACTTGGTCCGAGATGAAGAAGATTATGAGGAAGAGGTATGTGCCAAGTTACTACACTCGTGATCTCCATTGGAAGTTGCAAACATTGAGGCAAGGTACCATGTCGGTGGATGAGTATCATAAAGAATTGGAGAAATTGATGATTCAAGCCAACATGGATGAAGAGGGAGAAGCTTTGATGGCTAGGTTTATGGGAGGTCTAAACCCTGAAATTAGATCTCGTGTGGAGTTGCATCACTATGTGGAGATGAATGACTTGGTGGACATGGCCATCAAGATTGAAAGGCAACTTAAAGCCATGAAGCCACGCAACTTTGGCTCATCATCATCACGACCTCAATGGGAGAATCATTCCTTTGACAAGAGAGAAAATCGCAGACCTTCTCAACAAGCTATTCAATCTGTGAGGGTCAAGCAAGAACCATCTTCCACAAAGCCTCAAGCAAAGAGTAAGAATGAGCCTAACTTAAAGCTTAGTGAGGTACGTTGTTTTAGATGCCAAGGTTATGGACACTATGCTGCAAATTGTCCAAACAAAAGGGCTATGATGATCCTAGATAATGGGGATGTCAAGAGTGTTACTTCTAGTGATGGTGAAGAGGAGATGCCACCTCTTGAAGGAGGTTCTGATACTGAAAGAAATGGGAAAAAAACCAACCAATCCTAGAAAGCCAAGATTGACATAGAGGTCTTGACTTTTTGCCCATTAGCCATCAACTTGGCTTAATTTGATTAGAGGAAATTTTCTATACTTATCAACCCATTAATTTTCAAGAGCTCTAAGGTACAACTCCTAAAAGAAAATATACAATATACTATAACAAGGAAGAAATCATGCAAATGCTTATTCATTTAGCTATTTTCGGTTTTCCTCTTTTTTTTTTTCTAACATGTCTAACATAAATCTAAATAAGTTTTATGTGATTCTAGAGTGTTACAAATGGCCGGCTGTGAAGCAGCCATGGAGGCCGTAACAGATTTTTGAAATTTGAATTGCAGATTCGGTGGTGAAGAAAATAGGTGAGAGAAGAGAGAAAATAGGTCACACACACATATATGTATATAATACAACGAAATGATAGTAAACTCCAAAATTTGCCAAAAAATTTAAAGTAGATTTCAAGATTTAAAAAAAAAACAAAAAAGATCAGAGCTTAAAACTGGCCAAAAATGCGTTCGGAGAGTGAAAAGACGATTTTGCTCTTATATTGACAAAATGCACAAAAAGATGGCTATTGGCTAGGAAAAATTGTCAAAAAATAAAAATAAGCTTAAAAACTTAGAAAATACATTTATGACTCTAAAATTGGTGAAAAATGGGTTAAAATATAAAATAACAATTTTGCCCCTAATCGAACAAAATACACAGAAAGATAGCTATTGGCCTCAAAAAATTACCAAAAATTAAAAATAAGTCTAAAACCCTACAAAATACATTTATGATTCAAAATCAGTAAAAAATGGGTTAAAATATAAAATGATGATTTGCCCCTTACCGCGGTATTTACAAAAAAAATAGCAATTGTCCTCAAAAAAATAAAGAAAATTTAGAAACATGCTTAAAGAGTCAAAAAAATACATTTGGGACCTGAAATGAGCAAAAATAGTGTTCGCAATGCGAAATTACCATTTTGCCCTTATGCTAGTAAAATATAGAAGAAAAATATCAATTAAATCCAAAAAAATCACAATAAATTAAAAAAATATGTATGAAAGTAAAAATATGAATTTAAAACTCCAAAGGTAATGGACAAATATTTACAGGTAAAAATTACTATTTTGCCCCCCGAGATTATCAATTTTGTTCCCCCTTTTATTAAAAAATTAAAATTTGACCCCAAAAAATATAAACACCTCCCCAATGTTTGAAAAATAAATGGTGTGTCAAAATTTGGTGTCTACAAGAATTTCCCAAAAGTTGATCAGAACAATTCTCTAAGTTTGAATGTAAAAGTTGTTCTATTGAAATTCCCAATCCAATCATCCTTGAATCCACTAAGAATGGGATGCCCTTTACTCCAATTGATCCAAATTATGATTGAACGTATAAAACCTAAAAGACTATACAAAAATTGTGCATTAATTTACTCAAAATATAAATTTTGCTTCAAAATCTTAAAAATCAGGTAAAAATCCTAATTTTTGGAAAATTCTTCAAATGGAAGAACAATTATGAATTTGAGCCATTTTTATATTAAAAATACTTAAAGCATACTAAAAACTCACAAAAAAATATATAAAATACTATGCTAAAATAGGTAAAATTATCACTTATTATATCTATAAGATACCCCAACTTTGAGATTTAATTGTGATAGCAATAGGTTATTGCCAATAAGCGGATTTTGATGGCCATTAGTCCAATCCTCATGAACAGCTACTGAAGTTCCATTCATAATCCTCCATTTTAGTCCTTCCGTAAGCAAATCTCTACCCTAGAGAATACCATGTCATTGACAATAATGCCTTGAGATCCAGAAAAGGGATTTTTCTATGTTAGTTTGACTGAAAATTTTTTCCACAAAATGACGTAGGCTATAAGAGGATTCACCATGCTAACTTAACAAGAAAAGCTCTATTAATATTTGCCATTGATCTCATACCAAGTCCCCCGTGGAAATTAGAACAACTACAAACTATGTTCCAAGATTCCCCATGAATCTTCTTACCATCCACATCCCCACTTCATAAAAATCTAGCTATTGTTTTGTCATTGGAATTAGCCACCTATTTTGGAATCCTAAACATAGCCAAAGTTTATTGAGAATGGGATTCCAAAACACTCATTGCTAACACAAGTCTACTCATGATTGACAACTTTAATGTTTTCCAAGATGCAATTCTTCTAAAGATTTTGCAGCAGAAATCCAAATTCATGCCCAAGTACTTCCTCATTGTAGTGACATATTGAGTATTCAATAGACCACAAATTGAATCTCAAAGATTACTAGAAACATTCAGGCTGAAAAGAATACTAGATTTCCTAAAATTAATCTCTTGTCCAACTAGTTGAGCATACTCTTGAAATAGAGCTTTCAGACTCCATGTTGCTTGCTCTAAACATTTAAAGAACAAAATACTATCATCAGTAAACATCAGATGTGAGATTATCTGACACCTCTACCTATTCTTATCCCCAAACAAGTATTAAGATATGGCTAAGTTAGCAATGGCCTTGGATAAAGCCTCCTAACATTGGATAAACAAGTTCAGAGATAGAGGACAACCTTATTGCAACCCATGCCTTAGAGAAAAGAAAGTAGATCTCCATCCATTAATAATTATCAAGTATTGGATAGAGGTTACACATGACATGATAAGTGTGATCCACTAATGTGGAAATACCAAATTCTGCAATGTAACTTGCAAGAACGACTAAGGTACTTAACCATACTAATGTGCGCACGGTTGCGTTACCAAGAAAGTCTTGGATTTTAGGTATGCAACTCATTGAACTCAAGACCTCGTAACCAAGGAACTTTTGACGTGGAGTTGTTTTGCCTTGAATTTTCCCTTGAAGATGAGCACGCCTAAGAACAACTAGAATTAGACCAAGTTGAGCGAGTTCAATCATCTAACCTAATTAAATCTAAGACCTGATAAAAAACATAAGAAAAACTCTAAGCGAAGTTGGTGGTAGCCACAAGCAAGCTTGATAAGACCAAGAGTAGTTCTAAATCAACATAGAACCAAGACGAATCTCAATTAAGAGAAAACACTCAAATTTTATTCATAAATTCATGCTAAAAATCGTATGAACAGTAACATGCCTATTTATAGGCTTATAAAGAAAAGTCTAGAAGCTTAAAATAAAGTAAACTTCTAACACTAGTTATAACTTATCACAATTAGGTAACTAACTAAAAGTTACAACTTGTAAAGAGTTAGGAAACTAATAAAAAAGATAAAAATTCGTCCAAGGCTTGATCATGGGCTGGACATCCCTCCATAAGATCCATTGGACCTCCATTTAGCAACTTAAAGGGCCCTCCAAGCAAGTCCAAGTGACCAACCCCTTGTAAGATTGTTTTGGGCAGCTTAATATCTTCTTTTGGGCCTTCTTTGTAGATGAACTTGATCCACAACCAATGCTTGAATCCTTGGCCCAATGTGATAGCTTGAACATTGCAAATTTCAAGCTTGTGACTAAATTCAAAATCATGTAACTTTACAATCCAGCCACCATGTTCAAACGTTCCATGTATGATTATCACTTCTTCAATCTCTTCTTGATCCATATAAATGGCCTCTTCAAGTCCACCAAGTATAAGTCCAAGTCCAACAAATGTATGCGCTCCTTGGATCACATCACATACACTTTATTCAAATCAATCTTTAACGTCGCGTATGATTGTTTACCTTATTTCTTCTTCATTATGTCATCTACAACTTCATAGGCAATCAAAACATTGATAGCCATTGATTATCCCGGCACAAAAGCATTTTGCTATTCCCTAACCAGTCTAGACATTTACGGTCGAAGCCTATTGACTAGTACATTTGCCACAATTTTATACAAAACATTGCACAAACTTATAGGGCGAAAATCAAACATGGTGAAATGATTTGGCAACCTTGAATAAGTATAATATTGGTCTAATTCCAAGCATGACAAAGATTACTCGTCTACAAAATGTGTAACATTGTTGAAGATATTTCCTCCCCTATAACTAGCCAAAAATGTTGATAGAACCCAGGCAGCATACCATTGGGTCCTAATGATTTCTGAGCCTCCATCTGGAACAAAGTTTCTTTTATCTCATTTGAATGGAATTGATTTATAAGTTCCTACCTGTCTTCATTGGTTACGAAGTTAAAAGAATTCATAAAAGTCATATCCATATCTTCATTGCCAAATTGTTCTTCAGCTTCGGCTTGATGAAGATCATCTTCAGAAGCCCAATAAAGTTCCTTAAAGAAGTTCATCATGTGGTCCCTTATTTGATCTTCATCATCTATCTAGTTGCCACTGGAATCTTTCAAGTCTTCAACAAAATTAAAACCATTTCTCTTTGATGCCATTTTTGGAATAATTTTATTTTCCACTCTACTTGAGAAAGGTCCAATTCAGTAGCTGTGACCTTCCATACTCTCTCTATGCTTAGACACATGTTGAGTATCTAGTTTAGGTATTTATTAAAGTGTCTAATTTATTAATTTAGGTTAGATTTTAGGAATAAATGATGATCTAAGGTTAATTTTATGTCTATTTCTTCCAATCATGAGTTTTGTAGCTAAACTATGTAAATGATTGGTTTAATATACAATTCTTTGTGTTTTGTAGATTTTACCTATAACGATCATCGATTTGGATCAAATGAAGCACATTTGGATGATATTTAAAAGTGATTTGAAGTTGATGAGAAGTGGCAAGAAAAAGGACCAAAGATATGGCATGAAGAAACATCGGAAGATGAAGACTTGGTGAGAAAAAGGGTTTGGCAAAATCAATATATTTTGGTATCTTGGTCATAACTTGAGTTAAAGATATTGGATTGAAATGGTTCTTAAGTTATTTTGAAGTTAAGAGAATGCTCTACAATTCATATGATACATCAAAGTCCAGTTCTTATGTTTTCATTGTCAAAAGTCCAAGAAACTAAAGCACATTTGCAGTATGATGCTCTTATGACTAGTTCTTAGTATTGTGGCCATATCTCAACCTACAAACCTTCAAATGACTTGATTCTTGTTGTATTAGAAAGCTAACTTGAATGTATACAATGTGCATGTTTTGAGGAAAAGCTAATTTGGCCATATTCAAGGCAATATCTACCATTAAAAATGAATAAAGCATTCTGACCGTAGCCATAGTGATACCCGTGCCGCGGCTAATAAGTGAGTTTGGCAAGTAAACCCGCGGATAAATCCATGGCGTGGGTTCTGGTGCAAATGCATTACGCAGATGTACAATTTTTAAGCATTTTGGAGTTTTCTTTCAAGCGATAACTCATACTCTTTGTAGACGGTGGGATAACTCATACTCTTTGTAGATGGCTGGGATACTTCTTCTGAGAGTTCTAGAGTACTAGAAACACTTAAAAGAGGAGTTTTAAGTCCAAGAATCATGGATTTATCAGAAGGTAGCGTAGCATAGCACAAACAGAGATAGAGAATAGAGTAGTGAGGGTCTCGCTTAGAGAGATTTTCTCTGTTTACAAGCCACCACTATGGAGTAGAAAATCTTTCTAAAGAACAAGAAGTTGGGAGAATCTCTTGTACAACTCGGGATCAGATGAAATGGATATTGGAACTTTGCTCATCCATCAAAGAATAAGTTTTCTTTGTCCTATTTTAATCTCTTTCTTGATTGTCATGGATTTGTTTATTAAAGTTTTGATCTTTTATGTGAAATATGTTATGGGTGTTTGATCTGTTAACCTAGGGTTAGAGTAAACTAATGGGTTTATGCATATGATGTGTTTATGATGGTTTAGGCTATCTTGTACTTGTTTATTCTCTATTTTGGTATGTATAGATTTGTGGTTGCCTGATCACTAATTATAAATTGATAGCCATTATTATACAACGAAAGTTGGTAATAATGATAGAAAAGGAATAGATGAAACTAGGTTGCAGGTGATATGAGAGTAGTGCTACTCCTATGCATGTGATATGAGAGTAGTGCTACTCCTAGGCAGGTCAATAAGACAAACCATAGGGTAAATGAACCAATATTAGAATCAAAGCCACGAGAGTAGGAAAGATCTGATAAGTTGGTAATCATTAATTTGTCACAAAAGTAATAGTTAGGTATAATTGGGATTGCGATACAAACCAAGTGGCCAAGGTTCAAGTTGCAGAAGGTGTTCGCGTCACTTCTAGAGCATCACCAAATTGGAGGTCAATTTCAACCATAAATGGAGGGTTAGAGGGGCCAAAGATGAACCAAAGGGGTTGGAGAAAGAGGCTATCTGTGGCTGGGAGGAACTCACTAGTGGCTGGAAGGCAAAATAAACCAAAATGGGGTACTAAAAATGAGCTGCAGACAAGAAGGAGCAAGCAGTGCCCGCGGCTCAGTGCAGATCACCCATGGATCGGCTATCTTCAAGACAATCTGCGTGCAGATAGACATGTGGATACGGGCAAAATGTCTGTGCTGAGGAGTTGAGATTTTGTTGCTAACCATGCCACTAACCGTGCGCGGATACAAGGCGCCGATAGGAGCTAAATACATGATTTTCAGTGTTTTTCGAGTTGTTAAGCTAGGTTTTCACTTGTAATGGTATGCTCACTTTTCATATTAGTCTTTTAGGTTGTTTTTCATATATATGTCAAACTTTTTATTATTCTACATAACTTGGATGATTAATATTGTTTGAACAAGAGTTTTTTCCTCTTTTCTCTCTTTGTGAGATTTGTGTATTCTTCGAGCGAATTATTGAATTACCTTGATATCTTGAATTCTAACCAACACGTGGGGTTAAATTTTGGGATCCTTTATCAAACTAATTTCAATTATTGGGTAGAATTGGGGTTAGTTGTCTAATTGATACATAAGAACGATCTTTGCGAAGGATTGTCTTGTGGTTCGCATTCATTTAAAGGTTCTTGTTAGGAGATTAACGAAGGGTTTGTGGTTGGATCGCATCAAGTGGTATTAGAGCCCTTTGGCTTCTTGGTATCAGATTTTCCTAATTAATCTCGTGAGATTTCAATTTCTTGAGATTGGAACTATCTTTTGTTTCCTTATTGTCCAATTTTTCTAGTAGTTCGTGTTTTTGCCTATTGTTCTTGAGTAATTTCGCTCATAGGGTTTCCTATTGTTTGGGCTTTTTGTCTTTCTGTTGTTATCCTAGTTGGACATTGTGTTTCTGCTAAATTCTGGCTTTACTAGTGATATTCTTGTAATTTTTCTGCAATTTTCTACAATTTTCTGTGCATCTTTGGTACTGTCTTTGATTCAAGGCAGCTAAAAGCCCTGCAATGTTTGTGTCTTTTGTCTCTCTGTTGTTTGGGTTGTTGATTTTTGGTGATTTGTTAACTATTCGTTAAAAAATTCATCAATTGGTCCCATCTTTTAGTGAAAAAAAATCACTGTTAGGCACTATTCATTGGTTACTATGCACGGGTATTGTTCATTCCAAATTCACTGTTCATCCAAAATTTCTGTCCAATTTTCTTGTGTTGGGTTGTGAGTTGTTTGTGCTAGGATTCCTTCCTCACAAATTACCTTATTAAGTTTTGAAATAGAAATTCATCTTAAGTTCTTTTCAGAGGGTTACAAGAGGAAAAACTTAGTAAAATTACAAGTGCCTTGAGAGATACAATGAGTGTTGTGAGGAGATATTTCTACTATTATGCTTTGTGCAGATATTTGAAATTTAATATGTCTAACGAGGGCGAATCCAAGGCGTTTGACCTCAGGAATTTTGTTGACACTATAAATGCTAATATCTAGTAGGGCATTAGACAGGCAGTGAACGTGTAGACACAAAATTTTGACACACCATTTAGGTTTTAATATTAGAGGGCACTTTTTATTTTTTGGCATCAATTGTAATTTTCATGTAAACTATGCTTAATTAATTAAGTCGGGGGAAAAATAATAATTCGGCTTGTAAATGCCTTTTCATTTCATTTTAGTTTCTAATTCGTATTTTACATGTTTCTTAGTTTATGGTGATTTTTTGAGGTCGTTTGGTGTTTTTTTTATTATTTTTGTTATTTAATCATATGTTGTCTTAGTCATTAAAATTTTAGTTATTTATTTTATTGCATTTTTATACCTTAAAAAAAGAAGAAAAAACGAAAAAGAAACAAAGAAAATAGAAAAAAAAGTGAGAGAAAGAAAAAGATTTATTGGTGAAAATTGGCTTGATAGAAAAGGTTGAAAGGCCTAATAGTCAATATTTGTAGAATGTTTTATTTTTTTATTCTTATTGACTCAGGCTAATTTGAGAGTTTCTAAAGTCTTCCATTGTCTAGTATAAAACATGTAACCATGTAACCTTAGGGGATCAGAAGAGGATTCATGTTTCATTCATCGTTACATTTTTCACACACTCACACACACTGCGTACAGTTTTCACACACACAACACATGCACAACTCATCCTCCACCATCGTCGGATAATCACCTCCACCATTGACAACTTGTAAACTCATCACCAATGCCTCTCCACAGGTGCACTCCACCCACAAGCAACCACATTATTGCCTCCATCACTGACATTCATTTAGGGTTGCCATCCCTTCTCTATGATATTTCGTGTTTTTCCACATTTATGAGTGTTGTGGCTTCCAGAAAATTAAGTCTTTGAGTTGGAAAATGAAAGAAATCTGATAGGTCCCAAGGTCAGCAAGACTCCAAGGTGACTGAGGATGTACTTCAAGACTTGGATGGTCCTATGACTAGATCAAGAGCTAGGAAAATGAAGGATGCTTTGCATGGTCTCATTGTGGACACGCTGGATAATGTGTGCAAGGCGACCAACATGGATCCTTTGTCACGTATTGTACATTGCTTGTGGGCTGACCAAGGAAGGAAGGATGATTCAAGCATGGAAATGAAGTGCCAAACCTTCTGACCGAACCCGCGCCATGAACCCGCGCCGCGTATAGGTGCCGCGGGTGCTATCAGAAGGCTCGTTCGTGAAATGTTTGAAGTGCCAAACTTTCTGACCAAACCCGCGCCCCATCCCCGCATCGCGGATAGGTGCCGCGGGTACGATCAGAAAGTCCATTTAAGTTGTTTTATGCAATTTTTTTAGTTGTAATCTTTAGTAGTCGAGTGTTAGGTTACAACTAGGGTAAAGTACTTTCTTGGTTTATATTTTTTGTGATGCCCTATATAAGGGTTTCTTGTGAACAACATTAGACACAACGTTTATGATACTTTTGAGTGAATTCTCTTCAGAGTTTTCTTGGTTCTTCGGTGATTGAGAACCGCCATAGGTCTTATCAAGCTTTGCTTGTGGCGCTCGTCCAATCTCGCTTAGAGTTTCCTTTCGGTTTTGTTCAAGTTCTCTAGAGAATTAGGTTGAACGATTGAACGCGCTCAATTCCGTTCTTCTTGGTTTTTCTAGGATCAAGGGCATCTTCAAGGGGAAAAATTCAAGCAACCTACTCCACGTCAAGGGTTCTTCGAAGATCCATCCAAGGGGTCTTGAGTTCAACGAGTAGTAAGCCTAAAATCCAAGGGTCTTGGTAGTCGTCCGTACGTGCGATCTCATCAATTGGTATCAGAGCCAACTTCTTGGATTTCCAGGTTCTATCAATCCGTTTGTTCCTTTGGAATTGTGGATATATCCCTTTGTTTGTTATTTCGTGATATTAAGGCAAGAGCTTCGTGCCTAGCCCTAATATTTTATTTGTTTCGTGCTGTCTTTTTCTTTTCAAATTGTGTTTGCCTTCGTTGAGTTTTGTTTATTTCCGTCTTAAACATTCTTAAAATTTCAGCCTTTAGTTTTCGTTGTTTCCTTATTAAATTCGTGCTTTAGGGTTTGTTTAGAGTCGTTATTGGTTGCTTCTCAATCAAGAATTCTAGAGTTGTGTGGTATTTTGTATTTCTTAACTGTTTTTATTGTTTTCTTGGAATTCTTGTGCAAAAATCTTTCAAAAAGAATCAGTTTCTTGGACTTGCCATCCTAGGGTTGAAGATTCTTGAAAAAAAAAAAAAAATCGCGTCACTGTTCACAATTGTAGCGTCACTGTTCACGGGCGTACTGTTCACGCGGTGTTACTGTTCACGCCTATGGTTTACTGTTCACGGCGAACTGTTCATCGGAAATCACTGTTCATTCGGTGAATTTTTACTTGTTTGTTTGAGTTTTGTGGGTTATCTGGGTTTTGAATTCACAAAAAAAAAAAAAAAGTCTTGCACAAAAAAAAGTCGTGCAACACAAAAGAAAGTGAAAGAGGCGTGCAAAGTGATAAAAGCCAAGCACACGAACTAAACCAATTAAACTGAAGTATATTTGGCTAGAATACTGTCCTTGTGTAACCGAGTAGATCTATTGAAACAAACAGATCGTTGGACAGAGAACAATGCCACGTACGAAAGTTTAATTGACCAGTTTTCTACTCTTCTTGTTCTTGGTGTTTTGTTGGAGTATTGTTTTTGCATAAGTTTGGTTATTTTTCTTCCAAAGAACAATAAAAAAATCAAGAAACATCACACAATTATACCACACATTAGGGTGCCTATATTGTGTCTGTTCTTGATTCTTGGTCATTTTTTTGTTACACTCTTGAACAAAACACTCTAAGCATACTTATTCTTGATCTCTACAATTACTCTCACAGATTGGTGTTGCTATAAGCCTTGGTAAGATTGAGTGAGCTGGTTCTTCTCTAAAGGACCAACAAGAAAATTCATTGAGTGGGAAAAGGCTTAGTAGTGAGCACAAGGAGGGTAAAAGCCAACAAATTTGAGGGAAGCGAGTGCAAACACTAAGGGAGTGATCCACAAATTCTTGTTTATATTGTTTTAACCTTTTATTTTGCAGGTTGAAGGTACTATGGCGGAACATGATGATCTTAAAGCCATGATGAGAGGCATGCAAGATAACTTCCAACGTCTAATGGAGCAAATGCAAAGCATGTCCATTAGAATGGACAATGTGGAGCAAGCATCTAGAGATCGAGGAGATCAATATGATGGTAGAGAAGTTGGTTCCAACACTAGAATGACTCGAAATTCAGCTTATGATGATGACATTGAAGAGGGGTTGGAGTTTGATGAAGTTATTCAAAGGAGAGGAAGGAGGGTACCACGTGAGGCCGATGGAAATTTGGGAAGTATTAAGATGAAAATACCTTCATTCCAAGGCAAGTTGGACCCCGAGGCATATCTTGAATGGGAGAGAAAGGTGGAACATGTATTTGAGTGTCACAACTACTCCGAAGCAAAGAAAGTGCAACTAGCTGCAGTTGAATTCACTGACTACGCGAATGTTTGGTGGGATCAACTTGTCAAAGATAGGAGGAGGTGTGGAGCTGAACTTGTGAGGACTTGGGGGGAGATGTAAGCCATTATAAAGAAGAGGTTTGTCCCAAGTTACTACTCACGTGACCTACATAGGCGTCTACAATTTTTGAAGCAAGGATTTATGAACGTTGACGAGTACTACAAGGAGATGGAAATGCTCATGATCAAAGCGGATGTAGACACCAAATTTTGACACACCACTTTATTTTCAAACATTGAGGGGGCATGTTTACACTTTTGGGACAAATTTTTAATTTTTCCATAATTTGGGGGGCAAAATAGTAATTTTATCTGTAAATATTTTTCTATCAACTTTTGGGGGTTTTAAATTTATATTTTTACTTTTATGTAAATTTGTTAATTTCTTATGATTTTTTTGATTTAATTGGTAATTTTTATTTTTTGTACCAGTTGAGGGCAAAATCGTCATTTTACAATTTAAATTCATTTTTCACCAATTTTGAGTCAAAAATGCATTTTTCAGTGTTTTAAACTTATTTTAGTTTTTGGTAATTTTTTTTAGGTCGATAATTATTTTCCGTGAATTTTCATTGCCCGAGGGCAAAATCGTCAGTTTTACAAATTAAATTCATTTTTCACCAATTTTGAGTTAAAAATGCATTTTTCAGTGTTTTAAACTTATTTTAGTTTTTGGTAATTTTTTTGAGGTCAATAATTATTTTTTTTGTGAATTTTCATTGCCCAAGGGCAAAATCGTCATTTTGCAAATTAAATTCATTTTTCACCAATTTTGGGTCAAAAATGCATTTTCCAGTGTTTTAAACTTACTTGTAATTTTGGATAATTTGTTCAGGTTAATAGCTATTTTTTTCTATAAATTTTGCCATCCAAGGGTAAAATTGTCATTTCACATCCCAAACTCTTTTTTCACCAATCTTTAGGTCCCAAATTCATTTTTAGATTTTAAGTACTAAGTTTCTAACTTTTTTAGGGTGAATTTTTATTAATAAATTCGTTATTTACATTTTTTTATTATTATTTTTGTAAGAGAAAATAAATTTTAAGGATAAAATTGTAATTTTTGTAGTCAAGGGCATTTTGGTCTTTTAGCCCTTTCTTGGAGGTTAAGATTTGTGCAGTATAAATACCCCAATTAAGAAGAAAAAAAAGGAAGAAAAAATTGAAAACCTTACAAACACTTTTGCTTTTGTGATTTTTAGGTTAAAACACACACTATTTCACCTAAGACACACACACATCAGCCGTTTAAACAAAATCCCGGTTACTGTTCATGATACCAACACTGTTCATTATCAACTTCAATTCACAGCAACTGTTCATCATCTGATCATTTTGAAAATCCAAAAGCTATCACCAGAGTGTCTCCAGCTTCAAAAGGTACGTTCTTTTCTTTGTTTTGATTTATCTTGCTTGCATTCTTCATGTGAATCTAATTATTTAGGATTTAATTGAATTTTCTTTTAGACTTTGTTCCTATCTTCTTGTTGCTTCTGAATTTATCTTTGAATTTTCCTGCTTTCTGTTTTCTGGGGTTTCTTGTTTGGTTTCTGGGATTTTGTTCATATGTCCGGTTTGGCTGTTCCTGGGAATTTTCTTCATCTTCACCATCTTTCCAACCTCTTCTTCTCTATCTCACCGATTCTCTCTTCCCCTCTCTCTCTCTTCCTCTGCCAATCCAGTAGCTCCTCCATTCCACCATCAGTTCCACCACCCTCAATTAACGTCACCCAAAGACTAGCAAGGCCACCAGCTATTCCATCAGACATTCCCCTAATTCCCAACGAAGATTACCCAAAATTCTAGAACCATCAGTCCAGAACCACTACACGCCTATCACAACCCAAACCCAGCCACACGAACACCAGGAGCCTCCCATGCCACAGCCCCAAATTTCAGCTCCAAAATCTCCCTTGCTTCATCCCTCCTCACAAATTCTCACCCCCTACAATCACTGCAACCTGCCAAAAAATCCAGTAAGATAAACAACACAATTTCAAAATTCACCACCACTGCGAACAGACCACTGCCCAACCACAAAACCATCACAAAAGGTCACTATAACCACTCACATCCACGCATATCAGATATCAGAACAACCTCCAATTCAACCCAATCCCCTACACACCTCGACCCTGCTGTAACCACCACTGTCCAGCAATCATTCACAATCTCAAACAATCCCACCACCACTCTCTCACTGCCCTCTACCACTACAACCGCCAGCCAATTGCAGAAACCCAAAACTGCCATCACCACCAAATTGAATCAGCAAACCAGCAAAATACAACATGCATACATCACACGCACATTCAATCACACATATCACACAGACCTTTCATTCACACACAAACATCACACAAATACACGGTCAAAGCAAAAATTACCACCACCATAGCTCCCCTACCATCATTGACAACCTGCAGAAAACAACAACAGAACCACAAAATCAAACCCCGGTTCACCACCACACAAAACCAGCCCCATTTCCCTTCACATACCACTACCTGTAATCACCAATTTCTCCTCCAAAGACCACCCCACAGCTTCACCATTCTGTTCCCTCCTCCCATCCGTCAGCCTTCTCTTCTGCCATTACCACCATCAATTTTTCCTGTTTCGAAGGGGAAGACTGATTGGGGAAAATTGATTCTGCTGTTCCTGGATAGAGAGAGTGAGCGAATCATTTTACAGAGAGCAAGAGGGAAACGGCCAAATAGAAAGTAATCGAAAGAAAAGAAAGAATCAAGGAGATAGAGTGAGAGGGAGAGAGGACAGAATGAAGACAAAATCAGAAAGAAGAGAAGCAGGGAATCGGGGGTGAAGTAGAGAGGAGAAAAGAGAAAGAAAAAAAATTGAAGGAAAAGAAGATTTCGGAAGAAAAACAGAGAGAAATTAAGAGGGATTAAAAGAAATAGTAAGAAAGAAAACGGAGAAAGAGAATAGAGATGGAAAGAAAAGAACAAAATCAGAGTGGAGAGAAGATACAGAGAGCAGAGAAGAACGAGAGGGAAAGAAAGCAGCAACCGAGAGAGTAAGACAAGAAACAGAAGAAGAAATCGGAGAGAAAAAGGAAATAGAAAAAACAGAGAGCGACTAAGATACGGAGGGAAAGAGAGAACAACAGAGAAAAGGGAAGAAGATCGAGCAGAGATAGAGAGAGAAGAGAGAATCGGTGGGTGAGGTAGAAAGAAGAAGAAGGAGGAGGGAGAGAGAGAAAGAGAAAGAATGAAATTAACAAAATTTGGGGAAGTTAAAATCTGATGAGGGAGAAAAAAAAAAAGAAAAAAAAAAGAAGAAAGAAAAGAAACTGAACAAAAATTTAGGAAGGATGTGCTTTTGTGTTTTAATTCAGTTTAGTTAAGTTTTCTTTAATCTAGTTAATTTTCTGATTTAGTTTAATTAGGATTGGTTTAGTTGGTTTAGTTGATTATTTTGGTTAATTAGTTCAGTTAATTAAGTTAATTTGGACATTTAAATTATTTATTGAATTCAGTTAGTGCTTTTTGGTCATTTTATGAGTGCATAATTGTTCTTTTATGTTTTAGTCCCTGAAGTTTTGGGAAGTTTTGTTGTTTTGTTTGCACATTTTCAATTTATGCATTTTGGTCCCTGTTTAGTATAAATTGGCCTCGCTAAGCTTTATTTCTTTCAATTATATTAATTGCAAATTGTTTCACTCTTGATTAAATTCACTGCTTTGCCCCCCATTTTTACTTTAATTACATTTCTATCCCTTATGTTTTTTGGCAAATTTCTTATTTTTGCTCCTTTAGTTTTATAGAATTTTGTAGCCCCCTTGTCTGCCAGAATTTACATTTTATCCCCATTTGTTAATATTCTATTATGATTTATTTTATTAAATAGTGGTACATTAACATGTGTATTCATTTTTAAGCTTTTGTACCGGGTCATCAAAAAGGTATTTTCGTTACCTTTTAATTGCTTCTTTACGTGCTCCAACGTGCTCTAATGTGACATTTTATACATTTTTTATGCGTTTCTTATTTTATACACTTTTTTTGGTATTTATTTATTTTTGTGTTATTTAATTTCGAATTTTATTATTTTGACAAAAATGTAATATATTTTGTATTTAGCTAGTCAATGTAATAGTTAGATTATTTTTCTCGTATCTTAGCAAGAATTGTGTAAATAGATAGAAAGTGTAATAGATAGGGTATTTTTAATTTCCCCCCTTAAATTGTAAATCAAGCCCATTAGTGTAATAGTTAGGATTTATTTGCTTTTGCGTGCTTATGTGTTTATTTCTTTTACCGCTTTTCATTAGGACTTTTGCATCTAGAATATTATGTTTATGTGTTATGTGCTCCTATGTGATCTTATATGATTTTATATGTTTTAATTGCTTTGAATTCATGCTTTAATAATTAATTCATGATTTATGGTATTCCGTCACCACACTAAGTCCAACTGCTAGTTGTGACTTCTTTCTTTCCCATTAGTCCAATGCTAGTGGGACTTTTTAGAACGGGCTAGTCCTAACTGCTAGACCCTTAGGACATTTTAGTGTTAGAGCATTCGTGTGCATTTCTCATCTCATTTCACACACTTTTAGTTTTCTTTTCATTTGGCAGTTATTTTATTATTACTATTATTATTATTATTATTATTATTATTATTATTATTATTATTATTATTATTATTATTATTATTATTTTACACATTTTTAAAATGCATGACATATAGGTTGCATTTCACTTAGACTTTAGGACATTTGTGTGATTCGACTAGAAATAGTCGCCTACTCACGTGGGAAGCGGTGGCGTACATGGCGTTCCCCCCTCCGTGAGTAGAAATATTCAGTCACGAGATTACTAGTCCCCGTACCCGTCATGGTGCATACCCACCTTCTTTCTTCACTTACTATATATATTATTATTTTCTTTTCTTTTTGCATTTCATTTTGCATAAAAACTCGTGACTCCCTTCGAGGTCTCGACTCGGGTTTCGCAATTAATGCGATAATTCCGAACCAAGCCTCGACGGGACATTTCGACCCTTTCGATACCCACATTTAGACTTAGGATTTGCATTCATTTAGATACATCCAAAACGCGATAGAATCTAGGGTTGAATTTAGGAAATTTTGATTAAACCTCGCAACTAGCCTCGACTAGGTTGAAAGGGTGCCTTAGGCGCAAGCTTTGCCTTCCCTTTCTTCAAATGTGACTCCCGAACCTTGTTTTCTCTCGTTTTTCGTAGACCGGAGTCGGAAAAAGGGTTTTTAAATGATTTTTCTAAATTTTTTATTTTTGTCTTGTTAAACGATTTTTCGGGTGACTCGGTACACCCTAATTCAGTACTAAGTGGCGACTCCATTTTTTAAAATAAAATAAAACCCTTTTTTTCAAAAATTATTTGGCCAAACCTGTCGCACTTTAGTCCCGGCCTTGTTTTCTTTTAAAAAATTATTTTTTTTAAATACACTTTTTTACTAAAATTTGATTTTTCACACACGTGCACGGTTTTTTCCAAAACTTGCTTTGTTAAAAAGGGGTCTCGGACCGAACCGTCTTTTCAGGACGCGACAGGCAGCCACCCCACTAGCACACTTTTTACTTTTACGATTTTTTCCCTTTCCTCTTTTACGATTTTTTCGGACGTGACAGCGGACATTAGGGAGGATGGAGAGGCTCTTATGTTACGTTTTCTAGCAGGTTTGAACTCAAAAATTGCTGAAATTGTAGAGCTACAACATTATCTAAAGATGGACGACTTGGTGCAAAAAGCAATCAAGGTTGAGAGACAACTAAAATGTAGGCATGCTAGAGGATTTTCTAATGCACAAAATCGTACTAGTTGGAGAATTGAACAACCAAGGAAGAGCTTTAGAGATGTTGAACAATCACATGGTCCTCCAACTCGTGCACCGTTGCCTAGGGTCGAAGCAACTACAAAGCAAGATCCTAAGGGTAAGCAAATTGCGAAGCCTAGGCAAAGGGAGATTAAATGTTTTAAGTGCCAAGGGTTCATACACATAGCTGCTTCTTGTCCAAACAAGCGCACTATGGTTATTTTTGAGGATGGTGAAGTAGCTAGCGTAGCTTCAAGTGAAGATGATGAGGAGATGCCTCCATTGGAGGGAGGATCTGAAGATGAAGATAATCTGTATGGTGGGGACCAAGGTGAAGTCCTTGTCACAAGGCGTGCTCTTAGCATTGCACCTAAGGAGGATGAAGTGGACATACAAAGACATCATATCTTCCACACTAGGTGTACCGTGCAAAACAAGGTATGTAGCATGATTATAGACAGTGGATCTTGTACTAATGTTGCTTTCACTTTGTTTGTAGATAAGTTAGGCCTTCAGACTAAACGCCATCCCAAGCCATACAAATTGCATTGGCTAGCTGAGGTCGGGGACATGAGGGTTACCAAGCAAGTTAGGGTACCATTTTCCATCAACAAGTACAAGGATGAGGTGTGGTGTGATGTGATTCCCATGCAAGTGTGTCACATGCTTCTTGGACGTCCTTGGCAATTTGATAGGAGGGTCACCTATGATGGCTACAAGAATAGGTATTCTTTCATGTGGGACAACCGAAGAATCACTTTGGATTCAATCAAACCGTCTGAGGCACATGCGGACCAAGTAAGAATTGCAAAGGAATTCAAGGTAAGGGAGGAACAAAAGTCACAAGCCCGTGGAGAAGTTGAGAAGGGGCTTTGGTTTGGTCATGAGGTTGACCAAAATGGCATAGTAAATGGTGAACAAAATAGGGTTATAAGTGAGAAGAAAGAAGGAAAGAAGCAAGTGAATGCTTTTGCTACCAAGAGTGATATTGTTTCAGCTTTGGAGGCTAAGCAACAACTTCTACTTGTTTTATATAAAGATGTTCTTCTTTCTTCGAGCGAGTTTAATGCACTTAATCCTAATTTACCTAGTATTGTGGTGTCTCTTTTGTAGGGTTTTGAAGACGTATTTCCTGAAAATATACCACATGGATTACCACCATTGAGGGGGATTGAGCACCAAATCGATTTTGTACCTGATGCTAGTATACCCAATCGCCCCGCCTATAGGACAAATCCTGAGGAGACGAAAGAGATTCAAAGACAAGTGGATGAGCTTGTGGAGAAAGAATTTGTTCGTGAAAGTATGTCACCATGTGTTGTACCAGTCATTTTGGTGCCAAAGAAAATGGAACATGGCGCATGTGTGTTGATTGTAGAGCCATCAACAAGATAACGGTAAAGTATCGTCATCCTATTCCTAGGTTAGATGATATGCTTGATGAATTGCATGGTTCTACTATTTTCTCAAAAATTGATCTTAAAAGTGGATATTATCATATTAGAATGAAAGTAGGTGATGAATGGAAAACCGCATTTAAGACCAAGTATGGATTGTATGAATGGTTAATTATGCCTTTTGGTTTAACTAATGCACCTAGTACATTCATGAGGCTTATGAACTATGTGTTTAGGGCTTTCATTGGTAAATTTGTTGTGGTCTATTTTGATGACATTCTAATCTATAGTAGGTCACTTGAGGATCATGTTGAGCACTTGCATCAAGTTTTGTGTGTATTACGCGAGCATCATCTTTATGCTAACTTGGCAAAGTGTTCATTTTGCATGGAAACCATTGTGTTTCTTGGATTCATTGTTAGCTCTAGGGGTGTACATATTGATGAGTCTAAGGTACAAGCCATACGTGATTGGCCTACACCAAAGAGTGCTAATGATGTTAGGTCTTTCCATGGATTAGCAAGTTTTTATAGGAGGTTTGTGCATAATTTCTCTACTATTGCTGCACCTCTTAATGAACTTGTTAAGAAAAATTCTGTTTTTAAGTGGGAAAGTAAACACCAAGAGGCGTTTGATTTAGTTAAAGGACACGTTGACTAACGCACCCTTGTTGTGTTTACCTAATTTTGACAAGTTTTTCGAGGTTGAATGTGATGCTTCTGGAGTAGGTATTGGGGCTGTTCTTATGCAGGATTCCAAGCCCATTGTGTACTTTAGTGAGAAGCTAAGTGGTGCAAACCTTGAATTATCTCACATATGACAAGGAGCTCTATGCCCTTGTGCGAACTCTTCAGACCTGGCAGCACTATCTCCTTCCTAAAGAGGTTCGTGATTCACTCTGACCATGAGAGCTTGAAGTTTTTGAAGACTCAAGGCAAGCTCAACAAGAGACATGCGAAGTGGTTGGAGTTTATCGAGTCCTTTCCATATACAATCAAGTACAAGCAAGGTAAAGAAAATGTGGTAGCTAATGCATTGTCGAGAAGGTATACTCTTATTACCACTCTTCAAACTAAATTGCTTGGTTTTGATTATATTAAGGAATTATATGAGCATGATTTAGATTTTTCAAAATCTGGTCTTTATGTTCTAAACGTGCTCATCTTAATTACTTTAGGCATGATGGATTTTTATTCAAAGATCGTAGACTATGCATGCCTAGGTGTTCTATGCGTGAGTTGTTGGTTAGGGAAACTCATGGGGGTAGTCTTATGGGACACTTTGGTGTCAAGAAAACTTTACATGTGTTGCATGAACATTTCTTTTGGCCTAGCATGCGAGCTGATGTTGAATCTATTTGTGCTAAATGTATTACTTGCAAGCAAGCAAAGTCTCGAGTTCAACCCCACGATTTGTATACACCTTTACTCGTTCCTTCACAACCTTGGGTGGACATTTCTATGGATTTTGTTTTGGGATTACCAAGGTCTTCTAGTGGTAAAGATACTGTGTTTGTTGTGGTAGACAGATTCAGTAAGATGGCACACTTCATTGCATGTTCAAAAACTAATGATTCCACTTACATATCTGATTTGTTCTTTAAGGAAATTGTGAGATTGCATGGTTTGCCTCGTAGCATTGTTAGTGATAGAGATGTCAAATTTTTGAGTCATTTTTGGCGCACTTTGTGGAGTAAACTTGGTACTAAACTATTATTTTCTACTGTTGCACATCCACAAACTGATGGTCAAACTGAAGTAGTTAATAGAACCCACTCTACACTATTGCGTGCAATCATTCAAAAGAACTTAAAGAATTGGGAAAAATGTTTGCCACACATTGAGTTTGCTTATAATAGAACTATTTATTCCACTACATCTTACTCACCTTTTGAGGTTGTTTATCGTTTTAATCCCCTAACTCCTTTAGATATTTTACCTTTGCCTACTAATGAAGTTTCTGATCTTGAAGGTAAAAAGAAAGCTCAATTTGTTAGGGATCTTCATGCTAAGGTGCGTGAGATTGTGCAGAAAAAGAATGAGCATTTTGCAAAGGTAGCAAACAAGGGTCGAGTGAAAGTCGTATTTGAGCCCGGAGATTGGGTTTGGGTGCACATGAGGTAGGAAAGATTTCCACAACAAAGGAAGTCTAAGTTGCATCCAAGGGGGGACGGACCCTTCCAAATCCTTGAAAGAATTGGAGACAATTCCTACAAAGTGGATTTACCTAGTGAGTATGGAAACGTTAGTGCAACTTTTAATGTTTCTAAATTGTCTTTGTTTGATGTAGGAGATTCGAGGACGAATCCTTTCGAGGAAGGAGGGAATGATAGGTCCCAAGGTCAGCAAGCCTCCAAGGTGACTGAGGATATACTTCAAGACTTGGATGGTCTTATGACTAGATTAAGAGCTAGAAAAATGAAGGATGCTTTGCATGGTCTCATTGTGGACACGCTGGATAATGTGTGCAAGGCGACCAACATGGATCCTTTGTCACGTATTGTACAAGGGCAAAATGGTAATTTCACCTCGCGAACACCATTTTAGCTCATTTCAGGTCCCAAATTTATTTTTTTAATTCTTTAAGCATGTTTCTATAAGTAGCCCACAAAATCATTCAACTCAGCCTACTCCTTCATCTCCAAGCGCCCTTGTCTGGTCACAAAAGACACGACAAATCACCTGCAAAGAAAAGCAAAATTAACAGACAGTCCAAAGCAGCCCACAGCCCCCAAATCTACCGTACATCAACAACTAACAAAATCACTGCCAATTCTATCAAGCTTCCACCTCCCCTGTCGTCCCACAACAGCCCTCGCCATTATCTCAATCTCACCGTATCCAGTTTCATAAATCCACCTGCAACCAGTAACAAATTCACAAACAATCGCCCCCCAACTCACTCACCATCCCTAGCTTCTTGCCAAAACCTGCAAATTCAACATAAAGCAGCCCAAAAACGCCAAACCAGCTAGCATCAGCAACATATCCACTCACACCAGCAGCCACGAAATAACCTTCACACCTTCCCTGTCAACACCATAGATGACACCAGTAGTGATCTTAATCTCCATCAGCCATTAATCTCTCCCAGTCACAATAGCTGTCTACCCACCTAAACCATCACCTCTTCTTCCCCCTTTCGCCAGTGTCTCCGCCCTCAATCTGCGTCATCATCTCAAATACCCACAAATCAATTAGCTACTGAAACCGCACCACATCGAGTAATTCAACTTGGGTGCAAATCGATTTCTGTTGTTTACGAAGAAAGAGAGAAAGAGGAAAGAACAAAGAGGGAAGTAGAGAGAACAACAATTCAGAGAGAAAGATTCGGAGAAAGAGAAAGGATGACCGAAAAAAAAAAGAGAAGAAAGAAGAAACCGAGACTAGGAAAAAGGAAAGAAAATAGAGAAATATGGAGCAGATTGTAGCAGCCTCACCTCACCCAGAGGCGCACCAAAAGGCTTAGCGGACTGCCTGCCTAGCTCTCGCCAGGACTCAAACACGCATTCGCTCAATACATACACATAATTAATGCACAATAAAACACATTCGTAAAGAAAGATATTCATAAAATTCATTTGAAGTACAAATATTACAAAATGTTTTACACACTAAAATTTACACAGTATGTGCAAGAATAGCCTAAATAAGTGGCTATTAAAATATACAAAATAAAACATGTACAATGCCCAAAATTAGCTTTTCCAGCTTTAGTATTTTTGGGAAACCTGGTTAAAGAAAACAAATGAACGGGATGAGCTATAATAGCCCAGTGAGTGCTCAAGTCATGCAACCATACCAGTAAAATGTGATTTTGTTCAATAAAATATTTAACGAGTAAATAAACAATTTGTGAACAATTTAAGTAACAAGTAGTCAATGGCGGATACAAGGCTCAACTACGGAAGCAAGCTTAACCGCAGAAGGAGCAAGCACTGATCATGTAGCCAAGACGTTCAGACCGAGATAATAGCTCAGGTCTTTGCCAAGGAATATACCAGTATAACAAGCAAGACCCTAGCCACCATTCACCTTATAACCTCCAAACAAGCTACCACCTCCAGGAAGTAATTTCAACCTTGGAAGGGCCAACAAGCAAGATAGTTCAATCCGGAGTTGGCCTCTTAGAGGAATTCAACTCATTTTGGGAAAGAACAACACGCCCTAAAACACCCAACACCTTATATCCTCCCACGTGCAGTCGGGTTGACTATCCGTGAAGTAACGGTGAAGTTAGTCACGGAAGTCTCAATCACAAATAACACATATAATAGTGAAAGCATATAACACATTGCGGAATAGATGCGATAAAGTACACATCTTTCCTCAAGTAACACATATCACTAGATAATCATGTCAAGTATAACGTATCATTTTATGCATCAAAATAATGATGTCAAGTAGTACATGGCATTTCATGCATCATACACACATAAGAACACTCACCTGAAGCCTAAGAAAATATTTCGTAATACAATCGGCTCTCACTTTCGGATCCTGAAATTCAAAAGAAATAATCGTATAAAAATCCTGACTAAAATCTAAGAAATTTCATAAGGAAATTCAAGAAATACCCCAAGTCTTTCTAAGGTTTAATTTCTAGGGTTTTGGAGTTTAGGGTTTTACCCTAGTGTAGACACCAAATTTTGACACACTTTTGGTAAGAATATGTGTGTTACCTTATTTTAGAGGGTATTTTTCATTTTTTCGGGGGTCGAGTACAATTTTCGCGTATTATATCTAATTCGTCGTATCAGGGGCAAAATGGTAATTTCACCATGTAAATATTAGTTTATTTTATTTTATTTCTTAAATACATGATTTTACTATTTTTATCATTATTTATAATTTTAATAATTTTTAGGAGTCATCTAGTATTTATTTAAAATTTTAGCATTTTAAGCTTAATGGCACGTTTTTCAATGCACTCTTTTTTACGAGAATTTTTCAAGTGAAAAAGTTTTATATATGCATTTTGTATATTCATAAATTTTCTGTAAAAATCTCATAATTTTTAGAGGTCGTTTAGTATTTATTTAATTTTTATCCTTTTAAAGGCACGTTTCCCAAGAATGCGTTAATCTTAAATTTTTGAGTGAAAATTATACTATGTGCTCTTCATGGGATAATATATTTTGTGTAAAATATTTGTGATTTTTAAAAGTCATTTAATATTCTTGTGATTTTTATAATTTTTATCATATTATGTCACGCTTTCCAATGCACTTTTATTCTAAGAATTTTTGTGTGTGAGATATTTTTTGTAAAAAATAAAAAAATATATTTAATAATTTTTTAAACACTATTTGGTGCTTATTTCAGATATATATATATATATATATTGTTTGTCTATGACATATTTTCTTTAATGGTGAATTAATTTTAAAATTGTAATTTGTATTATTATTTAACTTTCTTTCACAAGAATGCTAAATTTTAGTTTTAGTTCTATTTTATTTTATTTTATTATTATTATTTTTAATTCTAGGGAGTCCATAGGTTTATTTTTTATTCCATTTTTTTTCACTTGCTTACAATTTTATCTTTCCAAACTCTTAAAAAAAAAAAAAGAGAGAATAGCAGCAGCATCTGCAGAGGTTCTGCAAACTCCATCCCAGGCCATCCCTCTTCTCATCATCACCCCCCAATTTGCACTTAACCTACCAGATTTTGGGGGATTTTGTTTTTGACTCACCATCCCCTCTTTCTCTTCCTCTTCACTCACAAACTCTATCAGTTCACTCTCTCCCATTCACTCCCTCTCGGCTCCTTCACTCCCTCATCTCCCCTGCATTCAAACACCTACACAAACAATCACCAGACACACACACATTCACCAACACACATCCTTCAACATCCAATTCACAACATAAACCATACACACATCACACACGCTATTACACACAGTGTCACCTGCAATTCACAACACACAGACACACCATTACACACAAACGCACACAGCAACACACACACCTCCACCTTCACCCCTGCACATTTTTCATCCCACAAACGCACCTGCAAACACTCAGCTCACAAACCTGCATACACATTCAATTCACACAGACACACAATTCCCTCTCCCTTCTTCCCTCTCTCGGCCCCTCCCCTGCATCTTCATCAAACGCACACAGACACACAGACATCTCACAACTCTCTTCACTCACACACTTCTCCAATTCACTTCACTCACCTGCACAAACGCAGAACACAAAACACACACTTGCACAGACACACAAACGCACACACAAAACACACACCTGCACCTCAAATCCTCACCTGCACTACACAGAAACACACAAACACACACTTGCACAGACACACAACGCACACACAAAACACACACCTGCACCTCAAATCCTCACCTGCACTACACAGAAACACACAAACACACACTTGCACAGACACACAAACGCAGAACTGCAAAACACACCTGCACCTCAAATCCTTCCCCTGCCAAAAACTTCACAGACACAACATACACTTGCACAATCTCACAAATCACACACATTCAAGCACACACATTTCAGGCACCCATTTAACCTGTACACAACACATACACCTGCAAAACATATACGCACACACCTGCAAAATTCGAAAAAAAAAAAAACGACAACAAACAACAACAACAACAGCAACAACAATTGCAACACAGCTTCTATTCCAGGTAAATTTCTTCCTATTGCTTTCAAAAATTTTTTTTTCATTTATCATTGAAATAGAAATTTAAAAAAAAAACTGAAAAACGTCCGAGAGAGAGAGAGAGAGAGAGAGAGAGAGAGAGAGAGAGAGAGAGAAGGAGAGCAGATCGGCAAGGAGAAAAAGAAAAAAAAAGGAAAAAAAAAAGGAAGAGCAAATCGGGTAGGGGAAAGAAGAAAAGGGGAGAGGAGAGAAAGAAGGAGGAAGAAAAGAAGAAAAGAAAGGAAGAAGAAAGAAAAAAAAAAAAAAAAAGGGGAAATGGAGAGTAGATCGGGAAGGCACCAGGAGAAGAAGAGAAGAAGAAGAAGAAAAGAAAGAAAGAAAGAAGGAAGAGAAAGAAAAGAGAGAAAAGAAAGAAAAGGAAGAAAGAAAAGGAAAAAGAAAAAGGAAATCTGGGGAAAACGTCTGGAAGGAAAAAAAAAAAAAACACTAAGTCAGCCGAAAAAAAAAAAAAAGTTTTAGTGAAACTACGTCGTTTTGACGTAGTTTCACTCAAAACTACGTCGTTTTGATTAGTTAGTTTTTTAATTTATTTTTAATTAATAATAGGTATTTATTTTATAGTCCTTATGCTTTCATTAATGCTACTGTGGTCCCGAAATTTTCTGATTTGTGCGTTTAAGTTTATGTTTTTTATAGATTGACCCCCATAATTTTATTTTCTTTGCAATTAGGTCCCAATTAATTGCATTTAGGTCCCTCAAGTTGTAGATAATTATAATTTTGCCCCTATATTTTTTAATTTTCTATTTTTGACCCCCACATTTTTGGTAATTACATTTTGACCCCTATATTTTTCTAAAATTGCATTTTTACCCCTGATATTTATGGAAATTGTAATTTTTACCTCCCAAGCTTGCTGTTATTGTATTTTAGGCTTTGAATGTTGCTGAAAATTTCATTTTGGTCCTTATATATTGTTAGAAATTCTATTTTTGCCTTAGAATATTGCTGGAATTTTGCATTTTTGCCCCCAAACCTTGCTGGAATTTTATTTCGTACCCCAACATTGCTAGAAATTTTATTTTTGCCCTAGAATATTGCTGGAATTTTGTATTTTTGCCCCCAAACCTTGCTGGAATTTTATTTTGTACCCCTACATTGCTGGAAATTCTATTTTGTCTTAGAATATTGCTGGAATTTTGCATTTTTGCCCCCAATACTTGCTGGAATTTCATTTTTATCCCTCCCAACATTGCTGAAATTTTAGTTTAAGTCCCTATACTTGTTGAAATCTTAGTTTTAAGCCCTAGATACTTGTTGAATTTTATTCTAAGTCCCTAATTTGTTCGAAATCGACATTTTATGCTCAATTTTTAAGTATTTCATATTTTATACTTTAAATAGTGGTACCTTGACATGTTTGTTGATTTTCTTAGCAATTTATACCGGGTTTACGAATGGGAGGTACCTCGATTACCCTTTTATTTCTCTTTATGTGCTCCTACGTGTTGCTACGTGTTTTTCTATATGTTTTTTTTTATCTCCTTTTGCTTATAATTTTTATACATATGTGAGTGTTTATTTAGTTATGCCATGTTATTTATTAGAAATTAATTTTTGATTATTCAAAGAAATGTAATAGATAGGTAATATTCTATTGAGCAAAAATTCTGTATTTAGATAGTTAATGTAGTAGATAGTGTATATCTAGTTAACAAAAATTAAATTTTGTATTTTAGATAGAAAGTGTAATAGATAGGTTAGATAGGATATCTTTTATTCTTTTTCTATTTTTAGATTGTAATTAGGTTATTCTCCGGTGTAATAGTTAGGGCTTTGTGTGCTATGTGCTTATGTGTTTTATTTGCTTTCTTTAGGACTTTGCATCTAGAATATTATGCCTATGTGTTATGTGCTCCTATGTGCTATTATTTGCTTTTATGTGATTATTGCTTTAATACATGCTTTATTTATTTACTTGCTTTAATTATATATGTGTATCGTCGTCACACTAGTCCAACGCTAGTTGTGATTAATTCCGGTTTCTTCGCTAGTCCAACGCTAGCGGAGAACTTATAGAAAATGGGCTAGTCCAATGCTAAGCCTTTAGGTCATTTTAGCCTTAGGATCATTTTCGTGTGCATTTCATGACATTTCACACACATTTTATCTTTTTAGGCTTTTTTTCCCATTTTCTATGAATTTTTATATATACTTTATAACTTATTACTTATTTTAACATCTATTTGGTACATAACATTTAGATTCCACTACACATAGAATTTTAGGTCATTTGCGTGATTTCGACTAAGAAATAGTCATCTACTCACGTGGGAAGCGATGGCGTACATGTCGTTCCCCCCTCCGTGAGTAGAAACAGATAGTCACGAGTCTATTAGTCCCCCGCACCCGTTATGTTGCATCCCCATTTCTTTGTTCACTTACTATCTATACTATTATTTTTCTTTTCTTTTGCACTCCATTCAGCATCTATACTCGTGACTCCATCGAGGTCTATATCCGGGTTTCGCAATTAATGCGATAATTCCGACTAAACCTCAATGGAATATTTTGTCCCTTAACGATATTCCATTTTTAGGATTAGATTTGCATTCATATAGTTGCATCCAAATGCGATAAAATCTTAGGGTTATATTAGGAAAATTTAGACTAAACCTCGCAACTAGTTTCGGCTAGGTTGAAAGGGTGCCTTAGGCGCGAGCCTTTGCCTTCCCTTTCTTCAACTGTGACTCCCGAACCTCTTTCTCTTGTTTTCAAAGACCTGGAGTCGTCTAAAAGGGTTTTCTTGTTTTTCCTATATTTTTCCAAAATCATTTCTTTAAATAAATCATTTTTAATTTTCTTACCTTTTATAAAATATTTTCGGGTGACTTGGTACACCAAAACTCAATACCAAGTGGCGACTCCTTTTTCACTAAAAAAACCCTTTTTAGACTCTATTTTCGGGCCCAAAAAACCGTCGCATTTTCAAAGTCCCATTTTAGGCCCTTTTTCTTTTATTTTAAAAAATAAAGTATTTGTTTGTCACATTTTATCGAATTATCTTTTACAAAGCATTTTTCTAAAAATTATTTTTACAAAAATTTACACGCTTCTCTTTTTCCAATAAAACACAACCACATTTAACACTTCCTTTTCTTTTTCCAAACATCTAACGCTCATTTATTATCCCTTCGAAAAATGGGGCGCGACACCTAGGGTTTAGGGTTTTCGAAATTAGGATTTTCTAACTTTCTAGGGTTTTGCTCGGAAAGGTTTAATCCACTAATAGCTAATCTACGAAAATTTCTGTACGCTTAAATCACTAAATTACAGCTTATAAAGTCTTAAATCATAGCCTAATTACTTTTATTTCCTAGGTTTTACCGAAATTTCGGCAGTACTTCCCCTATAATCGGACTAACCCAAAAATTTTAAACCTGCAAGAAAATGTCCAACAACCCAAATCTCAAGTAGTTCTACCAATTTCACATCAAAATCACTTCAATTTCACTCAAATTTATCACAAAAACACCTAAACTACTCCAAGGTTCTTCAACCAAATCAAACTTAAATCATGTCATTTCAAGTTTAAATCACTATCTACAAGTCATACAAGTCCATAAACCTCATATTCATGGAATAAAACTTCATATTTCATGGCTAAAATAAATCATACTTAACTTTAAAGACATGGGTAAAAGCTATAAAAACTACAAATTATACTTGAAATAATAAGAGAAGTTCTTGGTAAATACCTTTAATAAGGCAAGATTGTTGCTTAGGAGGAAGATCAACTTAATTTCTATGGATGAAAGATGATTAAATGGAAGGAAAATGCTCCAAGAAAATGAAAGAAAATGGAGAGAAAAGAGAGAAAGGGAAAATCGGCCAAGCTAAAGAAAAAGAGAGAAAAAGTGATTAAGTGAAGAAGAAAAGAAATAGAGAAAATTTGGACAACACTTGGACCAATCAAAGCAAGACAAGAGCAAAGTAATCTTGACTTTCTTAACCATGGAAGACTACACTTGGCAATGGTTAATTAGAAGAGATTTTTGTTAGTTATCCTATAATAAATCTTGCAAGACTTCTAGGTACAACTCCTAAAGGAAATGGTACAACATGCTAGTAAAATAGAAAATCAATTCCTTATTTCTTCTCACTAATTTCGGCCCTCTTTTTTTTTTTTTTTTTTTCTAATGAACATAATACAAAATAAATGGTTTTGGCATGAATTTCTAGGGCGTTACACAGATAGAGAAAGCGAAGAAAGATTTTGGAAAGAAGAAAAGGGAGAAAAGCAAGGTACAGAGAGAAAGAGATGTTTCGGTTGGAGAATAGAGGGCTAAGAAGAAGAGAAGATCAGAAAATAGAAAATAAAAAAGGAACAGAGAGAAATGAGAGGATAAGAAGAGAACAGAGAGTGATCAGAGGGAGAGGCTGGAGAATCGATTGAGAGAGAAAGGGAGATTAGAGGGAGAACAAGAAAGATTAGAAAAGGATTTGAGTGAGATTAAGAGAGAAATTAGAGAAAACAAAGAGCTAGAGGATGTGGGAGAGAAGAAGGGCGAGAGAGAGGAAGCTGATTGGCGACGGGGGGTTTATTTTCTTGGAAAATTAGTTTAGTCAATTTGAAGATTTTTGGGTTTCTTTTTTTTAGTTCAGACACAACTAGTTCTGGGGGTATTAGAATTTAATTCAAGATTGTTTGTTAATTTAGTTCTTTAATGATTGATTATGATTTGTCTTAATTCATCTAAATCATTTTGTTAATTGGCTATTTATTGTAAGTAGATGTTATTTGTGCTTAGCCCTTAGTTTTTGTTTTTATTTACTATGCCCCTAAATTTCTTCTTATTTTGTGCATTTAAGTCCTCCATTTATTTTAGATTGGCCCCTTTAGAGTTTCAATTCTTTCAATTTGGTCCTGCAATTCATGTTTTTACCCCACTTTTGCTAAAATTTATTGTTTTGTTTCTCAAGTATACTTTAATTTTGCACCTCTACCCCAATTAGATTTATTTGTTTTTATTTTACCCCTCAAGTCTTATGGAATTCCCTTAGTTGTTGGATTTACTATTTGCCCCTCCCAATTTGTGTTAATTTATATTTTTGCCCCTAGACTTGTGTAGATTTTCAATTTTTGTCCGAATTAGTTTAAATTTACTATTTGGCCTCAGTTTACTCTACTTTTTATTTTTCCCCTTCTAACTTGCTATAATTTACATTTTTCTAATGTGTTAGTATTTCGTATTTTACTCTTTATTTTATTAAATAGTTGTCCCTTTAACTTGTGCGTTCTTTTTTAAGCTTTGGTACCGGGTCTCCAAAGAGGTATTTTAACTTCTTGTTATTTTTCTTTATGTACTCCAATATGCTCCAATGTGATTTTATGCATTATTATTTGTTTATCTTTTTATTTTTATTTTACATACCTTTTGCATATTTACGTATTTGATTTATTTAATTTTGAATTTTTATTATTATTTCAAAAATATATAATATTTTGTATTTAGCTAGTCAATGTAATAGTTAGATTATTTTTCTCATATTTTAGCAAAAATTGTGTAATTACATAGAAAATGTAATAGATATGGCATTTTTAATTTCCCCCTTTAAATTGTAAATCAAGTCCCCCAGTGTAATTGTTAGGGTTTATTTGCTTTTGCATGCTTACATGCTTATCTGTTTTACCGCCTTCATTAGGATTTTGCATCTAAATATTATGTTTGTGTGTTATGTGCTCCTATGTGATCTTATATGTTTTTATATGTTTAATTTGCTTTTAATTCATGCTTCAATATTTAATTCATGATTTATGGTATTCCGTCACCACACTAGTCCAACGCTAGTTGTGGCTTCTTTCTTTTCCCGCTAATTCAACGCTAGTGGGATTTTTAGAACGGGCTAGTCCAATGCTAGACCCTTAGGACATTTTAGTGTTAGGTGCATTCGTGTGCATTTCACATTTCACACACTTCTAGTTTTTTTTTCATTTGGCATGATTTTATTATTACTATTATTATTATCATTTATTATTATTATTATTATTATTGTTATTATTATTTTGACACATTTTTAAAATGCATGACATCTAGGTTGCATCTCACTTAGAAATTAGGACATTTGTGTGATTTTACTAGAAATAGTTGTCGTGTCCTAAAAAATCGTGAGGAAAGGGTACTAGTAGGGTCGTTGACTGTCGCGTTCCGAAAAAGATCGTTCGGTCCGAGACCCTTTTTGAAATGATAGAATTTTGAAAAAACGTGCGTCTGTGAAAAAGACTCGTGTTTTAGTGAAAAAGTATTATTTAGTAGAAAATGGTATCTTAAAAGAAAATAAGGCCGGGACTAAAAAAATGCAACAGTTTTGGCCCACTAATTTTGAAAAAGGGTTTTATTTTGAAAAATGGAGTCGCCACTTGGTACTGAGTTAGGGTGTACCAAGTCACCCGAAAAAATCGTTTAAACAAAACAAAAGTAAAATTTTAGGAAAATTATTTAAAAACCCTTTTCTGACTCCCGTTTACGAAAAAAAAACGAGAGAAATAGCTCCGGGAGTCACATTTGAAGAAAGGGAAGGCAAAGGCTTGCGCCTAAGGCACCCTTTCAACCTAGCCGAGGCTAGTTGCGAGGTTTGATCAAATTTTCCTAAATTAACCCTAGATTTTATCGTGTTTTGGATGTGTCTAAATGAATGCAAATCCTAAGTCTAAATATGGGTATCGGGAGGGTCGGAATGTTCCGTCGAGACTTGGTCGGAATTATTGCATTAATTGCGAAACCCGAGTTGAGACCTCAAGGGAGTCATGAGTTTTATGCAAAATGTGATGCGAAAGAAAAGAAAATAATAATATATTGTAAGTGAAGAAAGAAGGTGGGTATGCAACATGACGGGTACGGGGGACTAATAACTCGTGACTGAATGTTTCTACTCATGGAGAGGGGAACGGCCTGTACGCCACCGCTTCCCACGTGAGTAGACGACTATTTCTAGTCGAATCACGCAAATGTCCTAATTTCTAAGTGAGATGCAACTTAGATGTCATGCGTTTTAAAAATGTGTCAAAATAATAGTAATAATAATAATAATAAATAATAATAAAATCACACCAAATGGAAAGAAAACTAAAAGTGTGTAAAATGTGAAATGCACATGAGTGTGCCTAACACTAAAGTGTCCTAAGGGTCTAGTGTTGGACTAGCCCGTTCTAAAAATCCCACTAGCGTTGGACTAGCAGGAAAAGAAAGAAGCCACAACTAGCGTTGGACTAGTGTGGTGACGGAATACCATAAATCATGAATTAAATATTAAAGCGTGAATTAAAAGCAAATTAAACATATAAAAACATATAAGATCACATAGACGCACATAACACAAACATAATATCTAGATGCAAACTCCTAGTGAAAGCGGTAAAACAAATAAGCATGTAAGCACACAAAGCAAAGAAACCCTAACTATTACACTGGGGAGCTTGATCTACAATGTAAAAGGGGGGAAATTAAAATGCCCTATCTATTACACTTTCTATCTAATTACACAATTTTTGCTAAAATATGCAAAAAATAATCTAACTATTACATTGACTAGCTAAATACAAAAATATTACATTTTTATAAAGTAATAATAAAAATTCAAAATTAAATAAATTAAATACGTAAATACGCAAAAAGTATGTAAAATAAGAAATAAACAAATAATAATAAAAATAATGCTTAAAATCGCATTGGAGCATATCAGAGCACATAAAGAGGAAAATTGTAACACCCTAGAAAATGCACATATAAGAAGCATTTTTTTTATTTAGGGTTAAGTGCTAATATTAGAATTATTAGTTGGGAGATTTCTTGAGTTAATTAAGTTAATTAGTTAAGATTTTCATTCTAAGCAAGAACACTTAAGTACTAAAGTTAGAATAATTTTTCTTGACCATTTAACTTATAGTAGTGTTTAAATTTTTACTAGTTCATTTCACTATTTTCTAGTCTTTTGACTACTTGAAATTTTGCTCAATTTTATTCAAAAGTTTCACTTATTTTCTTACCTTATTTTCTTTTTCCCTTGGCCGAAATTTTTCTCTCTCTTTTCTTTCTTTCTTGGCCGAAATTCTCTCTCTTTTCTTTTCTTTTCTTTAGGCCGAAATTCTTCTTTTCTTTCTTTCTTCATGTGGCCGGTTCTCTCTCCCTAATTTACCCTATTTGTGTTTTAATAATTTATGTTTCTTTATTGTTTATATTAAATGACAAGAGTTGATAATTTTAACCAATTAAATTAAACCAAGTTGCTAAACTTGCATTAAATGCTCTCTTTTTACTTTATTCTTGTAATGATTTTATTGGCTAATTATTTTCTCACCTTTTCTTCAATTCTTTTTCATTTTTCCTAGACTATTTCTTTCTCTTTTTCTTCTCACCTTGGCCGGCCATGCTTTCTCTTCTTCTTCCCTCATTTTTGCTCTCAACTTCTTGAACTTTCATCTCTCAAATTGACACAAATCAACCATAGGAAGTGGACTTCTATCTTTTCTAATCAAAGTTCTAAGCATATCTAAGGTATTTACCATGAACTTACCTTATTAATTTCATGTTTTAATTAGTTTTTATTCAAGTTTAATACCAAGTTTCTTGTTAAGACTACTTGAAGCAATTAGTTAGAACTTGATATATACTTGTTAGATAAAGTGTTCTTATGGTTGAATAGACTAGTATGTGGCCTTGGAACCTTGAAATTTCATGAAGAACATGTTGTTTGGGTGAAAGTTCTTGGAGCTTAATCCTTGAGATTTAGTGAGATTTTGATTGAATTTGAGTTTGGATTGAACTAAGAAGTTGTAGAACTTGTTGAATTATGGGTTTGATGATTGAAATCTTGATGAAAAACAAGATTGGAAAGGCCGAAATTTAGGGGAAATAATGCCCAATTTTTGTTAGAAAACCCTAGAAAAAAACCCTAGAAAACCCTAGAATAAAAACCCTAAACCCTAAACCCTAAACCCTAGAAAAAAAAACTAGAATTTAATGGGGTATTTCTTGAATTTTCTTACTAGGTTAATTAGGGTATAAATTGGGTTTTTCATTAGATTATTTCTTTCAATTTGCAGGACCCGATAGTGAGACCCGACCTTTCTACGAGATATTTTCTTAGGCACCAGGTGAGTGTCTTTATGTGTGCATGATGCATGGAATGTGATAATTTTATTTGGTGACTATTATGCTTAACTTGCAATTATTATGTGAGTACCTGTGTTATTTGAGGAAAGATGTGTACTTTATCGCATCTATTCCACAATGTGTTACACGCTTTTATTATTTAAAATGTTATTTGTGTGTGTGAGACTACCTGTGACTAACGTCAATGTTATTTCACGGTTAGTCAACCGGGCTGCAAGTGGGAGGACATAAGGTGCTGGGTGTTTTAGGGTGTGATGTTCTTTCCTTTTGAGTTGTGAATCCTCAAAGAGGCCAACTCCGGAATGAACTTTCTTGATTGTGTGTTGGCCCTCCAGGGTTGAGATTTTTTCTCCCCCGGATGTGGTAGCTTGTACGGAGGTTATAAGGTGATTGGCGGTTAGGGCTTGTGATTGATAAAACTGATATGTTCCTTGATAAAGACCTGAGCTATTATCTCGGTCCAAATATCGTGGCTACATGATCAGTACCTGCTCCTCTACGGTTAAGCTTGCTTCCGTAGTTGAGCCCTGTATCCGCCAGTGACTACATGTAAATTAAATTGCTCATATATTGTTTATTTAATTTATTGATTATTTTAATGACCCGAAATAATGAGTTCTTGATATGTTTGCATGAATTGGACATTCACTGGGCTATTATAGCTCATTCCATTTTATTTGTTTTCCTTTACTCAGGTTACCGGAAAAATTAAGCGGGACCAACTGGTTTTTGGTTATTATAAGTGTTTTAATTATTGTAATAGTCGCACTGTGTTAGGCTATTATTGTGAAAATTATGTAAATTATGACATGTAACCTTTTGATATGACTCGTATCTTTAAATTAAATAATAAGATTTATTTTACTTTGTTTCATTTTATTTTATGTTATTTTATTTTAAGTTAAGTACGCTCGGATTTTTCGTGTGAGTGCGTGCATCGAGACCTGGCGAGAGCTAGGCAGGCAGTCCGCTAAGCCCTTTGGTGCGCCTCTGGACAAGGTGGGGCTGTTACAAAAATAACAAGAAGTCGGGATACCTCTTTGGAGACCCAGTACCAAAGCTTAAAAAAACGAACACACAAGTTAAAGGGACAACTATTTAATAAAATAAAGAGTAAAATACGAAATTCTAACACATTAGAAAAAATATAAATTATAGCAAGTTAGAGGGGGAAAAATAAAAAGTAGAGTAAATTGGGGCCAAATAGTAAATTTAAACTAATTGGGACAAAAATTAAAAATTTACACGAGTCTATGGGTAAAAATATAAATTAATGCAAATTGGGAGGAACAAAGTGGTAAATCCTAGTGAGCAGGGGGTTAAAACATGAATATGTAATTAGTTTTAGAGGGGCTAAAGCATTTAAGTTATATTTTATAGAACAAAAATAACTAAATAAATTAAAATGAATAACTCAATTAAAACTGGATCAATTAGTCCACAAATTTAATTATTAAATTAAACCAAATTAAAGTAAATACAGATAAGAATTTAACCAAATTAAGGTAAATAAAAATAAATTAGCAACAATTAATCAAATAACCAAAAATGGAACAAATGCATAAGAATTAATAAATAAATAAATAAACAAAAATCCAAATTCTCCAAAACCCGACTTGGTTTCCCCTCAAAGCCAAGTCCATATTCTTTTTCCTCTTTTCTCTTTTCCTTCTTCTCTCTATTTTCTCTTTTCTGCAACTCCAATCACCGATTTCTATTTCTCTCTTCTTTTTCTTTCTCTTCTTGCTTCTTTCCTCTGCTTTCTCTTTCTATTTCTTTTTCTTTCATTTTCTTTTCTTCTTCTCCCCGATTTTTCCCTTGGATCTCTGTTTTCTCTTTGGCTTCCTGATTTTCGTTCTTTTTCCTCTCTTTTCCTTTCTTTCCTTTCCAACTCTCCTCTCTGTTTTCTGATTCCCTTTTTGTCTCACTCTCTCCCTTCGGCTTTATCTCTAATTCTCCTTTCTCTTACAATCGATTGCTGGCCTCTCTGTTTTTCCCCCTTTCTTACTCACTCTCTGTGTCTCTCTCCTGCTCTCTCTTTCTCTTGCGCTCTTTGTGTTCTCTCGAAACAGGGGAGGCGTAGCGATGGGAGGTTTTCTGGTGTTGGTGTGTTGAATACGGGGTGGAGGATGGCCTGCTTGAGGGGAAAGAAATCAGTGTAGGTCAGCGGTTATGGAGATTAGGTGGATGTTGAGGTGGCTTGGTGATAGGAGTTGGTTTTTAGTTGCTGGCAGTGGAGGGTTTTGGGGATTGCAGGTGGTGATTATTGTGAATTGGTGAGTGGGGCTGCTGGCATGGGGCGTTGGTGCTGGATTGAGGTTGGCCATATGGGATTATTTGGTCTATTTTGTGTGCAGGTTTCTGGGGAAGTTAATGTGGTGGTTGGAGGCTGATATGGAAGAGATGCCACTGACCGAAAGGAGAATGCTGGTGGAGATGGGCAGTAGTGGAAAGGCTAGTGGTTGGGCAATGGGAAGGAGAAGGCAATAGTGAAGGTGACGGTGATGGCCGGCATCGCTGGTTGAGATAATTGTGGGCATGTGGTGTGATTGTGTGAGAATCTATGTAGTGTGGGGGTGTGTGTGTGTGTGTGAGGGTGTGAAGTGATCTGTGTGAATTTTGTGTGCTGTGTGACTGATATGTGTCTATCCATGTGCGTATGTGTGTTGTGTGTGTAATTTCTGATAGTGGATTGATTGTAGGTGTGAATTGTGTGCCTGTGTGCCGTGTGTTGTGTGTTGCAGGGGTGTGTGTGCCTGTTGAGAGCCGAGTGTAGACACCAAATTTTGACACATCTTTTATAAAAATATGCGTATTACTTTATTTAGGGGGTATTTTTTATTTTCAGGGACCAATTATAATTTTTGTATATATTACGTCTAATTTGTCACATCAGGAGCAAAATAGTAATTTCACCACGTAAATATTATTTTATTTGATTTTATTTCCTAAATATGCAATTTTACTATTTTTATCATTATTTATAATTTTAATGATTTTTGGGAGTCATTTAGTATTTATTTAAAATTTTAGTATTTTTGACTTAATGGCACATTTTCCAATGCATTCTTTTTATGAGAATTTTTTTTAAGTGAAAAATTTTTATGCATATTTCATATATTCATTAATTTTCTGTACAAATTTCATGATTTTTAGAAATCGTTTAATATTTATTTTAATACTTTACTTTTTCCATTATTTGCACATTTTTAATGTTATATTATTTTTTTGAATTTTTGCAGTAAATTTTATTTACTCATTGTTTATAACTCTAAATTTTAGTATTTTCTTATTGATTTTAGGGAATCCAAATATCTTTTATTTTATTTTATTTCATTTCATTTTTTTTCTTTCTTTCTTTCTCCTTTATTTCCATTGCAAATTTTTTCCTTAAAAAAAAAAAAGAAAAGGAGAAACTGAATGGAACAGCAGCATCGTTGCTGCTGCTGTTGCTCCTACAAAGATAATGGCTTCTGCAAACACCATCCCCAAGCCATACCTCCCATCATCATCACCTTCCAACTTACACTCAATCAATCAGCAGATTTTGAGGGATTTTGAGGGATTTTGCTCACTTTTCTTACTCACTTCTTCATCATTCTACCTTCCTTCTCCCAACTCCCCTCTGATTTTTCCACACCTACACGACACACACCTGCACACACCTCTACCTTTCCCTCTCTCAGCCTTCCCTCCCTGCATACACACACCTTGCACTTAGCTCTCTCTCACAGCTCTCACTCTACCAGCTTCATTTGCACACAATCAACACTCACCAGCAGCACAAACACACTAGCGCACATTCACACACTTTACTCCCCACAATTTCACTCCTCACAAGCAGAAACACACCAGTTCACTCACAACACACACACACAAGTTCCACTCACAACAGGAACACAGAGCCAATTACATACACAGCCATACACATTACACACACTACACATCTGCACTACCACCAGACACAAGCACCTGCACATACACACACAGGCACACACGTATTTCACCTACACACAGCCTCACTTGCACTTTCTCACCTCACTTCTCTGGGCTCTCTCACAACTCACATATCACACTGAATTCTCACCCACCAGACATCATTACTGCAGACACACGCACCTCCCCTCAACTCTCTCGGCCTCCCCTTCCCCTCCACAAAAACATCACACACACAGGCACACTCACTCACCACAATCACTTCACAAATCAGCCATAAGCCACAACAATCACTCTCACGATTCTCACTTGCACACACCACACATCTAGTTTCATACGCACATACCTCCTTCACCTCCACTCACCAGCAGCACAAACACACACAAAAACGCAGGTTTCACATTGTAGACACACACCACACACACACACACATTCAGGCAAGAAGCACAGACAAACACACAGTAACAGACAAACACACCTGCAAACACATGCACACCACCTGCAAGAATTAAAAAAAAAAAAAAACCAACGACAGTAGCAACAACCACATCACCACAGCGGGCTCTCCACCACCACCAGCGCACCACCACTAGCTCGCCACCACCGTCGGACCCTCCACCACCCCTAATCCAGGTAAATTTCCTCCTCTTGCTTTCAAATTTTTTTGAATTGTCATTTAATCCCTGAAATAGATGCTTGTGGTAGTATATCTAATTGTGACTTTAGAGAATTTTGGGAAGATTTTCGATGAAATCATTTTAGAAGAACAGAGAACAGAGAGGTCAAAAAAAAAAAAGAGAGAGAAAACGGAGAGATCGAGAGAAGGACAAAGAGGTCGAGAGAGGACAGAGTGAGAATGTACGGAGAAGTTGAGAGAGAGAGCAAGCAGAGAACGGGATGGAAAGGATCTGAGAGAGAGAATCGGGGGGGGGGGGAAAGAAGAAAAGGGGGAAGAGAGAAAAGAAGAAGGAAAAGAAAAAGGAAAAAGGAAAGAAAAAAAATAAAAAGGAAATCTGGAAAAGATAAAAAAAAAAGGGAAATCTAAAACTGAAAGGGCGCCTAAAAAAAAAAAAGGAGAGTTTTAGTGAAACTACGTCGTTTTGACGTAGTTTCACTCAAAACTACGTTGTTTTGATGGTTTAGTTTTCTAATTTGATTTTAATTAATAATAGGTATTTATTTTATAGTCCTTATACTTTCATTAATGTTACTGTGGCCCTGAGAATTTATGATTTGTGCAATTAGATTTCTGTTTATTGTAGATTGGCCCCCATAATTTTATTTTCTTTTCAATTAGGTCCCAATTAATTGCATTTAGGTCCCCCGACTTTTATATAATTATAACTTTGGCCCATACATTTTTTATTTCCATTTTTGACCCCTATATTTTTCAGTAATCACGTGTTGACCCCTATATTTTTCTGAAATTACCTTTTTACCCACCAATATTTCTGGAAATTTCATTTTTACTCCCTAGGCATTGCTGGAATTGTATTTTGGCCATAAAATGTTGCTGGAATTCTTTTTTTGTCTTTGAATGTGGCTGGAAATTGCAATTTAGTCCCTAATGTTGCTAAAAATTATAATTTGGTGTTTAATACTTGTTGGAATTTACAAATTGGGGCTTATTGTTGCTGTAAAGTTCATTTTTATCCTTGAATAGTTGCTGGAAATTGTAATTTAGTTCTTAAGTTGCTGGAATTTCACTTTGATCCTCAAATGTTGCTGAAAATTTGATTTTTACTTTATCAAGCTTGCTGAAATTACATTTTTTGCCTTTAAACGTTGCTGTAAATTATGTATTATTTAATAATTTTGCTGAAATTATATTCTTGGCTTTAAATATTGCTGTAAATTTTTATTTTTGGGCATTATACTTGCTGGAAATTATATTTTAGCCTTTAAATTTCTTGTAAATTATATTATTATCTTAACTATGGTTTGAAATTATAATTTTACCCTTTAGTTTGTTATAAACTTACATTTTTACTCTACAATGTTGCCCAAATTTCCATTTTTAATCCAAAACCTTGGAACATTTTATTTTTTGCCAAAAAAAGAGGGAGATTTAATTAAGTCCTCAAAGCTTTAAATTATTTCTTTTCACATTTTCTTTATTTATTTTATCAAATTTATAATTAATGTTCTAAAATTGGGTCTTGTTAGTCTAATTAATGTTCAAATTAGTTTCTTTATTTTCCTTTTAGTTATTTTAATAATTCTTATTTGGGGTGTTAAAAGTTTAAGTATGTATTATTGTATTTTATCTTCTATTATTATTTTTTTTATTTTCGTTGTTTTGCTTTATTTATTTATTTACTTATTTATTTTTACTTAAACAATTTTCATTTTCTTCCTAAATAATTAATTATTATTATCATTATTTTCATTCTCTTATTTTGTCTATTATTGCTATAATTGTTTGAATTATCGTAGTATGTTCATAGTGATCGGTATGAAATTATTTAATTAGTGGTTTATTTATTAAATAGTGATATTTTTGACATGTTTGTTCATTTTAGTAGCAATCTGTACCGAGTTTACGAACGGGAGGTATCTCGATTACCCTTTTAATTTCTTTTTATGTGCTTCTACGTGCTCCTATGTTTTTCTATGTGTTTTCATGTATCTTTGTGATTATAATTTTTATCCATGTGTGAGCGTTTATTTATTTATGTCATGTTGTTTATTTGAACTTAATTTTGATTATTCAAAGAAATGTAATAGATAGGTAATATTCTATTTAGCAAAATTTTTGTATTTAGATAGTTAATGTAATAGATAGTTTATATGTTATCTATTTAACAAAAATCTTATATATTTTAGATAGAAAATGTAATAGATAGGTTAGATAGATCATCTTTTATTTTCTCTTTATTTAGTTTTAGATTGTAATTAGGCTTCTCCGGTGTAATAGTTAGGGCTTTTGTGTGCTATGTGTGCTATGTGCTTATGTATTTTATTCACTTTCTTTAGGACTTTGCATCTAGAATATCATGCTTGTGACAGCCCCACCTCACCCATAGGCGCACCAAAGGGCTTAGCGGACTGCCTGCCTAGCTCTCGCCAGGTCTCGATGCACGCACTCACGCGACCATCCAAGTGTACAGACATTAAAATAAACTAACATAGATTAAAATGGAATAAAAGAAAATACACTCTTGTTACTTAACTTAAAGATACAAGTCACATAAAAAGGTCACATGTCATAATTTACATAATTTCACAATAATAGCCTATCACCGTACGACTATTACAATAACTAAAATACTTATAAGAACCCAAAACCAATCGGTCCCGCTCAGTTTTTCAAGTAACCTGAGTAAGGAAAAACAAATAAAATGGAATGAGCTATAATAGCCCAGTGAATGTCCAATTCATGCAACATATCAAGAACTCATTATTTTGGGTCATTAAAATAATCAATAAATTAAATGAACGATATATAAGCAATTTAATTAACAGGTAGTCAATGGCGGATACAGGGCTCAACTACAGAAGCAAGCTTAACCGTAGAGGAGCAGGCACTGAACATGTAGCCACGATATTTGGACCGAGATAATAGCTCAGGTCTTAATCAAGGAACATATCAGTTTTTTTATCAAGCACAATGCCCTAACCGCCAATCACCTTATAACCTCCGTACAAGCTACCACATCCGGGGGAGAAAAATCTCAACCCTGGAGGGCCAACACTCAATCAATAAAGTTCGATCCGGAGTTGGCCTCTTAGAGGATTCACAACTCAAAAGGAAAGAACATCATTCCCTACAACACCCAGCACCTTATGTCCTCCCACTTGCAGCCGGGTTGACTATCCGTGAAATAACGGGGAAGTTAGTCACGGTAGTCTCACACACAAATAACATTTTAAATAATAAAAGCATGTAACATATTGTGGAACAGATGCGATAAAGTACACATCTTTCCTCAAGTAACACATGTACTCACATAATAATTGCAAGTTAAGCATAATAGTCAAAAAGTAAAATTATCACATTTCATGCATCATGCACACATAAAGACACTCACCTTGAGAGCCTAAGAAAATATCTCGTGGAATGGTCGGGTTTCACTATCGGGTCCTGCAATTTGGAAGAGATAATCTAATGAAAACCCGATTTAAAACCCTAATTAACCTAGTAAGAAAATGCAAGAAATACCCCATTAAATTCTAGGTTTTTTTTTTTTTCTAGGGTTTAGGGTTTAGGGTTTAGGGTTTAGGGTTTAGGGTTTAGGGTTTAGGGTTTTCATTTTAGGGTTTTTATTTTAGGGTTTTCTAGGGTTTTTCTAGGGTTTTCTAACAAAAATTGGGCATTATTTCCCCTAAATTTCAGCACTCCCAATCTTGTTTTTCATCAAGATTTCAATCATTAATCCCACAATTCCACAAGTTCTACAACTTCCTAGTTCAATCCAACCTCAAATTCAATCAAAACCTCACTAAATTTCAAGAATTAAGGTCCAAGAACTTTCACCCAAACAACATGTTCTTCATGAAATTTCAAAGTTCCAAGGCCACATACTAGTCTATTCAATCATAAGAACACTTTATCTAACAAGTATATATCAAGTTCTAACTAATTTCTTCAAATTTTACTAACAAGAACTTGGAATTAAACTTGAATAAAAACTAATTAAAACATGGAATTAGTAAGGCAAGTTCATAGTAAATACCTTAAAGATGCTTAGAACTTTGATTAGAATTGATAGAAATCCACTTCCTATGGTTGATTTGTGTTAACTTGAGAGATGAAAGTCCAAGAAGTTGAGAGCAAAAATGGGGGAAAGAAGAAGAGAAGTTTGGCCGGCCAAGGTGAAGGAAAGAGAGAGAAAAATAGTCTAGGAAAAATGAAAAAGAAATGAAGAAAAGATGGGAAAATGGTGGTCCAATAAAATTCTCACAAGAGTAAAGTAAAAAGTAGTCTTATTAATGCAAGAGTTGCTACTTGGATTAGTTTAATTGGTGAAAATTAATAACTCTTACCACTTAATAAATTCATTAGTTAGACATAAATTATTAAAGCAAAATAGAACAAAAATGAAAAGCAAGAACCGGCCACATGAAGTAAAAGAAAAAAAAAGAGAAAATTTCGGCCAAAAGAAAAGAAAAGAAAAGAAAGAATTTCGGCCAAGAAAGAAAGAAAAGAGAGAAAAAAAAATTCCAGCTAGGGGAAAAGGAAAATAAGACAAGAAATTAAGTGAAACTTTTGAATAAAATTAGGCAAAATCCCAAGTAATCAAAAGACTAGAAAATAGTGAAATGAACTAGTAAAAATTTAAACCCTACTATAAGTTAATTGGTCAAGAAAATTATTCTAACTTTAGTACCTAAGTGTTCTTGCTTAGAATGAAAATCTTAACTAATTAACTTAATTAACTCAAGAAATCTTCCAACTAGTAATTCTATGATTATCACTTAACCCTAAATAATAGTAAAAATGCTTCTTATATGTGCATTTTCTAGGGTGTTACAATGCTTGTGTGCTATATGCTCCTACGTGCTATTATGTGCTTTTATGTGATTATTGCTTTTAATCTATGTTTTTTATTATTATTTTTTATTATTTACTTACTTGCTTTATTATTCTATATGTGCATCGTCACCACGCTAGTCCAACGCTAGTTGTGGCTAATTCCGGTTTCTTCGCTAGTCCAACGCTAGCGGAGAATTTATAGAAAATAGGCTAGTCCAATGCTAAACCTTTAGGTCATTTTAGTATTAGAATCATTTCTCGCGTGTTCATTCCATGCCACTTCACACACATTTTTTGTTTTAGGCCTTTTTCTATTTTGTATGATTTTTATATATATACTCTATCACTTATTATCTATTTTAAACATATGTTTAGTGCATAACATTTAGATTCCACCACACATAGAATCTTAGGTCATTTGTGTGATTTGACTAGAAATAGTCATCTACTCACGCAGGAAGCGATGGCGTACATGTCGTTCCCCCCTCCGTGAGTAGAAATAGTTAAGTCACGAGTCTATTAGTTTCCCGTACCTGTTATGTTTGCATCCCCACTTTCTTTGTTCACTTACTATCTATATTACTATTTTCCTTTGCTTTTACATTCCATTTTGCATCTACACTCGTGACTCCATCGAGGTCTAAACTCGGGTTTCACAATTAATGCGAATATCTCGACCAAACCTCAATGGAATATTTTGTCCCATAACGATACCCATTTTTAAGACTAGATTTGCATTCATATAGTTGCATCCAAATGTGATAAAATATTAGGGTTATATTAGGAAAATTTAGACTAAACCTCGCAACTAGTTTCGGCTAGGTTGAAAGGGTGCTTTAGGCATGAGCCTTTGCCTTCCCTTTCTTCAACTGTGACTCCCAGACCTTATTCTCTTGTTTTCAAAGATCTGAAGTTGTCTAAAAGGGTTTTTATCACTTTTCTTACATTTTTCTCAAATCATTTTTCTAAATAAATCATTCTCGATTTTCTTACCTTTTATAAAATATTTTCTGGTGACTTGGTACACCAAAACTCAATACCAAGTGGCGACTCCCTTTTTATTAAAAACCCTTTTTAGACTCTATTTTCAGGCCCAAAAACCGTCGCATTTTCAAAGTCCCATTTTAGGCCATTTTCTTTTGTTTTTTTTAAAGTAAAGCAATTTTCAAAAAAATCATATCTTTTGTCAAACTATTTTTTATAAAGTATTTTCTGAAAATCATTTTACAAAAATTTTCACTCCTTTTCCAATAAATAAACACCACAACAACGCATTTAATTCTTCCTTTTTTCCGACTTCACTTTCCCTTCAAAAAATGGGGTGCGACACTGAGAGAAGTGAGGGAGAGTTGTGAATTGGTGTGTGTGAGTTGTGGGAATTGCTGTTGTTGTTGATTTTGGATTTGGCAGTGAGAAGTTGGTACTCGGTTTCATTGATGGAGTGAGGGCTATTCTTGTCAATTGGAAGACTTAGTTGTGGATGTTTAGGCACGGCTGAGCAAGGGTGGTCTTAGGTGGAAGAGATGATTTGCTGGACTAATGGGTTTTGGGGGCTGGGCAACGACAGATGGTGGTTTGAGGTCTGGTATCTGGGGCTGTGGGTTTCAGTTGTTTTGTATTTAGATGATAGGTAGTTGACAGTGGTTCACGGGTTGACAGGGGAATACTGGTGAACTGGTGGTGGGTTTAGAGGGAGACGGTGGAGAAGAAGAAAGAGGAGGACATAGATTGAAATCAGAAGATACAGATAAAGATGTAAAACAAAAACCCAAAAAAATGAAACAAAACCCAGAAATGAAAAACAAAATCAAAAAGAAAAGAAAGAAAAAACTGCAAATGATTTAACCAAAATTTCCAATAAAACACACACAATTGATCTGGTCTATTTAAGAATAGAAGAAAAGTGAACAAAATTAAAAAAAAAAGAACTCACCTTTTAAGCTTGAAGAAGGATGAACAATAACTTTTTTTGGTGAAGAACGATTGCAGTGCATGTTTTGTGGTGTTTTGTGTGTGTTTTAATCTAAAAATCACAAAAGCAAAAGTGTTTGTAGGGTTTTCAATTTTTTCCTCCTTTCTTTTTGCTGATTAAAAGGGGTATTTATAGGCCACTTGTCTTGTTGGCCAAGAATGCTATAAAATAACGAAAACGCCACCGGTATTAAAAATGCTAATTTTATTAAAAAATATTTTTGACCCTAAAATTAAAAATTAATACAAAGAAATTGATAGAAATCTCTAAATTTTCAAAAAGAATTCACAGTAGATTTCAAAAATAAAAACTAGAACTCAAAACTGATAAAAACGCGCTCGGGGTGTAAAAATCACGATTTTGCCCCTGGACAATGAAAATTTGCAGAAAAATAGCTATTTACCTCAAAAAATTATCAAAACTTAAAAATAAGCTTAAAACACTGGTAAAAGCATTTATGACTCAAAAATTGATGAAAAATGAATTTAATTTGTAAAAATGATGATTTTGCCCTTGGACAATGAAAATTCACAGAAAAATAGCTATTGACCTTAAAAAATTACCAAAAATTTAAAATAAGCTTAAAACACTAGAAAATGCATTTATGACTAAAAATTGATGAAAAATGAATTTAAACTGTAAAATGACGATTTTGCCCTTGGGCAATGAAAATTTACAGAAAAATAGCTATTGTTTCTGAAAAAATAAAGAAAATTTAGAAACATGCTTAAAGAATTATAAAAATGAATTTGAAACCTAATTTAAGCTAAAATGGTGTTCACAAGGTGAAATTACCATTTTGCCCTTGTGTTGGTAAAAATATAAAAGAATACCAATTAAATAAAAAAATCATAAAATAATTAACAAATTCACATGAAAGTAAAAATATGAATTTTGAAACCCCAAAAGTTGATAAAAAATATTTATAGATAAAATTACTATTTTGCCCCCAGATTATTGAAAATTAAAATTTGGCTAGAAAAAATGCAAATATGCCCCCCCCCAATGTTTGAAAATAAATTATGTGTCAAAATTTGCTGTCTACAATAGTCGTCTGCTCACGTGGGAAGCAGTGGCGTACAGGCCGTTCCCCCCTTTGTGAGTAGAAACATTCAGTCACGAGTCATTAATCCCCCATACCCATCATGTTGCATACCCACCTTCTTTCTTCACTTACTATACATTATTATTTTCTATTCTTTTTGCATCACATTTTGCATAAAAACTTGTGACTTCCTCGAGTTCTCGACTCGGGTTTCGCAATTAATGCGATAATTCCAACCAAGCCTCGACGGAACATGACGACCCTCCCGATACCTACATTTAGATTTTAGGATTTGCATTCATTTAGACACATCCAAAACGTGATAGAACTTAGGTTTAATTTAGGAAAATTTGATTAAACCTTGCAACTAGCCTCGGCTAGGTTGAAAGGGTTCCTTAGGCGCAAGCCTCTGCCTTCCCTTTCTTCAAATGTGACTCCCGGACCTTTTCTCTCGTTTTTCGTAGACCGGAGTCGAAAAAGGGTTTTTAAAATATTTTTCTAAAATTTTTATTTTGTTAAATGATTTTTCAGGTGACTTGGTACTGTGACAGCCCCACCTTACCCAGAGGCGCACCAAAGGGCTTAGCGGACTGCCTGCCTAGCTCTCGCCAGGTCTCGATTCACGCACTCACGCAAACGTCCGAGCGTAATTAACTTAAAATAAAATAAACTAAAATAAAATGGAATAAATAAAATATACTCATTTTTATTTAACATGAAGATACAATTCACATCAAAAGTTTACATGTCATAATATACATGATTTTTCACAAAGATAGCCTAATACAGTTCGGCTATTACAATCACTAAAACATCTAGCATACTCAAAATCAGTCGTTCCAGCTTTAATTTTTCAGGAAACCTGAGTAAGGAAAACAAATAAAACGGAATGAGCTATAATAGCCCAGTGAATGTCCAAGTCATGCAATCAAATCAAGAACTCATTATTTTAGTAAATAAAATAATCGAGCAATAAATTAATAAATCAAGATATGAACAATTTAAGTTAACATGTAGTCAAAGGAGGATACAGGGCTCAACTACGGAAGCAAGCTTAACCGCAGAAAGAGCAAGTACTGATCATGTAGTCACGATATTTGGACCGAGATAATAGCTCAGGTCTTTATCAAAGAACATATCAGTTTTATCAAGCACAAACCCTAACCGCCAATCACCTTATAACCTCCGTACAAGCTACCACATCCAGGGAGATATTCTCAACCCTAGAAGGGCCAACAAGCAAACAGGTTCAATCCGGAGTTGGCCTCTTTGAGGATTCACAACTCGAAAGGGAAAGAACATCAAGCCCTAAAACACCCAACACCTTATGTCCTCCCACGTGCAGCCGGGTTGACCATCCGTGAAATAACGGTGAAGTTAGTCACTGGTAGTCTCACGCACACACAAATAACACATTGGTCAATGAAAACAAGTAACACATTGCGGAATAGATGTGATAAAGTACACATCTTTCCTCAAGTAGCACAGGTATTCACATAGTAATTGCAAATTTTGCATAATATTTATCAAATAAAATATCACATTTCATGCATCATGCAAACATAAAGACACTCACCTTGAAAGCCTAAGAAAATATCTCGTGAAATGGTCGTGCTGTGTTTTCGGACCCTGAAATTTAAAAGAAATAATAACATAAAAACTCAATTAAAATCCTAGTAAATTTAGTAAGAAAAATCAAGAAAAATACCCCACTTATTTCTAGGGTTTTGGTTTTAGGGTTTCTAGGGTTTAGAGCTTACTTATTCTAAGAAAGTCTAATCTATCACTAGATCATTTCTAAAAATTCCTACACTTAAATTTCCCTCAATTGAACACATTCTAAGCTTAAAATTTCACTTATCCATTTTTCTTCTTTTAATTCTACCGAAATTTCGGCAGCATTTCCCCTTAAAATCGAACTAACCAAAATTTTACCCTGCAAGAAAATTCAACAATCCAACCCAATTCAACAAGTTCTACAACTTTTATATTCAACTCAAGTTCAAATTCAATCAAATTTCCACTCAAATTCAAGATCCCTACTCCAAGTATCATTACCCAAATCTGCACAGGGTTGGTTTTCAGCCAACTTCGTGCCATTTCTGGGGTCAATCCACTAAGAACTAGGGAATTTTAATTACATGGTTTGAAAGTACGTTTATAGGGCTACAACTTTCGTGAAGATCATCACTTAAAATTCAAACTAGAACAGGTTCAAAATCAGCCCTCAATTTGACTCATCATCAAAACTGTTTTACGCAGAATCAAATTTCCAGCCAACTTTGCAGGCTTTCTGCGGTTAATACACAATGAACCACCATGCAAGCTTTATACCGTTTGAAAGCCCTGCGAATCTAGTTTCTAAAACAACAAGAATCATTCGAATCCAAGCTATCTACACCAAGTTATGAAAGTTTTACTAAACCTGGTCCAGCATGACTGTTTTAAGTGTTCTTGAGTTCCAACTTAAATCTTCAACTAAACGACATATAAAACATAAATTTTCAAGGTTTAAAGGCCATATACTAGTCTATCTAACCACAAGAACACTTTATATAGCAAGTAATTCTCAAGTTCTAACTAATTTCTCTAAGTAGTATTAACAAGAACTTAGTCTTAAACTTGCATAAAAACTAATTAAAACATGAAATTAATAAGATAAGTTCATGGTAAATACCTTAGATATGCTTAGAACTTAGCTTAGAAAAGGTAGAAGCCCACTTCCTATGGTGGATTTCTTCCAACTTGAGAGATGAAAGTTCAAGGAGTTGAGAGCAAAAATGAGGGAAGAGGGAGAAAGGTGATGGCCGGCCAAGGGGAGAGAAAAAGAGAAAGAAATAGTCTAGGAAAAATGAAAAAGAATTGAAGAAAAGGTGAGGAAATAATTAACCAATAATATCATAACAAGAGTAAAGTAAAAAGTAAGCTTTTAATGCAAGTGTAGCAACTTGGTTTAATTTAATTGGTTGAAATCATTAACTCTTATCACTTAATATCAACAATAATAATAAGACATAAATCATTAAAGCAAAAATAGAGTAAATTAGGGAGAGAGAGAACCGGCCAAGAAAGAAAGAAAAAAAAAAGAGAGAGAAAAATTTCGGCCAAGGGAAAAGAAAATAAAGTAAGAAAATAAGTGAAATTTTTGAGTAAAATTAATCTAAAATTCAAGTAGTCAAAAGGCTAGAAAATAGTAGAATAAATTAAGCAAAATTTAAACTCTAATTTAAATTAAATGGTCAAGTAAAATTATTCTAAATGTAGTGCTTAAATGTCCTTGCTTAATAATGAAAATCTTAGTTAATTAACCTAATTAACTTAAGGAATCTCCCGACTAATAAATCAAGGATTAACACTTAACTCTAAATAAGAAAAAAAATGTCTCTTGTATGTGCATTTTCTAGGGTGCTACAGGTACACCCTAACTCAATACCAAGTGGCGACTCCATTTTTTTAAAATAAAATAAAACCTTTTTTCAAAAATTAGTTGGCCAAAACTATCGCACTTTTTTAGTCCCAGCCTTATTTTTATTATTTTTCTTAAATATCACTTTTTCAATAAAAACTCGATTTGTCACACACGTGCACAGTTTTTTCCAAAACTTGCTTTTTAAAAAAGGGTCTCGGACTGAACCGTCTTTTCGAGACGCAACAGTCAACGACCCCACTAGTGCCCCTTTACTTGCGATTTTTAGGACGTGACAGGATTTTGGCGACTCCACTGGGGATCACTAGTGAGTCCGAGCACTAGGTCTAGTCACCTTTTCCTTATTTAACCCTTCTATTCCATCGCGTTTGGATGTTAGGATTGTAACACCCTAGAAATTCATGCAAAATCATTTATTTTGTATTATGTCCATTAGTAGAAAAAAAAAAAGAGGGCCGAAATTAGTTGAAAGAAATAAGGAAAATGATTTCTATTTTTAGTAGCATGTTGTACCTTCTTCCTTTAGGAGTTGTACCTAGAAGTCTTGCAAGATTTAATGGTAGGATAAATGTTAAACATCTCTTCTAATTAAGCCTAGCCAAGTGGAGTCTAAAGTTGCAAGAAAGTCAAGCTCTACATTTAGTTTTGTCTTGCTTTGATTGGTCAATGTTTTTTCCAATTCTTTCTTCAATTCTTTTCCATTTTACTTAGCCATTTTTATCTCTTTTCCTCTTCATCTTGGCCGGCCCTGTTAGTGTATGCCCTAAAACCAAGATGGTTTAAGGTATTTTGTTTTACACTTATTTATGTTATATTTATCCATGTGGTATTTTTCTTTATCATCTATACTTGTATTTCCATGTTACTTGTTTGATTGATAAAGTCCTTAGAATATTGACTGTGTATTAGAGATTGTAAGGGTTACAATTATGAGACTCTAATACATAAAGTCATATTCTTAAATATCCCTAGTCATAGTATTAATGAGATTGGACATCATTAATACGGATAGACTAGCACATACTTTGCCTCTACTTATGGTAAGTAGTAGTTGATCTCATTGACTATGGTGTGCGTGACACTTAAGCTAGTATGTGGATGCTTGTTTGAGAACAAGTTCATTGGATTGATCCGCCAAGAGTTTCAACTATAGTGCCAATAGTTGAACTCTTAATGGCAATGGTGTAAGTGATCCTTTGACTTGAGATTACCATAGTATCTTGAGTGTGGATTGCTATACTTTGACTCTATTCCTCGGTGCCCGTAAAAGGGTAGCTCATAGGTTAGAGATTGGGTATAGTTTGAAGCATGGAAAGATAATGAGTAATCAATATAGGATTCACCACTCCTTAATAGGAGAGTATATCCCTTAATGGCCACTTGTTGGAAATATTAACTCATAAATCTTCTGCAGAAGTGATAGTATAACTTGGAAGTAGTTTCAAGGTTATACATCATGGAGAGTTATATTTCTGGAACAAGAAAATATAAATTAGTCATTTAAAAGTATGCACTATACTTTTAGACTAATTGGGATATAGTGTGGTGAAAGGATATTAATTACACGGTAACATTGTCATTGAAGGGTATGGTCTACCATATGACTTTCCTATTCACTTGGGTGGTCATGATGCATTGCTAGACGCCACTCATGATCTATAAGTATGAATTGATTAATTAGTGAATTAATGATAAATTAAAAGTGTTTAATTTATCTAGCTCAATTAATGAGTTATAATTTATACTTATTGCCAACGTGAATGGAACCTAATGGGTCACACACATAAAGAACAAAATCTTTGGGTTAAAATGTAATTAAGATAAGTATGAGATACTTATGGGGTTAATTTATGAGATAAATTAACTTAAAGGACTTAGTTTATAAATATTCTAAGTCTTGCAGGAAATTTGTTTCCTAAAAGAAATAAAGTAACTAATTGGTTTCCTTATGGAATAGATTTCCTAAAGGAGAAGGATTAGCTTAAAGTAAGTTGCCTAAACCTTCTTGGTTTCCAATTAGCTTTATTTCCTAAAAGACTAGAATACTTCCTCTATAAATAGGTTCATGCTTTGACTCTTGAATTATTATTGTAGCACAAAAGAAAACTAGTGAGAGAAAAATTGAAGAGAAAAAGTCACGCCTCTTTCTCTCTCTAGGCGTCTCTCTCTCTCTCTCCTAAGGGTTAGGTTTTTCTTCTTCTTGTGTTCTTAATAATTCAAGGGAGCTAGCACTCAAAAGTCAAAGCAAGCAAGCCTATAAGGTTCCCAAAGAAGTTGTTTGTGTGGATATCGTTAGAGGCTCTACGTTTGGAGGGCTTTTCGTGGTAGATCTAACATCTTCTTTGAAGGATCTTTGCCTAGAAGCATAGAAATCTTCTGTGCTTAAGGTAATTTTCATGCAAACCCCCTTGTTAATCATATAGATATGTCAAAGAGATCCATGGTTAAGGTAATAAATTTTTATTTTTCCGCTGCCACTACAAGAAATTCAGTTTTTACCCACACATAAAATTGCTACAGATAATATGTGTGGGTATTTAGCCACAGATTTATTTTATATGTGTGGGTAAAAAGAATAAGAGTAAATACAAATTATTAGACATTTATTATGTGTAGGTAAATGTCTACAGATACACAAAAATTTGGTGGGAGAATTTCCCTCCAAATATTTAGGCTTGGCGGTATTTTTCTTTTTTTTTTTTGTTGCTGATGTGTCTATTTTGTCATTTATATTAAGTGTAGGTAAAAGTTTATAGTTACATATGAATTTGGTCTGAAAAATTCCCTACAAATATTGAGAATTGGCGATATTTTCAAATTTTTTGGAATGCCTTTTTTTTTATTATTATTTGTATTAAGTGTAGGTAAAGGTCTATGTTTACATATAAATTTGGTGGGAAAAATTCCTTCCAAATTTGGCGGGATTTTCAGATTTTTAGAATGCTGACGTGTTTTTCGTATTACTTGTATTAAGTGTAGGTAAAAAGCTATAGCTACATATGAATTTGGTGGGAGAAATTCCCTCCAAATTTGGAGAAATTTTCAAGTATTTTGGATTGCTGATGTGGTTTTTCTTTTTTTTTTAAATGACCAATATATTACCCACACATAATTAGAAATATTAATTATGTGTAGGTAATACTGGGTTAGTAATCATTTTAAAACAGGAGGACGATGATGTGGAGAAATGCCACATCAGATTAATTGAAATGACTATTTTATTCACGGTTCTTTACTAAATTACAATTTTATGTACTTTAACTCTAAAGAGACCGGGTTAATATTGTAATTTGATTGACTAAATAAAAACTTCATTAAAAAAAAAAACTCAATATTTTTTCGAACCCCTTCTGCATCCCCTTTTTTCTCCCAAAATCGAACCCCTTCTGCATCCCGCAGTTCCCCCCACCACTCCTCCACCGCGCTCCTCCACCGCACTCGTCCACCGCACCCTTGCCTTGCCACTACTGAAGCTTCTGTTGGCTAGGAAACAGACAATTCCTTGCCTCACCACTCCTCCGTCGCACCTTTTGAATCGGTTCGGCATTGTTGTTCCCTCCTCAGCTGTAAGTTCCCTTGATGTTTTGTCAATTCCTTGGATGAAATTCCTATTTAGTCATTGCTGTTGATTTTGCCAAGGACATGAACGAGTGAAAGAGACGGAGAATTTCGTTGATTGTTAGGGTTTTTTTTTTTTTTTGGGTGGGCATGAGCCTGTAGATGTTTGTAGATGTTTATCCATGATATCTTTTTTATTTTTTTATTTTGTGAAGTTTTTTGGTAGTGTTTTAAATTTTGAAGGTAAAGAGAGAAATGGATTTTGATTTTTGAGAAAATGAAGTAATATGAGCACAATAATCTGTTGTCTTCTTATTCACATTTTCAGTAATTGGTCAATTAAATTTGGAAACAGAGAATCTTCTTCTTCTTTTTTTTTTTCCTTTTTTTAAATCTTTGAATTTTTGTTAAGGGATTCGCAGCAGGACAGTAATTTAAGAAGAATGACCATCAATTCGTCGATAAAGTTCCAGAAGTTATTAGATTAGAATTGACAGTTTTGTTTATTCATCTGATATGTTATATTCTGCTCCAGTTGACACTTGATTTAATGGAAGAAACTAATGGCAAATAAAAGTTGATTATCCCAGGATTCAAATTGACAGGTAAAACAAAATAACTTTGGTAGAGAAAGATACTGATACTTGTAATGTAAGACGCAATCCTCTGTCTCCTGTGTGTCCTTAAACTAAAAGGACCTACAAAAGGAAGAACTTTGTTGTATTTTCACAATTATCGGCCTAATATGATATTGATAACCTGTCGCTTTGAGAGGCTCCTTAAGGTATTAGAGGTGACTAAAATGTTCCCACAATTAAAGGTATGCTTTGTCGCTGCCATGTATTTGGAATATTGGAGGTTACTTTGGCTTAGCTTGAACATCAGACCTCCAGCAATTAGTTCACAAGTTTTCCTGTCATATGTTTGTTTATGCAAACATAAAAACACGCAATTAGAAAATAGTTGAGCAAAGATCTTGTTTAATTATTAATACCTGGTGTGTACTGTGTACTGGAATATGGAGAATTACGTAATATTCTGCAGACAAAATCTTCAGCTTGTTGCCTAAAAGGCTCAAATGCCATATCTCTGTTCAGCAAGCTTCTCTCTTATGGACAAACTTAGATCATGAGGTTCTCAAAGCACAATTGAACTTGGGTATAGCGGGTTATGTGATAATGCAAGTTTCTATATTTTTAAATACAATCCAAATATGACAGCACTGTCTCTCTACTTTAGTCTTTTTATTAGTTAATACTCATCCAATGAATATCAAATTTTGGCCTTAAAATGCCGTTAAAATTTTTTGCAAATCAATTTGGCTGTCATGGCTTTTCTTAATAGCTGAAAAAAATGCAGAATCTCCCCAAAAGGAAAACATCTGCACTCCTTGGATTGACTATCATGACCAAATTTGTCTGTAATCTCTGATAGTGGTAGCCATTGCATACAAGGCAGCAATGTTAAAATGTTTCGTAAAAACATAATAAAAAAATCAGAAGAAGGGAGTTGTTGAGATTAGTAAAATATGATTGCAACAGGTAGTTTACAATCCATTACATGTCCTGTTAGGATTTGATGCACATGATATGGTACTTTCTTGCAGGTTTGTAGTCATCTTTCGAAATTAATCATGCTCGGCACTTGACGCTTTGCATGTGAAAATGCCATTATTGACATTTGGGTTGTTAGGCAAAAAATTTGCTTTGTTAGGTATTCGAGAGGAACATGTGAATTTGTCTTGCTTGAGAATTGTACTCGATAAAATAAAGATAAAGTTAAAAAGAATCTCCGTTGCCTATTTTTTGACAACATCTATGCACATTTTCTTTTGTACTCCGTTTCATGATCCAGAAGGTATAAACGGAGAAATTTGTACTCATCATTTTTTGCCCTTCTACTTGTACTGATTTTATTCATATAGATCATATGAAGCTACCTACTTTTATTGGTGGATGGGTGGGCTGGGGCATGGTAGGTGGATAGAGTGTGTTGAGCGTGATAAGTTTTGCGAAGGTAAATTTGCATGGACAGTTAGTAAGTTGTGAATAAAATAGGGATAATATGATTTTTGCTTTCTTTTTTTTTTTTTTGGGATGGGGCTGGGTTTTTTTTTTTTTTTTTTTTGTGGTTGGGGGGAGGGGAGGTGTAAGGGCTTGCAAATAACCTATTAAAGTTGAAGTGTTATTTACGTATTATTTTTAATTATATAATTTTTGGGATCAAATTATAAAGTGGTGATAATCCATCTAACCCCTAAATGAAGTATTGGTGCTTGTATTTATAGTACTTGTGGATTATATGCAAATAACATCCTATGACAAATAAGCTAGCAAGATTGGGCACTAATTAGTATTGGATTATGCATGATAGGATTGTTGAGGTTAGGTTAAGTGGGTAATGTAGTGGTTAGAGTAGATAAATTTAGTCGTTAAATTGGTCACACTTGAAAACACTAAGTTTAAATAGTAATAGTACAACTAAGTTACCAAAATTTTAGTTGTGTGCTAACATAATTATCGGAATTGGGTTAAGTAAATAATTTTAATATATAGATTAGTTAAATTTAGTCGTTAAATTAATATGGTAGAAAGCTCTAAGACTAAGTGGGATAATACAATTTGCATTAGTTATGAACAAAGCATATGTTGCGTACACACAATTATTTAAGTGGCATAATTGGGCATGTAGCAAAATATATAGTCAAGATTCATAAAACAAACGAACAAACGAACAAACAAACAAACAAACGAAAAGAAAAAAAATTGGCTGTCAATGGCCAGCTGTCCAAGACAAAGTAAGTTGGTAGGAGATATCAAGTCTTGAGAGGATTTATGCTAAAATAAAAAGGTGAAGTTTGCAGCTCTATTTCAATTAGTCTTTACGGAGGAATTGATGAAGGAATGAGGTAAGAAGGGAAGAGAAGTGTTGGCGTGAAAGAGGAAAAAATAACCGAAAGCAAGATAAAGAAATAAACAAATCTGGTACTGATGACTAGCTTGGAAACCAAGCTGGAGGTGGCAAGAACTTAGGGCAAATTGGGGAAGCTAAGAGCTTAGTAATCTTCGCCAACTTTTGACTGTTGAAGACCGTCTAAAATACTAGAAATCAGCTAAAAGAGGAGAGGAGAAAAGGAGATGTAATAAAATGAGTCTAGTTTCTAAGGGTATAAAGATTGTGGGAATGGGTTCTGTAGGGACTAATTGAGGCTTGTTTGAACAAGCTTGTATTAGGTGGAATTGAGGTCCCAGTTAGGGTCTTGACCTCCCATTTGAGGAAAATATATATAGGTGATAGAAATAATAAAAATAAATAAATTAAAACAAAACAAAACTATTAAGTACCAATAGTTATTCATTCACTTGGACTTATCGTTAATCAATGCATTTCTTACTTATAGGTGCTTCGAATCCTCAAGGAACAGAGGTGTATTACTATACAACATAGTATGCTAAAAGTCATTTTGTGCAATGTGTGTTTCCAAGTGCGCAAGTTTTGGTTTTAGAACTTTACAACTTATGCAATAATCTTTGATGCATCTTTGAGACTACTAAACCATTCATAATATGATTATGTTATAATTGCAAAAGCATCCTCCTATAGCATAGGAACTATTACTAGATTTAAAGACATTAACCTCTCCACAACTCACCTTTACAGCTACCAACTCTGTAGTAAGTACCGATCCACTTTCAATCAAAATCCACTTTCATTTCCGTTCCTTGTTTTAATTTATAACTCATTGCACAAATTATTAATTTACAACTTAATAATCTTATGATTTATGTTTTACTTTGAAATGTTGAGCTATTAGTTATTGCTTGTCATGCTTCACTAGTGAATTTTTGCTTTGTATTCTGAAATGTTTTACCCATTTTTCCTCCTTGATTTGCAGAGTGTAAAAAGCAGCCCAAATAAGCTAGAGACCATGTAAATGGGATTCTTGTTTGTAGCGAGTCCATTAAATTTTTTATGGTTGCATTACTATTGACCATCCTAAATTTTTGTAGCGAGCCCAAATAATGACTTTAATGTTGCCTCATTTTTGGTCGTTAACACATAGATAACATGGATCATCAGTGGATGAAAAATTGGAATCGGATATGCAACAGGTGTTGACTGCAAAGAATATTATCCCTCTTCCACCCGTACCCCAGTGCCATCAAATCACGACTCAGGACCATCTCATCCCAGTCACAGGAGACATTGACCCAGCCTCTCACCATTATGAACATTCTCGTTCTCACAGCGGCAATGATGACTTTGCTTATGCTAATTCCAATTATGATGATGTTGCTTGACTTTTTCTATGTATTTGTGATACTAGTATTGTGGCTTAGCAGACCTTGCCTTGTGATACTATCCTTACATTGTGTTTGAGAGGATTACTTTCTTGTTTTAACATTCGAATGTTTTGATATTTGTGTTTGGATGATGTTATTGATATCGTTTGACGTTTGGATGTTCGATATTGGTATTTGGATGGTGTTATTGACATTGTTTTTTTGTTTGTTTAATTCTTGTGCTTTATTATGTATGATGTGCAATGTAATATTTTAATTGCATACAGGTCTATTTACTTGCACATACTGATACGTTTAGTCACACATACAGGTCCTTTTACCCACATATATAGGTCCCTTTATCCACACATGCAATCCCTTTACCCACACCTACAAATGTGCTACCCAGAAATATAGCAAATTTTATCTACACATACAGATATTTTTACCCACGCATATAAGGAAACGTTACCTACACATATAGATGCCTTTACTCACACATACAAATATGTGGGTAAAGAAACAATAAATTTTATCTACACATATAGATACGTTTACCCGTGCATACGAATTGTCCACCAATATATATATGAAAGTTACCCACACATTTTTCACCTTTTACCCACACATATGATCAATGTTTTACCCACACATAAAAAATTGGCATACCACGTCTATGTCACGTCTATGCCACATCACATGCCACGTAGTCATACACATCATACAAATTCTGCCAGCATGGAAGCTTCGTCAGCGTCCACGTCATTATCCACGTCATCCTACACGTCATCATTCCACAATCGGTAACCAAATTATCCACACATACTGTATATATTTACCCACATATATATGTGTAGGTATAACTATTACTTTTACCCACACATACGTATATGTGTAGGTAAAAACATTTCTCCGCAGTCCTATAGAGACATTTGCTAACATTTATTTTATGTGTAGGTAAAGACCTTTATTTACACATAAGGCTTTTTTACCCACACATCATGTGTGCGGGTAAAAGCTCAATTTCTTGTAGTGTGCGTTACCTATGCTATTACCTTACAGTGGTATCAGAGCCTTCTTTGATTATATCTATATGATTTGTGTTTATTTAATTGTCATAAATATGGATGATTTGTTCCTGATGAAATTTGTCTCAAAATTGTTTTAGAAAAATCAAGAGTTTGATTTTTAAGAAAAGTTCTTGATTGTTTAAAAGTGTTTTAAATAATTAAGATGAGTTCTTAAAGTTGTTTTTATGGTTTCTAAATTATTTTTTAACATGCTAAAAGGGTTTTAACATGTTTTGATTCAAAAGAGTTTTGAAAAACGCCAAAGAATTTCAAAGATCGTATTTTCTGAACACAAACCGCGCGAAAACTCGTGCGCGTTTTGACCCGCGGTCAAAATCCCATAACTTCTGTCCACAAACCGCGGATGAAACCGCGCACGGTTTGTCGCGCGGGTTACAAACCGCGGATGAACCCGCGCACGTTTTGTCGCGCGGTTTGTAGGCAGAAACCTAGCGGGATTTTTCCTATTTTTGAAAGAACGCGAATTTTGATAATTTCTCAAATAAAACACTTTCCAATTTTAATTGTTAAGATTTGGAAAGTTAAAATTTGGAAACCTATACCTTCTATAACTATATTTTTGAGACAAATAAATTTTAAGAGCATTAATCTAATTTATTTAGACCATATGATTTATGACTAGAATTAAATAAATTAATTTATTTAATTGTTAAATAGTATGATGGCATGGTGGATGATTATGGACTAGACCAATGCGATTGAATGGTTATTACTTCTTTTATGGTTGGCTTGTATTGGTTTTATAAATAGGGCCTGCGTGTCCTTCCCTCTCTATTTTCTGATGTAATTCTCTTCTCATCTAAACTCCCCTCGAATGTAACTCGAGGTTTCTTGATCAATACTTGTAATGTACAAAGTATAGGTTAGGAATAGGTTTATTTAAATTGTTTAGACTAGAATTACATATGTAATGTACAAGAAGATGGAGGTGGTACCAAGGAGCAACCAAGGAGGCGCATCAAGGAGTTGAAACGTCCCCTAGGAATTTTAACCAAATATTTTCTTCAAGGCTCGAAGGAAATATTACTAGTTAAAGTCCATAATCATCCACGTTTATTATGCTTTTATTTTATATGATTGATATATTTTAATTGCATAATATGATGAGACATTATTTTAAACTAAAATCCCTCAAATTTAAATATTAAGTCATCTATTTAGTTGCCTCCCATTATTATAACAAAAACGAAGAGTTCCTATTAAGTGTTGACTTGTTGGCCCACTGTCAAGGTCACCTTTACTTGGAATATGTTTTCGTTATGAGATTTGATCTCTGAATAATGGGTATGACTTAACAAAATTACATAACTTGTTGGCCCACCGTCAAGGTTATGGTATTTTTGAGGCAAACTTTCACTTCAAGGGTTGATGTCAAAATAGGAATCACAAGGGTTGTGATTGGTAAAAGTTACCTAATCAAAATTATCTTTGGGTTGTTGGCCCACCGTCAAGCTTGAAGATAATTAGATGGGATCCTGACCCACTAGGAATTTCCAACGGATTCCCGAATCAATATTGAGGGTTATTGATTTGAAGTAAAATAGTGGGAGCAAACCAAATAAATTTACGAATCCACATTTTTGGTTTGCATATAACATAAAACAAATACTTATTTTCTGTCTTTACTTTTTGTAGAATGTCTAACGTGAATTTGCGACCGATTCTTGACAACAAACTCAATGAAACCAACTTTGAGGACTGGAATATCAATTTGAGAATTGTTCTCAAACATGAAAAAATTGAGTATGTCCTCGATAAACCCATGCCCCCTCCTCTACCCGCTACTGCATCACAAGAGGACATAGATGCATATGAGATGCACAAAGCCGACAATGATGCTGCAACATGTATCATGTTAGCTGCTATGTCCCCTGCATTGCAAAAGCAACATCTTAAGATGGATGCTCCGTCCATGATTGTGCACTTAAAAGAAATGTTCGATGCACAAGCTAGGACTGAGAGGTATGAGACCTCAAGGGAGCTTTATCAATGCAAGATGGCAGAGGGATCTTCAGTGACTACCCATGTACTGAAGATGATTGGGCTAATTGAAAAATTAGCTGATCTGGGACACGTTTCTGACAATGAGTTAAGTATTGACTTAATTCTTCAGTCCCTCCCTGAGAGCTATTCACAATTCATCCTGCACTTCAACATGCGAAAAGTTGAGTGCACGTTGACTGAATTGATGAACATGCTCAAGACTGCTGAGCCTAATCTTAAGAAGGAGAAGGGCACCGTTATGCTTGTCTCGGGCTCCAAGAAAAAGAAGCCCAATTCTGGGCTTAAGAAGTCCAAGAAGAAGAGAACCAAGCCTAAGGGTGGGGTTAAGAAGGACAAACCCAAGGGCACATGCTTCCATTGCGGACAAGATGGGCATTGGAAGAGGAATTGCAAGGCCTACCTTGACTCTCTAAAGTCAAAGAAGCTTGGTGAAGCTTCAACCTCTGGTATGTTTATGATTGAGATTAATTTATCTACTAACCAAGACTCATGGGTATTAGATACCGGATCTGGATCTCATATTTGTAATAATATGCAGGGTCTTAAAGATAGTAGATTCCTGGCAAAGGGAGAGGTCGAGCTACGCGTGGGGAATGGAGCAAGAGTTGCTGCATTAGCCGTAGGAACCTATGTACTCTCTTTGCCCACTGGGCTTATTTTAGAATTGAGAAACTGTTATTTTGTTCCCGTACTTACAAAGAACATCATTTCTATCTCATTGTTAGATTTGGATGGTTTTACCATCATTCAAAGGAATAAAAGTTGTTCTTTTTCACGTGATGGTATTACTTATGGTACTGGTACATTAATTAATGGTTTATATATTCTAGATGAACAAAAGTCCATTCTCAACATAAACACCAAGAAACAAAAATTAGATATTGTTAACCAAACATACCTTTGGCATTGTAGACTTGGTCATGTAAATGAGAAACGCATATCCAAGTTACATAAAAATGGATACTTGGACTCATTTGATTATGAATCATTTGGGACATGCGAATCTTGTTTACTTGGTAAGATGACCAAGACACCTTTTTCTGGAAAGGGTGAACGTGCTAGTGATCTTCTTGGGCTTATACATACTGATGTTTGTGGCCCAATGTCGATCCATGCTAGAGGTGGTTTCTCCTACTTCATCACTTTCACGGATGACCATTCTAGATATGGTTATGTGTTTCTAATGAAGCACAAATCCGAGGCCTTTGAAAAGTTCAAAGTCTTTAAAGCTGAAGTTGAGAAACAACTTGGCAAGAGTATCAAAACACTTAGATCTGATCGAGGTGGAGAATACTTAAGTCAAGAGTTCCAACAATATCTAGAGGAAAATGGGATTATTCCTCAATGGACTCCTCCATACACGCCACAACTAAATGGTGTGTCTGAAAGGAGAAATCGTACTTTATTAGATATGGTACGTTCCATGATGGGCCATGCATCACTTCCTAGTTCGTTTTGGGGATATGCCTTAGATTCCGCCTCCTTTACACTCAACCGTGTTCCTACAAAATCTGTTGATACCACACCTTATGAGATATGGTATGGTAAAAGACCAAATCTTAGTTATTTAAAGATATGGGGAACATTCGCTTATGTAAAGCGAAATATGTCGGACAAGCTTGAAGCTAAGTCTGACAAATGCTTGTTTGTGGGGTATCCTAGAGAGGGTCGAGGATACTATTTCTACAATCCCCTTGAGCAAAAGTGTTTGTCTCAAGACATGCTATCTTTCTAGAGAAAGAGTTTATTCTTGAAAGAAGTAGTGGGAGTAAAGTAGAACTTGAAGAAATTCAAGAACCACAAAGTAGTCAACAGTTGGAACAAGAGCTTACGCCACATGTTGATGAGGCGCAGTCGGAAGCTCAAGTTACACAAGAACTTCGAAGATCTAGTAGAACACGTTATGCTCCTGAGAGATATGGATTTCTCATTAGCGAGAGCAATGATGTGTTGGTCATAGATGATGACGACCCTACTAGCTACGAAGAAGCTATGTCTAATGTAGACTCTTTGAAATGGCGCGAAGCCATGAAATCCGAAATGGATTCCATGTACGAGAACAAGGTATGGACCTTGGTCGAGCCACCTGAAGGAATAAAACCCATAGGGTGCAAGTGGGTCTTTAAAAGAAAGACTGACATGGATGGTAATATTGTTACCTATAAAGCAAGGTTAGTGGCAAAAGGTTATAAACAAAGGCAAGGAATTGACTTTGAAGAAACTTTTTCGCCGGTAGCTATGCTTAAATCTATAAGGATTTTGCTTGCCATAGCTGCTTATTATGACTATGAGATTTGGCAAATGGATGTCAAGACTGCATTCCTTAACTGGGAATTTGCAAGAGGATGTGTACATGACACAACCTGAGGGTTTTGACTCCATTGATAGTCATAAGGTATGCAAGCTACAAAAGTCCATTTATGGACTCAAGCAAGCTTCAAGGAGTTGGAACATTCGTTTTGATGAGACAATCAAAGAGTTTGGTTTTCTTAAGAACGAAGACGAGCCTTGTGTATACAAGAAGGTGAGTGGGAGCGCTGTCGTTTTCTTAATACTTTATGTGGATGACATATTGTTGATGGGAAACGACATACCTTTACTACAAACTATAAAGGTATGGCTGTCCAAAAGTTTCTCCATGAAAGATTTAGGAGAGGCAACCTATATTCTGGGAATTAGGATCTATAGAGATAGATCCAAGAGGTTGCTTGGTCTCAGTCAATCGACATACATAGACAAGATGCTAAAGAGGTTTAGCATGGAGCAATCGAAGAAAGGGTACTTACCTATGAGACATGGGATTACTCTTTCGAGAGACATGTGTCCTAAGACACCTGTCGAGATTGATAGCATGCAAAAGGTTCCTTATGCCTCGGCAATAGGATCCATTATGTATGCTATGCTATGTACAAGACCCGACGTCTCCTATGCTCTAAGTGTTACGAGCAGATTCCAAGCTAACCCTGGTGAGGGTCACTGGGTAGCTGTCAAGAGTATTCTTAAGTACTTGAGAAGAACTAAAGAATTATTCTTGGTTTATGGAGGACACACTTTAGAAGTGTGTGGTTTCACTGATGCGAGTTTTCAGTCAGACAAGGATGATAGTAAGTCGCAGTCTGGATTTATATTCACGTTAAATGGTGGTGCTGTGAGCTGGAAGAGTTCGAAGCAAGAAACTACCGCTGATTCTACAACTGAAGCCGAGTACATTGCTGCTTCTGAAGCTGCAAAAGAGGCTGTTTGGATCAAGAAGTTCGTCACCGAGCTAGGAGTGGTTCCTTCCATTGTTGATCCTATACCTTTGTATTGTGACAACAATGGTGCCATAGCCCAAGCAAAGGAACCTAGGTCTCATCAACGATCCAAGCACGTACTTAGGCGCTACCATCTTATTAGAGAAATAGTTGGTAGGAATGATGTAAAGATAGAAAAGGTTCCCACTGATGATAATATAGCTGATCATCTCACTAAGGCCTTGTCCCAGAAAAAGCATGATGCTCATGTAAATGTTTTTGGCCTAAAACAAATGAGTGATTGGTTTTAGTGCAAGTGGGAGTTTGTTAGTGTATGCCCTAAAACCAAGATGGTTTAAGGTGTTTTGTTTTACACTTATTTATGTTATATTTATCCATGTGGTATTTTTCTTTATCATCTATACTTGTATTTCCATGTTACTTGTTTGATTGATAAAGTCCTTAGAATATTGACTGTGTATTAGAGATTGTAAGGGTTACAATTATGAGACTCTAATACATAAAGTCATATTCTTAAATATCCCTAGTCATAGTATTAATGAGATTGGACATCATTAATACGGATAGACTAGCACATACTTTGCCTCTACTTATGGTAAGTAGTAGTTGATCTCATTGACTATGGTGTGCGTGACACTTAAGCTAGTATGTGGATGCTTGTTTGAGAACAAGTTCATTGGATTGATCCGCCAAGAGTTTCAACTATAGTGCCAATAGTTGAACTCTTAATGGCAATGGTGTAAGTGATCCTTTGACTTGAGATTACCATAGTATCTTGAGTGTGGATTGCTATACTTTGACTCTATTCCTCGGTGCCCGTAAAAGGGTAGCTCATAGGTTAGAGATTGGGTATAGTTTGAAGCATGGAAAGATAGTGAGTAATCAATATAGGATTCACCACTCCTTAATAGGAGAGTATATCCCTTAATGGCCACTTGTTGGAAATATTAACTCATAAATCTTCTGCAGAAGTGATAGTATAACTTGGAAGTAGTTTCAAGGTTATACATCATGGAGAGTTATATTTCTGGAACAAGAAAATATAAATTAGTCATTTAAAAGTATGCACTATACTTTTAGACTAATTGGGATATAGTGTGGTGAAAGGATATTAATTACACGGTAACATTGTCATTGAAGGGTATGGTCTACCATATGACTTTCCTATTCACTTGGGTGGTCATGATGCATTGCTAGACGCCACTCATGATCTATAAGTATGAATTGATTAATTAGTGAATTAATGATAAATTAAAAGTGTTTAATTTATCTAGCTCAATTAATGAGTTATAATTTATACTTATTGCCAACGTGAATGGAACCTAATGGGTCACACACATAAAGAACAAAATCTTTGGGTTAAAATGTAATTAAGATAAGTATGAGATACTTATGGGGTTAATTTATGAGATAAATTAACTTAAAGGACTTATTTATAAATATTCTAAGTCTTGCAGGAAATTAGTTTCCTAAAAGAAATAAAGTAACTAATTGGTTTCCTTATGGAATAGATTTCCTAAAGGAGAAGGATTAGCTTAAAGTAAGTTGCCTAAACCTTCTTGGTTTCCAATTAGCTTTATTTCCTAAAAGACTAGAATACTTCCTCTATAAATAGGTTCATGCTTTGACTCTTGAATTATTATTGCTAGCACAAAAGAAAACTAGTGAGAGAAAAATTGAAGAAAGAAAAGGCACGCCTCTTTCTCTCTCTAGGCGTCTCTCTCTCTCTCTCTCCTAAGGGTTAGGTTTTTCTTCTTCTTGTGTTCTTAATAATTCAAGGGAGCTAGCACTCAAAAGTCAAAGCAAGCAAGCCTACAAGGTTCCCAAAGAAGTTGTTCGTGTGGATATCGTTAGAGGCTCTACGCTTGGAGGGCTTTTCGTGGTAGATCTAACATCTTCTTCGAAGGATCTTTGCCTAGAAGCATAGAAATCTTCTGTGCTTAAGGTAATTTTCATGCAAGCCCCCTTGTTAATCATATAGATATGTCAAAGAGATCCATGGTTAAGGTAATAAATTTTTATTTTTCCGCTGTGTTACCTATGCTATTACCTTACAGGCCCCAATTCCCTCTCTCTTTTCCTTTCATTTTCTTAGAGCTTTTCTCTCCAATTTATTCACTTTTCTTCCATTGCAAGTGAGTTAATCTTCCTCCTAAGCAAAGATCTTGACTTGTTAAAGGTATTCAGCATGAACTTTTCTTATTTTTTCAAGTATAAGTTGTAGTTTTATAACTTTTTACCCATGTCTTTAAGGTTAAGCATGATTTATTTGAGCCATGAAAATGAAGTTTTATTCCATGGATATGCGGTTTATGGGCTTGTATGACTTGTAGATAGTGATTGAATCTTGAAATGACATGATTTAAGTATGATTTGGTTGAAGAACCTTGGAGAGGTTCAAGTGTTTTTATGACAAATTTGGATAAAATTGAATTGATTTTGGTATGGAAATGATAGAACTACTTGAGATTGGGTTGTTTGGCTGTTTTCTTTGCAAGTCAAAAATTTTGGGTTAGTCCGATTATAGGGGAAATGCTGCCGAAATTTTGGTAAAACCTAAGAAGTAAAAGTGATTAGACCATGATTTAAAGTCATATAAGCTGTAATTTAGTGGTTTGAACGTGCAGAAATTTTCATAGATGAGCTATTAGTGAAATTGAACCTTTCCGAGCAAAACCCTAAAAGTTAGAAAACCCTAATTTTGAAAACCCTAAACCCTAGGGTAAAACCCTAAACTCCAAAACCCTAAAAATTAAACCCTAGAAAGACTTGGGGTATTTCTCAAATTTTCTTATCAAATTACTAAGATTTTAATCCGGTTTTTATACGATTATTTTCTTTTGAATTTCAAGATCCGGAAGTGAATCCCGACCCTTTTATGAAATATTTTCTTAGACACTTCAGGTGAGTGTTTCTATGTGTGCATGATGCATGAAATGATATGTTATACTTGACATGATTATCTAATGAAATGTGCTACTTGAGGAAATATGTGTACTTTATCGCATCTATTCCGCAATGTGTTACGTGCTTTCACTATCCAATATGTTATTTGTGCTTGTGACTTCCGTGGTTAACTTCACTGTTTTCCACGATTAGTCAAATTGGGTGTATGTGGGACAGATATAAGGTGCTGGGCGTTATTCGGTGTGTGTTAATTTTCATATCTGAGTAAAGTCTTGGAAAAGGCTAACTCATGATTGAATTTTATGTTTGATCTTGGACTTCCGTGGCTAACTTCACCGTTACTCCACGGTTAGTCAACCTGGTATGTTTGGGGTGATATAAGGTGCTGGGGGTTATAGGTGTGTGATATTCTTTCCTATATGAGTTTCATTCCTCCAAGAGGGTAACTCTGGATTGAATTTTTACAAGTATCTCGGACCTGAGGTTTTACCTCGGTCCCGATACTCATGTTATCTTGATCATGATTGATACTCCTGCGGTTGAGCTTGCTTTTGTAGTGAGCCTGTATCCGCTATTGATTATATGACACTTCACATTGCTTGTTCATCATTTATTGAATTTGTTAATTATTATCCTTAAAGGTTTATTTGTTATTGGTATGCTACATTACTTGAGCACTCATTGGGCTATTATAGCTCATCTCGTTTATTTGTTTTCTTTAACCAGGTTTTCTAAAATATTAAAGCTGGAAAAGCTGATTTTGGACGTAGTAAATGTTTTGTTTTGTGTATTTTGATAGCCCAATTGTTTAGGCTATTAGTGTAAATACTATGTATATTTTGGGATGTAAAACCTCTTGTGATATTTATATTTTCAAATGAATTAAATGAATGTATTTCTTTATGAATGTATTTTATTTTTAGGTTAAGTACGCTTGGATGTTTGAGTGAGTGCGTGATTTGAGTCCTGGCGAGAGCTAGGCAGGCAGTCTGCTAAGCCCTTAGGTGCGCCTTTGGGTAAGGTGGGGCTGTCACAAGGATTGCATTTTTTTTCTTTTTTCAGGTTTTTAGGTTTTTCTTTTGCATCTCACACACTCCCCGTCTCTCCGTTGCTTGTGTGATGTATATTTACTTATTATTGTTTTATCCGACTGCGCTTACATTTAGGGGGGGTCAGTCACCCTTAGAGCCCACGCTTTATCATTCCCTCCTCTCACAAGGAACACTCCATATGTGCATTCGATATATTTTACCCTTTTTATCTTTTTGGTGGTTGTCACCCACCCATTCTGGTTAGGAATAGGATTGATCTACATAGGCATGTGCACGGGGCACGATGTGCACGCAATCATATTTAGGAGATCACCCGAAATCTCAGCTTAAGTCCACAAGTCTAGAGATTCGCGGACTTTAAGATCCATTTGGACATGTGGCCGTGGCCCGACGTGCACGTAGTAGTGTCTGGGGGATCGCTCGAGTCACCGACCAAGGGTTTTGGGATTGATGACCCTTACCCTTTGGTCTGAAGGCTTGGGAACCAATAGCCTTATTGAGTCTAGATGCATTAGTGAGCCTAACCTCATACATCCATGTAGAATAACCTAGGGTAGAGTCAGTCTTATCCTATCAGGCACACCAGGCACGAGAGGAGGGAACCAACCTCCTTTATTTTTTCTTGTTATGCCATTTATTGTTATCTATGTGTATTATTTGGTTTTTGCCAATGTGTTATGTGTTATTTGTTGAATAAACTAACATGCTCTTTCTTATTCATTGATTGCATTCACAATCATAGAATAAAGAGCCCTGGCATGGTGCTCTCGTAGGAAGCTGACCCTCTTTTGGCACATTTAAATTTCATTTTCATAATTAATTTCCTCGAGAAAGATGGATTGTAAACAAAATACCCAAGAGTCAAGTCGTTGTAAATTTTGTAAAAGTCCTGAAAGTCTAATTTCTAATAAGAGGTATAATTTCAAATCTCTTTCAAAGTTTATTCATTCTTGTTGTACTTGTCAATTTTATCCGAACTAAATTTTCTAAAGTCAATAAATGCACCCAAATGGTCAAATTTTTTTTGCACAGCTTGCGTTTATTAGTTTAAAAAATTTTTTTTTTTGATATGTCATTTTTGCCGTATCCCCTGCCCTCCCATCCCACATTACACAAAAATCATTTCACAAATTGACATTTTGACTTGTAAAGTCATGACTTTTTATTTCTTTCAATATTGTGTCTCGTAACCTTTTGGAGGTTCGATTTTTCAACCCAATATTTTCGGAGTCAATAATTTCTTTTGTACAATTTATGGTCCGTCTTTCTTGAAGAAGTTTTTGCATCATTGTTAGATAAAAATAAAAAAATCTTTAGGACATTTCCCAAATTTGACATTTTCGCATATTTCAACTTGCTTTAATAATTGGCATCATGCATGAACCTTAGAGGGAATGCCATTTCGGAAATCCCATGATAAAGAAAGCCATCCTTTTGTCTCAAGTACTTAACCCTAAAAGACATGAACGCTTATAATTTTCAGTACCATCCTGGGAGGTGAGACCCTAGGTAAGGTAATACAAGTAGAATGGAGGCATCTCTTGCCGGTGGATCTGGCCCATTTACGATTAAAAAGGGAGGTCTCACCCTAATGGATTGCATTTCATGCTAGGCCTACCCTTGGCATAATAAGGGCTCTCTCTAGGACATGCATTTGTTTTGGTTTTTATTTATACTAATTTTGATTTTTTCATTTTTACAGGTCCTCTAACAGAGGTAGTAAAATAAGAAAACTATCTGATACATATTTGGCCCTACATTCGAGTATTTTTTAATTTATAGTTCAATTTCAAATAAACCATCACATGCTCGAGATCCATAAAGCCGTCAAAAACATGAGTGCTCTTTTGAATTATTCAAAGGATCATGGATGATTGATTTTTGTAGAATTGATAGTACCTAGAACCTAGATAGGTGAGTTTGGTTAGGATAAACAATGTGATAAATGAAATTGTATTTCATAGTTGGACAATTGTAACAAAAATAGAAATAATTTGGATGCTAATAATTGCACTCCTTCTGTAAATTTAAGATTGCCTTGTGTCCAAAATTTTTCTCATATGAAGTGTTAAATAAGTTGCTTTCTCAAATTTGTTTGTGGCATTTGATTTTCCCTTCATATTTTTGTATTTAGTTTTTGAAAATGATTTTGTTTCAAAGCTTTTTGTTATATTGTGCAAATAATTCTTTGATGAGGCCTCAAAATAAATCACATTTTTCTCAAAACCTAATGCTAGGTTTGTGTAATTGTAAGGTTTTCTCTTTTGATAAGTTAATGAGTTCAAATTGAATGAAAAGAAAAATATTTTTCTTATATCTTTTGATGGTGAAAATAAATGCCCATGGCTTTCGGATGTCATCTTATTTGAAGTTGATAATTGCCACTTTAGTTTCTTTCTGATTCCAAAATAGTGCAAATTGCAAGGGAGAATTGGAATGACATCGAAAAGGAATTTGGACTTTGTGTTAAGGAATTTGAATGGTACAAAAAGGGAATCCAAGCTTAACCTAAAAGAGAAAGAAGCTACAAATATTGACACCAAGAAATGGGTTAAGGAGCTAGGGCAAGATGCGTTCTTACTCCAAAAACTTTGAAAATATTTAGCAAACTTCACCAAGTAAGTTTGGATGAATGTTTGGAGAATTCAGACATAACAAAAGGAATAAACATATAGAGGATATGACTTCAACCGTCGCACAAGGGGAGTTCTATTGTTTCATGTCCACAATTTCTCATTCACCTTTCGAATGTGTTGTATAAGTTATTGTGAGGTTAAGATATGGGATGTCACACGCTTGTGAATTATGGCTTGCAATCTTGATGTTTATTTAATTCTCCTACCAATTGAAATTACTTTATGTAATTTGGCAAATGCTTTCTTCAAGTACTAAGGAATAATTATTATGTGGTTTGGAGTTTTGTTCTTATAGAAAGTATATCTTGTAAAGTGGTTGGAATTATGTCTAAATTTTGTGATTTGATGAAAGTTTCTATTCTTTACTTAATTTCACATGTTAAATGCTGATTATGGTCCATTAGTGTACTCATGTAATCTGTGATGTAACATCTGTTATGAGGGATAAAAAAAAGGGAAGAAGAAAAGAAAAAGAAAAAGAAAAAGAAAAAAAAGAAAAAGTATGACATAACTTTTTTCCACTCTAATGGTTCTCGTGCTTAGTGACCAGGAGTCTTCATCCAAAAATGTCGACTTTCGCGTCAAAAGGTACTTGAATTATGAGCAATGCATCGTAAATTTGAGTAAGTAAATTGTTGAGTAACCAGGGGTCTTCATTTAACCAATGTTGATTCTTGCGTAGAAAGGCAATTGTACTTCTCAAATACAGTTTTTGCTACTTGCTTAGAGATTGAGGTGTTGAGTAATCGGGAACCCTCATAACCAATGTCAGTTTTCACATCAAAAGACACTCTTGTATCTTGAGTGATTAGTTCACTAAAAGAAATTTCCCTCAAGTGAAAAAAAAACGAAATTGATCATAGACATGGAATGCACCTTGATTGATCATATAATTTTTTTACTTGTGAAATTCGGTAAGGTGAAGAAATTTAATTGAATTAGCTTAGTTGTGATATAATTCTTTCCCCTTTGTTTGATATTATGAGTATTAAATATAAGACAATAAATTACATAATGGTTATTTACTCAGTTTTGGAGAAATACATTTTAGAATGCACATGTGTGATTTCAATGCTTGAATCACTAGTTGAGCTCACATTTTTCGAATGGTTGAGAACAAACAATGATTCAAGTGTGGGAGAATTGACAAGTGTCAAAATGATGCATTCTAGCACATTGGCAGATGATGTTAATATATCTATCGCAAATCATCAAGGGAGGATTGCCTTACTGATGCCAAATATTCCTTGAGCACTAGTCTGTTTTAATGGAAAAAAGGAAAGATCATCTCAATTTTGGACAATGTCGTTCATTTCATTTCTTCTCCTGAAGTCAGTAATCCGAAAGGATCCTATGGTTAGGAGAATGTGACAGTTGAAGGCTCACAGATGAGAAGATCAGTATGCCGACATGGAATTCATTGGGAAGTTGATGACAACAGTTGCTTGAGATTTCGCTTTTATATTGATCATCTCATGGCAATGTCAGAATTCAAATAGGAATGACATCCAAAGATCAAAAGGCATCTTTTAAGCCATCTCTTCAAAATCAAGTTTTTGAAAATTTTTTTCATTTAATTGTATTTAATTTAGTCTTTGTGTGTTTCATGTTATTTACTATACAAAATTTCTTTTATATTATTGCATGTGAAATATTTTTTGGCCAATTCATGTTTTGAAAAAAAAAATTTTGACATTAGCTTTGCTTGAATTGGAATAAAAGCGAAGGCAATCCTAAGTTTAAGTCATGCATGAATTGCAAGACTATTTGTGGGATTTAATCTTAATTGTTAACTGGAGGCCATTGAATTTAGAAAACATTGCAAAAGGTAAGGTGAGAGATTGATTAGAGATTCAAAATGGCAACGTTCATGCTTATTGTGTTGGTGGAATTAAGGGATCACCGTTCTGTGGCATTATGTTGCAATTGCTGTTGTTTTCTTCCTTTTGCAGGTGCAATCACATCACCATCATTTGCAGCCTTCGTCAGAAATGAAACTGGGGCAAATTTTTTTAGAAAATTTGAGTTCAAAAATTGATTTTGATGCTTTATACTTGAACACATTTTAGAAGGGATTGATTTCAAATTTATATTGGGGCAAATTTAAAGGGATTGATTTCAAATGGAATTTACCTGATTTATGCTGTGCATATCTTTGGAAGGATTGATTTCAAATGAATTTTTATGCTTTGTACGGAGCCAAAGTTTGAAGGGGATGATTTCAAATTGATTTGAGTTTTTATATACTGGGGCAAATTTTTTTAATGAAAAATTTGGATTTCAAAATGATCTTAAGGCTTAATGCCTTAGATAGAATTTTAGAAAGATGGATTTACACTGGGGCAATTTTTTTGAAAGGGATTAATTTCAAATTTAGACTGGGCAAAAAAAGAACAAAAAAAAAATCAAAATCAAATTGCTTTATGGATTGCTTTCAACATTTTTTAATCTTTTTCACGTATTTATCCAGTAAACTGGATGTTTCACATTGCTTTGTGGGTTGCCTTTCGAAAAAAAAAAAAAAGAGAGAAACTTTTTTTTATGCATGTCCAGCAAACTGGAACTTCACGTTTATTTTTCAAATTTGGCAAACCAAACTTTGCATTGCATCTCATCCCAGCAAACTGGGTGCATGTCCAGCAAACTGGACCTTCACGTTTAATTTTCTTGTACTCACCCCAGCAAACTAGGTGCATGTCCAGCAAACTGGACCTTCACATTTATTTTTCAAGTTTGCCAAACCAAACTTTGCATTGCATCTCACCCCAGTAAACTGGGTGCATGTCCAGCAAACTGGACCTTCATGTTTAATTTTCTTGTACTCACCCCAGTAAACTAGGTGCATGTCCAGCAAATTGGACCTTCACCTTTATTGTTCAAGTTTGGCAAACCAAACTTTGCATTGCATTTCACCCCAGCAAACTGGGTGCATTTCTAGCAAAATGGACCTTCACGTTTAATTTTCTTGCATCTCACCCCAGCAAACTAGGTGCATGTCCAGCAAACTGAACCTTCACATTTATTTTTCAAGTTTGCCAAACCAAACTTTGCATTGCATCTCACCCTAGCAAACTGGGTGCATATCCAACAAACTGGACCTTCACGTTTAATTTCCTTGCATTCACCCCAGCAAACTAGGATCGCATTTGTCCAGCACACTAGATGTTTTCATATTTTCTTTGCATTTTATGAATCCTAGCAAACTAGGGCCACACATCTCCCCAGCAAACTAGGACCGCATTTGTCCAGCAAACTAGATGTTTTCATATTTTCTTTGCATTTTATCAATCCTAGCAAACTAGGGCCACACATCTCTCCAGCAAACTGGACATTTTATATTTCGTTTTAACTTTATTTTTCAAGTCAGGCAGCCCAAATTTTTTACTTTCATTGTTGAAACTACGTTTGACCTGATTCCTTTCACTGGGATACGTAAGCAGCTCCTAGAGAGCTCGGTCACAATTTTTACATGTTCACTTGTTTGTCTTTCATTTGGATGTTCGCCTCAGTCTGCACTGGCATTTATTTTCACATGGAGGTGAGTCAAAATTTGGTGTTGTCTACGTCTTTGTCTGAAATCTCTACGAGATTTTCGACAAAGAGGGGCAAACTGTAGACACAAAATTTTGACACACCATTTATTTTCAAATATTGGGGGACATGTTTGCATTTTTTGGGGTCAAATTTTAATTTTTCAATAATCTCGAGGGGGCAAAATAGTAGTTTTTATCTGTAAATATTTTTTCATTAGTTTTGGAGGTTTTAAATTCACATTTTTACTTTCATACGTATTTTTTAATTTTCTGTGATTTTTTCAGATGTAATTGGTATTCTTTTTATATTTTTTAGCACAAGGGCAAAATGGTAATTTCACATCGCGAACACCATTTTAGCTCATTTCAGGTCCCAAATTTATTTTTCTAATTCTTTAAGTATGTTTCTAAATTTTCTTTATTTTTTAGGAGACGATTGCTATTTTTTCTGTATATACTGCATTCAAGGGCGAAATCGTCATTTTATAAATTAAATTCATTTTTTGTCAATTTTGAGTCATAAATGCATTTTCTAGTGTTTAAGCTTATTTTTAATTTTTGGTAATTTTTTGAAGTTAATAGCTATTTTTCTGTAAATTTTCATTATCCAAGAGCAAAATTGTCATTTTACAGATTAAATTTATTTTTTTTCAATTTTGAGTCTTAAATGCATTTTCTAGTGTTTTAAGCTTATTTTTAATTTTTGGTAATTTTTTGAAATCAATAGTTATTTTTCTGTGAATTTTCATTATCCAAGGGCAAAATCGTCATTTTACAGTCTAAATTCATTTTTTGTCAAATTTTGAGTCATAAAGGCATTTTCTAATGTTTTAACCTTACTATTAATTTTTGGTAATTTTTTGATGTTAATAGTCATTTTTTGTGTATTTTTGTTGTCCAGGGGTAAAATCGTCATTTGACACCTCGAGCGCGGTTTTATCAGCTTTAAGCTCTAGCTTTTATTTTTGAAATCTACTTTGAATTCTTTTGAAAATTTTAGAGATTGCTGTCAATTCTTTGTATTAATTTTTAATTTTTGGGGTTAAAAAATATTTTTTAAAAATAAAATTAGTATTTTTATTACCAGTGGCATTTTCGTTATTTTATAGCATTCTTGGTGATCAAGACAAGTGGCCTATAAATACTCCTTTTATCAGCAAAAAACTAAGGAGAAAAAATTGAAAAACCCTAAACACACACCTTTCTTATCTTTAAGGATCAAACACACACCAAAACACCAATAAACACACACTACAAGCCGTCATTTGCAGTTTCTTCCACTATTCATCACCACTTTGTCTTCCTTCTCCAAAGGTAAGTTCTTAAGTTTCTTTTCCCTACGTTTTGGTCATTTCCTTCCATTTTTTATGTGTGAGTTTAATTAATTGTCTTATTTTTTTAGGATTTAAGTTGAATCTCTAAATTTTCTTTCTTTTCTAGGCTTTGTGTTTTATTTTTGTGTTATTGTTCTTGATTTTTGTTCTTCCCCGTTCTTTTTCATTGTTTTTCTTCCCATCCTCCTCCATCACTATCTCTGGAATCATCAAAAGCCCTAAAAAAAAACAACAACAGCAACGTCGTCCAACCACTAACGCCACCTGATTCCTTCCCCAAAGCAATTCCAAAATCCCACCCTCGATCTGATTTCACTAAAATTTTCACTTGCAATAGGTAGCCCACAAAATCATTCAACTCTGCCTACTTCTTCATCTCCAAATGCCCTTGCTCTAGTCACAAAAGACACCACAGATCACCTGCAAAGAAAAGCAAAATTAATAGACAGTCCAAAGCAGCCCACAGCCCCCAAATCTACCGTACAACAACAACTAACAAAATCACTGCCAATTCTATCAAGCTTCCACCTCCCCTGTGACAGCCCCACCTTACCCAGAGGCGCACCAAAGGGCTTAGCGGACTGCCTGCCTAGCTCTCGCCAGGTCTCGATTCACGCACTCACGCAAACGTCCGAGTGTACTTAACTTAAAATAAAGTAAACTAAAATAAAATGGAATAAAATAAAATATACTCATTTTATTTAACATAAGGTACAATTCACATCAAAAGTTTACACGTCATAACATACATGGTTTTTCACAAAAGTAGCCTAACACAGTTCGACTATTACAATAACTGAAACTTTTATAATAATAAAAACCAGTTGGTCCAGCTTTCATTTTTCAGAAACCTGGGTAAAGGAAAACAAATAAAACGGAATGAGCTATAATAGCCCAGTGAATGTCCAAGTCATGCAATCAAATCAAGAACTCATTATTTTAGTAAATAAAATAATCGAGCAATTAATTAATAAATCAAGATATGAACAATTTAATTTAACATGTAGTCAAAGGAGGATACAGGGCTCAACTACGGAAGCAAGCTTAACCGCAGAAAGAGCAAGTACTGATCATGTAGTCACGATATTTGGACCGAGATAATAACTCAGGTCTTTATCAAAGAACACATCAGTTTTATCAAACACAAACCCTAACCGCCAATCACCTTATAACCTCCGTACAAGCTACCACATCCAGGGAGATATTCTCAACCCTGGAGGGCCAACAAGCAAACAGGTTCAATCCGGAGTTGGCCTCTTTGAGGATTCACAACTTAAAAGGAAAGAACATCAAACCCTAAAACACCCAACACCTTATGTCCTCCCACGTGCAGCCGGGTTGACTAACCGTGAAATAACATGGAAGTTAGTCACGGTAGTCTCACGCACACACAAGTAACACATTGGTCAATGAAAGCAAGTAACATGTTGCGGAACAGATGTGATAAAGTACACATCTTTCCTCACGTAGCACAGGTATTCACATAGTAATTGCAAATTTTCGCATAATATTTATCAAATAAAATATCACATTCCATGCATCATGCACACATAAGGACACTCACCTTGAAAGCCTAAGAAAATCTCTCGTGAAAGTCGTGATGTGTTTTTGGACCCTGAAATTTAAAAGAAATAATAATATAAAAACTCAATTAAAATCCTAGTAAATTTAGTAAGAAAAATTCAAGAAAATACCCCACTTATTTCTAGGGTTTTGGTTTTAGGGTTTTCTAGGGTTTAAGGTTTACTTATTCCAAGGAGGTCAATCTATCACTAGATCATTTCCAAAAATTCCTACACTTCAATTTCCCTCAATTGAATATATTCCAGTCTTAAAATCTCACTTATCAATTTTTCTTCTTTTAATTCTACCGAAATTTCGGCAGCATTTCCCCTTAAATCGGACTAACCAAAATTTTTAAACCTGCAAGAAAATTCAACAACCCAATCCATTCAACATGTACTACAACTTTCTATGTTCACTTTAAACTCAAATTCAATCAAGATTCCACTCAAATACAAAATCCCTACTCCAAGAATCATCACTCAACTCTGCACAGGGTTGGTTTTCAGCCAACTTTGTGCCATTTCTGGGGTCAATCCACTAAGAACTAGGGAATTCTGATTACATGGTTTTAAAGTACGTTTATAGGGATACAACTTTCATGAAGATCATCACTTAAAATTCCAACTAGAACAGGTTCAAAATCAGCCCTCAAGTTGGCTCATCATCAAAACTGTTTACGCAGATCCGAATTTTCAGCCGACTTTGCAAGCTTTCTGCGATTAATATACAATGAATCACATTGCAAGCCTTATACCGTTGGAAAGCCCTATCAATCTAGTTTCTAAAACAACAAGAATCACTCGAATCCAAGTTGTCTATACCAAGTTATGAAAGTTTTACTAAAACTGGTCCAGCATGACTGTTTTAAGTGTTCTTGAGTTCCAACTTAAATCTTCAACTAAACCACATATAAAACATAAATTTTCAAGGATTAAGCTCCAAGAACTTTCACCCAAACAACATGTTCTCCATGAAATTTCAAGGTTCCAAGGCCACATACTAGTCTATCTAACCACAAGAACACTTTATCTAACAAGTATATATCAAGTTCTAACTAATTTCTTCAAGTATTATTAACAAGAAACTTGGTATTGAACTTGAATAAAAACTAATTAAAACATGAAATTAATAAGACAAGTTCATGGTGAATACCTTAGATAAGCCTAATACTTTGATTAGAAATGATAGAAGTCCACTTTCTATGGTTGATTTGTGCTAACTTGAGAGATGGAAGTCCAAGAAGTTGAGAGCAAAATGAGGGAAGAAGAAGAATGAAGGGGCCGGCCAAATGAAGAGAAAAAGAGAGAGAAATAGTCTAGGAAAAATGGAAAAGAAAAGAAGAAAAGATGGGAAAAATAGTGGTCCAATTAAAATCTTACAAGAGTAAAGTAAATAGTTAGTCTTTTAATGCAAGAATAGCTACTTGGATTAATTTAATTGGTGAAGATTAATAACTCTTACCACTTAATATAATTAATAATTAGACATAAATTATTAAAGCAAAATAGAACAAAAATAGAGGAGAGAAACCGGCCACATGAAGAAAAGAAGAAGAGAAATTTTCGGCCAAGAGAAAAAGAAAAGAAAGAGAAAATTTTCAGCTAAGGGAAAAGGAAATAAAGTAGGAAAATAAGTGAAATTTTTGAGTAAAATTGAGTTAAAATTCAAGTAGTCAAAAGACTAGAAAATAGTAAAATGAGCTAATCAAAATTTAAGCACTAATATAAATTAAATGGTCAAGTAATATTATTCTAACTTTAGTACTTAAATGTTCTTGCTTAAAATGAAAATCTTAACTAATTACCCTAATTAACTCAAGAAATCTTCCAACTACTAAATCTAGGATTAACACTTAACCCTAAATAAGGAAAAAGATGTCTTTTGTAAGGGCATTTTCTAGGGTGTTACATCCCCTGTCTCCCCACAACAGCCCTCGCCATTATGTCAATCTCACCGTATCTAGTTTCATAAATCCACCTGCAACCAGCAACAAATTCACAAACAATCCCCCCCAACTCACTCACCATCCCTAGCTCCTTGCCAAAACTTGCAAATTCAACATAAAGTAGCCCAAAAATGCCAAACCAGCTAGCATCAGCAACACATCCACTCACACCAGCAGCCACGAAATAACCTTCACACCTTCCCTGTTGTAACACCCTAGAAATTCATGCAAAACCATTTATTTCGTATTATGTCCATTAGTTAGGAAAAAACAAAAGAGGGCCGAAATTAGTGAAAAGAAATAAGGAAATGATTTCTATTTATTAGTAGTATGTTGTACCATATCCTTTAGAAGTTGTACCTAGAAGTCTTGCAAGATTTAATGGAGGATAAACACTAAAATTCTCTTCTAATTACCACTAGCCAAGTGGAGTCTAAATTTTGCAAGAAAGTCAAACTCTACACTTGCTCTTGTCTTACTTTGATTGGTCCAAGTTTTTCCAAATTCTTTCTCCATTTCTTTTCTCCTTCACTTAGTCATTTTTTCTCTCTTTTTCCTTTAACCTTGGCCAGCTTCTTCACTCTCTCTTTTCTTCTCATTTGCTTTCATTTTCTTGGAGCATTTCTCTCTAATTTGATCACTTTTCATCCATTGAAAATGAGTTAATTTTCCTCCTAAGCAAAGATCTTACTTTGTTAAAGGTATTCACCATGAAACTTTCCTTATTCTCTCAAGTATAAGTCATAGTTTTATAGCTTTTTACTCATGTCTTTAAAATTAAGCATGATTTATTTGAGTCATGAAAATGAAGTTTTATTCCATGAATATGAGATTTATGGACTTGTATGACTTGTAGATAGTGATTGAATCTTGAAATGACATGATTTAAGTATGATTTGGTTGAAGAACCTTGGAGAGGTTCATGTGTTTTTTATGGCCAAGTTGAGTGAAATTGGATTGAATTTTGATATGAAAGTGTTAGAACTACTTGAATTGGGTTGGTTGGTTGTTTTCTTTGCAGGTTAAAAATTTTGGGTTAGTCCAATTATAGGGGAAATGCTGCCGAAATTTCGGCTAAACCTAAGAAGTAAAAGTGATTAGGCTATGATTTAAAATTATATAAGCTGTAATTTAGTGATTAGAACGTGCAGAAATTTCTATAGACAAGCTATTAGTGAAGTGAACCTTTCCAAGCAAAACCCTAAAAATTTAGAAAATCCTAATTTTGAAAACACTAAACCCTAGGGTAAAACCCTAAACTCCAAAACCCTAGAACGACTTGGGGTATTTCTCGAATTTTCTTATTAAATTACTTAGATTTTAGTCAAGTTTTTATACGATTATTTTCTCTTGAATTTCAGGTTCCGGAAGTGATTCCCGACCATACTACGAGATATTTTCTTAGGCACTTTAGGTGAGTGTTTTATGTGTGCATGATGCATGAAATGTCATGTTATACTTGACATTATTATTTAATGAAATGTGTTACTTGAGGAAAGATGTGTACTTTATCGCATCTATTCCGCAATGTGTTACATGCTTTCACTATCCAATGTGTTACTTGTGCATGAGACTTCCGTGACTAACTTCACCGTTACTTCACGGATAGTCAACCCAGGACAGGCTTGGGAGGATATAAGGTGATGGGTGTTTTAGGGCGTGTTGTTCTTTCCCTTATTGAGTTGTGAATCCTCAAAGAGGCCAACTCCGGATTGAACTTTCTTGCGTGTTGGCCCTCCAAGGTTGAGATTACTCCCTGGATGTGGTAGCCTTGTACGGAGGTTATAAGGTGAATGGTGGTTAGGGTCTTGCTTGATAATACTGGCATGATCCTTTGATAAAGACCTGAGCTATTATCTCGGTCCTAACATCATGGTTACATGATCAGTACTTGCTTCTTCTGCGGTTGAGCTTGCTCCCGTAGTTGAGCCCTGTATCCGCCATTGACTACTTGTTAATTAAATTGTTCATAACTTGTCTACTTAATTTGTCAATTATTTTGTTCAATAAAATAATAGATTTTGGGTATGATTTCATGACTTGGACACTCACTGGGCTATTATAGCTCATCCCGTTTGTAACACCCTAGAAATTCATGCCAAAACCATTTATTTTGTATTATGTTCATTAGAAAAAAAAAAAAAAGAGGGCCGAAATTAGTGAGAAGAAATAAGGAATTGATTTTCTATTTTACTTGCATGTTGTACCATTGCTTTAGGAATTGTACCTAGCATCTCTTGCAAGATTTATTATAGGATAAATCACAAAAATCTCTTCTAATTACTCTTAGCCAAGTGTAGTCTTCCATTGTTAAGAAAGTCAAGATTTCTTTGGTTTTGTCTTGCTTTGATTGGACCACCATTTCTCCCATTTCTCTTCAATTCTTTTACTTTACTTAGCTTATTATTTTTTTTCTTCTTGCTGGCCGGCTGCTTTCTTCCCTCTTTTCTCTCCATTTTCTTTCAATTTTCTTGGATATTTTGCTTCCATTTACTCATTTTCCAACCATAGAAATTAAGTGGAACTTCCTCCTAAGCAACTATCTTGTCTACCTAGAGGTATTTCCCATGAATTTCTCCTTTAATTTCAAGTGTAAGATTATAGTTTTAGCTCTTAAGTTATGTTTTTATGGTTAAGTAAGATTGATTTTTGGCCATGAATATGAAGTTTTATTCCATGAATATGAAGTTTATGGACTTGTATGACTTGTAGATAGTGATTTAAACTTGAAATGACATGATTTAAGTTTGATTTGGTTGAAGATTTAAGCTTGAACTTAAGAACACTTAAACAGTCATGCTGGACCAGTTTTAGTAAAACTTTCATAACTTGGTGTAGATAACTTGGATTCGAATGATTCTTGTTGTTTTAGAAACTAGATTCATAGGGCTTTAAAACGGTATAAATCTTGCATGGTGGTTCATTGTGTATTAATCGCAGAAAGCTTGCAAAGTTGGCTGAAAATTCGGTTCTGCGTAAACAGTTTTGATGAAGAGCCAACTTGGGGGCTGATTTTGAACCTGTTCTATTTGGAATTTTAAGTGATGATCTTCATGAAAGTTGTAGCCCTATAAACGTACTTTCAAACCATGTAATCACAATTCCCTAGTTCTTAGTGGATTGACCCCAGCAAGGGCACGAAGTTGGCTGAAAACCAACCCTGTGCAGATTTGGGTGATGATTCTTGGAGTAGGGATTTTGAATTTGAGTGGAATCTTGATTGAATTTGGGTTTAAATTGAATATATAAGTTGTAGTACATGTTGAATGGATTGGATGGTTGATTTTTCTTGCAGGTTTTAAATTTTTGGGTTAGTCCGGTTATAGGGGAAGTGCTGCCGAAATTTCGGTAAAACCTAGGAAATAAAAGTAATTAGGCTATGATTTAAGGCTTTATAAGCTGTAATTTAGTGATTTAAGCATGCAGAAATTTTCGTAGATTAGCTATTAGTGAAATAAACCTTTCCGAGCAAAACCCTAGAAAGACTTGGGGTATTTCTTGAATTTCCTTATGAAATTTCTTAGATTTTAGTCAGGATTTTTATACGATTATTTCCTCGTGAATTTCAGGATCCGGAAGTGAAACGCAATCATATTACGAAATCTTTTCTTAGGCTTCAGGTGAGTGTTCCCTTACTTGTGCTTATGAGTGTTTCTTCATATATACATGATGCATGTCCAAATGTGATTTTATTTGTACTTGATACTCGTGACATGTCTCAATGTAGTATGTGAGTGTCCTTATGTGTGTACGATACATGAAATGTTATGTCATACTTGAGAAATGTTAAATCATGAAATGTTACGTTAAATTGGTACTTGTTATTTTATGACCTATGTTACTTGAGGAAAGATGTGTACTTTATCGCATCTATTCCGCAATGTGTTAAATGCATTCACTATCAATGTGTTACTTGTGCTTGCGACTTCCGTGGTTAACTTCATTGTTTTCCACGGTTAGTCAAATTGGGTGAGATTGGGTGAGATATAAGGTGTTGGGCGATATTCGGTGCTTGTTAATGTTCATATCTGAGTAGAGTCCTCGAAGAGGCTAACTCATGATTGAACTTGAATCCTTGGGTGAGAATGGGGTGATATAAGGTGCTGGAGAATATAGGTGCTTGATATTCTTTCCGATAAGAGTTTCATTCCTCAAAGAGGGTAACTCCGGAATTGAATTTTACGAGTATTCTGGACCTTGAAGCTTGCTTCTGCAGTGAGCCCGTATCCGCCATTGACTATATGATACTTCATTTTGTGTGTTTCTTGTGTCATGAACTTGTTAATTGTTGTCACTAAATGTTACCTGGTTATTGGCATGCTGCTTGTCTTGGACACTCACTGGGCTATTATAGCTCATCCCGTTCATTTGTTTTCTTTAACCAGGTTTTTCCAAAATACTAAAGCTGGAAAGCTGCTTTTGGATATAGTAAATGTTTTGCTTCATGTGTTTTGATAGCCTAAATGTGTAGGCTTTTATTGTAAATATTATTTATATTTTGTGATGTAAAACTCTTGTGATATTTATACTTTCAAGCGAATCCTATGAATGTATTTAATATGAGTGTATTTGATTTTGCTTTATTTTAAGTTAAGTACGCTCGGATATTTGCGTGAGTGCGTGATTCGAGACCTGGCGAGAGCTAGGCAGGCAGTCCGCTAAGCCCTTTGGTGCACCTCTGGGTAAGGTGGGGTTGCTACATGAGCACTCACTGGGCTATTATAGCTCATCCCATTTATTTGTTTTCTTTAACCAGGTTTCCAAAAATACTAAAGCTGGAAAAGCTGATTTTGGACGTTTCACATGTTCTGTTTCATGTATTTTGATAGCCACTTGTTTAGGCTATTCTTGTAAATACTATGTGAATTATAGTGTGTAAAACATATTATTGATATGTGTACTTTCAAGTAAATTGTATAAATGTGTTTTAGTTTGTATTAAGTATGTTTGTACGTATTGAGCGAGTGCGTGTTTGAGTCCGGGCGAGAGTTAGGCAGGCAGTCCACTAAGCCCTTTGGTGCGCCTCTGGGTAAGGTGGGGTTGTCACAGGTGGTATCAGAGCTTAGGATTGAATCCTGTCTCTGGTGCTAGACTTGTTTGGGTGTTGGGTAGGAAATTTGGGTTGAGTCAATTACTCTTGGGCCTGATCAACCTGAGTGTGAGAGATAAGATCCGAATTGTCGCACCCGGACACTATTGTGCATATGCTTGAGAATGGGTTTAGGTTACTTTTAAGCTTGATATTTGAGTGTAATATTTAAGTATTATTTATTATTAAGTACTTTTGGGATAGACCTGATTAATTTATTATTTAAATATGTAGGTATGTCTAATAGTAGTCGAGGTGAGGTATCACGGGCATCACAGCCAGCCGATGTGGCCCCGACACAGTATGAGCACCGTAGAAGACCGACGGTTAGTTATCGAGAGGGACCGGGGCATCCCTACCGTACCTTTTCACCTGCTCGCCGCGTATGCCCTGCATGTGGTTGTTGGAGGACATACTCCTACCCCAACCATGTTGTGCTTTCATTGATTGAGGATAGCAGACGGGTTGATCGCGAGAGTGACACCTCCCGGGCCCGCATTCATGAGTTGAGGGAGATAGTTAGGGTCCAGGCCCAGAGGATCAGAGAGTTAGAGACTACTGTTCAGGAGGAACAGCAGAGGACTGATGCATTTCGAGGACAGTACCAGGATGTACATGGCCGACTCACGCGCGTGGTGCAGCATGTCCGGGATCACACTGGACGTCTTGTAGACGAGAGTGGCTTGATGGTAGAGCACGTACTAGATGAGGTACGAGACATGGCTCAACATGTAGGGCCAGGGTAGGCCGTGCATGCACCTCCTGGGGCCGAGGAGGCTCCTGAGGGTGAGCTAGAGAGGGACGTGAGCTTGGTAGGATTAGTGCCGTTGGACTAGATCTCTAGATAGAAAAATGTACAAAGGCTTTTGTTTATTTTGTTATTCTTGTATGTGTATCATGTTTTGATATGTAAAACTTTTGGACCTTTGTATGTCATGCTATGTTTTATATGTGGGATTTTTGACATGTATAAATTGAATGACATGTGTATATATGTGACTCTATTTGGCATAATATTTGCTTTTCTTGTCTTATTCATGAATTAGTGCATTTTATACGTCTCGTTACTTACTACGTGGATCTCGAAATAACTAGTTAATATTATTTTAGAATATTAAGTGATGGCAATTCGAGGAAGAGGAAGACCCCGTCGACAAGATCGTGAGGAGGGCAACACGTCGGGCGAAAACCCAAACCCTGGGATTGACCCGATGATCGCCGTGTTAAACCGTATGACTGACGTTTTAACCCAGCGTGGGAACCGGAAAAACTCAGGAATGGAAGTCGGTAACCCTCTTAGAAATCCAATAGTAGAGGAAGATGTCATGTAACACCCTAGAAAATGCACATATAAGAAGCATTTTTTTTTATTTAGGGTTAAGTGCTAATCTTAGAATTATTAGTTGGGAGATTTCTTGAGTTAATTAAGTTAATTAGTTAAGATTTTCATTCTAAGCAAGAACACTTAAGTACTCAAGTTAGAATAATTTTTCTTGACCATTTAACTCATATTAGTGTTTAAATTTTGACTAGTTCATTTCACTATTTTCTAGTCTTTTGACTACTTGCAATTTTGCTCAATTTTATTCAAAAAGTTTCACTTATTTTCTCACCTTATTTTTTTTTTACTTGGCTGAAATTTTTTTTTTCTCTCTTTTCTTTCTTTCTTGGCCGAAATTCTTTTCTTTTCTTTCTTCTTATGGCCGGTTCTCCCTCTCCCAAATTTACCCTATTTTTTTTTCTTTAATAATGTATGTCTTCACATGGTTTAAATTAAGTGGTAAGAGTTGATAATTTTAACCAATTAAATTAAACCAAGTTGCTAAACTTGCATTAAAAGCTCACTTTTTACTTTACTCTTGTAATGATTTTATTGGCTAATTATTTTCTCACCTTTTCTTTAATTCTTTTTCATTTTTCCTAGACTATTTCTTTCTCTTTTCTCCTCACCTTGGCCGGCCATGCTTTTTCTTCTTCTTCCCTCATTTTTGCTCTCAACTTCTTGGACTTTCATCTCTCAAGTTGACACAAATCAACCATAGGAAGTGGACTTCTATCTTTTCTAATCAAAGTTCTAAGCATATCTAAGGTATTTACCATGAACTTACCTTATTAATTTCATGTTTTAATTAGTTTTTATGCAAGTTTAATACCAATTTTCTTGTTAATACTACTTGAAGAAATTAGTTAGAACTTGATATATACTTGTTAGATAAAGTGTTCTTATGGTTAAATAGACTAGTATGTGGCCTTGGAACCTTGAAATTTCATGAAGAACATGTTGTTTGGGTGAAAGTTCTTGGAGCTTAATCCTTGAGATTTAGTGAGATTTTGATTGAATTTGAGTTTGGATTGAACTAAGAAGTTGTAGAACTTGTTGAATTATGGGTTTGATGATTGAAATCTTGATGAAAAACAAGATTGGAAGGGCCGAAATTTAGGGGAAATAATGCCCAATTTTTGTTAGAAAAACCCTAGAAAAACCCTAGAAAACCTTAGAATAAAAACCCTAGAATGTAAACCCTAAACCCTAAACCCTAGAAAAAAAAACTAGAATTTAATGGGGTATTTCTTGAATTTTCTTACTAGGTTAATTAGGGTTTGAATTGGGTTTTTCATTAGATTATTTCTTTCAAATTGCAGGACCCGATAGTGAGACCCGACCATTTCACGAGATATTTTCTTAGGCTTTCAAGGTGAAGTGTCTTCATGTGTGCATGATGCATGGAATGTGATAACTTTATTTTGTGATTATTATGCGTAACTTGCAATTATTATGTGAGTACATGTGTTATTTGAGGAAAGATGTGTACTTTATCACATCTATTCCACAATGTGTTACACGCTTTTATTATTTAAAATGTTATTTGTGTGTGAGACTACCGTGACTAACTTCACCGTTATTTCACGGATAGTCAGCCCGGCTGCAAGTGGGAGGACATAAGGTGCTGGGTGTTTTAGGGTGTGATGTTCTTTCCTTTCGAGTTGTGAATCCTCAAAGAGGCCAACTCCGGAATGAACTTTCTTGATTGCGTGTTGGCCCTCCAGGGTTGAGATTTTTCTCCCCTGGATGTGGTAGCTTGTACGGAGGTTATAAGGTGATTGGACAGTTAGGGCTTGTGCTTGATAAAAATTGATATGTTCCTTGATTAAGACCTGAGCTATTATCTCGGTCCAAATATCGTGGCTACATGATCAGTACCTGCTCCTCTACGGTTAAGCTTGCTTCCGTAGTTGAGCCCTGTATCCGCCAGTGACTACATGTAAATTAAATTGCTCATATATTGTTTATTTAATTTATTGATTATTTTAATGACCCGAAATAATGAGTTCTTGATAGGTTTGCATGAATTGGACGTTCACTGGGCTATTATAGCTCATTCCATTTTATTTGTTTTCCTTTACTCAGGTTACCGGAAAAATTAAGCGGGACCAACTGGTTTTTGGTTATTATAAGTGTTTTAGTTATTGTAATAGTCGCACTGTGTTAGGCTATTATTGTGAAAATTATGTAAATTATGACATGTAACCTTTTGATATGACTCGTATCTTTAAGTTAAATAATAAGAGTTATTTTACTTTGTTTCATTTTATTTTATGTTATTTTATTTTAAGTTAAGTACGCTCGGATTTTCGTGTGAGTGCGTGCATCGAGACCTGGCGAGAGCTAGGCAGGCAGTCCGCTAAGCCCTTTGGTGTGCCTCTGGGCAAGGTGGGGCTGTCACATGTCACCTTAGAGAGATTTCAAAATTTTAACCCTCCTAAGTTCAACAGCAGTCCAAACCCGGAAATTGCTGAGAAATGGTTGGAAGACATCAAGAAAATTTTCGCTGCCTTAAAATACCCTGACGAAAGGCAGGTGACCTTTGTTATATTTCAATTGGAAGGTGCTGCTACACCCTAGTAGAATTTGGTAAACACTAAGTGGGAACGCTACCAGACCCCAAGAACGTGGGTCAATTTCACCCGAGAGTTTAAGAAAAAATATATCCCTGTACGGGTGTAGGAGAAGCGGGAGGATGAATTTTTAAAGTTAAGACAGGGATTGATGAGTGTAGCTGAGTATGAAGCTCAATTCACTAAACTGTCCCGTTATGCTCCCGAGTTAATAGCCACGGATTGACGGCGGAAAAGACGGTTCATTCAAGGCTTAAACTTGAAAATTCAGGAGGCCCTTGCCGCCGTTACTATGGAAACGTATGAAGTCGATGTGGAGAAAGCACAAAAAGTAGAAGAGACAAAGTCCTTAGTTTGGACTTTTCAAGCGAAAACGTGGAAGTGCTAGTGATTCTCGACCGTCAACCGAAAATGTTCCAGCCCCTAAAGCTGGAAGAGGAGCTGATGGGGCAAGAATTGGGCAAGACACCCAACTTGGCAGGACGAGAGGGGCTCCAACGGGGCAGACACCACAAAGAAATGAACGGAAGGAGGATACCCAAAGGGGAATTGAATCACTAGCTGCTCCAGTGGTCTGTGGATATTGTGGTAAAGGTGGTCACATCGAAGATGCTTGTTGGAGGAAGAACCGGAAATGTTTGCTTTGTGGTAGTGGTGAGCATCAAATAAATCAATGTCCCAAGCAAGCGGCCAATGGACCGAGCGTAGCTCAACCTGGGCACAAAGAACCTAATCGAGCCAAGGAGAGCGGGAATAAGAGGAAGGTGCCAGCTCGAGTCTATGCTCTAGACAAGCGCGATGCCCAGGAATCGTCGGCAGTTATTGAAGGTACGATTCTTGTTTTCCACTGTTTAGCCAAATTATTAGTAGATCTTGGCTCTACTCATTCGTTTGTGAATCTCCAATTTATGACTACTATTGAAGTACATCCTGCTAAATTACCTTATGAATTTGAAGTAAGAATGCCTACTGGGGATCATTATTTCACTACCAACCTTATTTACAAAGATTGTGAGCTCTGGGTAGGAAAGAGAAAAATTTTAGCAGACCCCATAGCGTTGTCTATTCGAGGTTATGATGTGATTTAGGAATGGATTGTCTAACCCGGTATAGTGCTCAATTAAATTGCGGGACGAAAGTAGTAGATTTTAATATACCGGGAGAACCTATTTTAAGGTTGAATGTAAAGAAAACCCTAGCTTCTTCGAACCTTCTTTCTACCATGCAAGCTAGGAAATTGATGTTCAGAGGGGCAGTGGGATATCTAGCTTACTTAATTAATACCATGGGGATAAGGTTAAGTTTGAAGATGTGCCAGTGGTACGAGAGTTTTCTGATGTTTTTCCAAAAGAATTAAGCTCCCTACCCCTGAAAGAGAAGTGGAGTTTGGAATAGAATTCGTGCCGGGAGTCTCGCCAATTTCTAAAACACCGTATCGCATGTCTCCCGCAGAGTTCGGAGAGCTTAAGATTCACAATGTCTTCCATGTGTTTGTCTTGAAAAAATACCACCCGAACCCACGACACAAACTTCAACCAGGTGAAATTGAGTTTGACGAGACTTTAGCCTATGAACAGTAGCCAATTCAAACCTTGGATAAAAAAGTAAAAGAGCTAAGAAATAAATAAATTCCTCTTGTCAAAGTTCTCTGGAAGCATCATGATCTAGAAGAAGCCACCTAGGAACCAGAGGAAGAGATACGGAGAAGTTATCCCCGACTATTCGAAAATCCAGGTAGAATTTTGAGGACGAAATTCTTTTAAGGGGGGGGGGAGGATGTAACACCCTAGAAATTCATGCAAAACCATTTATTTCGTATTATATCCATTAGTTAGGGAAAAAAAAAAAGAGAGGGCCGAAATTAGTGAAAAGAAATAAGGAAATGATTTCTATTTATTAGTAGCATGTTGTACCATTTCTTTAGGAGTTGTACCTAGAAGTCTTACAAGATTTAATGGAGGATAAACACTAAAATTCTCTTCTAATTACCACTAGCCAAGTGGAGTCTAAATTTTGCAAGAAAGTCAAACTCTACACTTGCTCTTGTCTTACTTTGATTGGTCCAAGTTTTTCCAAATTCTTTCTCCATTTCTTTTCTCCTTCACTTAGTCATTTTTTCTCTCTTTTTCCTTTAACCTTGGCCGGCTTCTTCACTCTCTCTTTTCTTCTCATTTGCTTTCATTTTCTTGGAGCATTTCTCTCTAATTTGATCACTTTTCATCCATTGAAAGTGAGTTAATTTTCCTCCTAAGCAAAGATCTTACCTTGTTAAAGGTATTCACCATGAAACTTTCCTTATTCTCTCAAGTATAAGTTGTAGTTTTATAGCTTTTTACTCATGTCTTTAAAGTTAAGCATGATTTATTTTAGCCATGAAAATGAAGTTTTATTCCATGAATATGAGATTTATGGACTTGTAGATAGTGATTGAATCTTGAAATGACATGATTTAAGTATGATTTGGTTGAAGAACCTTGGAGAGGTTCTTATGGCCAAGTTGAGTGAAATTGGATTGAATTTTGATATGAAAGTGGTAGAACTACTTGAATTGGGTTGGTTGGTTGTTTTCTTTGCAGGTTAAAAATTTTGGGTTAGTCCGATTATAGGGGAAATGCTGCCGAAATTTCGATAAAACCTAAGAAGTAAAAGTGATTAGGCTATGATTTAAAGTTATATAAGCTGTAATTTAGTGATTAGAACGTGCAGAAATTTCCATAGACTGAGCTATTAGTGAATTGAACCATTTCCGAGCAAAACCCTAAAAATTTAGAAAACCCTAATTTTGAAAACCCTAAACCCTAGGGTAAAACCCTAAACTCCAAAACCCTAGAAATTAAACCCTAGAACGACTTGGGGTATTTCTCGAATTTTCTTATTAAATTACTTAGATTTTAGTCAAGTTTTTATACGACTATTTTCTCTTGAATTTCAGGATCCGGAAGTGATTCCCGACCATACTACGAAATCTTTTCTTAGGCACTTCAGGTGAGTGTTTTATGTGTGCATGATGCATGAAATGCCATGTTATACTTGACATTATTATTTAATGAAATGTGTTACTTGAGGAAAGATGTGTACTTTATCGCATCTATTCCTGCAATGTGTTACATGCTTTCACTATTAAATGTGTTATTTGTGTTTGAGACTTCCGTGACTAACTTCACCGTTACTTCACGGTTAGTCAACCCGGTCGTAATTGGGAGGTCATAAGGTGCTGGGTGTTTTAGGGCGTGTTGTTCTTTCCCAATTGAGTTGAATTCCTCAAAGAGGCCAACTCCGGATTGAACTTTCTTGCTTGTTAGCCCTTCCAAGGTTGAGATTACTCCTTGGATGTGGTAGCCTGTACGGAGGTTACAAGGTGAATGGTGGTTAGGGTACTTGCTTGTTTATACTGGCATGATCCTTGGCGAGGACCTGAGCTATCATCTCGGTCCCAACGTCTTGGGTACATGTTCAGTGCTTGCTACTTCTGCGGTTGAGCTTGCTCCCGTAGTTGAGCCCCGTATCTGCCATTGACTACTTGTTAATTAAATTGTTCATATATTGTTTATTTAACTCGTTAAATATTTTTATTGAATAAAATCATGAGTTTCTGGTATTGTTGCATGACTTGAGCACTCACTGGGCTATTATAGCTCATCCCGTTTATTTGTTTTCTTTAACCAAGTTTCCAAAAATACTAAAGCTAGAAAAACTGATTTTGGACGTTGTACATGTTCTGTTTCATGTATTTTGATAGCCACTTGTTTAGGCTATTCTTGTAAATACTATGTGAATTATAGTGTGTAAAACATATTATTGATATGTGTACTTTCAAGTAAATTATATAAATGTGTTTTATTTTGTATTAAGTATGTTTGTACGTATTGAGCGAGTGCGTGTTTGAGTCCTGGTAAGAGCTAGGCAGGCAGTCCACTAAGCCCTTTGGTGCGCCTTTGGGTAAGGTGGGGCTGTCACACCTGTTAACACCATAGATGACACCAGCAGTGATCTTAATCTCCATCAGCCATTGATCTCTCCCAGTCACAGTAGCTGTCTACCCACCTAAACCATCACCTCTTCTTCCCCCTTTCGCCAGTGTCTCCGCCCTCAATCTGTGTCATCATCTCAAATACCTGCAAATCAATTAACTGCTGAAACTCCACCACATCGAGTAATTCAACTTGGGTGCAAATCGATTTCTGTTGTTTACGAAGAAAGAGAGAAAGAGGAAAGAACAAAGAGGGAAGTAGCGAGAACAACAATTTGGAGAGAAAGATTCGGAGAAAGAGAAAGGATGATCGAAAAAAAAAGAGAAGAAAGAAGAAATCGAGACTAGGAAAAAGGAAAGAAAATAGTGAAATATGGAGAAGATAGAGAAAGTGAAGAAAGATTTCGGAAAGAAGAAAAGGGAGAAAAGCAAGGGACAAAGAGAAAGAGATGCTTCGGTTGGAGAATAGAGGGCTAAGAAGAAGAGAAGATCAGAAAATAGAAAATAAAAAAGGAACAGAGAGAAATGAGAGGAGAAGAAGAGAACAGAGAGTGATCAGAGGGAGAGGCTGGAGAATCGATTGAGAGAGAAAGGGAGATTAGAGGGAGAACAAGAAAGATTAGAAAAGGAATTGAGTGAGATTAAGAGAGAAATTAGAGAAAACAGAGAGCTAGAGGGTGCGGGAGAGAAGAAGGGCGAGAGAGAGGAAGCTGATTGGGGGTGGGGGGTTTATTTTCTTGGAAAATTAGTTTAGTTAATTTGAAGATTTTTGGGTTTCTTTTTTTTAGTTTAGACACAACTGGTTCTGGGGGTATTAGAATTTAATTCAAGATTGTTTGTTAATTTAGTTCTTTAATGATTGATTATGATTTGTCTTAATTCATTTAAATCATTTAGTTAATTGGCTATTTATTGTAAGTGGATGTTATTTGTGCTTAGCCCTTAATTTTTGTTTTTATTTACTATGCCCCTAAAGTTCTTCTTATTTTGTGCATTTACATCCTCCATTTATTTTAGATTGGCCCCTTTAGAGTTTCTATTCTTTCAATTAGGTCCTGCAATTCATGTTTTTACCCCACTTTTGCTAAAATTTATTGTTTTGTTCCTCAAATATACTTTAATTTTGCACCTCTACCCCAATTAGATTTATTTGTTTTTATTTTACCCCTCAAGTCTTATGGAATTTTATTCTTAGTCCCCTTAGTTGTTGGAATTTACTATTTGCTCCTCCCAATTTGCGTTAATTTATATTTTTGCCCCTAGACTTGTGTAGATTTTCAATTTTTGTCCCAATTAGTTTAAATTTACTATTTGGCCCCAGTTTACTCTACCTTTTATTTTTCCCCTTCTAACTTGCTATAATTTACATTTTCTAATGTGTTAGTATTTCGTATTTTACTCTTTATTTTATTAAATAGTTGTCCCTTGAACTTGTGTGTTCGTTTTTAAGCTTTGGTACCGAGTCTCCAAAGAGGTATCTCGACTTCTTGTTATTTTTCTTTATGTACTCCAATATGCTCCAATGTGATTTTGTGCATTCTTATTTGTTTATCTTTTTATTTTTATTTTACATACCTTTTGCATATTTACATATTTGATTTATTTAATTTTGAATTTTTATTATTATTTAAAAAAAATATAATATTTTGTATTTAGCTAGTCAATGAAATAGTTAGATTATTTTTCTCATATTTTAGCAAAAATTTGTGTAATTAGATAGAAAATGAAATAGATAGGGCATTTTAATTTCCCCCTTTAAATTGTAAATCAAGTCCCCCAGTGTAATAGTTAGGGTTTATTTGCTTTTGCGTGCTTACATGCTTATCTGTTTTACCGCTTTCATTAGGATTTTGCATCTAGATATTATGTTTGTGTGTTATGTGCTCCTATGTGATCTTATATGTTTTTATATGTTTAATTTGCTTTTAATTCATGCTTCAATATTTAATTCATAATTTATGGTATTCCGTCACCACACTAGTCCAATGTTAGTTGTGACTTCTTTCTTTTCCCGCTAATTCAACGCTAGTGAGATTTTTAGAATGGGCTAGTCCAACGCTAGACCCTTAGGACATTTTAGTGTTGGGTGCATTCGTGTGCATATCACATTTCACACACTTCAAGTTTTCTTTTCATTTGGCATGATTTTATTATTACTATTATTGCTGTTATTTATTATTATTATTATTATTAATATTATTATTATTATTACTATTATTATTATTATTATTATTGTTATTATTTTGAAACATTTTTAAAATGCATGACATCTAGGTTGCATCTCACTTAGAAATTAGGACATTTGTGTGATTCGACTAGAAATAGTCGTCTACTCACATGGGAAGCGGTGGCGTACGGCCGTTCCCCCCTCCGTGAGTAGAAACATTCAGTCACGAGTCATTAATCCCCCATACCTGTCATGTTGCATACCCACCTTCTTTCTTCAATTACTATACATTATTATTTTCTTTTCTTTTTGCATCACATTTTGCATAAAAACTCGTGACTCCTTCGAGGTCTCAACTCGGGTTTCGCAATTAATGCAACAATTCTGACCAAGTTTCGACGGAACATGACGACCCTCCTGATACTCACATTTAGATTTTAGGATTTGCATTCATTTAGACACATCCAAAACGCGATAGAACTTTGGTTTAATTTAGGAAAATTTGATTAAACCTCGTAACTAGCCTCGGCTAGGTTGAAAGGGTGCCTTAGGCGCAAGCCTTTGCCTTCCCTTTCTTCAAATGTGACTCCCGGACCTTTTTCTCTCATTTTTCGTAGACCAGAGTTGAAAAAAGATTTTTAAAATATTTTTCTAAAATTTTTATTTTGTTAAACGATTTTTCGAGTGACTTGGTACACCCTAACTCAGTACCAAGTGGCGACTCCATTTTTTTAGAATAAAATAAAACCCTTTTTCAAAAATTAGTTGGCAAAAACTGTCGCACTTTTTTAGTCCTGGCCTTATTTTTATTATTTTTCTTAAATAACACTTTTTCAATAAAAATTTAATTTTTCACACACGCACACGGTTTTTCCCAAAACTTGCTTTTTAAAAAGGGGTGTCGGACAGGACCGTCTTTTCGAGACGCGACAGTCAACGACCCCACTAGTACCCCTTTACTTATGATTTTTAGGACGCGACAGGTGATCAATTAGTGACACGATCCTGGGTTGATCTCCCTTTTCGTATGTCATAGAAACATTCCCAAAGAACCGTCTTGAAGATCAAGTGATAACCCAATCCAATCCCTCCTGCAGAATTGGACCAAATTATCAAAATACACAAACACCTTGTTGAACAATTTGAACCCAAACCAACCCGTGAAATGAAACCAATCAATTTAACAAGTAGAAAACCCAAACCCTAATCAAACTTGTTGAATAGAACTTAAGGTATAAAGTAGACCTCACAAGAATCACTCTTGAAAAGTCTTACGATGGTTCTCATCCCAAGAACTAATCAAGACTCTCACACAGAGAGAAAACATCAATTTCCATTGACTAAATCATAATTCAACATAGACATAATAATAAACGACAATAGTTAGCCTTATATAGACGTACACACCCTAAGAGACATAAATGGAAAGTCTAAATTAAATATAATTTAAAAATAAATTAAAAACTAATGAAAAGTAATAAAATCGTAAAGCTGTTGATCTAGCCTTTGTCTCCATCAGAATGTCTACGATTGGCTTCTTGTCTTGTCCTTTGAAAATTTGCCCTTATACTTTGGACCTAAAACGTGACCACCAGCCTTTGACTCCTTGAATGAATGCTAAATGGTGAACCTCCAATGCTCAAATGTCATGTTTTGAATGCCTTGAGACCTCCAAATAACCCAAGGTAATGAAATTCGTCGGTGAAGCTTCTAAGACTAAGATGGGCATCACCGCGCATGTATCAAACTCCTCTTCTTCAAAATGATTCGTCCTTGAATTGTCACCTATAGTAGATAAGCAATAAGGTATGATCACAAGGGATTGTTCAACACTTTGTGACTCTTCCTCCAATGGCTCCTCCAATGATTCAAGAATGGCACACTCTTCCACTAATGCTTCATCATCAATGCCACAAGGCTCCTCCAATGGTGCTTCATTTTCTACCTCAATATGTGCCTCCATTGGTTGTGGACATTCTTTGACTTCAAATTCCATAGTTGATTGTTTCTCCTCCTCATGGACTCCATGATTTTGCTTTTCCCTTGGAGCAAGAACATGTGCTTCATATTTGTCCACAAACTTAGTCAACTTTTCCATGAAAGATGCACATCGATCCTTCATCTCATCCCCTATTGAAGAATCAAAACAATACTTCCTAGAAGATTTGGATTTCGAAGACCTCTCCTTACTCTTTGAAATAACACCCTCATATCCATATTCATCATTAACCGCCTTCGTAGAGGATTTGGAATTGTTTTTTCTGTTAGTCGATCTCTACTTTCATAGAAGCCTCTTTGGAATTCATGATTAAATTGTTGAAAATCTTGGAAGTTCAACATCAATAACTTGTAAAAATAGACAAAATTTTCTCCAATTCTTGGTTTTTACGAAGATCTCACTTTTATGCATTTTTTCACTCAAGAATTTTTTTGAATATAACAACCCTCTATTTTTTTATTTATTTTTAACAACATAAACAACTCACAAAACACATAAAGTCAACTTCAAAAACAAACAAAACAAAACTGGAAAATTTCTAAAAAAGGTTAGATGAATAGTATTTTCCGTGAATAGTAAACCCTAGGTGTGAACAATAACGTTGCATGAACAGTGGTCCGTCGTGAACAGTGGTGCTATAGTACCATGAACAATGACGTGACTTTTTTTTTTTTTTTCAAAATCAACAACCAAAAGATCACAACTTTGATTCAAGAAAAATCAGATCTTGAACTAAGAACAACACTAAACAACTCAAACACAAAAAGCCCCAACAGAAAAGATATATCCAAACGGATTGATAACGAAGAGATATATCCAAGTGGGTTAAACACAACCAAAAACCTGATTTTCTTTCAAAATTCAATAGCTTTGATACTACTTGACACGATTTGGGGTTGATCTCCCTTTTCGTGTGTCACAAGAACATCCCCAAAGGACCGTCTTGAAGATTAGGCGATAACCCAATCCAATCCCTCTAGCAAAATTGGACCAAATTATCAAAATACACGAACTCCTTGTTGAACAGTTTGACCCCAAACCAACCCGTGGAAATAAACCAATCAATTTAACAAGTAGAAAACCCAAACTCTAATCAAACTTGTTGAATAGAACTTAAGGTACAAAGTAGACCTCACAAGAATCACTCTTGAAAAGGGTCACAATAGTTCTCATCTCAAGAACTAATCAAGACTCTCACACAGAGAAAAAACATCAATTTCCATTGACTAAATCATAATTCAACATAGATATAATAATAAACGACAATAGTTAGTCTTATATAGATGTACAAACCCTAAGAGATATAAATGGAAAGTCTAAATTAAATATAATTTAAAACTAAACTAAAAACTAATGAAAAATAATAAAATCATAAAGCTACTGACTTAGGCCGCTTTGAATGCCGCGGGATGGCCTGGGTCGCGGCCTTCATCATAATGTCTGCGACTAGCTTCTGGTCTTGTCCTTTAAAAATTTACCCTCGCATTTTGGACCTAAAACGTGAACACCAGCCTTTAACTCCTTGAATGGATGCTAAATGGTAAACCTCCAATGCCCAAATGTCATGTTTTGAATACCTTGAGACCTCCGAATAACCCAAGTTGATAAAATTCATCGGTGAAGCTTCTAAAATTGAGACGGGCATCACCACGCGCGTATCAATTCGTTTTCCAAAATATGGCTTACGACGATGCCCATTTGCATTAAATAACTCCCCCTTGAAATTCTCCAATTCCAAAGCACCATGACTAAACACTTTCCTGCTTTGAATACTCCACTCCATCAAAATTTAAGCTTCCCCATAAATAATTTTGTTAGTGTATGCTCTAAAACCAAGTTGGTTTTTGGGATTTTTATTACGCTTATTTCGTGTTATACTTATATATGTGGCATTTTCTTTGTCATTTAATACTTGTTATTAATATTACTTGTTTATTTGATAAAGTCCATAGAATATTAACTGTGTATAAGAGATTGTAAGAGTTACAATGATGAGACTCTTATTACACATTAAGTTATATTCTTAAATATCCCTAGTCGTAGTATTAATGAGATTGGACATCATTAATATGGGAAGACTAGCACATACTTTGCCTCTACTTATGGTAAGTAGTAGTTGATCTCGTCAACTATGGCGTGTGACACCTAAGCTGGTATGTGGATGCTTGTTAGAGAACAAGTTCATTGGATTGATCCGCCAAGAGTTGCTATTCATAGTGCTAATGAATTATACTCTTAATGGCAATGGTGTAAGTGATCCTTAGACTTGAGATTACCATGGTATCTTGAGTGTGGATTGCTATGCTTTGACTCTATTGCTCGGTGCTCAGTAAAAGAGTAGCCCATACGGTAGAGATTGGGTATAGTATGAAGCATGGAAGGATAGTGAGTAATCGATATAGGATTCACCACTCCTTATTATAGGAGAGTATATCCCGGATTGGCCACTTGTTGAAATATGACTTAAAGAATCTTTTGCGCAAAAGTGAAAGTATGACTTGAAAGAGTTTCAAGGTTATACTTTTATGGAAAGTTATATTTCGGGAACAAGAAATCATTAATTAGTCATTTAAAGAGTGCGCACTACACTCTTAGACTAATTGGGATATAGTGTGGTGAAAGGATATTAATTACACGGTAACATTGTCATTGATAGGTGTAGTCTACCATATGACTTTCCTATTCACTTGGGTGGTCATGATGCATTGCTAGACGCCACTCATGATCTATAAGTGCAAATTAATTAATTAGTGAATTAATGATAAATTAAAGTGTTAATTTATCTGGCTCTTAATTAATTAATTAATGAGTTATAATTTGTACTTATTGCCAACGTGAATGGAACCTAATGGGTCACACACAATAAGAACATGGTCTTTGGGTTAAATTGTTATTAAGATAAGTATAAGATACTTATGGGGTTAATTTATGTGATAAATTAACTTAAAGGACTTAATTATAAATATTCTAAGTCTTGATGGAAATTAGTTTCCTAAAAGGAATTAAGAAGCTATTTGGTTTCCTTTTGGAATTGGTTTCCTAAAGGAATAGGATTAGCTTAAGGCAAGCTTCCTAAACCTTCTTGGTTTCCAATTGCTCTTGTTTCCTTAAAGACTAGGATACTACATCTATAAATAAGTCCATGCCTTGACTCTTGGAAGATTGATGAAACACAACACAAAATCTAGAGAGAGAAAACTTGAGAGCATGAGAGGCGTTTCTCTTCCCTAGAAAAACGCCACCTCTCTTCTTCCTAATAGTTAGGGTTTCTTTCTTCTTCTTGTGTTCTTCATGAATCATTCAAGGGAGCTAGCACTCGAAAAGGCAAGGCAAGCAAGCCCAAAGGTTCCTAAAGATCATGTTCGTGTGGATACCGTTGGAGGCTCTACACTTGGAGGGCTTTTCATGGTAGATCAACACCTTCATCGAATAGGATCTTGCCCTTTGAAGCATAGAAACCTTCTATGCTTGAGGTATTTGTGCTAAACACCCTTTAATCGTATAGATTACATCAAAGAGATCCATGGCTAAGGTAATAAATTTTTAAATTTTCCGCTGCGTTACTCCCCTTATTACCTTACAGTGGTATCAGAGCCTACTTTGATTATATCTATATGATTTGTGTTTATTTAATTGTCATAAATATGGATGGTTTGTTCTTGATGAAATTTGTCTCAAAATTGTTTTAGAAAAATCAAGAGTTTGATTTTTAAGATAAGTTCTTAATTGTTTAAAAGTGTTTTAAATAATTAAGATGAGTTCTTATGGTTGTATTCAAGGTTTCTAAATTAATTTTACGTGCTAAAAGGGTTTTAACATGTTTTGAATCAAAAGAGTTTTGAAAAAGACCAAAGAATTTCAAAAATCAGTATTTTCTGGACACAAACCGCGCGAAAACTCGCGCGCGTTTTTACCCACGGTTAAAAACTCGTACGTTCTGTCAACAAACCGCGGATGAAACCGCGCAAGGTTTGTCCCACGGTTTGTAAACCGCGGATGAACCCGCGCACGGTTTGTCCCACGGTTTGCTGGCAGAGTTCTAGCGAGATTTTTCCTATTTTTTGGAAAACGCAAATTTTTGGAATTTTCTCTATAAAACACTTTCCAATTTTAATTGTTAATATTTGGAAAGTTAAATTTTGGAAACCTACACCTTCTATAACTTTATTTTTGAGACAAATAAATTCAAGAATATTAATCTAATTAAATTAGACCATGTGACTTATGACTAGAATTAAATAGAGTAATTTATTTAATTGTTAAATATTATGATGGCATGGTGGATGATTATGGACTATGACCAATGTGATTGAATGGTTGAATTTTTATCAATTTTGATGGTTGGCTTGTATTGGTTTTTAAAATAGGGCCTGCGTGTCCTGCCTTCTCTATTATTCTCATGTAATTCTCTTCTCACCTAACTCCCCTCGAATGTAACTCGAGGTTTCTTAGTCAATACATGTAATGTACATTGTGTATGTTAGAGTTTGTTTTTTAATTTTCTAAATTGTTTAGAATAGAATTACATGTGTAATGTACAAAGAAGATGGAGATGGAACCAAGGAGCAACCATGGAGGCTCGTCAAGAGTTGAAGACCTCCCAAGGAATGCATCAAGGAGTTGATCACATCCCTTAGGAATTTGACCATATATTTTCCTTAAGGCTCGAGGAAAATATCTTAGTAAAGTCCATAATCATCCACGGTTTATTGTGCATGTTTTTATTTTATATGTCGATATATTTTAATTACATGCTATGATGAGACTGTATATTATATAATTAAAATAAAATCCCTCAAATAAAATATTAAGTCACTAGCCTTCCATTATTGTAGTAAAAATCATTGTTTTTGTTAAGTGTTGACTTGTTGGCCCACCGTCAAGGTCACCTTACCTAGAGCATGTTTTTTACTATGAGATATGATCTCGAAATAATGGGTCTGACTTAACAAAAATACATAACTTGTTGGCCTCCATCAAGGTTATAATATTTTTGAGGCGATATTAAGTCAATATATGAGTTGCCTTCCATTATTATAACAAAAACGAAGAGTTCCTATTAAGTGTTGACTTGTTGGCCGACCGTCAAGGTCACCTTACTTGGAATATGTTTTTGTTATGAGATGTGATCTCTGAATAATGGGTCCGACTTAACAAAATGCATAACTTGTTGGCCGACCGTCAAGGTTATGGCATTTTTGAGGCAATGTTGGGTAACGCATTAGATGTGAATATCAAGAGTTGATACCCAACTATCTAGGAGTCACAAGAGTTGTGATTGGTAAAAGTTACCTACCTAATCGAAGTTAGCTTTGGGTTGTTGGCCGACCGTCAAGCTCAAAGTTAACTAGATGGGATCCTAGCCACTAGGAATCTCCAACGGATTCCCGAATCAATAGTTTGAGGGTTATTGATTTGAAGTAAAATAGTGGGAGCAAACCAAATAAATTCGAAGCCCACATTTTTGGTTTGCAATTATAACATGAAACAAATACTTATACTATCTTTTCATTTGTTGTAGAATGAATGTACACATGAACACACTTATCACCCTATATCTCCATTATATGCGATTTTCTTGGACTAGTGTAAAACTTGAGAATAGTTCTTAAGCACAATTGGCTATGTCCTTGATACCCACTTCCACTTGTCCTATAGTGATAATTATAGTTAGGAAACAATGTGCATACAAGATGCATAAAAGATGATAATGATATTGCTACTTGTATCGTAATGTCATCTATAATTCCTAAGCTATAAAAGTAGCACAAATTGATAGATCTTTTTGTCTGTGATTGTGCATCTCAAAGAGTTGTTGATACACAATCTAGGACCATTAGATATGAGATATCTAAGGAGTAGTCTATCAAGGAAGAAAGGGGCACTTTATTGCTTGTCAAGGGTAAAACCTAGCAGTGGTCTTGAGAAGACCCATGTAGCTATGACAAAGCTTAAAGGTGTGATCAAAATGGACAAGTCTAAGGGCACATGTTTCCAATTCTATTGGAAAGGGAATTGTAAGGCTCGTTACAATACTAAGAAGTTAAAGAGGCTTAGTAAAGCTTCTACTTCTAAGTATGTTTATGTTTAAGATAAATTCATCTATTAATTAAGACCGTTGGGTATAAGATACTGGATATAGATCCCATATTTGCAAAATGTGCAAGGTCTTAAAGCATGGTAGACAATAAGTAAGGAGAAAGTCAAACTACATGTGATGAATGGAGCAAGAGTTGCTACACTCGTTGTAGAGACTTATACACTCTTTACCAACTGGGCTTGTTCTAGAATTTAAAACATTGTTATTATGTGATTCTTACAAAAGAACATGAAATCAATTCACATTAAATGTGAAAAGATTTACCATTACAAAAGAGAATATATACTGTTCTTTTACGTAATGGTGTTCTTTGTGGTATTAGATCACTAAAACAACGTTTTACAAATCCTAGACCTTGATAAGTCCATTCTCAAACATAGACAAAAACTCTATATTTTGAAACAAATAACCTTCTGGCATTATAGACTTGGTCATGTGAAAGAGAAACGCACTTCCAAATCACATAATAGTTGTGTACTTGGACTCATTCAATTATGAATCGTTTGAGACATGTGATTCTCATTTACTTTGAAAGATGACCAAAACACCTTTTATTTGAAAAAGGTGAATGTGCTAGTGATCCTCATAGAACTTTAACATATAGATGTTTTTGGCCCAATGCCGATCCATGCTAGAGGTTGTTTATCATACTTCATCACTTTCATGGATGATCATATGGGATATGATTATGTGTACCATATGATACACGCATCCTGTTTCCTTTGAAATGTTCAAAGTCAATAAAGTTGAAGTAAGAAAAACAAGTTGACAAGAGTATTAAAACACTAAAGATTTGATCTATTTGGCTAATACTAAATGTCAAGTGTTTCAAAGTAATTAAAGAAGAATGTGATTCTTTCTCAATGGTCTCCACTTAACACACCATTGTTGATGATGTATAAAAGAGGAGAAGTTGTACCCTATGAGATATGGTGCAAACCATAATGAGCCATACTACAATTCCTAACCTCATTTTAGGGGTTCTTGCCTTAGACGCCACTCCCATACACTCAACCATGTTCCAACAAGTATCTATTTGTGGGGTATCCTTGTGAAAACAATTGGACTACCATCTTCTATAATTCCCTTGAGAAAAATGTTTGTCTCAAGAAATGTCTTTTTCTAGAATAATAGTTTATTCTTAAAAGAGACAGTGGGAGCAAGATAGAACTTGAAAGGTTCAAGAACCATGAATTGACAAAGATCAATAGTTGGAACTACAGCTTATGCCACATCTTAATGAGGCGCAACGGAAGCTCAAAGTGCACAAAATCTTCAAAAGACTGGTAGAGTGCGTTATACATTTGAGAAATATAGATTTATCACACATGAGAGATATAGATTTCTCATTAGAAAGAGCAATAATGTATTAGTCATATATGATGACAAACCTACCAGTCACGAAGAGGCTTTGTCTAATGTAGACTCCTTGACGTGGCAAGATTGCCATAAAATCCAAAATGGATTCCATGTACAAGAACAAGGTGTAGACCTTGCTCAAGTCACCTAATCGGATAAAACCCATAGGGTGCAAGTAGGTCTTTATGAGAAAGACTGACATGGATGGTAACGTAGTTGCCTATAAAGCAAGATTAATGGGAAAAGGATTCAATTCAAAGGCTTGGCTTTGAAAGAAACTATTTCACTATTGACCATGCTTAAATCCATTTAAGATTTTACTTGCAATAGCTGCCTTTATGGCTACTGACAAATGGATATGAAGACTTCATCCCTTAACGGGAATTAAAAGGTATGTATATGACACATCCCTTGGGCCTTCACTACCATTGATAGTCATTAGGTAAGCAAGCTTCAAGGGTCCATTAGTGGACTCTTGCAAGTGTCAAGGTGTTGGAGCATTTGTTTTGATAAGATAATCAAAGAGTTTGATTTTCTCGAAAACAAAGACACACTTTGTGTAAATGTAAAGTTGAGTGGGAGCATTGTCATTTTCTTGATACTATATGTGGATGACATATCGTTGATGGAAACAACATACTTTAAAGGTAAAGATATGGTTGTCCAAGAATTTCTTAATAAAGGAGAGGCGATCTCTAATCTAGGAATTAAGATCTATATAGATAGATCCAAGAGGTTGCTTGGTCTCACTAGATCCACGTACATAGGCTAGATGCTAAAGGGTTTAGCATAATGCAATCGAAGAAGGGATTTTACCTATGTGATAGGTGATTACTTTTCTGAGAGACATGTGTCTTTGACACTTGTTGAGGTTGATAGCATTAATAGATCCCATATGCTTTTGCAATAGGTTCTATTGTATATGCTATCCTATGTACGAGACCCGATGTCTTCTAGCTTTAAGTGTTACGAGTAATTCTGGTGAGTGTCACTAGATGGTTATCAAAGAATATTCTTAAGTACTCTAGAAGCACTAAAAGACTATTCTTGACTATGGGGATTACACTTAAGAAGTATGGGATTTTAAGATACAAGCTTTTAATCCAATAGGGATGATAAGTAAATCATGATATGAATTGGTGTTCACGTTGAACTGTAGTGGATAAAAACGTTTTATGATAGACACTACAACATATTCTACAACAAAAGGCGAGTACATGGTAGCTTTAGAAGTTACTATGGATCAAGGGATTCTTTGTTGGACAAAGAATAGTTCCTTCCATTGTTTTATGAAACAATTGTGTCATCGCTTAATGATGAGTCCCAAGGTGGAGACCTTCAAGAGGAACGTTCCAAGGATGATGGATCGAGTTTGAGGAGCTTCAATGATGTGTTTAATGGTTTGGATGGTCCTATGACTAGAGCAAGAACTAAAAGAATGAAGGATGCATTGCATGGACTCATATTGGACTCATATGAGGAGGCTTTACAATTGGGCTCAAAGGATCAATCTAAACAACTCATTAATGTGATTTGGGCTGAACAAACATTGGATGAGAACTTCATGGGCCACACGAGTGGGAAGCTTGAAGAATTGAAGTCCAATTGATGGTTTTGTGGGCTTAATGGACCACCAGCCCATTAGGGTTTATTAGTTACGATTTTTATAGTCTTTGAGTTGTAATAGACTTAGTTATTTTAGTTAATTCATGCTTTGTTTTGGTAGTTTCATTAGTATAGGTTTTGTCTTAGAAGTTAAGTCTATTTTCACAACTCTAGAATGTTCTTTGTAAGCCTATTTATAGGCCATATTATTAGTTACGAATTTAACAAGAATTATTCAGAAAAATTGTGTGTTTTCTCTATTGTGAGAATTTTCTTGGTTCTTTGTCGATTAAGAACTACTCTTGGTCTTATCAAGCTTGCTTGTGGCGACCACCAACTTCGCTTAGAGTTTTTCTTGAGTTTTTGGTCAAGTCTTAGAGTTAATTAGGTTAGACGATTGAACTCGCTCAACTTGGTCTAATTCTAGTTGTTCTTAGGCGTGCTCATCTTCAAGGGAAGAATTCAAGGCAAAACAACTCCACGTCAAGGGTTCCTTGGTTCAAGAATCAAACGAGGTCTTGAGTTCAACGAGTTGCATACCTAAAATTCAAGACTTTCTTGGCAATGCAACCATGCGCACATCACTTAATCAAGGAACTAAAAGTCTCATCCATGATCCTAAAGTGTAGGTTCGTGCCACCATCTATTTGTGGAAATAGTTTGGTACAAATGATGAAAAGATAGAGGAAGTTCCCACAATGTAAATGTCACTAATCCTTTCACCATGGCCTTGTCCTAGAATAGGCATGATAGTCATGCTCATGGCCTATAACCTATGGTGTAAGTGATTCTTAGACTTGAGATTACCATGGTATCTTGAGTGTGGATTGCTATGCTTTGACTCTATTGCTCGGTGCTCGTAAAAGAGTAGCCCATACGGTAGAGATTGGGTATAGTATGAAGCATGGAAGGATAGTGAGTAATCGATATAGAATTCACCACTCCTTATTATAGGAGAGTATATCCCGGATTGGCCACTTGTTGAAATATGACTTAAAGAATCTTTTGCGCAAAAGTGAAAGTATGACTTGAAAGAGTTTCAAGGTTATACTTTTATGGAAAGTTATATTTCGAGAATAAGAAATCATTAATTAGTCATTTAAAGAGTGCGCACTACACTCTTAGACTAATTGGGATATAGTGTGGTGAAAGGATATTAATTACACGGTAACATTGTCATTGATAGGTGTAGTCTACCATATGACTTTCCTATTCACTTGGGTGGTCATGATGCATTGCTAGACGCCACTCATGATCTATAAGTGCAAATTAATTAATTAGTGAATTAATGATAAATTAAAGTGTTAATTTATCTGGCTCTTAATTAATTAATTAATGAGTTATAATTTGTACTTATTGCCAACGTGAATGGAACCTAATGGGTCACACACAATAAGAACATGGTCTTTGGGTTAAATTGTTATTAAGATAAGTATAAGATACTTATGGGGTTAATTTATGTGATAAATTAACTTAAAGGACTTAATTATAAATATTCTAAGTCTTGATGGAAATTAGTTTCCTAAAAGGAATTAAGAAGCTATTTGGTTTCCTTTTGGAATTGGTTTCCTAAAGGAATAGGATTAGCTTAAGGCAAGCTTCCTAAACCTTCTTGGTTTCCAATTGCTCTTGTTTCCTTAAAGACTAGGATACTACATCTATAAATAAGTCCATCCCTTGACTCTTGGAAGATTGATGAAACACAACACAAAATCTAGAGAGAGAAAACTTGAGAGCATGAGAGGCATTTCTCTTCCCTAGAAAAACGCCACCTCTCTTCTTCCTAATAGTTAGGGTTTCTTTCTTCTTCTTGTGTTCTTCATGAATCATTCAAGGGAGCTAGCACTAGAAAGGCAAGGCAAGCAAGCCCAAAGGTTCCTAAAGATCATGTTCGTGTGGATACCGTTGGAGGCTCTACACTTGGAGGGCTTTTCATGGTAGATCAACACCTTCATCGAATAGGATCTTGCCCTTTGAAGCATAGAAATTCTATGCTTGAGGTATTTGTGCTAAACACCCTTTAATCGTATAGATTACATCAAAGAGATCCATGGCTAAGGTAATAAATTTTTTAAATTTTCCGCTGCGTTACTCCCCTTATTACCTTACAAATTTTAATCTTGAATTTAATAACACAAAATCTCCTTCCTTGAACTCTTTAGGAACAATGTGAGCATCATGACATTTCTTGGTTTTCTCCTTATAAAGCTTAGCATTCTCATAAGCTAAATGTCGAATTTCATCCAACTCATTGAGTTGTAATAACCTCTTCTCACCAGTTGACTTCATATCAAAATTTAAAGCCTTTATTGCCCAATGTGCACGATATTTCAACTTGACTGGTAGATGACATGTTTTTCCAAAGATTAACCTATATGGAGACTTTCCAATAGGTGTTTTAAAAGCTGTTCTATACACCCACAAAGCATTATCAAACGTATTGGTGCAATCCATTCTTGCTATGTTCATTGTCTTGTCTAAGATTCTCTTTAATTCCCTATTTGAAATCTCCACTTGACCGCTAGTTTGAGGATGGTATGGTGTGGCTACCTTGTGATGCACCCCATATTTCTTGAGAAGAGATTCAAATTGTCGGTTGCAAAAGTGCATGCCACTATCAGTAATAATTGCATGGGGAACTCCAAATCTTGTGAAAAGTTTCTTGAAAAACCGAACTACCACCTCAGTATCATTTGTTAGAGAAATTGTCACCTCCACCCACTTAAACACATAGTCAACTCCCACTAAGATGCATTTGTTTCCATAAGATGATGGAAACCCACTAAGATGTATTTGTTTCCCTAAGATGATGGAAACAGTCCCATGAAGTCAATTTACTATACATAAAAAATTTCCACCTTTTGTATATTAGTGAGAGGCATCTCATTCCTTTTTGAGATATATTTCACTTATTGACAACGATCACAGTGAATGACAAATTCTCTAACGTCTTAGAATAATGTAGGCCAATAAAATTCACTTTTCCAAACATGCTCAGCTGTCCTATTTGCTCCAAAATGACTATCATAGTGTGAACTATGACAATGGGCACGAATCTCTAACTTCTCCTCTTAAGGTACACATTATCGAAAAAGTCCATCCCCATAAATTTTGTAGAGAAAGGGATCCTCCCATAGATAGTGTTTGGCTTCAAACAAAAACCTTTGTCTTGTTGGTAAGAGAATTCAAAAGGAATTATCCCACAAGCTGGAAAGTTTACCACATCAGCATACCATTGTGCACAAATTTGATCGCATGAGAGACTCATCAGGGAAGTTTTCATCAATTTCCAACTCTTCTACACTACCTTTAACTGCCCCTTCCAATCAAGAAAGATGGTCTGCCACTACATTCTCTGAGCCCTTTTTATCTCTAATTTTGATACCAAATTATTGAAGAAGCACTATCTATCGAATTATCCTAGGCTTCGCATCTTTCTTGGCAAGAAGGTTGTCGCGCCCCATTTTTCGAAAGGGAAATAAATGATATCGTGTGGTGAGTGAAGTCGGGAAAAAGAAAAAGGAAGAATTAAATGTGGTTTTTATTGGAAAAAGAAGTGTGTAAAAATTTTTTTTTTTGTAAAAATAATTTTTTAGAAAATGCTTTGCAAAAGATGATTCGATAAAAATGTGACAAACGAATGCTTTATTTAAAAATAAAAAGAAAAAGGGCCTAAAATGGGACTTTGAAAATGCGACGGTTTTTGGGCCCGAAAATAGAGTCTAAAAAGGGTTTTTTAGTGAAAAAGGAGTCGCCACTTGGTATGGAGTTTTGGTGTACCAAGTCACCCGAAAATATTTTATAAAAGGTAAGAAAATTAAGAATGATTTATTTAAGGAAATGATTTTTGAAAAAATATAGGAAAAACAAGAAAAACTCTTTTTGACGACTCCAGGTCTTTGAAAACAAGAGAAAAAGGTTCGGGAGTCACAGTTGAAGAAAGGGAAGGCGAAGGCTTGCGCCTAAGGCACCCTTTCAACCTAGTTGAAACTAGTTGTGAGGTTTAGTCTAAATTTTCCCAAGATAACCCTAAGATTTTATCGCATTTTGGATCCAACTATATGAATGCAAATCTAATCCTAAAGATGAGTATCGTTAAGGGGCGAAATGTTCCATTGAGGTTTAGTCGGAATTATCGCATTAATTGCGAAACCCGAATGTGGACCTCGATGGAGTCACGAGTGTAGATGCAAAAATGGAATGCAAAAGAAAAGAAAAATAGTAATATAAATAGTAAGTGAACAAAGAAAGTAGGGATGCAACATGACGAGTACAGGAGACTAATGGACTCGTGACTAACTGTTCCTACTCACGGAGGGGGGAAAGACATGTACGCCATCGCTTCCCACGTGAGTAGATGACTATTTCTAGTCAAATCACACAAATGACCTAAGGTTCTATGTGTGGTGGAATCTAAATGTTATGCACTAAACATATGTTCAAAATAGATAATAAGTGATAATGTATATATATATATATATATATATATATATATAAAATCATGCAAAATGGAAAAGGCCTAAAAGAAAGAATATGTGTGAAATGGAATGCACACGCGAGAAATGATTCTAATACTAAAATGACCTAAAGGCCTAGCATTGGACTAACCTATTTTCTAAAAGTTCTCCGCTAGTGTTGGACTAGCGAAGAAACTGAAATTAATCACAACTAGCGTTGGACTAGTGTGACGACGGTACACATATATAATAATAAAGCAAATAAATGAATGAAACATATATTGAAGCAATAATCACATAAAAGCACATAATAGCACATAGGAGGACATAACACATAAGCATGATATTCTAGATGCAAAGTCCTAAAGAAAGCAAATAAAACACATAAGCACATAGCACACATAGCACACAAAACCCTAACTATTACACCGGGGAAGCCTAATTACAATCTAAAAATAAAAGTAAAAGATAACCTATCTAGCCTAACTAATACATTTTCTATCTAAAATACATAAAATTTTTGTTAAATAGATAACATATAAACTATCTATTACGTTACCTATCTAAATACAAAAATTTTACTAAATATAATATTGCCTATCTATTACATCTCTTTGAATAGTAAAAATTAAATTCAAATAAACAACATGGCATAAATAAATAAACACTCACATATGCATGAAAAGCAACTATAAGTACAAAGATACATGAAAACACATAGAAAAACACGTAGGAGCACGTAGGAGCACATTAAAAGAAATTAAAAGGGTAATCGAGGTACCTCCCATTCGTAGACTCGATACAAATTGCTACTAAATGAACAAACATGTTAAAAATATCACTATTTAATAAATAAACCACTAATTAAATATTTCTTACCAATCACTATGAACATACTACGATAATTCAAACAGCAAAATAAGAGAAAGAAAATAATGATAATAATAATTAATTGTTTAGGAAGAAAAATGAAAATTGTTTAAGTAAAAATAAATAAGTAAATAAATAAATAAAGCAAAACAACGAAAATAAAGAAATAATAATGATAAAAGATAAAATACAATAATACATACTTAAACTTTTAACACCCCAAATAAGAATTATTAAAATAACTAAAAGGAAAATAAAGAAACTAATTTGAACATTAATTAGACTAACAAGACCCAATTTCAGAATATTAATTATAAATTTGATAAACTAAATAAATAAAAAATGTGAAAAGAAATAATTTAAAGCTTTGAGGACTTAACTAATTTTAATTAATATATTTTTTTTGGCAAAAATAAAATATTATAATATTTGGATTAAAAGAGAAATTTGGGCAATATTCTAGAGTAAAAAATGTAATTTATAACAAACTAAAGGGTAAAATTATAATTTCAAACCATAGTTAAGATAATAATATAATTTACAACAAATTTAAAAGCTAAAATATAATTTCCAACAAGTATAGTGCCAAAAATAAAAATTTCTAGCAACATTTAAGGCCAAGAATATAATTTCAGTAAGGTCATTAAATGATACATAATTTACAGCAATGTATAGGGTCAAATTGCAATTTTCAGCTATATAAAAGAACTAAAAATAAAAATTTCAGCAACTACAAGTATTAAAATACAAATTCCAGCAACAAATAAAAAACTAAAATACAATTTCTAACAATTAATGGAGGTATTAAAACAAGTTCCAGCAACATAAAGGACCAAAATATAAATTCCAGCAACAATAGGGGGCCAAAAATAAAATTTCAGCAACTATAATGACTCAAATAAAATTCCAGCAAGGTTGGGAAGGATAAAAATGAAATTCCAGCAAGTATTCTAAGGCAAAAATAGAATTTCCAGCAATGTTGGGGGTACAAACTAAAATTCCAGCAAGTTAAAATGTGCAAATACAACTTCCAACAAATTTTAAAACCAAATTGCAATTTTAAGCAGCATTCAAGGTTCAATTTGTAAACTATAGCCACATTAAACACCAATTTGCAATATCCAACAGTAAAAGGGGGCCAAACGAAATTTTCAAAAATATTTAGGGGTAAAAATGTAATTTCAGAAAAGTATAGGGGTCACAATATAATTTTATAAAAATATAGGGGTCAAAATGAAAAATTAAAAAATGTCGGGGCCAAAATTATAATTATACAAAAGCTGGGGGACCTAAATGCAATTAATCGGGACCTAATCGAAAAGAAAATAAAATTATAGAGGTAAATCTACAATAAACAGAAACTTAAATGCACAAATTATAAATTCCCAGGGCCATAGTGACATTAATAAGAGTATAAGGACTATAAAATAAATACTTATTATTAATTAAAATAAATTAAAGAAACTAACTAATCAAAACGACGTAGTTTTGAGTAAAACTACGTCAAAACGACGTAGTTTCACTAAAAACTTTTTTTTTATTTTTTTTTATACCCGGTTTTAGTTTTCCCCTTTTTTTTTTTCTTTCTTTCTTTCTTTCTTTTTCCTTTCTTTCTCTTTACTTTCTTTTTCTCTCTTTTTCTCTCTTTTCTTTCTTTTTCTCTCTTTTTCTCTCTTTCCTTTTTCCTTCTTCTTCCCCGATTCTGTTCTTCTTCCCCCCGATTCTCTCTTCCTCTCACCGTCCGGCTCTCTCTCTCCTCGCCGGTCTCTCTCTCGGTCTCTCTCCTCGTCCGATCTCGATTTCTCCTCTCTCTCTATTTCTCTCTCTCTCACTCGGTTTCTCTCCTAAGAGATCCGAATTATTCCCCCCAAAATTATCTAGACTTCCTAATAAAAAACATGAGTAAATTGAGTACGTATGACTGGATTATTGCTTTTACAGAGAGAAACTAGTAGAGGGGAAGAAGTTTTCTTACCTGATTTGAGAAAATATGGAGGGAGAGGTGGCGGAGGGTTGGCTCGGCGTCACTGGTGGGCTGAATCCGGCCAGTTGGTCGGGCAATGGTGGTCCGTGGGTGACGCTTTGGTGGTGGAGGAGTTGTGAGCTACTGGTTTTCTGGTGTTGTTGTCTTTTTTTTTTTTCGGTCTCTTCCAGGTATGTTGTGTGTGTGTTTGCAGGTGTGTTACGTGTGTGTTTGCAGGTGTGTTGTGTGTGCTGGAATTGGGTGCGTGATTTGCAGGTGTGCGTGTGTGTGAAATCCGTGTGTGTCTATGTGTGTGAATTTGTGTGTGCTTTGTGGAATGAATGTACAGGAGAGTGTATGTGGTGTGTGTGTAATGTGTGAGCTGCAGGTCTGTGTTTGTTGGTTCTGTGTTTATGCTGGTGTGTGAGGTGTGTTCTGTGCTTGTGTGTGAGTGAGTCGAGAGTGAGGAAGAATGGAAGAGTTTTGTGCAGGTGAGTGTGAGTGAGGTGAGGTTGTGTGTGTCTGTGGTGTGTGTTGTGAGAGAGCTGAGAGTGATGGAAAGTGCAGGTGAGTTGTGTGTAGTTTTTGTGTGTTGTGGGTGAGTACAATGTGTGAAGTGCAGGTCTGGTTGTGTGCTTGGCAAAGGTGAGGGTGAATGTGAAGTGTTGTGCCTGGTGAAGGTGAATAATTGGAGATGGCCGAGAGAGAGAGAGAGGTGTGTGCGTTGTGTGTATTGTGCGTTTGTGTTTGTGTGGAGAGGTGAGGGAGTGCAGAGAGGGTGAAGGAGACTGAGAGGGAGAGGGAAGAACGGTGAGTGTGTGTCTGTGAGTTGGTGTATGTGTGTGGCAGAGAAAAAAAAAACAAAGAGATTGAGAGAATGGGTGAGTGAAAAAACAAGCCAAAATCCCCAAAAAATCTGCTAATTGAGTGTGAAAATGGGAGGGTGATGGGATTGAACATAGAATAGTTGTGATGATGATGAAATTGGAGGTATGGTTGCTTGCTAGGGTAGCTAAAAATGGAGCTGTTTTAACAGCTGAAGCAGCCATGCTACTACTGTAGCAGGCTGCAAAACGCAGCCTGCTGCAACTCTTTTTTTTTTTTTTTTTTTGTTTGAAGAAAACAAAGAAAAATGAATAAAATAAAATAAAATAAAATAAAATAAAAACTACTTGAACCCCTTTTAAATTATATGTTAAAACTGAAATATAACATTATAAGAAGGAAAAAAGAAAAATTCAGTGTAAAAAAGTTAATTCTAGGTTAGAGAAAAAAAAATACAATTTAAAATAAACAACGAATGGTCTTTAAAATAAATAAATTAATCGTGAAAATTTTCTTTACATAAAATTTATAAAATGCACACACACATAATTCTCATAAAGAACAATTTTTTAAATAAAAAAGTGTATTGGAAAATGTGACCTAAATATGGCAAAAATTATAAAATTTATGAAAATTAATAAATAACATCGCAAAAATCTTACACAACATATATTATCACATAAAGCACATATAGTATAATTTTCACTCAAAAATTTTAAGATTAACGCATTTTTGGGAAACGTGCCCTTAATAAACAAAAAAGACAAAAAAATAAATAAATACTAAATGGCCTCTAAAAATCATGTAATTTTTACAGAAAATTTATAAATATACAAAATACATATATAAAAAATTTTTATTTGAAAATTCTCGTACAAAAGAGTGCATTAAAAAACGTGCCATTAAGTTTAAAATACTAAAATTTTAAATAAATAATAAATGACTCCTAAAAATTATTAAAATTATAAATAATGATAAAAATAATAAAATTGTATATTTAGGAAATAAAAATACAAGAAAATAATGTTTACATGGTAAAATTACTATTTTGCCCCTGATGTAACAAATTAGACGCAATGTACACAAAAATTATAATTGGCCCCTGAAAATCAGAATACCCCCTAAATAAAGTAATACGCATATTTTAACAAAAGGTGTGTCAAAATTTGGTGTCTACAAAGGTGTCGCAGAGTTGCATGATATGTATAAATGACCACCTTTGAACTGACAAAGTAAGAAAGGAACTTATCTATTGTAAAGACTACAACCAACATCTACTTTTCACTTGTAGTGTAGTTTATTTGGGCTTATGAAAGTGTACAACTAGCATAGTAGATGACACGCACTTTCTTGTCCTTTTTTTGTCGTAACACACACCGCACCACTTGATCCTTGCATCACACATGATTTCAAATGGTTGAGAGCAATCTAGAGATGAAATTATTGGAGTGGATACAAGTACTTTCCTCAACCTGTCAAAAACACACAAACAAGTATCATCAAAATTGAAAGAAACATCTTTGCTCAATAAATTAGTAAGAGGCCTAGCAATAAGAGAAAAATCCTTTATAAATCATCGATAAAATCCTACATGACCCAAGTAAGCACGAACTCCCTTAAGAGAAGTCAGAGGAGAAAGTTTCTCTATGACTTCGATCTTTGCTTAGTCTAGCTCTATTCCTTCTTTGGATATTTTGTGCTCCAAAACGATTCCCTCTTCTTCCAAATGGCACTTCTCCCAATTTAATACCAAACATGTCTCTTCACATCTTCTCAAAACTCTCTCAAGGTTGGCTAGATAAAGCTAAAAAGATTCTCCAAAGACTAAAAAATCATCCATAAAAACTTCCATTATGTCCTCAATAAAGTCAAAGAATGGAGACATCATGCACCTTTGGAAAGTAGCAGCTGCGTTGCACAATCCAAAGGGCATGTGCCTATAAGCAAAAGTACCATACAGACATGTGAATGTGGTATTCTCGTGATCATTGGGAAAAATAAAAATTTGACTGTACTCGGAGTACCATCAAGGAAGCAATAGTATGCATGACCCGTTATCCTCTCCAACATTTGATCAATAAAAGGAAGGGAAAAGTGATCCTTCCTTGTAACCGAATTGAGCTTGCGGTAGTCAATGCACATCCTGTTACCGTTCTTGTTGAGATTATCTCTCCTTCTTCATTCTTCGCCATAGTCATCCCTCCTTTTTTGGGTGCGCATTGAATTGGACTTACCCAATAACTATCAGATATGGGCTATATAATACCAGCATCGAGTAACTTGATGATTTCCTTCTTGACCACCTTCTTCATATTGGTGTTTAACCTATCTCTAGTGGTTCATTCAAATTGCCTTAATTTGTGAAGTGATCCATTCATATGTGCAATCTCTCGCTATACTCATACAAAATCAACTATGGAATCAAGGATGCATGCGAAATTCCAATCCAATTACACATGAAAAATCACAAATTAACCCAAATCAAGAGAGGTAATTAGCATGAACCAAAAATCAATCTATTAATAACACAATTGGGTTCAACCAATCTAGGCTACAAAGGTTTACCCCATAAGAATCAAAGAAAATACATTAATTAAAAAAAAGAGAAATGTAAAAACTCATTCTATTGTAGTCTTCAAATCTTCCCTTGGTCAATTTCTGCAATTTCTTTGACGTGGTGAAAATTCAAGCTCGTTTTTTGCCCTTTAAAGCCTCCTCTTCCTCTCCCTTCTCTATCTCTCTCAAGAATCTCCAATTTTTCTCTTTTTCTCTCTAAGAAACCCTAAGAAAAAGATAGAAGAGTGAATTCCCCGTCACAAGGCTAGTACCTATAAGGTAATAGCATAGGTAATGCAGTAGAAAAATAAAATTTTATTACCTTAACCATGGATCTCTTTGACATATCTATATGATTAACAAGGGAGTTTGCATGAGGATTACCTCAAGCACAGAAAATTTCTATGCTACTATGGCAAAGATCCTTCAAAGAAGAGGTTAGATCTACCACGTAAAGCCCTCCAACTGTTGAGCCTCTAACAATATCCACACGAACAACTTCTTTGGGAACCTTGTAGGCTTGCTTGCTTTGACTTTTGAGTGCTAGCTCTCTTGAATTGATTAACACAAGAGAAAGAAAAAGCCTAACAAATTAGGAGAGAGAGAGAGAGAGAGAGGAGACGCCACAATCAAGAGAGAGAGAAAGTGGCATTTGAAAGTGGCATTTTTTGCTTCTTTCAAATTTTCTCTCACTAGGTTTTCTTTTGGGTTGCAATAATAATTCAAGAGTCAAAGCATGAACCTATTTATAGAGGAAGTATTCTAGTCTTTTAGGAAATAAAGCTAATTAGAAACCAAGAAGGTTTAGCTAACTTACTTTAAGCTAAACTTCTTTCTTTAGGAAATCTATTCCATAAGGAAACCAATTAGTTATTTTATTTCTTTTAGGAAACTAACTTTCTACAAGACTTAAAATATTTATAAATAAGTCTTTTTAGTTAATTTATCTCATAAATTAACCCCATAAATCTCATACGTATATTAATAACATTTTAACCCAAAGATTTTGTTCTTTATGTGTGTGACCTATTAGGTTCCATTCGTGTTGGCAATCAGTACAAATTATAACTCTTTAATTAATTAATTAAGAGCTAGATAAATTAAACACTTTAATTTATCATTAATTCACTAATCAATTAATTTGCACTTATAGATCATGAGTGGTGTCTAGCAATGCATCATTACCACCCAAGTGAATAAGAAAGTCATATGGTAGACCATACCTATCACTGACAATGTTACCGTGTAATTAATATCCTTTCACCACACTATATCTCAATTAGTCTAAAAGTATAGCGCATACTATTAAATGACTAATTCATATTTTTCTTTTTCCAGAAATATAACTCTCCATGATGTATAACCTTGTAACTACTTTCAAGTTATTCTATCACTACTGAAGAAGATTTATGAGTCAATATTTCTAACAAGTGGCCATAAAGGGATATACTCTCCTATTAAGGAGTGGTGAATACTATTTTGATTACTCACTATCTTTTCATACTTCAAACTATACCCAATCTCTAACATATAGGCTACCCTTTTATGAGCACTGACGAATAGGGTCAAAGTATAGCAATTCACACTCATGATACAATGGTAATTTCAAGTCAAAGGATCACTTACACCATTGCCGTTAAGAGCTCAACCATTGGCACTATAGTTGAAACTCTTGGTGGATCAATCCAATGAACTTGTTCCCAAATAAGCATCCACATACCAGCTTAGGTATCACATACACCATAGTCTATGAGACCAACTACTGCTTACCATAAGTAGAAGCAATGTATGTTCTAGTCTATCCACATTAATGATATCCAATCTCATTAATACTATTATTATGGATATTTAAGAATATTACTTTATGTAATAGAGTCTCATAATTGTAACTCTTACAATCTCGATTATACAGTCATATTCTAAGGACTTTATCAAACAAACAATTAATATGAAAATACAAGTATAGATGATAAAGAAGAATGCCACATGAATAATATAACACAAAAAAAATTGTAAGTATAAAGTGCATTAAACCAACTTGGTTTCAAGGCATACATTAACAAACTCCCACTTGTACTAAAACCAATCAGCCATTTGTTTTAGGCCAAAAGCATTTGTATGAGCATCATGCTTTTTCTCGGACAAGGCCTTAGTGAGATGATCAGTTGTGTTGTCATTAGTGGGAACCTTTTCTATCTTTACATCATTCCTACCAACTATTTTTCTAATAAGATAGTAGCGCCTAAGTACGTGTTTGGATCATTGATGAGACCTAGGTTCCTTTACTTGGGCAATGGCACAATTGTTGTTACAATACAAAGGTATAAGATCAACAATGGAAGGAACCACTCCTAACTCTGTGACAAACTTCTTGATCCAAACAGCCTCTTTTGCAACTTCAGAAGCAACAATGTACTCAGCTTCAATTGTAGAATCAGCGATAGTTTCTTGCTTCGAACTCTTACAACTCACAACACCACCATTTAATGTGAATACAAACTCACATTGCGACTTGCTATCATTAGTGAAACCTCGCATTAGTGAAGCCCCAGCTCACAACACCACTGACTGAAAACTTGCATTAGTAAAACCACACACTTCTAAAGTGTGTCCTCCATAAACTAGAAATAATTCTTTAGTTCTTCTCAAGTACTTAAGAATACTCTTGACAGCTACCCAGTGACTCTCACCAAGGTTAGCTTGGAATTTGCTCGTAACACTTAGAGCATAGGAGACGTTGGGTCTCGTACATAACATAGCATACATAATGGATCCTATTGCTGAGCATAAGGAACCTTTTGCATGCTATCAATCTCGACAGGTGTCTTAGGACACATGTCTCTCAAAACAGTAATCCCATGTCTCGTAGGTAAGTATCTCTTCTTCGATTGTTCCATGCTAAACCTCTTTAGCATCTTATCTATATATGTCAATTGACTGAGACCAAGCAACCTCTTGGATCTATCTCTATAGATCTTTATTCCCAAAATATAGGTTGCCTTTCCTAAATCTTTCATAGAGAAACTTTTGGATAGCCATACCTTTATAGTTTGTAGTAAAGGTATGTCGTTTCCCATCAACAATATGTCATCCACATAAAGTATTAAGTAAACGACAGCACTCCCACTCACCTTCTTTTATACACAAGGGTCGTCTTCGTTTTTGATAAAACCAAACTCTTTGATTGTCTCATCAAAATGAATGTTCCAACTTTTTGAAGTTTGCTTGAGTCCATAAATAGACTTTTGTAGCTTACATACCTTATGACTATCAATGGAGTCAAAACCCTTGGGTTGTGTCATGTATACATCCTCTTGCAAATGCCCATTAAGGAATGTAGTCTTAACATCCATTTACCAAATCTCATAGTCATAATAAGCAGCTATGGCAAGCAAAATCTTAATGGCTTTAAGCATAGCTACTGGCGAAAAGGTTTCTTCAAAGTCAATATCTTGCCTTTGTTTATAACCTTTTGCCACTAACCTTGCTTTATATGTAACAATATTACCATCCGCTTCAGTCTTTCTTTTAAAGACCCACTTGCACCCTATGGATTTTATCCCTTCAAGTGACTCGACCAAAGTCCATACCTTGTTCTCGTACATGGAATCCATTTCAGATTTCATGGCTTCACATCACTTCAAAGAGTCTATATTAGACATAGTTTTTTCGTAGCTAGTAGGATCATCATCATCTATGACTACCACATCATTGCTCTCACTGTCGCATCTGAAAAATCGTGGGTGAAAAATGTGTAAGCAAAAGGTTGCTAGTGGGGTCGTTGACTGTCGCGTTCCGAAAAGACGGTCTAGTCTAATGACCCTTTTAAAAAAAAAGCAAGTTTTTGGGAAAAATCGTGCGCGTGTGTGAAAAATCGGGTTTTATTGAAAAAGTGTATTTTAAGAAAAATGGTATTTTAAAAGAAAACAAGGCGGGACTAAAAGTGTGACAGGTTTGGCCAACTAATTTTGAAGAAGGGTTTTATTTTATTTTTAAAAAATGGAGTCGCCACTTGGTACTGAGTTAGGGTGTACCAAGTCACCCGAAAAATCGTTTAACAAAACAAAAATAAAAATCTTAGAAAAAATCATTTAAAACCCTTTTTTGACTCCGGTCTATGAAAAAACGAGAGAAAAAGGTCCGGGAGTCACATTTGAAGAAAGGGAAGGCAAAGGCTTATACCTAAGGCACCCTTTCAACTTAGCCGAAGCTAGTTGCGAGGTTTAATTCAAAATTTCCTAAATTAACCCTAGATTCTATTGCGTTTTGGATGTGTCTATATGAATGCAAATCCTAAGTCTAAATGTGGATATCGAGAGGGTCGAAATGTTCCGTCGAGACTTGGTCGGAATTATCGCATTAATTGCGAAACCCGAATCGAGACCTCGAGGGAGTCACGAGTTTATGCACAATGTATTGCAAAAAGAAAGAAAATAATAATATATAGTAAGTGAAGAAAGAAGGTGGGTATGCAACATGACGGGTGCGGGGGACTAATAACTCGTGACTGGATGTTTCTACTTACGGAGGGGGGAACGACATGTACGCCACCGCTTCCAACGTGAGTAGACAACTATTTCTAGTAGAATCACGCAAGTGTCCTAAAGTCTAAGTAAGATGCAACCTAAATGTCATGCATTTGGAGAAGCGTCAAAATAAATAAATAAACAATAGTAATAATAATAAAAATCATGCAGAATGGAAAGAAAACTAAAGTGTGTGAAGTGGAATGTAAAAATGCACACGAGTGTTCTTAATACTAAAATGTCTTAAAGGTCTAGCGTTGGACTAGCCCGTTCTAAAAAAAAATCTCACTAGCGTTGGACTAGCGAGAGAAAATAAAGCCACAACTAGTGTTGGATTAGTGTGGTGACGATATACCATAAATCATGAATTAAACATTAAAGCATGAATTAAGAGCAAGTAAACACATAAAAACATATAAAATCACATAGGAGCACATAACACATAAGCATAATATTCTAGATTCAAAAATCCTAAGGAAAGCGGTAAAAGAAATAAACGCATAAGTACGCAAAAGCAAATAAACCCTAACTATTACACGAGGGGGCTTGATATACAATTTAAGGGGAGAAATTAAAAATACCCTATCTGTTACATTTTCTATCTAATTACACAATTTTTGCTAAAATATGAGAAAAATAATCTAACTATTACATTGATTAGCTAAATACAAGAATATTACATTTTTCGTCAAAAGTAATAAAATTTGAAATTAAATAACACAAATAAATAAATACGCAAAAAGTGTATAAAATATCACATTAGAGCACGTTGGAGCACATAAAAAGCAATTAAAAGAGAAATTGACGAGAAATAGGGATACCTCTTTGAAGACCCGGTACCAATACTTAAAAAAATGAACACACTTGTCAATGCATCATGATATAAGCAAATAAAACCTAAGATATATAAGTATTGATAAATTGAGATACAAATAAATTCTAGCGGCTAAGGGGGCTAAAAATAAAATTCTATAAAACCCAAGGGGTAAGAATTAAAAATTTGAACTAATCAAGGGGTCATGACTAAAATTAACATAAATTGGGGAAGGGGGCAAAACAATAAATTCTAGAAAATGAAGGCATAAAATGTAAATTTCAGCAATTTGAAGGGCATAATTGTAATTATCTAGGACTTAATTGCAATTCACATGAAATTTAGGGGGTCAATATGTAGTTATAAAAGACTTAATTGCATAAAAAATTCTTGAAGCCAATTAATAATATTCCAGAAAATACAAGGACTAGACCATAAATATTCATATGATAACAACTTAGAAAAGAAAAACTAAACAATGACAAATATTAAACTAATTGATTAAATTAATCCCGTTAATTAATGCAATTAATCCGAAAACCAAATTCAACAAACTAAAACAACAAGATAAGAAGAATAAATTAAAAACCAAATATTAGAAAACCCTCTCAAGACCCATTCTACTTTTCGTTCTTCATTTTTCTTTTTTGATCATCTTCATTTTCCCTTTTTCCCGTTTTCCTTCTCTTTTTTTTTTCTCTCTCGTCCCTGTTTCTGTTTTTCTTTCTTTTTTTCTTTTGTCATTTTTATTTTCTCTCCTCCTAATTATCTGATCCTCTCTCTCTCGTTTGCTTTCCATTTCCCTCTCTGATCTCCATTTTCTTTCTTTCTTCTCGTTCCAATCTTTCTCTCTATTCTCTCTTCTTTCCCCTGCTTCCCCGATTCAATCTCTCTTTTCTTCCTCACCGAATCTGTTTTCTCCTTGTGAAATCCCTTTATCCTTCTTCTTCTTTCCTTCTCTCTGATTCTCTCATCCGATCTCTCTGTTTCTCCCTGCTCTTCCTCTTCTTCTCCATCCCTCTTCTCTGTCTCTCTCTCTCTCTGTGAATTGTTTCTTCTCTCAACCGAAACCCCCCAAGTCGAATTCCTCTCTCTCGGCTTTTCCTCTTCTCTCTGATTTCACTTTTTTTTTCGTGTCTTCTTCTCTCATCTTTCTATTTCTTTCTTCTCTTCCTCTCCTCCTCTTTCCAGCCGAATCTCTCTTCTCTTTTTCCCTATTTGTTCTCTGTTTTTTTTTTATTTTTTCTCGGCCTTTCGCTGTGCTCTCTTCCCCTCTCACCCTTTCTCTTACCAGAATACAAAATCAATTTTCCCAAATCAACGACTTATTAGGTGAAACTGTGATATAGATGGTGGTGGGGGTGAATTGTGCGTGTGTCTATGTTGGGTGATTGGCGATTTGGTGTTGTCAATGGTGGCAGGGGAGGGAAAAAGGTTGCTATTCTGGGTGGCTTCAGCCGCGAATTTGATTGATTTAGGTGGCGATTTGGCTGGGCTAGAATGACTCCTGCTGCTGGTTGTTAGGCAATTAGCGAGAAGGAGGGTAGAGTAGAGACGGAAATGGTGGTGTAGGCAGTCAAAGTTGGCGATGGTTGGCCTATTTTACAGGTCGTGGAAGACAGGATTTTTATGTCTGTTTTTCTTGCAGGTTGTCAATGGTGAATGGGATGGTGGTGGAAGAACGTGTATGTGTGTGTAAATGAGCCTGTGTTTGTGTGTGATTGAATGTGCATGTGATATGTGTGATTGAATGTGCGTGTGATGTGTGTGTGATTTTGCTTGTCTGTTGTTTTTATTGGATGGAGGGATTGTGAGTTTGCAGGTTGTTGGTTGCTAGGACGATGGCAATGGCTGGCTAGTAATGGCTGGGAACTGGATTGAACAGTGGGTTTTTGTTTGCTTTGCAGGTATTGTGGTCTGACTAGAATTGGTTTTTTCGTGGGTTGAGCTTGTGATGCATGGTGGAACGGGTTGCTGTGGCTGGCTTGGATGAAACTGGTGGTGCAATGGTTGAATTCGGGCTACACTTGGGTGGTGAGTGGTTTGATTTGCAGGGGAGGATTGGTTGTGAAATTGTGGTGGCCTAGGCTTTGGGAGGCAGTAGTGTTATGGTGGATTTGGGCAGAGTTGGTACGATGATGGCGTGGCTGTGGGTTGTTGATTGCAGTGGCGTTTTGGTAGACAACTGGTGGTTCTGGGCGGTGGATGATTCACTGTTTGTGGGTTGGAATTGCCTGAAGTGGAGGAAGGTGGAGGAGAAAGTGACGGTGGATGGTGGAGAGAGAGAAAGAGACGGTGAGGAAATTCAAAACCAGAAATGGAACTAAAACCAAAACTAAATTGAATAAGAAGGAAATCACTCAAACAAAACTCAACCCAAAATTCCAAGAGATTAGCACACAATTAATCAGATTAACATAGGAAAATAGAATAAAATGAATCAAAACAAAAGAAGAACTCACCTTTTTATACTTGGAAATTAGTCTGATGATGAACAGTAACCGGATCAAGAACAGTAACCGAGTGTGTGAATTTTTGGTGAGATAGTGTGTGTGTTTGATCTAAAAATCACAAAAAGTAAAGTGTTTTAGAGTTTTTCTATTTTTTCTCTCCCTTTTTTTTTCCTAAGTGGGGTATTTATACTGTACAAATCTTAACCTCCAAGAAAGGGTTAAAAGACCAAAATGCCCTTGACTACAAAAATTACAATTTTATCCTTAAAATCTATTTTCTCATACAAAAATAATAATTAAAAAATAATTAAAAAAATGTAAATAACAAATTTGTTAATAAAAATTCACCCTAAAAAAGTTAGAAACTTAGTGCTTAAAATCTAAAACGAATTTGGAACCTAAAAATTGGTGAAAAATGAATTTGGGATGTGAAATGACAATTTTACCTTTGGGCAATGAAAATTCACGAAAAAATAATTATTGACCTAAAAAATTACCAAAAACTAAAAATAAGTTTAAAACACTGAAAAGTGCATTTTTGACTCAAAATTGGTGAAAAATGAATTTAATTTGTAAAATGACGATTTTGCCCTTGGACAATGAAAATTCACGGAAAAATAATTATTGACCTCAAAAAATTATCAAAAATTAAAAACAAGTTTAATACACTGAAAAATACGTTTTTGACTCAAAATTAGTGAAAAATTAATTTAATTTGTAAAATGACGATTTTGCCATTGGGCAATGAAAATTCACGAAAAAATAATTATTGATCTCAAAAAATTATCAAAAATTAAAAATAAGTTTAAAACACTGAAAAATACGTTTTTGACTCAAAATTAGTGAAAAATTAATTTAATTTGTAAAATGACGATTTTGCCCTTGGCTAGTACAAAAATAAATAAATAAATAAATAAAAATACCAATTAAATCTAGAAAAATCATAAGAAATTAACAAATTCACATAAAAGTAAAAATATGAATTTAAAACCCCCAAAAGTTGATAGAAAAAATATTTACAAATAAAATTACTATTTTGCCCCCCAAATTATTTGAAAAATTAAAAATTAAAATTTGTAACAAAAAGTGCGAACATACCCCCCCAATGTTTGAAAATAAATGATGTGTCAAAATTTGGTGTCTACACTCACTAATCAGAAATCCATATCTCTCAAGAGCATAACATGTTTTACTAGATCTACGAAGTTCTTGTGTATCTTGAGCTTCCTACTGCGCCTCATCAACATGTGACGAAGCTCTTGTTCCAACTGTTGACTACTTTGTGGTTCTTGAATTTCTTCAAGTTCTACTGTACTCTCACTACTCCTTTCAAGAATAAACAATTTGCCTAGAAAAGTAGCATGTCTTGAAACAAACACCTTTTGCTCAAGGGAATTGTAGAAGTAGTATCTATGACTCTCTCTAGGATACCCCACAAACAAGCATTTGTTAGACTTAGCCTCGAGCTTGTCTGACATGTTCCGCTTCACATAAGCAGAACAACCCCAAATCTTCAAATGATTAAGATTCAATTTTTTACCATACCAAATCTTATAAGGTGCGATATCAACAGATTTGATGGAATACGGTTAAGTATATAAGAGGCAGAATCTAAAGCATAACTCCAAAACAAACTAGGAAGTGATGCATGACCTATCATGGAATGTACCATATCTAATAAAGTACGATTCCTCCTTTCAGACACACCATTTAGTTTTGGCGTGTATGGAGGAGTCCATTGAAGAATAATCCCATTTTCCTCTAGATATTATTGGAACTCTTGACTTAAGTATTCTCCACCTCGATTAGATCTAAGTGTTTTAATACTTTTGCCAAGTTGTTTCTTAACTTCAACTCTAAAGACTTTGAACTTTTCAAAGGCCTCGGATTTATGTTTCATTAGAAACACATAACCATATTTAAAATGGTCATCCGTGAAAGTGATAAAGTAAGAGAATCCACCTCTAGCATGGATCAACATTGGGCCACAAACATCAGTATGTATAAGCCCAAGAAGATCACTAGCACGTTCACCCTTTCCGGTAAAAAGTGTCTTGGTCATTTTTCCAAGTAAACAAGATTCGCATGTCCCAAACAATTCATAATCCAATGAGTCCAAGTATCCATCTTTATGTAACTTGGATATGCGTTTCTCATTTACATGACCAAGTCAACAATGCCAAAGGTATGTTTGGTTCACAATATCTAATTTTTTTTTATTGGTGTTTATGTTGAGAATGGACTTATTTTCATCTAGAATATATAAACCATGTATCAGTAGCATAAGTAATACCATCATGTGAAAAATAACAACATTTGTTCCTTTGAATGATGGTAAATCATCAAAATCTAACAATGAGATAGAAATGATGTTCTTTGTAAGTACGGGAACAAAATAACAGTTTCTTAATTCTAAAATAAACCCAGTGAGCAAAGTGTTAGTGTATGCCCTAAAACCAAGTTGGTTTTTGGGATTTTTTATATTACGCTTATTTTGTGTTATACTTATATATGTGGCATTTTCTTTGTTATTTAATACATGTTATTTATATTACTTGTTTATTTGATAAAGTCCACAGAATATTAACTGTGTATAAGAGATTGTAAGAGATACAATGATGAGACTCTTATTACACATTAAGTTATATTCTTAAATATCCCTAGTCGTAGTATTAATGAGATTGGACATCATTAATACGGGAAGACTAGCACATACTTTGCCTCTACTTATGGTAAGTAGTAGTTGATCTCGTCAGCTAGTATGTGGATGCTTGTTAGAGAACAAGTTCATTGGATTGATCTGTCAAGAGTTACTATTCATAGTGCTAATAAATTATACTCTTAATGGCAATGGTGTAAGTGATCCTTAGACTTAAGATTACCATAGTATCTTAAGTGTGGATTGCTATGCTTTGACTCTATTGCTCGGTGCTTGTAAAAAAGTAGCCCATATGGTAGAGATTGGGTATAGTATAAAACGTGGAAGGATAGTGATGTGCGCACGGTTGCGTAGCCAAGAAAGTCTTGGATTCAGGTATGCAATTCGTTGAACTCAAGACCTCATTTGATTCGTGAACCAAGGAACCCTTGACGTGGATTTGTTTTGCCTTGAATCTTCCCTTGAAGATGAGCATGCCTATAGGACAACTAGACTAGACCAAGTTGAGCGAGTTCAATCGTCTAACCTAATTAGCTCTAAAGACTTGATCAAAAATTCAAGAAAACTCTAAGCGAAGTTGGTGGTCGCCATAAGCAAGCTTAATAAGACCAAGAGTAGTTCTTAATCGACAAAGAACCAAGAAAATTCTCAAAGAGAACACACGATTTTTTCTGAAATTTTTGAATAAAATTCGTAACTACAAAATATGGCCTATAAATAGGCTTACAAAGAATATTCTAAAATTGTGAAAATAGACTTAACTTCTAGGACAAAACCTATACTAATGAAACTACCAAAACAAAGCATGATTTAACAAAAAAAATCGCCACTAATAAACCCTAACGGGCTGGCGGTACATTAAGCCCACAAAACTATCAAATAGACTTCAATTCTTCAAGCTCTCCATGCGTGTGGCCCATGAAGTCCTCATCCAATGTTTGTTCAGCCCAAATCACATTAATGAGTTGTTTGGATTGCCCCTTTGAGCCCAATTACAAAGCCTCCTCATATGAGTCCAATATGAGTCCATGCAAAGCATCCTTCATTCTTCTAGTTCTTGCTCTAGTCATTGGACCATCCAAACCTTTAAGTACATCATTGGAGCTCCTCAAACTCGATCCATCATCCTTTGAACGTCCCTCTTGAAGGTCTCCAACTTGTGACTAATCATTCCCTCCTTCCTCGAAATGATTCATCCTCGAATCACCTACATCAAACAAGGATAAGTCGGAAACATTAAAAGTAGCACTAACGTTTCCATACTCACTTGGTAGATCCCAACTTGTAGGCATTGTCTCCAATCCTCTCAAGTACTTGAAAAGGCCCATCGCCTCTTGGGTGAAGTTTAGATTTCCTTTGTTGTGGAAATCTTTCTTTTCTCATGTGTACCCAAACCCAATCACCAGGCTCAAAGAGAACCTTTATGCGTCCCCTATTTGCTACTTTTGCAAAGTGTTCATTCTTTTTCTCAATGTTGGCTCTCACCTTGGCATGAAGATCCCTAACAAATTCAACTTTCTTTTTGCCTTCCAAATCAAAAACTTCATTAGTAGACAAAGGCAAAATATCTAATGGAGTCAAGGGATTAAATCCATAAACACATTCAAAAGGTGAATAAGAAGTAGTAGAATGAACAGTCCTATTATATGCAAACTCAATATGTGGTAAGCATCTCTCCCAATTTTTCAAGTTCTTTTGAATGATTACACGCAAAAGTGTAGAGAGTATCCTATTCACAACCTCAGTTTGACCATTAGTTTGTGGATGTGCAACAGTAGAAAACAACAATTTAGTACCAAGTTTACTCCACGAAGTGCGCCAAAAGTGACTCAAAAACTTAACATCTCTATCACTAACAATAGAACGAGGTAAACCATGCAATCTTACAATCTCCTTAAAGAACAAATCAGATATGTAAGTGGCATCATTAGTCTTAGAACATGCAATAAAGTGTGCCATCTTACTAAATCTATCAACAACAACAAAGATGCTATCTTTACCACTTTGAGACCTTAGTAGACCTAAAACAAAGTCTATAGAAATATCTACCCAAGGTTGAGAAGGCACAGGCAATGGAGAATATAAACCATGGGGCATAATTCGACTCTTAGCTTGCTTGCAAGTTATATACTTAGCACAAATACTTTCAACATCTACACGCATACCAGGCCAATAAAAGTGCTGATGTAAAACATGCAAAGTCTTTTTAACACCAAAGTGTCCCATAAGTCCACCCCCATGAGTCTCCCTCACAAGCAACTCGCGCATAGAACATTTAGGCATACACAATTTATTACCTTTAAACAAGAAACCATCATGCCTAAAGTAACCATTATGAGCACGATTTAAAGTGAGACGCCACAAAGAAGAAAAATCCTCATCATGCTCATACAACTCTTTAATACAATCAAAACCAAGCAACTTAGTTTGAAGAGTGGTAATAAGAACATACCTTCTAGATAAAGCATCAGCAACCACATTCTCTTTACCTTGCTTGTACTTGATTGTATAAGGAAAAGACTCTATGAACTCCAACCATTTTGCATGTCTCTTATTAAGCTTACCTTGAGACTTTAGAAACTTCAAACTCTCATGGTCAGAATGCATCACGAACTCTTTAGGAAGAAGATAATGCTGCCATGTCTGTAGAGTTCTCACCAATGCATAGAGTTCTTTATCATAAGTGGGGTAGTTCAAGGTTGGTCCACTTAACTTCTCACTAAAGTAAGCAATAGGCTTAGAATCTTGCATAAGAACAGCACCTATACCAACTCCAGAAGCATCACATTCAACCTCAAACACTTTATCAAAATTTGGCAAACACAAAAGAGGGGCGTTAGTAAGCTTATCTTTCAATATCTCAAACTGCCTCTTCATGTTTATTCTCCCACTTAAACACAACATTTTTCTTAACAAGTTCAATTAAAGGTGCAGCAATAGTAGAGAAATTATGCACAAACCTTCTATAAAAACTTGCTAAGCCATGGAAAGATCTAACATCATTAGCATTCTTAGGTGTGAGCCAATCACGTATGGCTTTAACCTTAGACTCATCAACATGCACACCTTGACTACTAACAATGAAACCTAAGAAAAACAATACTTTCCATGCAAAAAGAACACTTTTTCAAGTTTGCATAAAGTTGATGTTCACGCAAAACACAGAAAACTTGATGCAAGTGCTCAACATGATCTTCAAGTGACCTACTATAAATTAGAATGTCATCAAAATAGACCACTACAAATTTACCAATGAAAGCTCTAAACACATAGTTCATAAGCCTCATGAATGTACTAGGTGCATTAGTCAAACCAAAAGGCATAACTAACCATTCATACAATCCATACTTGGTTTTAAAAGCAGTCTTCCATTCATCACCTTCTTTCATTCTAATTTGATAATAACCACTTTTTAGATCAATCTTTGAAAAGATAGTAGAACCATGTAACTCATCAAGCATATCATCTAACCTAGGAATAGGATGATGATACTTTACCGTTATCTTGTTAATGGCTCTACAATCAACACACATGCGCCACGAACCATCTTTCTTTGGCACTAAAATCACGGGCACGGCACACGGTGAAAGACTTTCACGCACAAACCCTTTCCCCACAAGTTCATCTACTTGTCTTTGTATCTCCTTAGTCTCTTCAGGGTTTGCTCTATACGCGGGGCGATTTGGAATGCTTGCACCAGGTATGAAGTCAATTTGGTGCTCAATCCCCCTAAGTGGTGGTAAACCATGTGGTACTTCTTCCAGAAATAAATCTTCAAAACTGTGAATCAAAGATACCACAATACTAGGCAATGAGTCATCAAGTTCATTCAAAGAAATAGAAATAAAGGAAGTAGAAGTAGAAGAAGACAAGTAAAAAGAACTATGAATGTCTTTATATAAAACCAAAAACAATTGTTGTTTAGCTTCCAAAGCCTCAATCACTTCACTCTTTGAAGCAAATACATTCATTCTTTTCTTCTCTTTCTTCAAATCTCGATTAGCTTCTTCTTTCTCCTTGGAAGTTACGCCACTTCCCTCTTTTCCCTTAGAAATCCAGTGACTCCTTTCCCTCTTGAGGCAATCCGCCACTTTGCAATTGGTTTTGTTCCTCCCTTGCTTTGAATTCTCTTGCAATTCTCACTTGGTCAGCATGTGCTTCAGATGGTGCAATAGAACCCAAAGTCACCTTACGTCCTTCCCACATGAAAGAGTACCTATTTTTGAAGCCATCATAGGTAACCCTCCTATCGAATTGCCATGGACGTCCAAGAAGAATATGGCATGCTTGCATAGGAACCACGTCACACCATACTTCATCCTTATACTTGTTGATGGAGAATGGCACCAACACTTGCTTGGTCACCTTCATGTCTCCAGTTTCAGCTAACCAATGCAACTTATATGGCTTGGGATGTCTCTTTGTTTCAAGCCCTAATTTATCTACAAACAAAGTAGAAGCAACATTAGTACATGAACCACTATCAATAATCATGCTACATACCTTGTTTTGCACGGTACACCTAGTGTGGAAGATATGATCTCTTTGAATGTTCTCCTCATCCTCCATAGGTGCAACACTAAGTGCTCTCATTGTCACCAAAATCTCTCCATGATCGCCTCCCCAAGGAGCATCTTCTTCATCACTTCCTCCCTCCAATAGAGGCATCTCCTCATCATCATCACTAGAGGCAACACTTGCTACCTCTCCATCATCAAATATCACCATTGTCCTTTTGTTTGGACAATTTGCAGCAATATGTCCAAAGCCTTGGCATTTAAAGCATTTAATCTCCCTTTGCCTTAGGCTTAAAAGCAACCTCTTTCCCCTTAGAAATTGCTTTAGAAGAAGTAGAAGATGAAGTAGAATTTCCCCCTCCAATATTACCTCGATTTGGTTGAGTTGAGGAACGACTTTGATCACCACTTCTTACCTCTCTTCTTGGTTGATCTTGCCTCCAAGAAACACGATTTGGTGCAGTGGAAAAACCCCTAGATCGTCTCCCTTTGATTTGCCTCTCCACCTTGATGGCCATGTCCACCAAGTCATGAATGTCTAGGTAGTGTTGTAGTTCCACCTTTTCAGCAATTTCCACATGCAAACCCGCAACAAACCTCGCCATTGTAGCTTCACTTTCCTCCTTAAGATCAGCCCTAATGATGAGCATCTCCATCTCCTTGTAGTACTCATCAACTGGTCATAGAGCCTTGCTTCAATGTTTGAAGTCTATGGTGGAGGTCACGAGTATAATAGCTTTGGCACAAACCTCTTCTTCATAATTGCTTTCATCTCACGCCAAGTCCTCACGGGCTCCTCGTCACATCTCTTCCTTTTCCTAACAAGCTTATCCCACCAAATGCTAGCATAGTCAGTAAATTCAACTGCAGCTAATTGAACTTTCTTTACCTCAAAGTAGTTGTGGCAGTTGAAAACATGCTCTACTTTGCGTTCCCATTCAAGGTACGCCTCAGGATCAAGCTTTCCTTGGAATGAAGGTATCTTCATCTTGATGCTTCCAAGATTGCTATCTTGGTTATTTGTATCCCTCCTTACTCTTCTTTGCACTACACCTTCATAATTTGAATCATAATCCTCTTGTTCTTCCTCAACGATTGGATTATTGAACACTCTTGCTTTCCCCTTCACTGGATGACTCTACATCATCCATGCGTGATATGCATCCTCCTAAAGTCCTCTTGCATGGTTCTCAACAAGGTCTCAATGTCCTTAAGCTTTTGGTAAACTTGCTCGGCTCCTGCAAAAACAAATTGTAACAATAAACAAATAAAAAGGAAATTGCCTTACTTCTCTCCCTTAGTGTTTGGCACTCGATTCCCTCAAGTAGATTGGATTTTACCCTCAAATAAGCTCACAACTAAGCTTTTTTTTTACACTCAAAGAATCTTCTTGTAAGCTCTTTGATGAAGAACCAGCTCAATCAATCCTACCAAGGACCTATAGCAACCTCAACTTGTAAAGAGTAAATGTAGAGGCCAAGAAAAATTAACTTAGAGTGTTTTTTATCAAGAGAATAAATCAAAGAATAGATAAGAATCAAGAATTGACACAAAATAGACACTCTAATGTGTGGTGTAAATGTGTAAAAATTCTTGATTTTTAATGTTCTCTTGAAAAAATAATAATATTCTTGTGCAAAAAGTAAAACTCCAACTATAATTTCACTTTCCAAAATGAATTTTTGAACAAATAGCAACACAACCAATTAGGAAACTTAAAAATCACGGACAAGCAGCCCTTCCTAGTGTGAAAACACGGACACACTCTCCTCAAGCAGCTACAAAACACAGAAAAAATAAAAAGGAAAGAAGGCCTAACTGCCACTTGCTAAAAAGAAAGAAAAGGAAACTACTTGTTTTTGTGGAATAAGTTTCCAAATCCCCTTTGTAACTACTTTCCCTTTCCCAGTTGGTTTCCCAAAGCCAAATAACTTCCAAACTAACACCTTTTTTACTCCTTTTCACAAAAAAATTTCTGAAAAAAATCGCACCAGAAATTCATCCACCAAAAACACCAAAATTCAGCAACTCTTATGAAAGCAAACCCTAACCAAAACCCTAGTTTTTGAAGAAACCCTTTAACCGACCCTTCAAGGCTGTCAAGAACTTCAAGATTTGCTCAAGAAAGTCCAAGAACTGAGCCAAGAACCTCAAGAAATCAGTCAAACAATTTCAAGAAATCAGTCCAGAAAATTTCCAGCAACTCACAAACTTCAAGAACTCAACTTACAAACCAAGAAGTGCAAGAAACTTATCAAGAACTTCAAGAAACTTATCAAGAACTTCAAGAAAGCTCAAGAACTTGTATCCAAACACCAAGAAACTTCAAGAAATTGTTGAGCAATGATTTTGTGCAGGTTTTTGCTTGTTGTGCACTCCTTTTTACTCTCCTTTTCCCTTGTTTTTCTTTGTGCTTGTCTCTTTTTTTTTTTTTCTTATGCACGACTTTTTTTTTTTTTCACAAACGATTTTTTTTTTCACGTAAATAACATCAAGAACACAATTAAATCTCCAAGAAATCTGGTTGCATGAAATTTTATGTTCAAGAAACCCTTTTTCTTGCAAATTTTTGACACAAGAAATTCAAGAAAACACCAAAAACAGTCAAGAAACACAAAATACCACACAAGACCTAGAATTCTTGATTGAGAAGCAACCAAGAACAACTCTAAACACCTAAAGCACGAATTTTAATCAAAGAAAACAACGAAAAAAATTGCAGAATTTTTTTTTGGACGAAAATTGAAAGAAAGCTAGACACAAAACACAAATTATTATGACTAGGCTCGAAAGCTCTTTGCCACAATAACACACAAGAACACGAAGACACAATAAGAAGGGATATATCCGAATTTTTCAAGAGAAAAATTGGATTGGAAAAATCTGGAAAAATCCAAGAAGATGGCTCTGATACCACTTGATGTGCGCACAGTTGCGTAGCCAAGAAAGTCTTGGATTCAGGTATGCAACTCGTTGAACTCAAGACCTCGTTTGATTCGTGAACCAAGGAACCCTTGACGTGGAGTTGTTTTGCCTTGAATCTTCCCTTGAAGATGAGCACGCCTATAGGATAACTAGACTAGACCAAGTTGAGCGAGTTCAATCATCTAACCTAATTAGCTCTAAAGACTTGATCAAAAACTCAAGAAAACTCTAAGCGAAGTTGGTGGTCGCCACAAGCAAGCTTGATAAGACCAAGAGTAGTTCTTAATCAACAAAGAACCAAGAAAATTCTCAAAGAGAACACACAATTTTTTCTGAAATTTCTGAATAAAATTCGTAACTACAAAATATGGCCTATAAATAGGCTTACAAAGAATATTCTAAAGTTGTGAAAATAGACTTAACTTCTAGGACAAAACCTATACTAATGAAACTACCAAAACAAAGCATGATTTAACAAACAAAATCACCACTAATAAACCCTAATGGGCTGGCGGTACATTAAGCCCACAAAACTATCAAATGGACTTCAATTCTTCAAGCTCTCCATGCGTGTGGCCCATGAAGTCCTCATCCAATGTTTGTTCAGCCCAAATCACATTAATGAGTTGTTTGGATTGCCCCTTTGAGCCCAATTGCAAAGCCTCCTCATATGAGTCCAATATGAGTCCATGCAAAGCATCTTTCATTTTTCTAGTTCTTGCTCTAGTCATTGGACCATCCAACCCTTTAAGTACATCATTGGAGCTCCTCAAACTCGATCCATCATCCTTGGAACGTCCCTCTTGAAGGTCTCCAACTTGTGACTCATCAGATAGTGAGTAATGAATATAAGATTCACCACTCCTTATTATAGGACAGTATATCCCATATTGGCCACTTGTTGAAATATGACTTAAAGAATCTTTTGCGTAAAAGTGAAAGTATGACTTGAAAGAGTTTCAAGGTTATACTTTTATGGAAAGTTATATTTTGGGAACAAGAAATCGTTAATTAGTCATTTAAAGAGTGTGCACTACACTCTTAGACTAATTGGGATATAGTGTGGTCAAAGGATGTTAATTACACGGTAACATTGTCATTGATAGGTGTAGTCTACCATATGACTTTCCTATTCACTTGGGTGGTCATGATGCATTGCTAGACGCCACTTATGATCTATAAGTGCAAATTAATTAATTAGTGAATTAATGATAAATTAAAGTATTAATTTATCTAGCTCTTAATTAATTAATTAATGAGTTATAATTTGTACTTATTGCCAACGCGAATGGAACCTAATAGGTCACACTCAATAAGAACATGGTCTTTGGGTTAAATTGTTATTAAGATAAGTATATGATATTTATGGGGTTAATTTATGTAATAAATTTACTTAAAGGACTTAATTATAAATATTCTAAGTTTTGATGGAAATTAGTTTCCTAAAATGAATTAAGAAGTTATTTGGTTTCCTTTTGGAATAGGTTTCCTAAAGCAATAGGATTAGCTTAAGGTAAGTTTCCTAAACCTTCGTGGTTTTCAATTGCTCTTGTTTCCTTAAAGACTAGGATAATACATCTATAAATAAGTCCATGCCTTGACTCTTGAAAGATTGATGAAACATAACACAAAATTTAGAGGGAGAAAAATTGAGACCTTGGTGGCGGTTTTTCTCTCCAAGAAAAATGCTACACCTCCTTCCCTAATTGTTAGGGTTTCAACTTCTTTCTTCTTCTTGTGTTCTTCATGAATTATTCAAGGGAGCTAGCACTCAAAAGGCAAGGCAAGCTAGCCCAAAGGTTCCTAAAGATCGTATTCCTGTGGATACCGTTGGAGGCTCGACACTTGGAGGGTTTTTCATGGTAGATCAACACCTTCATCGAATAAGATCTTGCCCTTTGAAGCATAGAAACCTTCTATGCTGGAGGTATTTGTGCTAAACACCCTTTGATCGTATAGATTATATCAAAGAGATCCATGGCTAAGGTAATAAAATTTTAAATTTTCCACTGCGTTGCTCTCCTTATTACCTTACACAAAGAGAGTACATAGGTTCCTACGCCTAATGTAACAACTCTTGCTCCATTCCCCACGCGTAGCTCGACCTCTCCCCTTGCTAGGAATCTACTATCTTTATGACCCTGCATATTATTACAAATATGAGATCCAGATCAGGTATCTAATACCCATAAGTCTTGGTTAGTAGATAAATTAATCTCAATCATAAACACACCAGAGGTTGAAGCTACACCATGCTTCTTTGGCTTCAGAGAGTCAAGGTAGGCCTTGCAATTTCTCTTCCAATGCCCATCTTTTCCACAATGGAAGCATGTGTCCTTGGGTTTGTCCTTCTTAGCCCCACCCTTAGGCTTGGTTCTCCTTTTCTTGGAATTCTTAAGTCCAGAACTGGGCTTCTTTTTCTTGGAGCTCGAGACAAGCATAATGGTGTCCTTCTCTCTCTTAAGATTGGGCTCAGTAGTCTTGAGCATGTTCATCAATTCAATCAATGTCAACTTTTCGCATGTTGAAGTGCAAGATGAATTGTGAACAGCTTTCAAGGAGGGACTGATGAATTAAGTCAATACTTAAATCATTGTCTGAGACGTGTCCCAGATCAGCTAATTTTTCAATTAGCCCGATCATCTTTAATACATGGGCAGTCACTGAAGATCCCTCTACCATCTTGCATTGATAGAGCTCCCTTGAGGTCTCATACCTCTCAGTCCTAGCTTGTGCATCAAACATTTCTTTTAAATGCAAAATCATGGACAGAGCATCCATCTTAAGATGTTGCTTTTGCAATATCGGTGATATAGCACCTAACATGATACATGTTGCAGCATCATTGTCGGCTTTGTGCATCTCATATGCATCTATATCCCCAGGTGATGTAGTAGCAAGAGGAGGGGGGCATTGGTTTATCGAGGACATACTCAATTTTTTCATGTTTGAGAACAATTCTCAAATTGATATTCCAGTCCTCAAAGTTCGTATCATTGAGTTTGTTGTCAAGAATCGGTCGCAAATTCAAGTTAGACATTCTACAAAAAGTAGAGATAGAAAATAAGTATTTTTTTTATGTTATATATGCAAACCAAAAATATAGATTCGTAAATTTATTTGGTTTGCTCCCACTATTTTACATCAAATCAATAACCCTCAATATTGATTCGAGAATCCGTTGGAGATTTCTAGTGGGTTAGGATCTCATCTAATTAGCTTTGGGTTTGATGGAGGCCAATGCCCCAAAGATAAATTCGATTATGTAGATAACTATTATCAATCACAACTCTTGTGACTCCTAGATAGTCGGGTATCAACTCTTGAAATTTACATCTTATCTATTACCCAATATTCACGGAGGCCAAACTCGTTATGTATTTTTTGTTAAGTCAAGCCTATTATTCAGAGATGATATCTCATAACAAAAACATATTCCGGTTAAGGTGACCTAGACGGAGGCCAACGTGTCAACCTTAATAGAAACTCATCGTTTTTGTTATAATAATGGAAGGCAACTTGTATTTTTGACTTAATATTTAGTTTGAGGAATTTTAGTTTAAATATTAATGTCTCATCATATCATGCGATTAAAATATATCAACATATAAAATAAAAGCATAATAAACGTGGATGATTATGGACTTTAACTAATAATATTTTCTTCGAACCTTGAAGAAAATATTTGGTTAAAATTCCTGAGGGACGTGTCAACTCCTTGATGCGCCTCCTTGGTTGTTCCTCGATGCCATCTCCATCTTCTTGTACATTACATATGTAATTCTAGTCTAAACAATTTAGAAAATAAACCTATTCCTAACCTATACTCTGTACATTACAAGTACTGATCAAGAAACCTCGAGTTATATTCGAGGGGAATTTAGGTGAGTAGAGAATTACATCAGAATAATAGAGAGAAAAGGACACGCAAGCCCTATTTATAAAACCATTACAAGCCAACCATAAAAGAAATAATAGCCATTCAATCACATTGGTCTAGTCCAATCATCCACCATGCCATCTTACTATTTAACAATTAAATAAATTACTTTATTTAATTCTAGTCATAAATCACATGGTCTAATTAAATTAGATTAATGTTCTTAAATTATTTGTCTCAAAATAATGTTATAGAAGGTTAAGGTTTCCAAAATTTAACTTTCTAGATATTAACAATTAATATTGGAAAGTGTTTTCACAAAGAAATTGCCGAAAGTCAACTTTTCCTAAAAATTAAAAAATTTCCCACAAGTTTTTGTTCAAAATTTGCGGCTCAATCTGCGGGACTATTCCCCGAATCCGTCCGTAGATTGCTGTTACATACGTGATCTGCGGGTGAGAGACCGCGGCTGAGCCCATGGATGCCTGGTGTAACCAATCCGTGTCCGAGGTCATGGCATGGGTAACCCCGTGGCTTCGGACAAAAACTTACGATCTTTGAGCCGCGGGTCCACCAGCTGGTACCTTACCCGTGGCTCAGCTCGCGACTGGCTTTTTGCAATTTTTCTAGTTATGATTTTTTATAATTTTTTCAAAACTCTATTGGTCTAAATGGTGTAAAAACCCTTTTAACACATAAAAATAATTTAGAGGCCATAAAAATAACCTTAAGAATTTATCTTAATTATTTAAAACCCTTTTAAACAATCAAGAACTTTTCTTAAAAATCAAACTCTTGATGTTTCTAAAACAATTTTGAGACAATATTCATCAAGAACAATCCATCCATATTTATAACAATTAAATAAACAACAATAATATAGATATAATCAAAGGAGGGTCTGATATCACTGTAAGGTAATAGCATAGGTAACGCAGCAGAAAAATAAAATTTTATTACATTAACCATGGATCTCTTTGACATATATATATGATTAACAAGAAGGTTTGTACAAGCATTACCTCAAGCACAGAAGGATTCTGTGCTACTATGGCAAAGATCCTTCGAAGAAAAGGTTAGATCTACCACGTAAAGCCCTCCAAGCGTAGAGCCTCTAACGATATCCACACAAACAACTTCTTTGGGAACTTTGTAGGCTTGCTTGCTTTGACTTTTGAGTGCTAGCTCCCTTGAATTAATTAAGAACACAAGAGAAAGAAAAAACCTAACAAATTAGGGGGGTGAGAGAGAAAGAGGAGACGCCACAATCAAGAGAGAGAAAGTGGCAGTTTTTTGCTTCTTCCAATTTTTCTCTCACTAGGTTTTCTTTTTGGTTGCAATAATAATTCAAGAGTCAAAGCATGAACCTATTTATAGAGAAAGTATTCTAATCTTTTAGGAAATAAAGCTAATTGGAAACTAAGAAGGTTTAGGTAACTTACTTTAAGCTAAACCTCTTCCTTTAGGAAATCTATTCCGTAAGGAAACTAATTAGTTACTTTATTTCTTTTAGGAAACTAACTTCCTACAAGACTTAAAATATTTATAAATGAGTCCTTTTAGTTAATTTATCTCATAAATTAACCCCATAAGTATCTCATACTTATATTAATTACATTTTAACCCAAAGATTTTGTTCTTTATGTGTGTGACCCATTAGGTTCCATTCATGTTGACAATAAGTACAAATTATAACTCTTTAATTAATTAATTAAGAGCTAGATAAATTAAATACTTTAATTTATCATTAATTCACTAATTAATTAATCTGCACTTATAGATCATGAGTGGCGTCTAGCAATGCATCATGACCACCCAAGTAAATAGGAAAGTCATATGGTAGACCATACCTACCAATGACAATGTTATCGTGTAATTAATATCCTTTTATTACACTTTATCTCAATTAGTCTAAAAGTGTAGCGCATACTATTAAATGACTTTTTGTTTTTGGCTAACCCCGTACCCGGGGGGGACGCCACTCCCAAATTTTAGTAAACTAAAGAAATAATACAAGGAGGGGGGCCGAACCAAACCTCCAATTATTATACAGTGAAATAAATTTATAAAAAAAAGGAAATTAGGAGTACTACTCCCTTTACAATATTTGAGATCAAAATCTCTTAAATCTAAAGCATGGAAAACCTAATTTATCAATCCTAATAGCTCCACGAACAGTCTTTGGGAGAGAAGAAAACGTGTAAAATACTCGTGAAGTGCCCAGGTGGATACCCTCATTAGACAATAGATCTGCAGGTCCATTTGCTTGCCTGAAACAATGAGAAAAAAACCCGCAAGATGGCTGAAACTTTTTAATTTTCTCATAAATATGCCTAAGTGACCAAGGGCAAGATGTAAGGCCTCGAAGAATGTTTATAAGAATAAGAGAGTCAGACTCCACATGTAAAGTATTATATCCATTGTCACAACAAGTTTGAATCCCAAATAACATCGCCTTAAATTCAGCCTCCAAACTAGTACTGTATCCAAAGGCAGTAGCAAAAGCCAAAATAAATTGACCCTGTTCATCCCTTAGGATCCCTCCACCTCCACATTCTCCAAGGTTACCCTTAGAACATCCATTCAGTATTCAATTTCAACATGCCCCTACCAGGCCACCATTTAACCATAGTCACCTCAATACTAGGTTTTTTCTCACTCACAGTATCAACAAAATCAAACTAGGTTGTATCTACTATTGTAGTATTGAACTTAAGCTCATAGGCCATTTTCACTATCAACAAATATCTTACCCACGATTTTGTCCCACTTTGGACAGCTCATTAGAAAAAAGCCAATCATTTCTTGCTTCTCCAGAGATGCCAAAGAATGACAAGTGGAGTAACTAGTAACAAAAACGCTTGGTATTTGTTCTTCCAAGGCATAAGCCACCATTGCATCAATCTTTTTCGAAAGCCTTGTTGTTTAATGGCTATGCCAACTGGCTGTTCAAAAACTTTCCATACCTGCCCTGGAACTTCACCAAAACTAAAGATATGGTCAATGGTCTCTTCAGAGTGCCTAGCACAACAATAACACCACGAAGGGCCATGCAACCCAAACTTCTGTAAAGTTTCAGCAATCGGGATTTTCCCATTTAAAAGTCTCAAAATGAAGAAAGAGATTTTAATAGGAATAGCATTATCCCAAATTAAGGAATAAATTAAGCTCTTACTTCGTACTTGGCGACTATTTTCAAAAGCTGATTTAAGAGAAAACTCCCCAGATGTAGATAACTTCCACACAAGAATATCCAGACCCGTAGCACCTAGGAGGTTCAATATTTCTAATTTCCTGCACCACTGAGTAAGGAAGAAAATTAAATCAGTTTATTTAAATCCCATCCATTCTCCCTTATAAATTCGCAAACCTGATAAGAAACATGGCTAGAGGCATATGATGACAGGACTCCCGAGTCAACCCAATTGTCATGCCCAGAAATTTATTTCACCATTCCTCAACTGCCAGAACATATTAGCCTCAGCAAGATGCCTCACCTCCAACATTCGTCTCCATGTCCCTGAATCCAGAGGAGACTAGGGAAACCTGCATGGGATGTCTAGATTTACAATATTTAGCATGCAAAAAGTTCGCCCATAAAGACTCATTTCTTCGAAAAAGCCACCATAGCTTTATAGACATAGCATTATACACATCCATCAAACTTCGTATCCCCGCACCACCCTCATTTGTAGGAAGACACAAATTGCTCCAACTAATCCAGTGTCTTTTAGCCCCCTCTTGAGTATGATTCCACAAGAATCTTGAAAAAAGCCTCTCAAGCTGCAAGAAAATTCCCTTTGGGGGAGATGAAACAGCAAGAATATGCAAGGGAATAGCAGATAGGACATGTTTAATAAGGATCAACTTCCCTCCAAAAGACAATAATCTATTATGCCATATAAGAATCTTCCCCACTATTGATTGAACTAGATCAGAAAAATAATGACTTCTCCTTCTACCATAGTAAAGGGGACATCCAAGATAACGAATAGGAAAACACTTCCTTGAAAAACTAGTTACTTGAGAGATAATAGAAACCCGACCTGGGGGAGTGCTATAGATGGCATAGAAAGCCACTCTTCAAATTATTAATTTTTTGACCTGAGCATTCTTCATACTTTCTCAATGTATCCATAATCATCTTTAAAGAACGTCTATCTGCACCTGAAAATAACATCACATCATCTGCAAATCCAAGGTGAGTAATAGTTGGACAATTGCGAGGAACAGAAAAAGGAGTGAATCCTCGGGTAAAAAGAAGAGAATTTAGGGCTCTTGAAAGGCCTTCAGCACCAATGATAAAAAGTCCTAGGGGAGATAGGATCCCCTTGTCGCAATCCTCGAGAAGATTTAAAGAAGCCTTGTGGCGCTCCATTAATAATGACAGAAAACCAACAATTAGAAACTAGTCTCCAGATCATGTCAATCCAACGTTCACCAAACCCAAAAGCCCTCAAGATACCCATCAGGTAAGGCCAGGATACCCTATCGTATGCCTTTTCCATGTCAAGTTTTACAACCACATTACCCCCACGCTGTTTCTTTCCTAGGCCCTTGATCAATTCCTGGGCCAATAAGAAATTCTCAGCTAACTGCCTGCCTCTAACAAAACCACTTTGTTGGGGAGAAATAATTTTAGGCAAGATCCCTGCCAACCTGTCAGCCAAAAGCCTAGAAATGATTTTATTAATAAAATTACATAGGCTTATTGGGCGAAACTGAGTGAAGTCTTGAGGATGAGAGACTTTAGGAATAAGAATAAGCATTGTAGAGGTAACAGACCTTGGTAACTCTTCCCCACAGAAAAAAGGAAATAACTGCCTGATAGACATCTTCACCCACAATATCCCTAAGCTGCAGTGAAAAACTTACCCGTGAAACCATCTGGCCATGATGCGCTCTCCCCATCCATATAAAAAATAACTCTACGAACTTCATTCTATGGTTGGAAAATCTTCCAACATACAACGATCCTCCTCCGCAAGCAAGCTTGGAATATGTTGAAAATTCAAGTTTCCACCTCCCCCTTCATTAGATAATAAATTAGAAAAAAATTGACAAGCTTCCTGAGCTATTGCCTCCTCATCAGATATCCAGTCTCCACTGAGCCCCTTTAATACGGTGGATAATAGTTTTCTTCCGTCTATCTGCAACAATAGAGTGGAAATATTTAGAATTTTTCTCACCTTCACGCCACCATTTTACCCTTGCCTTTTGAGACCAAAATTTTTCTTCAATGGAGATAACTTTATTAAGCTGAGCTCGAGTCTTTTGCATTAACTCAAGATTATTTGTGGAGTTATCCTCATCGAAAGCTTGTTCTGCCTCTTTGGCCTAGTTTCTCTACCTCTCTAACATTTTGAAAAATGTCTCCAAACATCTCCCGTGACCACAGTTGTAAACATTTTTTAACCTTTTTTAATTTTGCAACTAGTAACAACAGAGGTGATCCCAGACAATCATCCTGCCAACAGCTCTGAACAACTTCAAGAAAAACCTTATGCTGAGTCCAGAAATTTAAAAATCGAAATTGCTTAGGCTTACCATCTCTCTTAGTAGAAACTGAAACCAGTAACGGAGCATGATCAGATGGACATCGTACCAAGTGTTGAACTCCAACCAGCACATTTAATTTAGCATCGTTTGATTTAAGAGAGTCCTGTCTAATCTTTTCCAAACTCTGGCCTGCCCATGCCTATTATTACACCACGTATACGGAGAGCCACTAAAACCTGCATCACAGATTTGAAGATCATGCATAAATTCTAAAAAATCCACAGCCTCATTAACCTAAAAAGGACGGCCCCCTTTTTTTTCTTCTACATTTACAATCACGTTAAAGTCTCCCATAATCATCCATGGCATATCAGTTCTTGCATCATTTTTCAAAGAATCCCATGGGATTCGACGGTCTTCTTCCAAACACTTTGCATGAACAAAAGAAACCAAACATGTTTGCGAGAATAACGAACTCTGAACCTCCACAGATAGATGTTGAGTACTTTCGCTAACTAAATTCAATGAAATTGACCTACGAAAAAAAATCCAGATCGTGCCATCCCCATTATATATTCCTAAATCCATCCCCAACTTCATACAAATATATTCAAATCTTCTAGTATCCATTTTTGGTTCAGCAAGTGCAAGAAATTGAAGAGAATGCAACTTTATTAACTTTTTCAATCTATTCAAATTAGGAGCTCTTCCAACCCCCCGAATATTCCAGAACATGCACTTTATCATTGAGATAAAATTTCAAATGAATTATTTAAGGATTTGGTTTTAGATCGGAGGATTCTATCAGAAACCAAGAACCTAACACCCTTTTTACCTCAAGTAGGTTTCCTCCATTCAGCATTGATATCATCTCTAACATCCTCCATCCGATTGTAACTTGTTTCAAGGTTGCAATATTCTAAGTCTAACGCACAGCCAGATTGTTGTTTCGGACTAATTCATATTTTTTTTGTTCCAGAAATATAACTCTCCATGATGTATAACCTTGTAACTACTTCCTGATTATACTATCACTTGTGCAGAAGATTTATGAGTCAATATTTCCAACAAGTGGCCATAAAGGGATATACTCTCCTATTATGGAGTGGTGAATCCTATATTGATTACTCACTGTCTTTCCATGCTTCAAACTATACCCAATCTCTAACCTATGGGCTACCCTTTTACGAGCACTGAGGAATACTATGGTAATCTCAAGTCAAAGGATCACTTACACCATTGCCATTAAGAGCTCAACCATTGGCACTATAGTTGACACTCTTTGTAACACCCTAGAAAATGCACTCACAAGAGACATTCTTTTATTTAGGGTTAAGTGTTAATCCTTGATTTATTAGTTGGAAGATTTCTTGAGTTAATTAGGTTAATTAACTAAGATTTTCATTATTAAGTAGGACACCTAAGTACCAAATTTAGAATAATTTTATTGGACCATTAATTTATATTAGTGTTTAAATTTTGATTAGTTTATTCTACTATTTTCTAGTCTTTTGACTACTTAAACTTTAGCTCAATTTTTCTCAAAAATTTTTCTTATTCTCTTGCTTTATTTTCTTTTCTTGGCTGAAATTTCTTCTCTCTTTTCTTCTTCTCTTGGCCGAAAATTCTTCTTTCTTTTTCTTTTCTTCTTGGCCGAAAATTCTTTCTTCTTTTCTTCCTCATGGCCGGCTCTCCCTTCTCTTAATTTTCTCTCTTTTTGCTTTAATATTTATGCTATAATATTACTAATTACTAGGTGATAAAGAGAGTAAGAGTTCCACCAATTAAATTAATCCAAGTTAACCACTAATACCTAAAAAGCATAAACCCTACTTTGACTCTTGTTATGATTTTATTGGTTATTCTTTTTCTCACCTTTTTCTTTATTTCTTTTCTATTTTCCTAGCCTATTTCTCTCTCTTTTTCTTTCTTCTTGGCTCGAACCCCTTGCCCTCTCTTTTCCTCTCATTTTGCTCTCAACTTCTTGAAGCTCTCTCTCTAAATTTTGAGTAATTCCACCATAGAAAGTGAGCTTTTCTTCTTCCTAAGCAAGGATCTAAGCTTGTTTAAGGTATCTACTATGAACTTTTCCTACTAATTTCAAGTTTTAATTAGTCTTTTGTTCAAGTATAAAACTAGATTCTTGTTATTTCTACTTGAAGAATTTAGTTAGAATTGAAGATTTACTTGCTAGATAAAGTGTTCTTGTGGTTAGATAGACTAGTAAATAGCATTTAAACCTTGAAATCTCATGTGTTATATGTTACTTGGTTGAAGATTCTTGGAGTAGAACTCTTGAATTTGAGTAGAAATTTGAATGAATTTGAGTTTGAGTTGAACATAGAAGTTGTAGAACTTGTTGAAATATGGGTTGGTTGGTTGTTTTCTTGCAGGAAAAAATTTGGGTTAGTCCGATTTTAAGGGGAAATGCTGCCAAAATTTTGGTAGAATTAAAAGAAGAAAAATTGACAAGTGAGATTTTTAAACCTAGAATATGCTCAATTTAAGGAAGTTGATGTGCAGGAATTTTTAGAAAATGATCTAGTGATAGATTAAATTTTCTTAGAATAAGTAAACCCTAAACCCTAGAAACCCTAAAACCAAAACCCTAGAAATAAGTGGGGTATTTTCTTGAATTTTTCTTACTAAATTCACTAGGGTTTTAATCGGGTTTTCATTATATTATTTCTTTTAAATTTCAGGATCCGAAAACGAATCGCGACCGTATTACGAAATATTTTCTTAGGCATTTCAGGTGAGTGTCTCTATGTGTGCATGATGCATGAATTGCTTTGTCATACTTGAGAATGTTATATTAAGAAATATTATGCTATACTTGTAATTGTTATTTTATGACATGTGTTACTTGAGGAAAGATGTGTACTTTATCACATCTATTCCGCAATGTGTTACACGCTTTCATTATCCAATGTGTTACTTGTGCATGAGACTTCCGTGACTAACTTCACCGTTACTTCACGGATAGTCAACCCGGACAGGCTTGGGAGGATATAAGGTGCTGGGTGTTTTAGGGCGTGATGTTCTTTCCCTTATGAGTTGTGAATCCTCAAAGAGGCCAACTCCGGATTGAACTTTCTTGCGTGTTGGCCCTCCAGGGTTGAGATTTCTCCCTGGATGTGGTAGCCTGTACGGAGGTTATAAGGTGAATGGTGGTTAGGGTTCTTGCTTGATAATACTGGCATGACCTTTGATAAAGACCCGAGCTATTATCTCAGTTCTAACATCATGGTTACATGATCAGTACTTGCTCCTTCTGCGGTTAAGCTTGCTTCCGTAGTTGAGCCCTGTATCCGCCATTGACTACTTGTTAATTAAATTGTTCATAACTTGTCTACTTAATTTGTCAATTATTTTGTTCAATAAAATAATAGATTCTGGGTATGATTGCATGACTTGGACACTCACTGGGCTATTATAGCTCATTCCTTTTATTTGTTTTCCTTTACCCAGGTTCCTGAAAAATTAAAGCTGGATCGACCGGTTTTGAATATAATAGATGTCTTAGTTATTGTAATAGCCAAACTGCTTTGGGGTATCTTGGTGAAAATCATGTATATTATGACATGTAAACTTCTTGATGTTACTTGTACCTTTAAATTAAATCTTATGAATATATTTTATTTTATTCTATTTTTACCTCATTTTATTTGGAGTTAAGCACGCGTGTTATGTTCTGAGTGAAGGCTCGACTTGAGTCCTGGCGAGAGCTAGGCAGGTAGTCTGCTAAGCCCTTTGGTGCGCCTTTGGGTAAGGTGGGGCTGTCACACTCTTGGCGGATCAATCCAATGAACTTATTCCCAAACAAGCATCCACATACTAGCTTAAGTGTCACATACACCATAGTCTATGAGACCAACTACTACTTACCATAAGTAGAGGCAATGTATGTGCTAGTCTATCCGTATTAATGATGTCCAATCTCATTAATACTATGATTAAGGATATTTAAGAATATTACTTTAAGTAATAGAGTCTCATAATTGTAACTCCTACAATCTTGATTACACAGTCAACATTCTAAGGACTTTATCAAACAAACAAGTAATATGGAAATACAAGTATAGATGATAAAGAAGAATGCCACATGAATAATATAACACAAAAAAAGAGTATAAAGTGCCTTAAACCAACTTGGTTTTAGGGTATACATTAACCGTACCAGCTGCGAAAACGCTGCAGATTCTGTCTAGAAACTGCGCACATTTTCGTCCGTTGATCTCCTATGGTTTCTCAAAAATTCGAGAAACTGCGGACCAGCCCGATGGGAAACCGCACGCTGTTGGTCACGATATAATAGTGTTGAGGGCCTAGATATATGAGTTTGACTAGGTTGGTCAGTGTTATAGATGAAATTGTATTTCATAACTAGACAACTGTTCATTTTAGGTGTAAAAAGAATGGTAATAATTTAAAAGCTAATAACTACACTCCTTCTGTAAATTTAAGATTGCCTTGTGTTCTAAATTCTTTCTCAGATGAAGTGTTAAACAAGCTGCTTTTTCAAATTTGTTTGTACCATTTGATTTTCCCTTCATGTCTTGCATTTAGCTTTTGAAAAAGTTTTCTTCAAATCTTTTGTTGTATTGAGCAAATGATTCTTTGATGAGGCCCTGAAATAAATTACATTTCTTTCAAAGCCTGATGCTAGGTTTGTGTAATTGTAATTCTTTTCTGATGAGTTAAGGCAAATTCATATTGAATGAAAGAAAAACATTTTCCCGTATATTTTGATGGTGAAAATAAAAACGCCTATGATCTTTGGATGTCACCTTACTTGAAGCTAATGATTACTGCTTCGATATCTCTCTAGATTTCAAAATAATGCAAACTGTTAAGAACTATAGTGAAAAAAATCGTAAGCAAAGGGTGTACTAGTGGGGTCGTTGATTGTCGCATCCCGAAAAGACAATCCGGTCCGAGACCCTTTTCAACAAAGTAAGTTTTGGGAAAAACCGTGTGTGTTTGAAAAATCGAGTTTTAGTGAAAAAGTTCTATTTAGTAAAAAAATGGTATTTTAAAAGAAGATAGGGCCGGGACTAAAAAATGCGACAATTTTGGCCAACTAATTTTGAAAAAGGGTTTTATTTTGAAAAATGGAGTCACTACTTGGTACTGAGTTAAGGTGTACCAAGTCACCCGAAAAAATAGTTTAAACAAAACAAAAGTAAAATTTTAGAAGAATTATTTAAAACCCTTTTCTGACTCCGGTCTACAAAAAATGAGAGAAAAAGGTCCGGGAGTCACATTTGAAGAAAGGGAAGGCAAAGGCTTGCGCCTAACGCACCCTTTCAACCTAGCTGAGGCTAGTTGTGAGGTTTAATCAAATTTTCCTAAATTAACCCTAAATTCTATCACGTTTTGGATGTGTCTAAATGAATGCAAATCCTAAAATCTAAATGTGGGTATCGGGAGGGTCGGAATGTCTCGTCAAGGCTTGGTCGGAACTATCGCATTAATTGTGAAACCTGAGTTGAGAGCTCGAGGGAGTCACGAGTTTTATGCAAAATGTGATGCAAAAAGAAAAGAAAATAATAATATATAATAAGTGAAGAAAGAAGGTGGGTATGCAACATGACGGGTACGGGGGACTAATAACTCGTGACTGAATGTTTTTACTCACGGCCTATACGCCATCGCTTCCCACGTGAGTAGACGACTATTTCTAGTCGAATCACACAAATGTCCTAATTTCTAAATGAGATGCAACCTAAATGTCGTGCATTTTAAAATATGTCAAAATAATAATAATAATAATAATAATAAAATAAATAATAATAATAATAATAAAATCATGCCAAATGGAAAGAAAACTAAAAATATGTGAAATGAGATGTGAAATGCACACAAATGCACCTAATACTAAATGTCCTAAGGGTCTAGCATTGGACTAGCTCGTTCTAAAAATCCCACTAGCATTGGGCAAGCGGGAAAAGAAAGAAGCCACAACTAGCGTTGGACTAGTGTGGTGACGGAATACCATAAATCATGAATTAAATATTAAAGCATGAATTAAAAGCAAATTAAACATATAAAACATATAAGATCACGTAGGAGCACGTAACATATAAGCATAATATTCTAGATGCAAAATCCTAATGAAAGCGGTAAAGCACATAAGCACATAAGCATGCAAAAGCAAATAAACCCTAACTATTACACCGGGGGCTTTATTTACAATTTAAAAGGGGGAAAATTAAAAATGCCCTATCTATTACACTTTCTATCTAATTACACAATTTTGCTAAAATATGAGAAAAATAATCTAACCATTACATTGACTAACTAAATACAAAATATTATATTTTTCTAAAATGATAAAAGAAATTTAAAATTAGATAAATTAAATACGTAAATACGCAAAAATAAGAAATAAACAAATAATAATAATAATAAAACAACGCATAAAATCACATTGGGGCATATTGGAGCACATAAAGAGGAAAACAACAAGAAATCAGGATACCTCTTTGGAGACTCGGTATCAATGCTTAAGAAAATGAACACACATGTCAATGTATGGTGATATAAACAAATAAACACGAAGCATTAACAAAACTGGGATAAAATATAAACTCTTAGCAACTAAGGAGACTAAAATAAAATTCTATAAAGCTTGAAGGGTAAAATCAAAAATTTGCGCAAACATAAGGGATAGAAATGTAATTAAAGTAAAATGTGGGGGGGAGGGGCAAAGCAATGAATTTAATCAAGAGTGAAGCAATTTGCAATTAATTCAAAACATAATTGAAAGGAATAAAGCCTAGGGGGGCCAATTTATACTAAATAGGGACTAAAATGCACAAATTAAAAGTGTGTAAACAAAACAACGAAACTACCCAAGACTTCAGGGACTAAAACATAAAAAGAACAATTATGCACTAGTAAAATAACCAAAAAGCACTAACTGAATTCAATAAGTAATTTAAGTGTCCAGATTAACTTAATTAACTAAACTAATTAACCAAAATAATCAACTAAACCAACTAAAACAACCAAATTAAACTAAATCGAAAAATTAACTAAATTAAAGAAAACTAACTAAACTGAATTAAAACAAAAAACACACCCCTTCCTAAAATTTCTATTCGGTTTTTTCTTTTTCTCCCTCATCAGATTTCAATTTTCCCAAAATTTGTTAATTTCGCTCTCTCTCTCTTTCTCTCTCTCCCTCCTTCTTCTTCTTCAACTCTCTCAATTTCCAGACCACTCTATCTAATTTCTCTTCTCTGTTCTTCTCACCGTTTCTCGCTCAATCACTCCCTCTTTTCTTTCTTCCTTCTCTCCTTCTCTACTCACTCTCTCTGGTTCGTCCTTTTCTTCTCCCTTCTGTTCTCTCTCTCTCTCTCTCTCTCTTTCCGTTCTCTCTATTTGATTCTTCTCTCAGCTCGTCTTTTTTCTTTCTTTCTATTACTTTCTGATTTCCTTTTTTCCTTTAATTTTTTATTTTCCCTTTTTCTTTCTCTCTTCTCTTACCTCTGTTCTCTGCAATTCGTTTCTTCAATCACACACCCCCTTTTCTTGAACCGAATGCCCTAAATACAATTTTAAATTGAAAAATCAATATGCAAATGTGTCTGATAGAATTGGTTCGGATTTGTGGGTGGTGCGAATTGGGTGATGCAGTGGTGGTGATGTGGAATCTGATGGATGAAGATGCTACCACTGGTTGTTGGCTTGAAATTTCTATGTGTGATGGGTCAATTGGAATTGAAATTTTTCGGTTGACATTGGGTACATTTGGTTGGTTCTGTTTTATTTTCTGTAGGTGATCAATGATGGTTGGTGGTATTATTTAGGAATTTTGTTGTTGTTTTTCTTTGCAAGCAGTTGGGGGTGTGTGGTCTTGACGGTGCTGGTTGCAATTGAGAGGAGACAGCGATGCTGGTGGTGGCATGAAGTTGGGCAATGTGAGGAGATGGGTTACTGTGAAGGAGGCTTTGACAGTGGAAGTCTTTAATTTGGGCAAGGCAATTGGTGGTGAAATGGGTGATTTATGGGATTGTGATTTTGACAGTGGAATTGATGTTGCTGTGTAAATTTGGGCTGATGAACGATGAAGTTTGTGGATGATTTTGACTGATTGTGATTAGGGTGGACAGTGAATGTATGTGTGTGTTTTTTTCTGAGTGTCCATATGACTGATTGGGCGTGTATGTGTATGGCTGTGAGTGTGTTCCAATGGCAGGGGATTGAAAGTTTGGTGAATTTTGAGACGGCAGGGGGCTGTCTTGTTTTTGTTTTGCAAGTTATGTGGAAAGAGGTGATTCTATGACTTTGCTACGTTGTGGGGGAACGGTGATGTGTTTCTAGTTGTAATCTGACTGTATTGGGTAGTGATGGTAGAGGCGATGAGGTGGGATTACAGGTGGGTGATTGTGGGTTTGTAGGTTGTAGGTTGTTGTGTTTGGTTGTTGTTTGCTGATGCTTGGTGTTTGAAGATGGTAATAGTGGGGGTTGGCGTTGTATTTTGCTACAAAGATTGTGGGTTGTATTCTGTGATTGTGGGTTGATGATGGTAATAGTGCTATTGGTTTACTGGTGGTTGGAGGATGATTTTGGGTAGATGACGGTGGGTAAATTGGTGGTTTAATGGTGGAAGAGAGACGGTGGGGAAAGAAAAACTTATGAGAAGAAAGAAACAAACCCAGAAAAATAAACCCAGGAGCAAGAACAGCAAACAGGAACGACATTGAAGAAACATCCAAAATAAAAACTCAATCCAAAATTCTAAATAATAAATAAAAACATAATCAGCTTCATATAATGAAAAGAAAATGGATTAAAACAAATATGAAAGAAAATAAGAAATTACCTTTTTTTGAGGCTGGAACTTAATCTGGTGATGAAGATGAATCTGATGATGAGGTGAACAGTAACTCCACTTCTTGAGAGAAATGGCAGATAGTGATGAACAGTATATGGAAAATGGAGATGACGGCAAGTGTGTGTTTTTAGGTGTATAGTATGTGTTTTAATCTAAAAATCACAAAAGCAAAAGTGTTTTAGGGTTTTTCAATTTTTTTATTCTTTCTTTTTTCTGATTAAAGGGGTATTTATAGGCTACTTGTCTTGTTGGCCAAGAATGTTATAAAATAACGAAAACGCCACCGGTATTAAAAATGTTAATTTTATTAAAAAAATATTTTTTAACCCGAAAATTAAAAATTAATACAAAGAATCTGACAGAAATCTCTAAATTTTCAAAAAGAATTCATAGTAGATTTCAAAAATAAAAACTAGAGCTCAAAACTGATAAAAACGTGCTCGGGGTGTAAAATGACGATTTTGCCCCTAGACAACGAAAATACATAAAAACTAGATGTTAGCCTCAAAAAATTATCAAAAATTAACAGTAAGCTTCAAACGTTAGAAAATGCCTTTTTGACTCAAAATTTGACAAAAAATGAATTTAAGTTGTAAAATGACGATTTTGCCCTTGAACAAATAAAATTTACAGAAAAATAGCTATTAACTTCAAAAAATTACCAAAAATTAAAAATAAGCTTAAAAGACTGGAAAATGCATTTATGACTCAAAATTGGTGAAAAATGAATTTAAACTGTAAAATGAAGATTTTGCCCTCGGACAACGAAAATTCACAGAAAAATAGTTATTATCCTCAAAAAATTATCAAAAATTACAAATAAGCTTAAAACACTAAAAAATGCATTTTTGACTCAAAATTGGTGAAAAATAAATTTAATTTGTAAAATGACGATTTTGCCCTTGGGCAATAAAAATTCACAGAAAAAATAATAATCGTGTCTGAAAAAATCCAAAAAATTTAGAAACATGTTTAAAGAATTAGAAAAATGAATTTGGAACTAAAAATGAGCTAAAATGGTATTCGCGAGGCGAAATTACTATTTTGCCTTTGTGCTGGTAAAAATATAAAGAATATCAATTAAATCCAAAAAAATCATAAGAAATTAACAAATTCACATAAAGTAAAAATATGAATTTAAAACCCCCAAAAGCTGATAGAAAATTTACATATAAAATTACTATTTTACCTCCTAAATTATTAAAAAATTAAAATTTGTCCCAAAAAGTGCAAACATGCCCTGCCAACGTTTGAAAATAAATTGTGTGTCAAAATTTGGTGTCTATAGTTTGCCCCTCTTTGTCGAGAATCTCGTAGAAATTTCAGACAAAGACGTAGACCACATCAAATTTTGACTCACCCAAATGTGAAAACCGACATTGATGTAAACAAAACATCTAGTCATGCATAATGCATAAATGTGATTGGATGTAACTAATGATTAGCGAACATATATAAAGACGTGACCGAGCTCCCCAATAGCTGCCTACGTATCCCGGTGAAGGGAATCAGGTCAAACGTAGTTCAGAACAAGTGAACTGAGGATGCGAAACACAATTGTAAAAGATAATACAAGAATTCAAAATTTTTCAAAACTTGTGAGCAAAACAAAGGAAGAAGTGCAATATTTGAATCGCTAAACTAAAACAACCTAAACCGAGTCTAGGATTTTGGACCAAATAAATGCAACCATTATGGGTTGCCAAAAATAAAATGCAGGGTCTGGGTTGCTAGACAAAATGAACAGAAAGCGAGTCCAAGCTACTGGACAAAATAAATTCATAAACTAAATGCAAAAAGCGATGCCCGAGCTGCTGGACAAAAAAAATTCATAAAGTAAATGCATAAAGCAGTGCCCAGGCTGCTGGACAAAATAAATTCATAAACTAAATGCAAAAAGCGGTGCCCAGGCTGCTAGACAAAATAAATTCATAAAGTAAATGTAGGCTCAGAAAAATTCAACCAAAAAACGTTCAATTTTACTCTCATTTTTTTTGAAACACCAGTTAAAATAAAAATAAAATTTGCCCCAGTATCAATTTCTCACAAATTTGAAAATCGCCCATTTCAATAATTTGGCTCTATGTGAAAACATTAAAATCTTTTTGAAATCAATCTTTTTGAAAAGAGAAGCTTTGCCTCTGTATGAATTAAGTAAAATCATTTTGAAACTCACCTTTCAAAATTGCCCCAGTATAAATCAGCTTTTCACAACATTTTACCCTAATCCCACAACATAAAAAATTAATATCAACAGAATCAAAATTTTTCTAAAAAAATTTTGCCCCAGTGTTAATTTGAATGCAACCTTTAAATTGAACCGTGCCATTGACCAAACCATCAGTAACTGAAGAGAATTATCCCAGTTTTCATCCTTGATGAAGGCCTCAAGTGGTAGTAGCGCGCCCCTGTGACAGCCCCACCTTACCCAGAGGCGCACCAAAGGGCTTAGCGGACTGCCTGCCTAGCTCTCACCAGGACTCGAGTCAAGCACGCATTAAAATTCGTAAGTGATGGTAATTCAGTAGAAAACTCATAGATACCAACTGTGACAGTATCTCAGGGTCACATAAAATTCAAAACTTAAAAGTAAAAGTACTGGTTTAGCAGTTCACATCATATACGTTCATTAATACAATAATATCTCAAGCAGTCTTCTATCAAAATCCTACCAAAATCTACCCTTGAATCCTCACCACCGATTTTAGAGATAGGAGCCTGTTTAAGGAAAACAAATAAAATAGGGTGAGCTATAATAGCCCAGTGAGGTTCCCACACATGCAGACACGGAGGCAAACCAAGAGAGAATAAATAAGCAAATAACATGTGTCGCAAAATCACATAGGAAATAATTAAGTAAATAATTATTTAAACAAGGGAGGATACGTCACGACTACGGGAGCAAGTACTGATCATGTAACCATGATGTAGAACCTGAGATAGTATTTCGGGTCTGGATCACAGGTTCTACCTGCATTATCGAGCAAGAGCCCTGACCACCATTCACCTTATATCCTCCGAAAACCGCCACATCCAGGGTGAGATCTCAACCCTAGAGGGCAAACAAGCAAGGAAGAAAGTTCAATCCGGAGTTGGCCTCTTTGAGGATTCACAACTCAAGGAAAGAACGTCATGTCCCTAAAACACCCAGCACCTTATATCCTCCTTTGTACAACCGGCCTGACTACCGCGGTACACCCACGGAAGTCTAGCCAACAAGTTTAATTTAATCGAAAATTCACAAACAATTATATCCACATTTGATAGAAATTGTGCATGTAACAAATTACGGGATAAATGTGATAAAGTACACACTTTCCCTTCATATAGTACATTGTAACAATTCATGAATATCAAGTACACATAGAATTAACATAGAGAATTACCATTTATCATGCATCAAGTAAAGGGACACTCACCTGGATCGCTTAAGAAAATATTTCGTATAATGGTGGAGGTTCACTTTCGGATCCTAGAATTTACAAGAAATAATCTAGTGAAAACCCTAAGTAAATTAGCAAGAAAATTCAAGAAATAACCTAATTATTTCTAGGTTATAGATTTCATCCACCATCTTTCCTTCTTTATTTCTACTGAAATTTCGGCAGCATGAACCCTTAAAAATCGGACTAAACCAAAATTTTCCCTGCAAGAAAAACAGCCATCCAACCCAATTCAACAAGTTCTACAACTTCTATGTTCAATTCTAACTCAATTCCAATTTTCTTTGTTAACTCATGTTTTCAAGTTTACCAACTAGGGATATTCAACAGTACATAACTTCCAATTGATATGTCGTATGAGAAAAGTGATTATATGGATAGAAACTATATTCTAAGGGCTAAAACTTTCATGAAGAGCATCATGTCAAATTCTAACAAAAATCATTCCAAAATCGGTCCACAACCTAGTGTTTCATCAACCCAAATCTGCACAGGGTTGGTTTTTGGCCAAGTTCATGCCATTGCTGGGATCAATCCATCAATGAGCCAGGAAATTGTGATTATATGGTTTGAAAGTACGTTTCTAGGACTACAATTTTCGTGAAGATCATCAATCCAAATTCTAACTAGAACAAGTTCAAAATCAGCCCCCAAGTTGGCTCATCATCAAAACTGTTTACGCAGAACCGAATTTTCAGCCCAGTTTGCAAACTTTCTGCGATTAATACACAATGAACCACAGTGCAAGCTTTACACCGTTTGAAAGCCCTATGAATCTAGTTTCTAAAACAACAAGAATCATTCGAATCCAAGTTATCTACACCAAGTTATGAAAGTTTTACTAAAACTGGTCCAGCATGACTGTTCAAGTATTTTTCAGTTCAAGCTTAAATCTTCAAATACTACTATCAAATTCTTAGTATAAAACTTGAACAAAACTAAATAAAACTTGAAAGTAATAGCAAAAGTTCATAGTACATACCTTAAACAAGCTTAGAACTATGCTTAGGAAGAAGAAAAGCTCACTTTCTATGGTGGAATTTGTCTAAAATTGGAAAGAAAGCTCCAAGAAAATGAAGAACAAAAGAGGGTAGAGAGAGGGGCTAGGGAGTTCGGCCAAGAGGGAGGAAGAAAATGGGAGAAAATTCAGTCAAGAAAGTATAAAAGAAATAAAAGGATAATGGAAGAAAGTGCAACCAATCAAAGCTAGACAAAAGTCCTCTTAGGGCTTAGATATTTTGAGATAATAGTCACTAGGTGGTTGAATTTGATTAGTGCAAATTTTAATCACTTTTCACTTAATAATTTGCAAGTCTTATGACTTAAATTTTTAAAACAAAAGAGAGGAAAAAGAGAGTAGGGAGGGCCGACCAAGGTGAGAGGAAAAGAGAGAAAAATAGGTCAAGAAAATGGAAGAGAAATAAAGAAAATAATGGAGAAAAGGATGACCAATTATAACAAGACAAGAGTCATGTAAGTTTGTATGCTTTTAATGAAATGTTGGCTAACTTGGTTAAATTTGATTTGTGAAAATATTAGTCACTTATCCCCTAGTAATTTGCAAGACTTTATGGTACAAATCTTAAAACAAAAGAGTGAAAAGAAATGAGAGAGAGAGGGCCGGATTTAGAGAGAGAAAAGCAAGAGAAATTAGTGAAATTTTTAGGTCAAAATAGTGAACTAAAACTCACTTAGTCAATAGTCTTGAAAATGATAAAGTTAGTTAGTCAAAATTAAACACTATTATAAACTAATGATCCAATGAAATTAATCCAAATATAGTACTTAGGTGTACCACTTAATAATGAAAGAATCTTATTTAGTTTAACTAATTAACTTAAGAAATCTTTCAACTAATAAATCAAAGATTATCACTAAACCCTAAATAAAAGAAATTCCTTAATAAAATGCATTTCAATTTTTGCCCTTTCTTTTCTCACTCTTCTTTTTTTTTTCTACCAATAAGCATAATATGAATTATATGAATTTTCTGGGGCGTCACAGCCCCTACCTGTAAAAGAAAACAAGCAGCTATATTGCAATATATTGCCACCACATGGTGATTCCTTACTCCGCTAGCACGTATAAACATGAGAATTGCCATTTGTAAAAGCTGATACCGTTTCGTGCTTCACTTTCTATCAATTTTCGATTCCAACAGATCATGATTCATGGTTCCAATCATATCCATATTGTCTTTCCACCCTGTATACTACAAACTTCTGATAAATTTAGGATCGCCGTTACTTTTATTCCAAGTTCAAACAAATCAAACAACAAATTTTCAATAATAAATTAGTGAGGAAGTACTTTACATGCAGTATGGTATGGGAAATCCTATACCATAAATATTATTTCAAAATGAAATGTGTGAAGCTTTTGATTTTAATGACAAAAAACCAAAAATAAAAATAAAAGATAAATTGTTACGCTTTATTGAAAAATGAACTTTTGGACGACAGCTCTGAAACATCTGCTATTTTGATCCTTTGGATGTCATTCTAATTGAACTTCCATAATTGCCACAAGATGATCAATATAGAAGAAAAATCTCAAGTAACCATGGCCACTAGCTTCCACGAAGAACTCCACGTTCCATGCACAGATAACTTATTTCCTCACTTGTGAGCCTTTATTCGTGGTCACCCGACCTCAGCGACCTTTCGGGTTTTCACTGAGGTTTCCCCATCCCATTTTATTTCTTTTTTTTTCCCTTCTTTTTTCTTCTCTTTTTTTTTTTCAGGCGCCCTTTCGAGTTTTCACCTTTTTTTTTTAGGCGCCCTTTCGGGTTTTCACCTTTATAGAGGAAAAAGAAAACAAGCAACATTCAAGTCTTAATCAATCGTCTCCCTTTTCATAAAATCAGATTTGGCATTAAAATATTTGGCATCAGTAAGACAATCCTCCCTTGATTGATTAGGGATGGATATATTAACATCATATGCCCTATTGATTTGCAAATTTTCATTTCAAAAATTTATCACAAAATAAAGACGGAGGTCCGTAACATTCTTGGCTTTTGTAACGAGGTCAGGTAAGGTGCTCGAAAGGTTAAGGCTAGAAAATAGAATTTGTGAAAGGGTTGATTATCTTCAGGTCACATTTTTAGAATGACTTCATCCCAAATTTATTCCTTGATTTTTTGGGATTATTTTTAAAAATTTGGCCTAGTTTATCACTTTCGCGTGGGGTTTTCTTTTTATATCATTTTTACTTTCTCTCTTCTTTTTTTAACCAACAGTTAATTAAAAAATAAAATTTGCCCCAGTGTGGGGTGCGACCATCAAGTGGGTTATGAAACGAAATTTATAGATTCTGAAGGCTCAAAAGGAGAAGACTAGGAAAAAATGTTTAAGGGAAAAGAAAGAAGGCCCGCCTTTGACTCGTCTTCTTTTGCAATAATTTTTAAAAGAAAACTCACCAATCAAATAAAAAACCTTTTTACCATGTCTGAATTGATGATCTGGGGAAACACTTGACCATCCATTTCTGTCAGAACAAAGCCTCCTCCTGATAGTACCCTTTTTACAATGAATGGACCTTGCCAATTTGCAGCAAATTTGTCCTTAGCTTCTTCTGGATTTGGAAGGATTCGCTTCAAGACTTTATCCCCCACCTCAAATAGATGCGACCTGACTTTCTTATTGTAAGCACGAGCCATTCGTTGTTGGTAACATTGGCCATGACAAACAGCATTCAACCTCTTCTCATCAATGAGCGCCAACTGTTCATGGCATTCCCTTAACCACTCAGCCTCTTCCAATTGGGCTTCCATTAGAATGCGTAAAGAAGGAATTTCTACCTCTGCAGGTAAAACTGCCTCTATTCCATATATAAGAGAATAAGGAGTTGCCCCTGTTGAAGTTCTAATTGCTGTTCTATAGGCCAAAAGTGCAAAGGGCAACTTTACATGCCAATCTCGATGAGTGTCAATCATCTTTCGAATGATTTTCTTCAAATTCTTATTAGCAGCTTCAACGGCACCATTAGCCTTAGGCCTGTAAATAGCAGAGTTTCTGTGCTTTATCTTGAATAGACCACACAATTCATCTACCATGTCGTTATTGAGATTCTTTGCATTGTCAGTGATGAAAGTTTTGGGCACACCAAAATGACAAATGATATGATTTTTAAGAAAATCTGCTACTACCTTTTTGGTCACTTGCTTGTAAGATTCTGCTTCTAACCACTTGGTGAAATACTCAATCGCCACCAAAATGGTTGCCCCCAGACCAGGGCTTCAAACTCAATACAAATGGATGTTCAAAGGGTAATCCGGGAGAGTGTGGAGAGGGTGGACTTTTTAGGGATTCTAATGGTAAGGTGATTTTTGGCTTTGTAAGTTTTTTTGGTAGGGGAACTAGCTTGGAGGCTGAATTGCATGCGGTATTATTTGGCTTGCACCTATGTGTCGAACGTGGTTTTCGGGATGTGCATGTGGAATCGGATTCTCTAACTCTGGTACAAATGTTGGAAGGGAAGGCAACTTGGCCGTGGTACCACAAAAAATGGATGATAAAGGTTAAACAGTTGCAGCAAAATGTCAAGAATATATCTCATTGTTACAGAGAAGCGAACCAACTAGCAGATAGATTATCAAAGGAAGCCGTTAACAGGAGATCTACTAAAATTTTTCTCAGTTTCTCAGAATTGCCTAAGGAAGCTAGAGGGGCTGTTAGATTAGATAAGCTTGGTTTTCCAAACTTTCGTTTTTGTTAATTAGTTTTTTATTATTTTTCCAAGTTAATTCTCTTTAGTACGTTTGACGATGTAATCAATGGAGGTTAGGTATTATGCCCCCCTCTACTCTAAATTCTTTTATTAGTAATAAAATTTTGGGAGTAGCGACCCCCCCTGTGAACAGGGTTAGCTTATAAAAAAAAAAAAAGAGTGGCTGATAATCATCATCTATGGGATTTTTTGCCAAATGATTTGCTATGGCTTGTCCTTTTACTGCCTTTTGCATGGTGAAGACAATATCGAACTCTGAAAGCATCATTTGCCATTTAGCCATGCGTCCAGTGGACATCAGTTTTTCCAACAAGTATTTTAAAGGATCAGAATGAGAAATGAGGTAAGTGGTGTGATCAAGAAGATAGTGCCTGAGCTTTTGAGTAGCCTAAGCTAGTGCACAACACAACCTTTCCAAGAATGAATAATTCATCTCATAGGCCGTGAACTTCTTGCTCAAATAATATATTGCTTGCTCCTTTTTTCCCGAATCATCATGTTGGCCCAAAACACAACCTATTGCTCCGTCTAGCACTGAGAAATACATGATAAGTGGTCGGCCTGGCTTTGGTGGCACTAAAACAGGAGAATTCAACAGATAATCCTTAATCTTATCAAAAGCTTGCTGACAATCCTCATTGCAGTCCATTGGGGCATTCTTCCTTAATAACTTAAATAGTGGCTCACAAGTGAGGGTTAGTTGAGCAATGAATCTGCCAATAAAATTAATTTTTCCCAAGAAACTCTTCACATCTTTTTGCGTCTTTGGAATTGACATATCCCGTATGGCTTTTATCTTTGTGGGATCTATTTCAATACCTTTCTTGCTTACAATGAAACCCAACAATTTCATTTATAGCCGGCCTTCCCTGAGAAGCGACATCCCACACAAAAGGTTCTACTGCGTGGTTATGAGGTGCTTGATAATTAGGTCGGACATTTGGGTTGATTTGTGGGTGAGATTGAGGAAGTGGATGGTTAGGTAGGTTCATTTGAACAAAGTTTGGGCGCACAGGCAGCAGGTCAGGATTGGTGTGAGTAGAGGGTCCTTCAACCGGATTGGTAAAAGGTGGGAGGGAAGCGGTTTGCACATTGGACGCAAAAAGCAATTGGTTAACCTGTTCAGGGGAATGGTCAACTATCGGCACTGAATTGTTCGGTACACCACCACTGCTGTTTGCAACCAGTTGGTCAATGACATGCCTCTATAATGCCATTTCTGCACTCAAATCTTTAAACTTGCCCAATACTTAGCTCAACTGAGCCCCTAGTACAGAGAAATCCACTGTCATTGCTTGATTCATTCTTTTTGAAATATCTGGATTGGAAATCATGTTTATACGGCTTTGCAATTGGCGGGTACAGTACCATGTCTGAATGGGGCTTCTATAAAAAGAAGCTATGATTCCAAATACCTAAAATGCATATTGGAGGGAAAATTAATTCAGTCGTCGTTTCATTATTGGTACTGTCAAAATTTATTGTTTAATAAAAGAAAAAAGAAAAATATTGAAGTTAGTAAGTGTATAAAAAATTTCAATGCATGTCCTAGGGGGAACCCTTATTATGTCAAGGGTAGGCCTAACATGAAATGCAATCCTTTAGGGCGAGACCCTCCTTTCAATATCTGAACAGGATGAATTTTATCTCCAAAAGAAATAGCCTTTTCATTTCTTGAGTCAACTTTCATTCAACTTGAACATTAAAAGAAAAACACTTCACTATTTTCATTGCCAATCCAATACAAGAGAGTACATCATTCTGTCAACTCATCTACACATTCTAAGACTTTCTTCAGTTGGTCTTCCAAGCGCTGAGCTTTGCTGTGGTCTGGCTCCCAAGAGTACCTGTTCATCGTGTGATTGATGCCGTCTTTCAACTTCAAGCATTTTCTTTTCTTCTCTCGCAACTCTCGTTTTGCTTCCGTGTAAAGTTGTTTAACAGACTCATATGCCTTTTCCTTCTTCTTGAAACTCTGCTTCTCTTGTATCAGTTCACGATCCTTCATTTCTAACAGGGTTCTTAATCGAGCAATCTCTTCAACAGGATCAATGACAACTTGCCTTGTTGAAATGTTTTGATTGTAGAGCCACATCTCATACTGTGGAGTGGTTACAGAAGTAACCTTGTTTTTTGCATCGAATGGGAGATTTTGGTCTGTACATTGACTTTCCCATGCTTTCGTAATTTCTGATTTTCTAGGAATCTCTGTGGAACAATTTCCTTTGTCAAAGATAATGAGGAAGTCTGATAAATCAGGTATCGGCGGTAATCCCTAAATATGCCCTAACTGTCGAAGGAATCTTTTCGGAGTGTAAGCCGCAATGCCCTGAGTCCCCAGTAGTGGTATGAAATCAGCCAACTTACTACGGAGCCGCTTTGATGCCGTCTATCCAATCCAAAACCCATTAGATCCTTTGATCAGGTATCGTCATCAAAAGGTCTAGACATTTTGACGCCGTTCTCATTGGGCTGTTTCTATCAATCCTTTTATGATGAGTGACTATCCAATTATGTCCGATCAGCGGCAAGCAGTGAGGGATAGACGGGTACCTGTTGAAATGTTCCATTGCCCAAATATGCAGAATTCTGTTAGACGCATGAAAGAAGTTTGTTCCTTTCTGGCAATTAGTGCAGGCAACAAATATATCTGCTAACACAGTAGGCACTATGGAAGCTCTCTGACCCCTGATCCCGAAGAAAAGATTGAATATAAGTTTGGTTATCTTGAAGCTAATTTTCTTGTCTTCTCTCGAAAACAAGTAAATACCTACCATGACAAACCCGTATACCTAAACTCTCTTTTGTGCCCATGCCATCTTGGATGCTAGTGTGAAATCCCTTGGATACTTGTCAAACCCGTCTTTGTCTGCAAATCTATCAAACAAGAACTTTACGCTTATGTTCTGATCAGAATTTTGCACTGCAGACTCCTTCAACCCTGCGAAACGGCAGAACTCAACTTTTCCAGAAACATATGGAAAGATCACGGTCGTCTGTTCCACTAGAAAATTAAGTAGGCCGGCTACCTCTTCAATCGTAATGGTCAATTCCTTGTCTCTAACCCTAAACGCTGAGCAATCAGGGTCCCATAGATGAATCAGAGCTTCTACCAAACATTCGTTTGTCTCTATTTCCTTAAAATCACCAATAGGCCCTAAAAATGCTACTACTTGGTTGATCTCACTAGGAAGAAGAAGCTTTGGCCACTTTCGAACCTCTGGCGGGATTGTCAACATTTGCTTAATGCATCGTGGGGTACTCATGCTGATTCAAAAATACAATATGATCAAATTACCTTACCTAAGGTCTCGCCCACCAGGATTTACTGAAATTTAAACGTGCAATGTCTTTTCAGGGTTACGTACCCAAGACTAAAGGATGGCTTTGCTATTCATGGGATTCCCGAAATGGCATTCCTTCTAGGGTTTATGCATGATGCCAGTTTATTAAAACAAGTTAAAATATGCGAAAATGCTAAATTTAAGATATGTCGTAAAATATTTTTTTTAAATCTAACAATGATGCAAAAATTTCTTTGAGAAAGACGGACTATAAACTGTACAAAAGAAATTATTGACTCAAAAAATATTTGATTGAAAAATCGAACCTCCAAAAGGTTATGGGACACAATATCGAAAGAAATAAAAATCATGACTTTATATAGAGATGTACAAGTCAAAAAATGTCAGTTTATTAAAGTATGATAATTTTTTTTAAAATCATTTTTTTTTTGTGCAATGTGGGATGGAGGGTGGGGGATATGGTAAAAATGACGCATTATTTTTATTTTTATTATTTTTATATTTTTATTTATTTTTGAAAAAATAAATGCAAACTATGCAAAAGTTCGACCATTGGAAGGCAGTTATTGACTTTGAAAAGGATTAGTTTGGATAAAACTGACAAGTATAACAAAATGAGTAAACTTTGAAAAAGATTTAAAATTACACCTCTTATTTAGAAAAAAATGTGCAAATTGAAAGATTAGATTTTTTGAGATTTTTACAAAAATTTACAACGACTTGACCCTTGGGTATTTTGTTTACAATCCATCTTTCTCAAGGAAATTAATTATGAAAATAAAATTTAAACGTGCTAAAATAGGGTTGGCTTCCTATGAGAGCACCATGCCAGGGCACTTTATTCGATAGTTGTGAATGCAATCAAAGAATAAGAAAGAACACGTTAGTTTAATCAACAAATATCATATAACACATCGATAAAGCAAATAGCAATAATCAATACAACAAAAAAAGTAAAGGGGTGGATTCCCTCCTCTCGTGCCTGATGTACCTAGTAGGGTAAAGCTGACTCTATTCTAGGTTATTCTACATGGATGCATGAGGTTAGGGTCACTAATGCATCTAGACTCAATTAAGGCTTCAGTTCCTGAACCTTCAGACTGAGAGATCCAAAAAGTAATAAGCCCGTCAATTCCAAGGATCCCAAGTCGGTGGTTCGAGTGATTCCCTAGACACTACTACGCGCACGTCGAGCCACGGCTACATGTCCTAGCGAATTGATTTTTAAAGCCCAAATCTCAAGACTTGTGGACTCAAGCCGAGAGTTTGGGTGATCTCCTAGAAAATGTTACGTGCACGTCGTGCCACGGTCACACATCTAAATAGGTCGATCCTAATTCCTAAAGGGACGGGTGGGTGACAATCACCAAAAAGAAAAAAAAGGTAAAAACATTGAATGCACGTATGGAGTGCTTCTTATGAGAGGAATGAATGCAATATTAACATGCGTGAGCTTTAAGGGTGACTGATCCCCTCCCCAAATGCAAGTGCGGTCGAATAAAGTAATAACAAGTAAACATACATCACATAAGTAGCCGAGAGACGGGAAGTGCGTGAGATGCAAAAGAAAAACCTAAAAACTTAGAAAAATAAAAATGCAATCCTGACATCCAAACACGATGGAATAGAAGGGTTAAATAAAGAAAAGGTGATTAAGCCTAATGCTCGAACTCCCTAGTGATCCCCAGTAGAGTCACCAAAATCCTGTCGCGTCCTAAAAAAATCGTAAGCAAAGGGTGTACTTTTGGGGTCGTTGACTGTCGTGTCCCGAAAAGACAATCCGGTCCGAGACCCTTTTCAACAATGCATGTTTTGGGAAAAACCGTGTGTGTGTGAAAAATCGAATTTTAGTGAAAAAGTGCTATTTAGTAAAAAATAGTATTTTAAAAGAAAATAAGGCCGAGACTAACAAATGCGATAGTTTTGGCCAACTAATTTTGAAAAAGGGTTTTATTTTGAAAAATGGAGTCGCCACTTGGTACTGAGTTAGGGTGTACCAAGTCACCTGAAAAATCGTTCAAACAAAACACAAGTAAAATATTAGAAAAATTATTTAAAACCCTTTTCTGATTCTGATCTACGAAAAACGAGAGAAAAAGGTCCGGGAGTCACATTTGAAGAAAGGGAAGGCAAAGGCTTGCGCCTAAGGCACCCTTTCAACCTAGCTTAGGCTAGTTGCGAGGTTTAATCAAATTTTCCTAAATTAACCCTAAATTCTATCGCGTTTTGGATGTGTCTAAATGAATGCAAATCTTAAAATCTAAATGTGGGTATCGGGAGGGTCGGAATGTCTTGTCAAGGCTTGGTTGGAATTATCGCATTAATTGCGAAACTCGAGTCAAGACCTCGAGGGAGTCACGAGTTTTATGCAAAATGTGATGCAAAAAGAAAAGAAAATAATAATATATAATAAGTGAAGAAAGAAGGTGGTTATGCAACATGACGGGTACGGGGACTAATAACTCGTGACTGAATGTTTCTACTTGCGGAGGGGGGAACGGCCTGTACGCCACCGCTTCCCATGTGAGTAGATGACTATTTCTAGTCGAATCACACAAATGTCCTAATTTCTAAATGAGATGCAACCTCGATGTCGTACATTTTAAAATATGTTAAAATAATAATAATAATAATAATAACAATAATAATAATAATAATAAAATCATGTCAAATGGAAAGAAAACTAAAAATATGTGAAATGAGATTTGAAATGAACACAAATGCTGTGATAGCCCCACCTTACCCAGAGGCGCACCAAAGGGCTTAGCGGACTGCCTGCCTAGCTCTCGCCAGGACTCGAATCACGCACTCACACAACCATCCAAGCATACTTATCTCAAAATAAAATAAAATAAAACAAAATACACTCATATTTTTTAACTTAAAGGTACAAGTAACATCAAAAGTTTACATGTCAATATACATGATTTTCACAAGGATAGCCTAAAACAATTTGGCTATTACAATAACTAAGACATCTAGTATAATCAAAATCAGTTGATCCAGCTTTAATTTTTCAGGAAACCTGGGTAAAGGAAAACAAATAAAAGGAATGAGCTATAATAGCCCGGTGAATCCCCAAGTCATGCAACCATATCAAGATCTCATTTATTTTATTGAATAAAATAATCGACGAATTAAATAAACAAGATATGAACAATTTAATTAACAAGTAGTCAAGGGCGGATACAAGGCTCAACTACGGGAGCAAGCTCAACCGCAAGAGAAGCAAGTACTGATCATGTAACCATGACGTTAGGACCGAGATAATAGCTCAGGTCTTTATCAAAGGTCATGCCAGTATTATCACGCAAGCCCTAACCACCGTTCACCTTATAACCTTCGTACAGGCTACCACATCCAGGGAGTAATCTCAACCTTGGAGGGCCAACACGCAAGAAAGTTCAATCCGGAGTTGGCCTCTTTGAGGATTCACAACTCAAAAGGGAAAGAACAACACGCCCTAAAACACCCAGCACCTTATAACCTCCCAAGCCTATCCGGGTTGACTATCCATGAAGTAACGGTAAAGTTAGTCACGGCAGTCTCACGCACAAGTAACACGTTGAATAGTGAAAGCATATAACACATTACGGAATAGATGCGATAAAGTACACATCTTTCCTCAAGTAGCACATTTTATCACATAATATTTGCAAGTGTAATATAATATTTACAAGTGGAACATAACATTTCATGCATCATGCACACATAGAGACACTCACCTGGAATGCCTAAGAAAATATCTCGTAAAATGGTCGCGATGCGTTTTCAGGCCCTGAAATTTAAAAGAAATAATATAATGAAAACCCGATTAAAACTCTAGTTAATTTAGTAAGAAAAATTCAAGAAAAATACCCCACTTATTTCTAGGGTTTTGGTTTTAGGGTTTCTAGGGTTTAGGGTTTAGGGTTTACTCATTCTAAGAAAATTTAATCTATCACTAGATCATTTTCGAAAAATTCCTACACTTCAATTTCCTTCAATTGAGCATATTCTAGGTTTAAAATCTCACTTGTCAATTTTTCTTCTTTTAATTCTACCAAAATTTCGGCAGCATTTCCTATTAAAATCGGACTAACCCAAATTTTTTCCTACAAGAAAATCAGCCATCCAACCCAATTTCAACATGTTCTACAACTTTTATGTTCAATTCAAGCTCAATTTCAATCAAGATTCCACTAAATTTCAAGAATTCTACTCCAAGAATCTTCAACCAAACTGTAACATCCCGCGTTTGGGCTGACCCAATAACTTTTTGAGCTTTAAACTACGGGCTCAAAATGCTTAAGCCAAGTTATTTAGTAGCCCAAACTTAGGATGTTATATACAAATCATTTTCTTTTCTTCCCACCAATGTGGGACTTTTTGAGAGGTCTCACATTCACCCCTCCTTATCAGGCTTTGCGTCCTCGCAAAGCCCAATCCATATCATAATCCGGACTGTCCACTCGGTTGTATTGGATTCTAGAGGTGGCTCGTACGGGCTCTAGAGGTGGCTCCCGCCCTCAAGTCGACGTAGCACTTAGCCCCGCACAGCACTTAGTTCCTCTACTTCCTTTGCGTAGTCCGACCCAATACCATAGGCCCAGTCTCACCTCACGCAAAGACAACACGAGGTTCGCTCTGATACCATTTGTAACTTTTCCTACTAATTTCAAGTTTTAATTAGTCTTTTATGCAAGCTTAAACCTAAATTCTTGTTGCTACTACTTGGATAACTTAGTTTGAATTGGAGATTTACTTGCTAGATAAAGTGTTCTTGTGGTTAGATAGACTAGTAAATAGCATTTAAACCTTGAAATTTCATGTGTTGTATGTTGTTTGTGTAACATCCCGCGTTTGAGCCTGTAGTTTAAAGCTCAAAAAGTTATTGGGCCAGCCCAAACGCGGGATGTTACACAAACAACATACAACACATGAAATTTCAAGGTTTAAATGCTATTTACTAGTCTATCTAACCACAAGAACACTTTATCTAGCAAGTAAATCTCCAATTCAAACTAAGTTCTCCAAGTAGTAGCAACAAGAATCTAGGTTTAAGCTTGCATAAAAGACTAATTAAAACTTGAAATTAGTAGGAAGAGTTCATAGTAGGTACCTTAAATAAGCTTAGAACTTTGCTTAGGAAAGAAAGAAGCTCACTTTCTGTGGTGGATTTGCCCAAAATTTGGAGAATAAGCTTCAAGAAGTTGAGAGCAAAATGAGAGGAAAAGAGAGAGTAAGTTGGCCAGCCAAGAAGAAAGAAAAAGAGAGAGAAATAGGCTAGGGAAAATAGAAAAGAAATGGAGAAAAGGTGGGAAAAAGATTAACCAATTTAAACATAACAAGAATAAAGTTAGGATTTAGTCTTTTAATGCATTAGTGGTTAACTTGGATCAATTTGATTAGTAGAACTTTTTAATCTCTTATCACCTAATAACTAGCAATATTATGGCACAAATATTAAAGCCAAAAAGAGAGGAAAATAGAGAGAGAAAGATCCGGCCATAAGGAGAGAAAAAGAAAAGAAAGAAATTCGGCCAAAAAAAAGAAAAGAAAAGAAAGAAGAAATTTCGGCCAAAGAAAAAGAAAAAGAGAGAAGAAAATTCAGCCAAGAAAAAGAAAATAAAGTAAGAAAATAAGTGAAATTTTTAAGTAAAATTGAGCTAAAATTCAAGTAGTCAAAAGACTAGAAAATAGTAGAATAAGCTAATCAAAATTTAAACACTAATATAAATTAAATGGTCCAATAAAATTATTCCAAATTTGGTACATAGGTGTCCTACTTAATAATGGAAAAAACTTCTTAGTGAATTAACCTAATTAACTTAAGAAATCTTCCAACTAATAAATCAAGGATTAACACTTAACCCTAAATAAAAGAATGTTGTAGACACCAAATTTTGACACACCATTTATTTTCAAACACTGGGGGGCATATTTGCACTTTTTGGCACAAATTTTAATTTTTCAATAATCTAGGGGGCAAAATAGTAATTTTATTTGTAAATATTTTTCGATCAGCTTTTAGGGGTTTAAATTCATATTTTTACTTTGGTGTGAATTTGTTAATTTCTTACGATTTTTCTGGATTTAATTGGTATTCTTTATATTTTTATCAACACAAGGGCAAAATGGTAATTTCGCTTCGCGAATACCATTTAATTCATTTTTAGGTCCAAATTCATTTTTCTAATTCTTTAAGCATGTTTTTTAATTTTCTTGATTTTTCAGAGATGTTTGCTATTTTTTCTGTGAATTTTCATTGCCCAAGGGCAAAATCGTCATTTTTACAAATTAAATTCATTTTTCACAAATTTTGAGTCCAAAATGCATTTTATAGTATTTTAAGCTTATTTGTAATTTTTGATAATTTTTTGAGGACAATAACTATTTTTCTGTGAATTTTCACTGTCCAAGGGCAAAATCATCATTTTACAGTTTAAATTAATTTTTTCTCATATTTTGAGTCAAAAATGCATTTTCTAGTGTTTTAAGCTTATTTTTAATTTTTGGTAATTTTTCAAGGCTAATATCTATTTTTTGTGTATTTTCGTTGTCCGGGGGCAAAATTGTCATTTTACACCCCGAGCGCGTTTTTATTAGTTTTGAGCTCTAGTTTTTTTTTATCCTGAAATCTACTGTGAATTATTTTTAAAAAATTTAAAAATTATTTTCAGATTCTTTTTAATTTTAGGGTTACAAAATATTTTTTTAAATAAAATTAGTATTTTTAATGCCAGGGGCGTTTTCGTCATTTTATACCATTCTTGGCCAACAAGACAAGAAGACTATAAATACCCATATAATCAGTAGAAGAAATGAGAGAAAAATTGAAAAACCCTACAAACACTTTACCTTTCTGTGATTGAAGATCAAAAACACATACTCTCTCACCACAAAACACACGCAATAGCCGCCGTTCCTTCCTGATCACTGTTCATCCATCTTCATCGTTCATCAGATTAATTTCCAGCTTCAAAAGGTACTATTTGAGTCTTGTCTCTTGGTCTTGATCCACTTTTATTATTGTTATTATTATGTAAATCTGATTGCATTTAATTGATTAGAATGTTAGTTGAGTTTCATCTTGAATTTTTCTTTCTTTCTTCAATTTTTATATCTGGGTTTGTGTTCTGTTTTTTGGGTTTATGCTTCTATATTCCTTCCATCGTTCCCCTCCCAGCTTCTTCAGTCAATTTCTGTCTCCAAATTCCCCAAATCACCATTGTAATTCATCAGCTCCACCATTAAATTCCATCACTCAAACTCATAAAATCAGTCAATTAAACCACCAGATTCCAATAGCAACTCCCTCCTCAATACCTCCAACTGAACCTACCTCTCCCTCGCTTGCAAAAATCACTGAAACAAACACCAACAGCAACCCCAATTTTAGCCTTGATTTGCCAATACAACCCACAGCCTGCCTATAAGCCTCCCTCGTAGCACCATCACCAGAAACAGACTCAGAAACTACTCCAATCTTCATTCGTAATCCACCACAGTCAAGACCAAGACCTCACCACCACAATTCCCTGTAACTAATTCAACCATTGGTCCAGCCTGCCGTTCACCAACATACTCCACTTATTGAACAATCCTCCTCTAATAGCCCTCAATGCCCAAATGCCCAAAGTCAGTAGCAAACAACCAAACCCACTAAACATTTAAAATATCACAGCCTGCAACAAAAACAGTAATCCAATTCACCCCTCACCATACCAGCAAAACCAACGCCACTCCCATCCCACTTCAATCATTTGCAAACCACAGGCATGAACACACACACATCAATTTCATTTTTGCACAACACATACACACTGAAGTCACGCATACACATACAGAACACGCACAATCAGCACACAATACACATTCACAAAAGAACACATATAGAATACACACGCACGCACACCCTCCCCTGTCTTCCCCATTCCTCACAACCGATCACCACCACATCACCTAAAGCTACCAAAAGCCACGCCAAATCTCAGCTCCAAACGACCAAACAAATGGCCACAAACCTGCACAAAAGAAACAAAATAATCGCAAACCATCCCAAATTTACAGTCACAGCACACCACAGCAGCCCATCTCTCCATGGTCCTTAGTTATCACAAATCAGTCGCGTAGACACCAAATTCCACCACAATCCATTCACCTATGGCCACTGTCACAACCACATACATACACACACCACAATCCTCCCTCCACCACTGCATCTGCTTCTTTTTTTTTTTTCAATTCGAAATAGAAATTAATCATGCTGTGATTTTTGGGGAAGTAACATAGAGATGATAATAGAGCCGGAGGAAGGAGCAGAGAGAGAGTGAGCAATAGAGCAGAACGAGAGAGAGAGGGAGAGAACAGAGAGACGGCTGAAAAGAGGGAACCGGAAAAACAGAAAAAAAAAAGCAACAGAAAAACAGAGAATAAAAGAGAGAAAACTAAAGAAGAAGAGATAGAAAAGAAAAAAAAGGATAGAACCAGAGAGAGTTGAATCTGTAGAGGAGAAGAAAGTAGAAAGAGAGAAGAGGCGAAATAGAAGAGAATAGGGAGAAGAAAAGAAAAAAGAAAGTGGGAATAGAAAGCAGGGGACAGTGACGGTGAAAGATGTAGAAGAAAAATGGAGAAACGCAGGGGAGGGGAGAGAAAAGAGTGATAAAGAAATTGGAAGAGCAAGAGAGTGCGAGAGAAAGAGAAATCAGAGGGGAGGGTGGAACAGAAAGAATTGGATGGGAAATAGATAGAGAGAAAGGAAGAGAAAGTAGAAACTGATTGAGAAGAGGGAAGAGTGAGATAGAGGAGGAGAAGAATGCAGAGAGAAAGAGAGAATAGGAAGAGAAGAAAAGGAAATCTGAAAAAGAAAAAGGAAGAAGAAAAACAAGAAAAAAAAATCGAAAAAGGAATCGGGAAGCAAGGAGAAGAAGAAGGAGAATAGGGGGAAAGGGGAAATCTTGAGTTTTAGATTTTCTTTAAATTGCATTTTTTTATTTATTTAATTGATTATGTTTGTTAATGTTTAGTTAATAGTGTAAGTTTAACTAATTTAATATGATGGTTAAGTTAAATTAATTGAATCATCTTAGTTAATTAAATTGGCTTCTTATATTTTAGAATTTGATGTCTTATTCTTAAAAACTTATTCTTTAGTCCTTAATTTTTTGGTTATTATTGGTGTGTCTTTTAAAGATTACATTTTTATGTAATTAAATCCACCAAAATTTCATATTGCTCCCCCCAGATTTTACTTTCATTTCAATTAGGTCCCCTCATTTACCATTTTGTCTCTAAATTGTTTGAATTTACCATTTTGTCTCCTTACATTTGCACGAATTTTTGATTTACCCCTTGAGCTTTATAGAAATTTTCAATTTGCCCCTTGAGCTTTATAGCAATTTACTTATAGTCCTTTAGGTTCATAGAATTTATTTTTATCCTAATTTTGGTAGGATTTCATATTCTAGCCTTTATTAGTTTATATTGAGATACCTTGACTTGTGTGTTCGTTTTTTTAGCATTTGTACCTGGTCTTCGATAGGTATCTTTATTTCTTATTAATTTCTCTTCTATATGCTCCAATGTGCCTTATGTGATTTTTTTATGCATTTATTCACATATTTCCTACTTGGTATGTTCTTTATGTATTTATTTCTTTCATGCGATTTCATTTTAAATCTTATTATTTCTTTATTATTATTTTGATAAAAATGTAATATTTTTGTATTTAGCTAGCCAATGTAATAGTTAGATTATTTTTCTCATATTTTAGTAAAAATTATGTAATTAGATAGAAAATGTAATAGATAGGGTATTTTAATTTTCCTCCTTAAATTGTAAATCAAGCCCCCTGGTGTAATAGTTAGGATTTATTTGCTTTTGTGTGTTTATGTGTTTATTTCTTTTACCATTTTCCTTAGGATTTTTGCATCTAGAATATTATGCTTATGTGTTATCTGCTCCTATGTGATCTTATATGTTTTTATATGTCTAATTTGCTTTTAATTCATGGTTTAATATTTAATTCATGGTTTAATATTTAATTCATGATTTGTGGTATTCCGTCACCACACTACTCCAACGCTAGTTTTGGCTTCATTCTTTTCCCGCTAGTCCAACGCTAGTGGGACTTTTTAGAACGGGCTAGTCCAACGCTAAACCCTTAGGACATTTAGTATTAGGCGCATTTGTTAGTGTATGCCCTAAAACCAAGTTGGTTTTTGGGATTTTTATTACGCTTATTTCGTGTTATACTTATATATGTGGCATTTTCTTTGTCATTTAATACTTGTTATTAATATTACTTGTTTATTTGATAAAGTCCATAGAATATTAACTGTGTATAAGAGATTGTAAGAGTTGCAATGATGAGACTCTTATTACACATAAAGTTATATTCTTAAATATCCCTAGTCGTAGTAGTTAATGAGATTGGACATCATTAATATGGGAAGACTAGCACATACTTTGCCTCTACTTAGGGTAAGTAGTAGTTGATCTCGTCAACTATGGTGTGTGACACCTAAGCTGGTATGTGGATGCTTGTTAGAGAACAAGTTCATTGGATTGATCCGCCAAGAGTTACTATTCATAGTGCTATGAATTATACTCTTAATGGCAATGGTGTAAGTGATCCTTAGACTTGAGATTACCATAGGTATCTTGAGTGTGGATTGCTATGCTTTGACTCTATTGCTCGGTGCTCGTAAAAGAGTAGCCCATACAGGTAGAGATTGGGTATAGTATGAAGCATGGAAGGATAGTGAGTAATCGATATAGGATTCACCACTCCTTATTATAGGAGAGTATATCCCGGATTGGCCACTTGTTGAAATATGACTTAAAGAATCTTTTGCGCAAAAGTGAAAGTATGACTTGAAAGAGTTTCAAGGTTATACTTTTATGGAAAGTTATATTTCGGGAACAAGAAATCATTAATTAGTCATTTAAAGAGTGCGCACTACACTCTTAGACTAATTGGGATATAGTGTGGTGAAAGGATATTAATTACACGGTAACATTGTCATTGATAGGTGTAGTCTATCATATGACTTTTCCTATTCACTTGGGTGGTCATGATGCATTGCTAGACGCCACTCATGATCTATAAGTGCAAATTAATTAATTAGTGAATTAATGATAAATTAAAGTGTTAATTTATCTGGCTCTTAATTAATTAATTAATGAGTTATAATTTGTACTTATTGCCAATGTGAATGGAACCTAATGGGTCACACACAATAAGAATATGGTCTTTGGGTTAAATTGTTATTAAGATAAGTATAAGATACTTATGGGGTTAATTTATGTGATAAATTAACTTAAAGGACTTAATTATAGATATTCTAAGTCTTGATGGAAATTAGTTTCCTAAAAGGAATTAAGAAAGCTATTTGGTTTCCTTTTGGAATTGGTTTCCTAAAGGAATAGGATTAGCTTAAGGTAAGCTTCCTAAACCTTCTTGGTTTCAAATTGCTCTTGTTTCCTTAAAGACTAGGATACTACATCTATAAATAAGTCCATGCCTTGACTCTTGAAAGATTGATGAAACACAACACAAAAATCTAGAGAGAGAAAAATTGAGAGCACGTGAGGCGTTTCTCTTCCCAAGAAAAACTGCCACCTCTCTTCTACCTAATAGTTAGGGTTTCTTTCTTCTTCTTGTGTTCTTCATGAATCATTCAAGGGAGCTAGCACTCGAAAGGCAAGGCAAGCAAGCCCAAAGGTTCCTAAAGATCATGTTCGTGTGGATACCGTTGGAGGCTCGACACTTGGAGGGCTTTTCATGGTAGATCAACACCTTCATCGAAAAGGATCTTGCCCTTTGAAGCATAGAAACCTTCTATGCTTGAGGTATTTGTGCTAAACACCCTTTAATCGTATAGATTACATCAGAGAGATCCATGTCTAAGGTAATAAATTTTTAAATTTTTCGCTACGTTACTCCCTTTATTACCTTACAGCATTTGTGTGAGTTTCAAATCCCATTTCACACACTTCTAGTTTTATTTTCATTTGGCATGATTTTTTATTACTATTATTATTATTATTATTATTTTTGACACGTTTTTTTAAAAAAATGCATGACATCTAGGTTGCATTTAACTTAGAATTTAGGACATTTGTGTGATTTGACTAGAAATAGTCGTCTACTCACGTGGAAAGCGGTGGCGTACATGCTGTTCCCCCCTTCCGTGAGTAGAAACATTCAGTTACGAGTTATTAGTTCCCCGTACCCATTATGTTGCATTCCCACTTTCTTCGATCACTTACTATATATTATTATTTTCTTTTTCTTTTGCATCACATTTTGCATAAAACTCGTGACTCCCTCGAGTCTCGATTCGAGTGTCGCAATTAATGCGATAATTCCGATCAAGCCTTGACGGAACATTCCGACCCTCTCGATACTCACATTTATACTTAGGATTTGTATTCATTTAGACACATCCAAAACGTGATAGAATCTAGGGTTAATTTAGAAAATTTTGATTAAACCTCGCAACTAACCTCGGCTAGGTTGAAAGGGTGCCTTAGGCGCAAGCCTTTGCCTTCCCTTTCTTCAAATGTGACTCCCGGACCTTTTTCTCTCGTTTTTTCGTAGATCGGAGTCGAAAATGGGTTTTAAAATATTTTTCTAAAATTTTTTTTTATTTTTCTTTTATTAAACAATTTTTCGGGTGACTTGGTACACCCTAACTCAATACCAAGTGGCGACTCCATTTTTCTAAAACAAAACCCTTTTTCAAAAATTATTTGGCCAAACCTGTTGTATTTTTAGTCCTGGCCTTGTTTTTCTTTTAAAATACCATTTTTTCTCAAAATAGACTTTTTCTACTAAAATTTGATTTTTTCACACACACACGGTTTTCCAAAAAACTTTTATTTTCGAAAGGGTCATCGAGACCGGACCATCTTTTAGGACACGACAGTCAACGACCCCACTTACACCCTTCCCTCTTTCCTTGGCGATTTTTTGGGCGCGACAAATGTCTCTTGTAAGGGCATTTTCTAGGGTGTTACATCCTCCCCCCCTTAAAAGAATTTCGTCCTCAAAATTCTACCTGGATTTTCGAAGAGCTTGGGATAATTTCTCTGCATTTCTTCTTCTGTCTCCCATGTGGCTTCTTCTAGGTCATGATGCCTCCACAGGACCTTGACAAGAGGAATTTGTTTACTTCTCAATTCTTTTACTTTGCGATCTAAGATTTGGACTGGCTACTCTTCATATGCTAAAGTTTCATCAAGCTCAATCTCTTCGGGTTGAAGTACGTGCCGTGGGTCCGGGTGGTACTTTTTCAAGACGGATACATGGAAAACATTATGCATCTTAGAGAACTTTGAAGGCAATTCCAATTGGTAGGCCACATTGCCGATACGTTTAATGATTTTGAAGGGTCACACGTATCTTGGTTGAAGTTTCTTCCTCTTACCAAACTGGATGCCTCCCTTGAATGGAGAGATTTTGAGAAACACGTTGTCTTCAACTTCAAACTCCAGCTCCTTCCTTCGAGTGTCAGCATAACTCTTCTGTCGACTCTAAGCAGTTTGGAGCCGTTGTTGGATTAACTTAACTTTCTCATAAGCTTCTTCTATCCAGGGTACCTTTTCTAGAGCTAGCATTTTTCGTTCACCTACTTCATCCCAATAGCCAGGCGTTCTGCATCTTCTCCCGTACAGAAGAGGATTGGTAGCTATTGTTGTAAGCAAACTCAATCAAGGTCACATGTTGGTCCCAATTGCTACCAAATCCATCACACTCACCCGCAGCATATCTTCCAAAATCTGGATCACTCGTTCGGACTGTCCGTCGGTCTGGGGATGGTAAGCCATGCGAAAGTTCAATTTTGTTCCCAAGGCTTCATGCATTTGTCTCAAAAGTTGAGAAATAAACCGAGGATCTCGGTCCAAAACAATACTAATTGGAATTCTATGAAGTCTCACCACTTCATCAATGAACATACGAGCAAGTTTTTCCAACGGGTAAGTCATGTTCATGGGCAGAAAATGAGCAGATTTGGTCAAGCGATCAACAATTACCCAAATAGCATCATGCCCCCTTTGGGTTCTCGGTAAACCGGAAACGAAATCCTTGGTAATGTGCTCCCATTTCCACTCTGGGATTTCCAAAGGTTGTAGCAGTCCTGACGATCTTTGATGTTTGGCTTTTATCTGCTGACACGTAGGACAAGTTTGCACATACTCTGCTATTTTCCTCTTCATATTATCCCAGTAATAAAGTTTCTTCAGATCTTGGTACATCTTTGCACTCCTCGGGTGCACAGTGTACCTGGAACAATGGGCCTAATCCATGATTACTCTCTTCAACTCTTCGTCTCTTGGGATGAAGATACGGTTTCGGAATCTCAACAGTCCCTCCGGTCCAACACTATACTCAGGTATGGTCCCCACTTTGGCTTTCTCTATCCACTTCTGTAGTGTGAGATCCTTGCCTTGAGCTTCTTGGATTTGTTTTAACAATTCAGATTGTGCACTTATGTTTCCACAAATCACTTTAGAGCCAGCTATTCTTGGATTGCTCTCACTCAATCGCTCCAACAAGTCCCATTCACAGATGACCAGGCTAGCCATTTGAACCTTCCTACTTAAAGCATCTGCAACAACATTAGCTTTACCCGGATGATAATTAATAGTACAGTCGTAATCCTCCAATAACTCCACCCATCTACGTTGTCGCAAATTTAACTCCTTCTGAGAAAATAAATATTTCAGGCTCTTATGATCTGTATATACTTCAAAGATGACTCCATACAAATAATGCCTCCATTTCTTGAGTGCAAAAACCACCGCTGCTAACTCTAGGTCATGTGTGGGATAATTCCTTTCATGAGGTTTTAACTTACGGGAAGCGTAGGCAACTACTTGTTTCCCTTGCATTAACACACATCCCAAGCCTTCCCGTGAAGCATCTGTGTACACACTGAAAATTTCATTTTCATTAGGCAATGCTAGCACTGGGGCAGATGTCACTCGTTTCTTGAGTTCAGTGAAGCTTTGTTCGCACCGTTCATCCCACTTAAACTTAACAATCTTTTGGGTCAAAGCAGTGAGTGGTGTGGCTATCTTTGAAAAATCCTTAATAAACCGCCGATAATAGCCAGCTAACCCCAAGAAACTGCGAACTTCGGTGGGATTCTTAGGTCGTTTCCAACTAACCACGGTTTCCACTTTGGAGGGATCTACCATTATTCCTTCTCCCGAAATGACATGACCCAAGAATGACACTTCGTCCTTCCAAAATTCGCACTTACTAAACTAGGCATACAACTTGTTATCTCTCAAGGTTTGTAGCACCATCCTCAAATGTTGCTCATGCTCCTCATGGGACTTGGAAAATATCAAAATATCATCAAGAAAAACCACCACAAACTGATCCAAGTATGGTCTGAAAACCCTATGCATTAAATCCATAAAAGCCACCGGGGCATTAGTTAACCCAAAAGGCATCACCACAAATTCGTAATGACCATATCAAGTGTTAAAAGCAGTTTTTGATACATCTTCCTCCTTAATTTTCAATTGATAGTACCCTTGTCTGAGATCCACCTTGGAAAATACTACAGCCCCTTCCAGTTGATCAAACAATTCATCAATATGAGGTAAAGGATACTTATTCTTTATGGTGACATTATTTAACCCTCGATAGTCAATGCAAAGCCTAAGAGTACCATCTTTCTTCCTTACAAATAACATTGGGGCTCCCCATGGTGATACACTCAGCCTGACAAATCCTCTTTCTAACAAATCCTGGAGTTGGATCTTAAGTTCTCCGAGTTCTGCAGGGGACATGTGGTATGGGGTTCTAGATATTGGCGATACTCCTGGTACCAATTCTATTATGAATTCCACTTCTCTCTCCGGAGGTAGGGAGCTTAATTCTTCGGGAAAAACATTAGGAAATTCTTTTACCACAGGCACATCCTCAAGTCTCACTGTAACACCCTAGAAATTCATGCCAAAACCATTTATTTTGTATTATGTTCATTAGAAACAAAAAAAAAAAAAAAGAAGGGCCGAATTAGTGGAAAAAAATAATAAGGAATGATTTTCTATTTTATTAGCATGTTGTACCTTCTTCATTAGGAGTTGTACTTAGAATGTCTTGCAAGATTAATCATGGGATAAATAATAAAAATCTCTTCTAATGACCCTTAGCCAAGTGTAGTCTTCCATGGAGAGAAAGTCAAGATTTACTTTGTTCTTGTCTTGCTTTGATTGGTCAAACTTTTCCCAATTCTTTTCCATTTCTTTTCTTCTTTAACTAGGCATTTTCTCTCTTTTTCTTCTTCTCAAATCCTGACCCCTCTCTTCTCTCTTTACTCTCCATTTTCTTTCATTTTCTTGGAGCTTTTACTTGCCATTTGATCACTTTTCATCCATAGAAATTAAGTTGATCTTCCTCCTAAGCAACAATCTTGTCTTACTAAAGGTATTTCCCATGAACTTCTCTTCTAATTTCAAGTGAAAGATCATAGTTTTCTAGCTTTTAAGTCATGTCTTTATGGTTAAGTGTGATTTATTTTAGTCAGTGAAATATGAAGTTTTATTCCATGAATGTGAAGCTTATGAACTTGTATGACTTGTAGATAGTGATTTAAACTTGAGATGGCATGAATTTAGGTTTGATTTAGTTGAAGAAACTTGGAGTAGTTTAGGTGTTTTTGTGATGAATTTGGGTGAAATTAAGTGAGTTTGATGTGAAATTGGTAGAACTACTTGAGATTGGGTTGTTTGGATGTTTTTCTTGCAGGTTAAAAATTTTGGGTTAGTCCGATTACTAGGGGAAGTGCTGCCGAAATTTCTGTAAAACCTAAGAAATAAAGTGATTAGGCTATGATTTAAAGCTTTATAAGCTGTAATTTAGTGATTTGAACGTGCAGAAATTTTCGTAGATTAGCTATTAGTGAATTAAACCTTTCCGAGCAAAACCCTAGAAAGTTAGAAAATCCTAATTTTGAAAACCCTAACCCTAGGGTAAAACCCTAAACTCCAAAACCCTAGAAATTAAACCCTAGAGATACTTGAGGTATTTCTCAAATTTTCTTATCGAATTACTTAGATTTTTATCCGATTTTTATACGACTATTTTCTTTTAAATTTTCAGGCTCCAGAAGTGAAACCCACCCGTATTACGAAATATTTTCTTAAGCACTTAAGGTGAGTGTCTTTATGTGTGCATGATGCATGAAATATTTTGTCATACTTGAGAATGTTATATTATGAAAAATTATGTTATACTTGTAATTGGTTATTTGATGACATGTGTTACTTAAGGAAGGATGTGTACTTTATTGCATCTATTCCACAATGTGTTACACGCTTTCATTATCCAACGTGTTACTTGTGCATGAGACATTCCGTGACTAACTTCACCGTTATTTCACGGATAGTCAACCTAGACAGGCTTGGGAGGATATACGGTGCTGGGTGTTTTAGGGCATATTGTTCTTTCCCTTTTGAGTTGTGAATCCTCAAAGAGGCCAACTCCGGATTGAACTTTCTCACGTGTTGGCCCTCCAAGATCGAGATTGCTCCCTGGATGTGGTAGCTTGTACGGAGGTTATAAGGTGAACGATGGTTAGGGCATGCGTGATAATACTGGCATGTCCTTTAATAAAGACTTGAGTTATTATCTCGGTCCTAACATCATGGTTATATGAACAGTACTTGCTTCTACTGCGGTTGAGCTTGCTCCCGTAGTTGGGCCCTGTATCCGCCATTGACTACTTGTTAATTAAATTGTTCATAACCTGTCTATTTACCTTGTCAATTATCTTGTTCTATAAAATAATGAATTCCTGGTATGATTGCATGAGTTGGGCACTCACTGGGCTATTATAGCTCATCTCGTTCATTTGCTTTCTTTAACCAGGTTTTCCAAAACACTAAAGCTGGAAAAGCTGCTTTTGGATATAGTAAATGTTTTGCTTCATGTATTTTGATAGCCTAATTGTGTAGGCTTTTACTATAAATGCTATGTATATTTTGGAGTGTAAACTTCTTGTGATACTTGTACTTTCAAATAAATTCAACGAATGTGTTTCATTATGAATGTATTTTATTTTGGTTAAGTATGCTTGGATGTTTCGAGTGAGTGCGTGATTTGAGTCCTGGCGAGAGCTAGGCAGGCAGTCCGCTAAGCTTTTTGGTGCGCCTCTAGGTAAGGTGGGGATGTCACACTCACTTTATCCTCAGGTGTATTAATTAAATAAGCAAGGTATCCTACTGCCTCTCGGAACATCAATTTCCTAGCTTGCATGGCCGAAAGAAGATTTGACGAAGCTAGGGTTTTCTTAACATCCAACCTTAAAATAAGTTCTCCTGATATGCTAAAATCCACCACTTTCGTCCCACAATTTAGTTGAGCACTATATCAGGTCAAACAATCCATGCCTAGTATTACATCATAACCCCGAATAGGTAAAGCTATGAGGTCTATTAGAAATTTTCTTTCTCCTACCCGAAGCTCAAAATCTTGGTAAACAAGATTAGTTGTTAGGCAATGGTCCCCAGTCAGAGTCCTCACTTCCAATTCATAGGATAACTTAACAGGTTGTATCTCTAGAGCAGTCATAATTTGAGGGTTCACAAAGGAATGGGTGGAACCAGGTTCTACTAGCAGTTTAGCCAGACGATGAAAAACAAGAATCATACCTTCAATAACTGCTGGCGACTCTTGGGCATCCCGCTTGTCGAGGGCATAAACGTGAGCTGGCACTTTCCGTTTATTCCCGCCCTCTTTGGCTTGATTGGTCTCCTAGGGCCCAAGTTGAGTGGTGCTCGGTCCACTGGCTGCTTGTCTTGGACATTGATTTATTTGGTGATCGCCACTGCCGCAAAGCAAACATTTACGGTTCTTTCTCCAGCAGTCATCTTCCACATGCTCGCCTTTACCGCAATACCCACAAGCAACAGGAGCAGTTGATGACTGTTTCTCCTTTTGAGTATCCTCCTTTTGTTCACTTCTTGGCGGAGCCCTTCTCACCAGAGCGCCTCTTGTTCTTCCGAACGGGGCACCTTGCCCAATTCTCACTCCTCCAGTTCCCCTTCCCATCTTAGGGACTGGAGAGTTTCCGGTTGAGGGTCGAGCATCGTTGGTACTTTCCCGTTTTCTTGCCTTCACCGTGCGGACCAGGGATTTGGTTTCCTCCACCTGCTACGCTTTTTCCACTGCAGCTTCATAAGTTATGATGGTGGCGGCGGCGAGGGCATCTTGGATCTCCAAATTCAAGCCTTGGATAAATCTCCTCTTTCTTCGTCATTCAGTGGCTACAAGTTTCAGGGCATAACGAGACAGTTTAGTAAACTGAGCCTCATACTCAGCTACATTCAACAACCCCTGTCTCAATTTCAAAAACTCATCTTCTCGCTTTTCTTGTACTCGCACGGGAATATATTTCTCCTTGAACTCTCTAGTGAAGTTGACCCACGTCCTTGGAGTTTGATGTCTTTCCCACTTGGCGTTGATTAAATTCCACCAAGGGGAGGGCAGCACCTTCCAATTGGAACACGGCAAATGTCACTTGCCGTTCATCTGTATACTTCAAGGCAGCAAAAATTTTCTCAATGTCTTCTAACCATTTTTCAGCGATTTCTGGTTTTGGGCTGCCGTTAAACTTAGGGGGATTAAATTTCTGGAACCGTTCTAGGGCTACATCTTCCCCTACTACCGGGTTTCTATGAGAACTGCCAGCTTCCACTGCTGGGTTCTGCCGGGTCCCAAGTTGAGTTAGAACGTCGGTCATTCGATTCAAGACCGCAATCATTGGGTCAGCCCCTGAAGGAGGATTTATGCTCGAAGTAACGTCTTCGTCTCGGTCTTGGCGACGCGGACGTCTTCTTCCACGACCTCGTCCACTCATGACTTAATATGCTATAATAACAATAATGAATTATTTTAAATGTCACGTGATAAATAACGAGATGTAAATTGTAAATGTGCAAATGCAAGAGTAAACAAAAAAATCAAGTTTTATGCCAAGTAAGATCACACATATACATACATTTACCAGCAGTTCAAGTTACACATTTCAAAAGTTCACGTACAAAACATGTCACACACACAACATAACAAAACTAGCATAAGTCTTTGTACATATTTCTATCTAGAGATCTAGTCCAACTGGACTGATCCTATCGAGCTCACGTCCATCTCCTGCTCACCCCCAGGAGCCTCCTCGGCCCCAAGAAGTGGAGGCGCTGCCTATCTTGGCCCTAGGTGCGGAGCCATATCTCGCACCTCATCTAACACGTGACCTACTAACAGACCACTCTCATCTACAAGTCATCTCGTGTGGTCCCGGACATGCTGTACCACGCGAGTAAGACGGCCATGCACCTCCTGGTACTGCTCTCGATAAGCATCAGTCCTCTGCTGTTCTTCCTGAATAGCAGTCTCTAACTCATGAATCCTCTGAGCCTGAGCCTTAACTGTCTCTCTCAGCTCGTGAACACGGGCCCGGGAAGTATCACTATCGCGCTCCACCCGCCTACTATTTTCTGTCAAAGAAAGCACGACATGATCGGGATAAGAGTATGTCCTCCAACAACCACAAGCAGGGCGGACTCGATGGGCAGGTGAAAATGTACGGTAGGGGTGACCCGGTCCCTCATGGTAATGAACTATTGGTCATCTACGATGCTTATGCTGGGTCGGGGCCACATCAGCTGGCTGTAATGCCCGTGATCCCTCACCTCGACCGCTCTCTGACATACCTACATGTTTAAATAATAAATTAATTAGGTCTATCTCAAAAATACTTAATAATAAATAATACTTAAACATTACACTCAAATATCAAGCTTAAAAGTAACCTAAACCCATTCTCAAGCATATACACAATAGTGTCCAGGTGCGGAAATTCGGATCTTATCTCTCACACTCAGGTTGATCAGGCCCAAGCGTAACCGACTCAACCCAAATTTCCTACCCGACACCCAAACAAGACTAGCACTAGAGACAGGATTCAATCCTAAGCTCTGATACCAACTGTGACAGCCCCACCTTACCTAGAGGCGCACCAAAGGGCTTAGCGGACTACCTGCCTAGCCCTCGCCAGGACTCGAATTATGCACTCACGCAACCATCCAAGCGTACTTATCTCAAAATAAAATAAAATAAAATAAAATACACTCATATTATTTAACTTAAAGGTACAAGTAACATCAAAAGTTTACATGTCATAATATACATGATTTTCACAAGGATAGCCTTAAAACAGTTTGGCTATTACAATAACTAAGACATCTAGTATAATCAAAATCAGTCGATCCAGCTTTAATTTTTCAAGGAAACCTGGGTAAAGGAAAACAAATAAAAGGAATGAGCTATAATAGCCCAGTGAATGCCCAAGTCATGCAACCATATCAAGATCTCATTTATTTTATTGAATAAAATAATCGACGAATTAAATAAACAAGATATGAACAATTTAATTAACAAGTAGTCAAGGGCGGATACAAGGCTCAACTACGGGAGCAAGCTCAACCGCAGGAGAAGCAAGTACTGATCATGTAACCATGACGTTAGGACCGAGATAATAGCTCAGGTCTTTATCAAAGGTCATGCCAGTATTATCACGCAAGCCCTAACCACTGTTCACCTTATAACCTCCGTACAGGCTACCACATCCAGGGAGTAATCTCAACCTTGGAGGGCCAACACGCAAGAAAGTTCAATCCAGGAGTTGGCCTCTTTGAGGATTCACAACTCAAAAGGGAAAGAACAACACGCCCTAAAACACCCAGCACCTTATAACCTCCCAAGCCTGTCCGGGTTGACTATCCGTGAAGTAACGGTAAAGTTAGTCACGGAAGTCTCACGCACAAGTAACACGTTGAATAGTGAAAGCATATAACACATTACGGAATAGATGCGATAAAGTACACATCTTTCCTCAAGTAGCACATTTTATCACATAATATTTGCAAGTGTAACATAATATTTACAAGTGGAACATAACATTTCATGCATCATGCACACATAGAGACACTCACCTGGAATGCCTAAGAAAATATCTCGTAAAATGGTCGCTGATGCGTTTTCGGACCCTGAAATTTAAAAGAAATAATATAATGAAAACCCGATTAAAACTCTAGTTAATTTAGTAAGAAAAATTCAAGAAAAATACCCCACTTATTTCTAGGGTTTTGGTTTTAGGGTTTCTAGGGTTAGGTTAGGGTTTACTCATTCTAAGAAAATTTAATCTATCACTAGATCATTTTCTAAAAATTCCTACACTTCAATTTCCTTCAATTGAGCATATTCTAGGTTTAAAATCTCACTTGTCAATTTTTCTTCTTTTAATTCTACCAAAATTTTGGCAGCATTTCCCCTTAAAATCGGACTAACCCAAATTTTTTCCTGCAAGAAAATCAGCCATCCAACCCAATTTCAACAAGTTCTACAACTTTTATGTTCAATTCAAGCTCAATTTCAATCAAGATTCCACTAAATTTCAAGAATTCTACTCCAAGAATCTTCAACCAAACAACATACAACACATGAAATTTCAAGGTTTAAATGCTATTTACTAGTCTATCTAACCACAAGAACACTTTATCTAGCAAGTAAATCTCCAATTCAAACTAAGTTCTCCAAGTAGTAGCAACAAGAATCTAGGTTTAAGCTTGCATAAAAGACTAATTAAAACTTGAAATTAGTAGGAAAAGTTCATAGTAGGTACCTTAAACAAGCTTAGAACTTTGCTTAGGAAAGAAAGAAGCTCACTTTCTATGGTGGATTTGCCCAAAATTTGGAGAATAAGCTTCAAGAAGTTGAGAGCAAAATGAGAGGAAAAGAGAGAGCAAGTTGGCCGGCCAAGAAGAAAGAAAAAGAGAGAGAAATAGGCTAGGGAAAATAGAAAAGAAATGGAGAAAGGTGGGAAAAAGATTAACCAATAAAAACATAACAAGAATAAAGTTAGGATTTAGTCTTTTAATGCATTAGTGGTTAACTTGGATCAATTTGATTGGTAGAACTTTTAATCTCTTATCACCTAATAACTAGCAATATTATGGCACAAATATTAAAGCCAAAAAGAGAAGGAAAATAGAGAGAGAAAGATCCGGCCATAAGGAGAGAAAAAGAAAAGAAAGAAATTTGGCCAAAAAAAAGAAAAGAAAAGAAAGAAGAAATTTCGGCCAAGAGAAAAGAAAAAGAGAGAAGAAAATTCAGCCAAGAAAAAGAAAATAAAGCAAGAAAATAAGTGAAATTTTTGAGTAAAATTGAGCTAAAATTCAAGTAGTCAAAAGACTAGAAAATAGTAGAATAAGCTAATCAAAATTTAAACACTAATATAAATTAAATGGTCCAATAAAATTATTCCAAATTTGGTACTTAGGTGTCCTACTTAATAATGGAAAAAACTTCTTAGTGAATTAACCTAATTAACTTAAGAAATCTTCCAACTAATAAATCAAGGATTAACACTTAACCCTAAATAAAAGAATGTCTCTTGTAAGGGCATTTTCTAAGGTATTACAAATGCACCTAATACTAAATGTCCTAAGAGTCTAGCATTGGACTAGCCCATTCTAAAAATCCCACTAGCGTTGGGCTAGCGGGAAAAGAAAGAAGCCACAAGTAGCGTTGGACTAGTGTGGTGACGGAATACCATAAATCATGAATTAAATATTAAAGCATGAATTAAAAGCAAATTAAACATAAGATCACGTAGGAGCACATAACACATAAGAATAATATTCTAGATGCAAAATCCTAATGAAAGCGGTAAAGCACATAAGCACGTAAGCACGCAAAAGCAAATAAACCTTAACTATTACACCGGGGGCTTTGTTTACAATTTAAAAGGGGAGAAATTAAAAATGCCCTATCTATTACACTTTCTATCTAATTACACAATTTTGCTAAAATATGAGAAAAATAATCTAACCATTACATTGACTAACTAAATACAAAATATTATATTTTTCTAAAATAATAAAAGAAATTTAAAATTAAATAAATTAAATGCGCAAATACTCAAAAATAAGAAATAAACAAATAATAATAATAAAAAAATGCATAAAATCACATTGGGGCATATTGGAGCACATAAAGAGGAAATCAACAAGAAATCGGGATACCTCTTTGGAGACCCGGTATCAATGCTTAAGAACATGAACACACATGTCAATGTATCGTGATATAAACAAATAAACATGAAGCATTAACAAAATTGGGATAAAATATAAACTCTTAGCAACTAAGGAGACTAAAATAAAATTCTATAAAGCTTGAAGGGTAAAATAAAAAATTTGCACAAACATAAGGGATAGAAATGTAATTAAAGTAAAATGTGGGGGGGGGGCAAAGCGATGAATTTAATCAAGAGTGAAGCAATTTGCAATTAATTCAAAACATAATTGAAAGGAATAAAGCCCAGGGGGGGCCAATTTATACTAAACAGGGACTAAAATGCACAAATTGAAAGTGTGTAAACAAAACAACGAAACTACCCAAGACTTCAGGGACTAAAACATAAAAAGAACAATTATGCACTAGTAAAATAACCAAAAAGCACTAACTGAATTCAATAAGTAATTTAAGTGTCCAGATTAACTTAATTAACTGAACTAATTAACCAAAATAATCAACTAAACCAACTAAAACAACCTAATTAAACTAATTAACTAAAATAAAGAAAACTAACTAAACTGAATTAAAACCAAAAACACACCCCTTCCTAAAATTTCTGTTCGGTTTTTTCTTTTTCTCCCTCATCAGATTTCAATTTTCCAAAAATTTGTTAATTTCGCTCTCTCTCTCTTTCTCTCTCTCCCTCCTTCTTATTCTTCTTCAACTCTCTCAATTTCCAGCCTACTCTATCTAATTTCTCTTCTTTGTTCTTCTCACTGTTTCTCTCTCAATCACTCTCTCTTTTCTTTCTGTGACACCCTAGAAATTCATACGAAACTATTTTACTCATGTATGTCCACTAGTAGCATAAAATAATAATGATACTAGTAGAAGAAAAAAGAGAAAACCCTAAAATGTACTTAAAAGAAAATCCTTTCATTTGAAATCTAGTATTAACCCTTGATTTATTAGTTGGAGGATCTCCTAAGCTTAATTAGGCTAATTAACTAAGATTCTTTCCTTATTGAGTAGGACACCTAAGTATTAAACTTGGATTAACTTCATTAGATCATTAGTTTATAATAGTGTTTCACTTCAACTAGCTTATTTTACTATTTTCTAGTTTTTGACTACCTAAACTTTAGCTCAATTTTTCTCAAAAATTTCACTCATTCACTTGCTTTATTTTCTTTTCTTGGCTGAATTTTTCTTCTCTCTTTTCTTCTCCCTTGGCCGAAAATTCTTCTTTCTTTTTCTTTTCTTCCTTGGCCGAATTTCTCTCTTCTTTTCTCTCCCTCATGGCCGGATTTCCCTCTCTTTATTTTCTTCTCTTTTTGCTTTAATATTTATGTCATAATATTACTAATTACTAGGTGAAAGAGATCTTTTTGTGTCACCAATTAATTAAACCAAGTTTACAACTAATGCTTAAAAAGCCTAAACCCTAACTTGATTCTTGTAACATTTTTATTGGTCATTCTTTCTCCCATCTTTTTCATTATTTCTTTTCTATTTTCCTAGCTTATTTCTTTCTCTTCTCATTTTCTCTTGGCCGGCCATAGCTCTCTCTCTTTTCTCTCATTTTTCTCTCAACTTCTTGAAGCTTTCTCTCCAAATTCCAAGCAATTTCACCATAGAAAGTGAGATTCCCTTCCTTCTAAGCAAAGTTCTAGGCTTGTTTAAGGTATGTACTATAAGCTTTAACCATTAATTTCAAGTTTAATTGGTCTTTTGTACTAGTTTAAATATTGAGTTCTTATGATTTTAACTTGAAGATTTATGCTTGAAATGAAGTATTACTTGTTAGAACTAGTGTTTTCTTGGTTAGATTGAGTAGTAGATAGTATTAAACCTTGAAATTTTTAAGGGTTACATGTAGCTTGGAAGTAGAAACTTGAGCTTTGAGTGAGATTTTGTTTTGAATTGAGTTTGGATTGAACTTAGAACTTGTTGAACTATGGATTTGATGGTTGAAATCTTGAAGGAACTATGGATTTGATGGTTGAAATCTTGAAGTAAAATAAAATTGGGAAGGCCGAATTTAAGGGGAAATAATGTCAAAATTTTGTTAGAAATAAAAAGGAAGCAAATAGATAGAATTCCTACCCAAGAACATGTCAAATATAGTGAAATTAGTGTGCTGGAATTTTTACCAAATGACCAAATGTTGAACAAAACTTTCTTAGAAAATGAAAACCCTAAAATGAAAACCCTAAGATAGAAACCCTAAACCCTAAAACTAAAACCCTAGAAATAGATGGGGTATTTCTTGAATTTTCTTACTAAATTAATTAGGGTTTAAATTGAGTTTTCATTAGATTATTTTCTTTTAAATTTCAGGACCCGAAAGCGAGACCCGACCTTTTTACGAAATATTCTCGTAGGCATTCCAGGTGAGTGTTTTTATGTGTGTACTGATGCATGTAACATGATTGTTTCATTTGTAAATATTATGCTATGATTGCAAATACTATGTGATAAAATGTACTACTTGAGGAAAGATGTATACTTTATTGCATCTATTCCACCATGTGCTACTTGTTTTCATGATTAAATGTGTTATTTGTGTTTGAGACTACCGTGACTAACTTCATCGTTACTTCACGGATAGTCAACTTGAACGTGCGTGGGAGGATATAAGGTGCTGGGTGTTTTAGGGCGTGCCTGTTCATTCCCTTGTGAGTTGTGAATCCTCTAAGAGGCCAACTCCGGATTGAACTTTCTTGCGTGTTGGCCCTCCAAGGTCGAGCTTTATCCCTAGATGTGGTAGCCTGTACAGAGGTTATAAGGTGTATGGTGGTTAGGGTTCTTGCTTGATATTACCGATATAACCCTTGGTAAGGACCTGAGCTATTATCTCGGTCCCAGCGCCTGGGTACATAATTGGTACTTGTTTCTCCTGCGGTCGAGCTTGCTCCCGTAGTTGAGCCCTATATCCGCCATTGACTACTTGTTTATTTATTTGTTCACGTGCTGATTAAATATCTTGTTAAATTATTTTATTTTCCTGAAATAATGGATTCTTGGCATGCCTGCATGTCCTAGGCACTCACTGGGCTATTATAGCTCATTCCTTTATTTGTTTTCCTTTACCCAGGTATTTCTCACTCTTAAAGCTGGGCATGGTGAATTTAATTATAGTCGACTTTTGCTTTTGTATTTTGGACAACCGAGCTGTTTGGTTACCATTGTAAATGATATGTATATTTTGGGCATGTATACTTTTAGTACATGGTCTGTAAACTTTTAGTGATTTTTGTATCTTAAGTTGAATTATGTGAATGTATTCTATTTTGGGTTAACTGCACGTGAATGTTCTGAGTGCGTGCTTGAGTGAGCCCTGGCGAGAGCTAGGCAGGCAGTCCGCTAAGCCCTTTGGTGTGCCTCTGGGTAAGGTGGGGCGGTCACACTTTCTTCCTTCTCTCCTTCTCTACTCACTCTCTCTGATTCGTTCTTTTTGTTTCCCTTCTGTTCTCTCTCTCTCTCTCTCTCTCTCTCTCTCTTTCCGTTCTCTCTATTTGATTCTTCTCTCAGCTCGTCTTTTGTCTTTCTTTCTATTACTTTTTGATTTCCTTTTTGCCTTTAATTTTTGATTTTCCCTTTTTCTTTCTCTCTTCTCTTACCTCTGTTCTCTGCAATTCGTTTCTTCAATCACACGCCCCCTTTTCTTGAACCGAACGCCCTAAATACAATTTTAAACCGAAAAATGAATATGCAAATGTGTCTGATAGAATTGGTTCGGATTTGTGGGCAGTACAAATTGGGTGATGCGGTGGTGGTGATGTGGAATCTGATGGATGAAAATGCTGCCATTGGTTGTTGGCTCGAGGTTTCTATGTGTGATGGGTCAATTGGAATTGAAATTTTTCGGTTGACATTGGCTATATTTGGTTGGTTCTGTTTTATTTTCTGCAGGTGGTCAATGATGGTTGGTGGTATTGTTTAGGAATTTTGTTGTTGTTTTTCTTTGCAAGCGGTTGGGGGTGTGTGGTCTTGACGGTGCTGGTTGCAATTGAGAGGAGACAGCGATGCTGGTGGTGACGTGAAGTTGGGCAATGTGAGGAGATGGGTTGCTGTGAAGGAGGCTTTCACAGTGGAAGTCTTTAATTTGGGTAGGGCAATTTGTGGTGAAATGGGTGATTTATGGGATTGTGATTTTGATAGTGGAATTGATGTTGCTGTGTAAATTTAGGCTGATGAACGATGAAGTTTGTGGATGATTTTGATTGATTGTGGTTAGAGTGGACAGTGAATGTATGTGTGTGTGTTTTTTTTGAGTGTTCATATGACTGATTGGGCGTGTATGTGTGTGGCTGTGAGTGTGTTCCAATGGCAAGGGATTGAAAGTTTGGTGAATTTTGAGACGGTGGGGGGCTGTCTTGTTTTTGTTTTGTAGGTTATGTGGAAAGAGGTGATTCTATGACTTTGCTACGTTGTGGGGGAACGGTGATGTGTTTCTAGTTGTAATATGACTGTATTGGGTAGTGATGGTAGAGGCTATGAGATGGGATTACAGGTGGATGATCGTGGGTTCGTAGGTTGTTGGTTGTTGTGTTTGGTTGTTGTTTGCTGATGCTTGGTGTTTGAAGATGGTAACAGGGGGGGTTGGCGTTGTATTTTGCTACAGAGATTGTGGGTTGATGATGGTAATAGGGCTATTGGTTTACTTCTGGTTGGAGGATGATTTTGGGTAGATGACGGTGGGTAAATTGGTGGGTTAATGGTTGAAGAGAGACGATGGGGAAAGAAAAACTTATGAGAAGAAAGAAACAAACCCAGAAAAAATAAACCCAGGAGCAAAAATAGAAAACAGGAACGACATTGAAGAAACATCCCAAATAAAAACTCAATCCAAAATTCTAAATAATAAATAAAAACATAATCAGCTTCATATAATGAAAAGAAAATGGATTAAAACAAATATGAAAGAAAATAAGAAATTACCTTTTCTTGAGGCGGAACTTAATCTGGTGATGAAGATGAATCTGATGATGAGGATGAATTGTAACTCCACTTCTTGAGAGAAACGGCAGATAGTGATGAACAGTAGATGGAAAATGGAGATGACGGCAAGTGTGTGTGTTTAGGTGTATAGTGTGTGTTTTAATCTAAAAATCACAAAAGCAAAAATGTTTTAGGGTTTTCCAATTTTTTTCTTCTTTCTTTGTGCTGATTAAAGGGGTATTTATAGGCCACTTGTCTTGTTGGCCAAGAATGCTATAAAATAACGAAAACGCCACCGGTATTAAAAATGCTAATTTTATTAAAAAAATATTTTTTAACCAGAAAATTAAAAATTAATACAAAGAATCTGACAGCAATCTCTAAATTTTCAAAAAGAATTCACAGTAGATTTCAAAAATAAAAACTAGAGCTCAAAACTGATAAAAACGCGCTCGGGGTGTAAAATGACGATTTTGTCTCTGAACAACGAAGATACACAAAACTAGATGTTAGCCTCAAAAGATTATCAAAAATTAACAGTAAGCTTCAAACGTTAGAAAATGCCTTTTTGACTCAAAATTTGACAAAAAATGAATTTAAGTTGTAAAATAACGATTTTGCCCTTGAACAATTAAAATTTACAGAAAAATAGCTATTGACCTCAAAAAATTACAAAAAATTAAAAATAAGCTTAAAACAATGGAAAATGCATTTATGAATCAAAATTGGTGAAAAATGAATTTAAACTATAAAATGACGATTTGCCCTTGGACAATGAAAATTCACAGAAAAATAGTTATTGTCCTCAAAAAATTTTCAAAAATTACAAATAAGCTTAAAACACTAGAAAATGCATTTTTTACTCAAAATTGGTGAAAAATGAATTTAATTTGTAAAATAACGATTTTGCCCTTGGGCAATGAAAATTCACAGAAAAAATAGTAATCGTATATGAAAAAATCCAAAAAAATCAGTAACATGCTTAAAGAATTAGAAAAATGAATTTGGAACTAAAAATGAGCTAAAATGGTATTCGCGAGGTGAAATTACCATTTTGCCCGTGTGCTGGTAAAAATATAAAGAATACCAATTAAATCCAAAAAAATCATAAGAAATTAACAAATTCACATAAAAGTAAAAAATATGAATTTAAAACCCCCAAAAGCTAATCGAAAAATATTTATAGATAAAATTACTATTTTACCCCCCAAATTATTGAAAATTTAAAATTTGTCCAAAAAAGTGCAAACATGCCCTGCCAACGTTTGAAAATAAATGGTGTGTCAAAATTTGGTATCTGCAGTGATACTGAAGATGAATGTGGATGTCGTGTTAAGGATTTTGAGTAATACAGAGGAAACCTGAGTTTAACTGAGGAGGAACAGAAGTTATTGACGTTGGAGTAAGACAGAGAGTGGCATATTTTCCATTTTGATTCTCACTTGTGAACATTTAATTATCAAGAAAGGAGCTGCAGTAAATCATCAAATGAGTTTCGATGTATGTTTAGAAGATTCAAGCATAACAAAAGGAACAGACATACGAGGTGTAACATCCCGCGTCTGGACAGGCCCAATAACTGTTGAACTTTAAACCACGGGCTCAAAATGCTTAAGCCAAATTATTTAGTAGTCCAAACGTAAGATATTATATATAAATCATTTTTTCTTCCTCCCACCGATGTGGGATATCACATTCACCCCTCTTTTAGGCCTTTGCGTCCTCGCAAAGCCCAATTCATATCCGGACTGTCCACTCGGTTGTGTTGGATTCTAGAGGTGGCTCATACAGGCTCTAGAGGTGGCTCCCGCCCTTAAATCGACGTAGCACTTAGCCCCGCACAGCAATTAGTTCCTCCACTTTCTTCTGTAGTCCAATCCAATACCATAGGCCCAGTCTCACCCTGTGCAGAGACCACACGAGGTTCGCTCTGATACCATTTGTAACATCCCGCGTCTGGGCTAGCCCAATAACTTTTGAACTTTAAACCGCGGACTCAAAATGCTTAAGCCAAGTTATTTTGACACGATCCGGGTTGGTCTCCCTTTTCGTGTGTCACAGGAACATCCCCAAAGGACCGTTTTGAAGATCAGCGTGATAATCTAACTCAAACCTTCCCGCAGATCTAATCAAATTATCAAATAATACAAACTCTCATTGAATCACTCGACCCCAATCCAACCCCATGGAATGAAACCGTTTGAATCTAACAAGAAGAAAACCTAAACCCTAATCAAACCTGTTGACTAGAACTTAAGGTATAGGAAAACCTAACAAGAATCACTCTTGAAAAGGCAAAGATAGTTCTCATTGCAAGAACAAACGAGATCCTTCAAAGGGAGAAAATCAATTCATTGATTTCAAATCATAATTCAACATTAACTTAAAAATAATAAACGACGATAGTTAGCCTTATATAGGCATACAAATTCTAAAACTAAATATGAAAAATTTTAATTAAATAAAACCTAAAAAATTAAACTAAAACTAATTAAAATAATTAAAATTCCAAGCTGCGGACGAAGGCCACAGGCAAGGCCACGGGGCAGCCTTAGGCGCGGCCTTGGTCAGAAGCAATTCTGGCCTTGGCACGCATTCTGATCCAGGCCGCGGGCCGGCCTGGGGTGCGGCCTCCATCAGAACGTCAGCAACTGGCTTCTGGTCTTGTCCTTTGAAAATTCTACCTCGTACTTTCGACCTTAGACGCGACCACCAGCCTTTGGCCCCTTGAGTGGATGCTAAATCAGCCATCTCCCTTGCTCCATTGTCATGCCTTGAACACTTTAAAACCTCCAATTTGCACAGAATGATAAAATCCGTTGGTGAAGCTTGAATGCTAGGAATCATGGCCACAGGATTCGTATCAAACTCCCTCTCTTCAAAACGATTCGTCCTCGAATCGTTGCCCATAGTAGATAAGCAACAAGGTACGATCACATGGGATTGTTCAACACTTGGTGGCTCTTCTAATGGCTCCTCCAATGGTGCTTCGTCTTCAACCCCAACACGTTCCTCCATTGGTTGCTCAGCTAGGCTTTGCTCCTTCAAAGATGGTGTTGCAAATTCATTTGGCTCCAAAAGTGATGCCTCGGCTTCAATCTTTTCCTCAATGTGCACCTCCATTTGTTGTGGACATTCTTCAACTTCAAGTTTCACAGTTAATTGTTGCTTCTCCTCGTTGACTACTTGATTTTGCTTTTCCCTTGAAGCAACGACGTGCGATTCCAATTTGTCCACCGCCTTCTGCATCTCTTCTATGAAAGTAGCACATCGACCCTTCATCTCATTCCATATTGAAGAATCAAAATGATGCTTCCTAGAGGATTTGGACTTCGAAGACCGCTCCTTCGCCTTTGTAGCACTGCCCTCATAGCCATATTCATTATTAACCTGCCTTTGTAGAGGATTTGGAGTGGCTTTTCTTATCAGTCGATCTTTTGATATCCAAACTATCTTTGCTTTTATAAAAGCCTCTTTGGAATTCGCAATTAAACTGTTGAAAATCTTCGAAGCTCAACATCATTAACCTATAAAAATAGACGATTTTTTTTTCTCTCAATTCTTGGCTTTTACGAAGATCTCACTTTTATGCCTTTTTCCACTCAAGAATTTTTTTTCAATCTAACAACCTTCTTTTTTTTTTTAACAAAACAAAACAACGTACACAATACAAAAGATCAACAACCAAAAACAAACAAAACAAAAAAACTGAAAAAAATAAATTCTGGAAAAATCTGATGAACAGTGCGACGTGAACAGTACTTGCGGCGTGAACAGTACAGCGTGAACAGTGTTGCCAGAGTGAACAATATCGATGAACAGTGACGCTACAGTGCACGAACAGTGACGCGACTTTTTTTTTTTTTTTTTTTTTTAAATCAACAACCCAAAGATCACAACTTTGATTCAAGAAAAGTTAGATCTTGAACCCAAAACAACAATAAACAACTCAACACAAAAATCCAAATAGAAAAGATATATCCAAACGGATTGATAACGAAGAGATATACCCAAGTGGGTTAAACACAACGAATAAACCTGATTTTCTTTCAAGATCCAATAGCTCTAATACCACTTGACATGATCCGGGTTGGTCTCCCTTTTCGTGTGTCACAGGAACATCCCCAAAGGACCGTCTTGAAGATCAGCGTGATAATCTAACTCAAACCTTCCCGCAGATCTGAATCAAATTATCAAATAATACAAACTCTCATTGAATTACTCGACCCCAATCCAACCCCGTGGAATGAAACCGTTTGAATCTAACAAGAAGAAAACCTAAACCCTAATCAAACCTGTTGACTAGAACTTAAGGTATAGGAAAACCTAACAAGAATCACTCTTGAAAAGGCAAAGATAGTTCTCATCGCAAGAACAAACGAGATCCCTCAAAGGGAGAAAATCAATTCATTGATTTCAAATCATAATTCAACATTAACTTAAAAATAATAAACGACGATAGTTAGCCTTATATAGGCATACAAACCCTAAAACTAAATATGGAAAATTTTAATTAAATAAAACCTAAAAAATTAAACTAAAACTAATTAAAATAATTAAAATTCCAAGCTACGAACGAAGGCCGCGGGCAAGGCCGCGGGGCGGCCTTAGGCGCGGCCTTGGTCAGAAGCAATTCTGGCCTTGGCACGCATTCTGATCCAGGCCGTGGGGAAGGCCGCGGGCCGGCCTGGGGTACGGCCTCCATCAGAACGTCAGCAACTGGCTTCTGGTCTTGTCCTTTGAAAATTCTACCTCGTACTTTCGACTTAGACGCGACCACCAGCCTTTGGCCCCTTGAGTGGATGCTAAATCAACCATCTCCCTTGCTCTGTTGTCATGCCTTGAACACTTTAAAACCTCCAATTGGCACAGAATGATAAAATCCATTGGTGAAGCTTGAATGATAGGAATCATGGCCACAAGATTCGTATCATATTTAGTAGCCCAAACACAGGATATTATATACAAATCATTTTTTCTTCCTCCCACCGATGTGGGATATCACACGAGGGATACAACTTCAACCAATTCACAAGGGAAGTGCTATCGTTTCATATACACAATTTCTTATTTACCTTTGAAGTGTGTTGTATAGGTTTTTGTGAGATTAAAAGAAGGTGATGCCACATGCTTGTGAGTTATTGTTAGCAGCCATGATTTTTGTTTAATTCCCCTACAAGTTGAAATTACTTTATGTACATTGACAAATCCTTTCTTTGGGCACTTAGAAATAATTATTATGTGGTTTAGAGTTTTGTTCATGTAGAAAGTGTATCCTGCAAAGTGGTTGAAATTTTATCTAAATTTTGCATGTTTGATAGAAATTTCTCTTCTTTAGTTAATTTCACAAGTCAAATGTTGATTATGGTCAATTAGTGCAATCATGTAATCTATGATGTAACATTTATCATGAGGGATTTTATATTTCAAAAAAAAAAAAAGAGAAGAAAATGAATGAAGAAAATGAAAAGGATGATGTGGTTTTTTCTACTCCAATGGTTCTTGTGCTTAGTAACCAGGAGTCTCCATCCAAAAATGTCGACTTTTGTGCCAACGTTACTTGAATTATGAGTAATGCATTGCAAAATTGAGTAAGTAAATTGTTGAGTAACCAAGAATCTACATCCAACCAATGTCGATTCTTGTGTAAAAAAGTAATTTTACTTCTCAAATACAGTATTTGCTACTTGCTTAAAGATTGAGATGTTAAGTAACTAGGAACCTTCATAACCAATGTCGGTGTTTGTGTCAAAAGACACTCGTATTTTGAGTGATTAGTTCAATATTACAAAATTCCCTCAAGTGAAAAATGAAATTGATCACAGAAATGGGATGCCCTTTAATTGATTATATGATTCATTTGCTAGTGAAATTCGAGAAGACGAAGAAATTAAGTTGAGCTAGCTTAATTGTGATATAATTCCTTCTTCTTTGCTTGATATTACGAGTATTAAAGACAAGATAATAAATTACATAATGGTTATTTACTTGGTCTTGAGGAAATACGTTTTAGAATACACTGTGTTTTCAATACTTGAATCATTAGTTGAGCTCACATTTTCCAAATTGCTAGAGGACAAACAATGATCCAAGTGTGGGGTAATTGACAAGTTTCAAAATAATGCATTTCGGTATATTTGTTGATTCAAAATTTTGAATTTTGAGATAGGAATAATTTTGAGCAGATTAACACACAAGTTTTTGGAATTTTTGTACACTAATGACACTCGAATAGATTGGATCAATTAGAGCACGAAAAGAGGAAGAAGTACTATCGTGTTCTAACAAAAATGGATAGTCGAATATTTCCCTTCATCATTAGTTCAGACATCATAAAGGACTTTCTCATTTGATTTAGTAAATTTACTTTTAAAAATTGTTGCAAAAAGAGACGGATCAAAGGCGGGCCATCTTTCTTTTTCCTCAAATATTTATTCCCTTAGTTTTCCCCTTTGAGCCTTTAGAATATGTGATTTTCATTCGAAAACCCATTTAAAGGTCACACCTCCATACTGGGGCAATTTTGTGGTAATTTCATCCCACACTGGACAAATTTTACTCTGAGTTATGTTTCCAAGAAAAAAGAAAGAAAAGAAAACTGATTGAAAAGAAAGCCCAAAAGAAAGTAATAAAAGTGGGGCAATTTTTTTTAGAAAAATGAATAGAAAAGAAGAAAAAGAGAGGACCCCAAAAGCCAATAGCAAAACTAGGGTGAAAATTTTGAAAATGAATGATAAAAAAAAGAAAAAAGAACAAAACTATCAAAACTGGGGCAAATTCTTTGCAAATGCGACCTCAAGTTGTTTAAACCCTTCTTAACTTCTGCTTTCCAATTTTGACCTTTCTAGCACATTGCTTGATCCATTACAAGAGCCGAGAATGTTACCAACCTTTGTGTTCATTTAGTGATGATTTTTTAACGAAAATTTGCAAAGCAAAGGTGGCATATGATGTTAATATATCCATCCCTAAACAATCGAGCGAGGATTGTCTTACTGATGCCAAATGCTTTCAAATATTAGTCTATTTTAATGAAAAGGGGAAAAACTATCTTAATTTTGGACACTCCCTTTCATTTCATTTTTTTCCTCTGAAATGAGAAAGCCAATATATCGACATGGGACTTCTTTGAAAGTTGATGACTACAATGACTTGAGCTTTCTTATCTGCATTGATTATTTTGTGGCAATATCAGAATTCAAAAGAATGACATTCCAATGATCAAAAGGTAGCTTTTAAGCCATTATTTCAAAGTTAATTTTGAAAAATGTTTTGTTTGAATGTAGTTTATGCATTTAGTTTTTGTGTATTTTTAGTTGTTTACTGCAGAAAGATTCTTTTAAATTAGTACGTGTGAGATATTCTTGTGCTAAAATGAATAATGATAATTAAATTTATTGAATTTTGAATGAAAGCACAGGCAACTATAAGTTTATCAGAAAACTGTAGCATGCGTAAATGGAAAAACTATTTTAGGGAATTTGATCTAAACTCTGAACTAAAATCAACAAAGTTCAGGACCTTTCCTTGTGGAGTAAGAAAGGGATGGTAGTTTTTAATGTTTATACGCGCTAGCAGAGTCAAGAGATCGTCAAGTGTTGACATTACTTTTGTAATTGTAGTTGTTTTCTCTATTGCAAGTGCAATCACATCATCATCATTTGGAGCCTTCGTCAGAAACGAAAACGGGGGCAAATTTTTAGAAAAAAATTTGATTTCAAAAATCGATTTTGATGCTTTATGCTTGAACACATTTGGAAGGGACTGAGTCCAAATTTACAATGGAGCAAATTTTAAAAGATTGACTTCAAATGGAAATCACTTGATTTATACTGGAGCAAATGTTTAGAAGGATTGATTTCAAATGGATTTTAATATTTTAAATAGGGCCAAATTTTGAAACGAATGATTTCAAATTGATTTTAGAGTCATATAGTAGGTCAATTTTTTTTTTAAAAAAAATCAATTTCAAAGAGATCTTGATGCATTATGCCTTAAGCAGTGTGACAGCCCCACCTTACCCAGAGGCACACCAAAGGGCTTAGCGGACTGGCCTGCCTAGCTCTCGCCAGGACTCGAATCACGCACTCACGCAAACGTCCAAGCATAATTAACTCAAAATAAATAAACTAAAATAAAATAAAATGGAATAACATAAAATACACTCATATTATTTACTTAAAGGGTACAAGTCACATCAAAAGTTTACATGTCATAATATACATGATTTTCACAAAGATAGCCTAACACAGTCTAGGCTATTACAATAACTAAAACATCTATAATAATCAAAACCAGTCGTTCCAGCTTTAATTTTTCAGGAACCTGAGTAAAGGAAAACAAATAAAAGGAATGAGCTATAATAGCCCAGTGAATGTCCGAAGTCATGCAATCATATCAAGAACTCATTATTTTAGTAAATAAAATAATTGATAAGTTAAATAAACAAGATATGAACAATTTAATTATCAAGTAGTCAAGGGCGGATACAAGGCTCAACTACGGGAGCAAGCTCAACCGTAGGAAAAGCAAGTACTGATCATGTAACCATGACATATAGACCAAGATAATAGCTCAAGGTCTTTTATCAAGGAACATGCCAGTTATAATCACGCAAGCCCTAACCACCAATTCACCTTATAACCTCCGTACAAGCTACCACATCTAGGGAGTACTCTCAACCTGGGAGGGCCAACACGCAAGAAAGTTCAATCCGGAGTTGGCCTCTTTGAGGATTCACAACTCAAAAGGGAAAGAACGTCACGCCCTAAAACACCCAGCACCTTATAACCTCCCAAGCCTGTCCGAGTTGACTATCCGTGAAGTAACGATAAAGTTAGTCACGGAAGTCTCACGCACAAGTAACACGTTGAATAGTGAAAGCATATAACACATTACGGAATAGATGCGATAAAGTACACATCTTTCCTCAAGTAGCACATTTTATCACATAATATTTGCAAGTGTAACATAATATTTACAAGTAGAACATAACATTTCATGCATCATGCACACATAAAGACACTCACCTGGAATGCCTAAGAAAATATCTCGTAAAATGGTCGTGATGCGTTTTCGGACCCTGAAATTTAAAAGAAATAATATAATGAAAACCCAAGTAAAACCCTAGTAAATTTAGTAAGAAAAATTCAAGAAAACACCCCACTTATTTCTAGGGTTTTGGTTTTAGGGTTTCTAGGGTTTAGGGTTTACTTATTCTAAGAAAATTTAATCTATCACTAGATCATTTCTAAAAATTCCTACACTTCAATTTCCTTCAATTGAACATATTCTAGGCTTAAAATCTCACTTGTCAATTTTTCTTCTTTTAATTCTACAAAAATTTCGGCAGCATTTCCCCTTAAAATCGGACTAACCCAAATTTTTTTCCTGCAAGAAAAATCAACAATCCAACCCAATTCAACAAGTTCTACAACTTTTATGTTCAACTCAAGTTCAAATTCAATCAAAATTTCACTAAATTCTAAGAATTCTACTCCAAGAATCTTCAACCAAACAACATATAACACATGAAATTTCAAGGTTTAAAGGCCATATACTAGTCTATCTAACCACAAGAACACTTTATCTAGCAAGTAAATCTCAAATTCTAACTAATTTCTCCAAGTAGTATCAACAAGAATCTTGGTTTAAACTTGCATAAAAACTAATTAAAACATGAAATTAATAGGAAAAGTTCATAGTAAATACCTTAGATATGCTTAGAACTTTGCTTAGAAAGGAAAGAAGCTCACTTCCTATGGTGGATTTGCCCAAACTCAAGAGAGAAAACTTCAAGAAGTTGAGAGTAAAATGAGAGAAGAAGAGAAAAGGAGATGGCCGGCCAAGAGGGAGAAGAAAGAGAAAGAAATAGGCTAGGAAAAATGGAAAAGAAATAAAGAAAAGGTGGGAAAAAGATTAACCAATTAAAACCTCACAAGAGTAAAGTAAAAAGGTGGTCTTTTAATGCAAGAGTAGCTAACTTGGATTAATTTGATTGGTGGAGCTCATTACCCTCTTATCACTTAATACTAGCAATAATAAAACACAAATTATTAAAGCAAAAATAGAGTAAAATTGGAAGAGAAAATCCGGCCATAAAGAAGAAAGAAAAAGAAAAGAATTTCGGCCAAAAAAAGAAAAGAGAAGAGAGAAGAATTTTCGGCCAAGAGAGAAAGAAAAGAAAGAGAAAAATTTCAGCCAAGGGAAATGAAAATAAAGCAAGAAAATAAGTGAAATTTTTTAGTAAAATTGAGCTAAAATTCAAGTAGTCAAAAGACTAGAAAATAGTAAAATGAGCTAATCAAAATTTAAACACTAATATAAATTAAATGGTCAAGTAAAATTATTCTAACTTTAGTACTTAAGTGTTCTTGCTTAATAATGAAAATCTTAGCTAATTAACCTAATTAACTCAAGAAATCTTCCAACTAATAAATCAAGGATTAACACTTAACCCTAAATAAGAAAAATGTCTCTTATAAGTGCATTTCTAGGGTGTTACAAGCAGGATTTTAGAAAGATTGATTTACACTAGGGCAAATTTTTGAAAAGATTGATTTCAAATAGATTTTGATGTTTTTACACATGGCCAAATTTTTAAATAGGTGATTTTCAAATCAGTTGGAAACTGATATTGGGGCAAATTTTTTTTATTCTTTTAAAAAAAAAGAAAGAGAGGAAAAAGGAAAAAGAACAAAAAAAAAAGAAGAAAGAAAAGAGAAAAAGAGAAAAATCGGGTTTTGAATTAAGTAAAACGCATTTGTTTAAATTTCTCTGTGTCTTAAATTTAATTTATGAATTTATTTTGTCCAACAGCCTGGGCATGATTTCTGCATTTACTTTATAAATGTAATTTTTCACGCGTATAAAACCGTGGGTGTTCATGGCTGCAGTTTCAATTGCCAAAGTTTCTGGATGCGAATCGCTTGAGAAACCACGCACAGTTGCTTCCACGGTTTGTTTCCAAAAGAAACAGATAATAAATGCGGCAATGAACAACACTTAGCCAAATTTTCACCCAATTACATCCAAGCTTAATTATTCTAGACATAGAAATGTATCTCACACACTCAAACTAAGACAATAGCACATTAAACCAGTGAAAAATAAGGAATTTAACCCCAATTAAGTGACTCTTCAACAAATTAGTGCACTTCCCTTTTTTTCATACTATATCCCTTGTGTAGTGAGTTTTAACTTCTCCAAATTGACCTGCAATCAAAACATGAACTATGTTAAACTTTAAAAACCAAATGAACTAAAGATTATTCCTAAGAAAGAAAAGAAAAATTAAAAAAGAACAACTAAAAGACGGGTTTCCTCCCAACAAATGCTTTGTTTAACGTTGTTACCTCGACGTTCTTCAAACACTTTATGGCTTAGGACCAATGAGGTAAAGAACCTTCTTCCGTTGCTTCTCAATCTCTTGGCCTAGGTACGGCTTCAATCTCTTGGCCTAGATATGGCTTGCATTGTAGATGGGTCGGAAGTGCCTATCCCTTCTTTGTCCAAGTATTGCTCCCACTAAAACATCTCTAGCGTCACACATGATTTCAAAAGGTAAAGACCAATCAGGGGCAATTATAATCGGGGAAGTGGCATGATTTCAAAAAGTAAAGACCAATCGGGAGCAACTATAATTGAGGAGTTGGTCAATTTTTCTTTCAAAATTTTAAAAACACTCGTGCAATTTTCATCAAAATCAAAGACCACATCATTCTCAAGTAATTTGGTTAGAGGCTTAGCTATCTTGGAAAATATTTTATGACCCTTCTATAGAACCCTGCATGCCCAAGGAGGCTTATTATTGCCTTAACCGAAGTCAGTGGGGGCAATTTCTCTATGACCTCTATTTTTTCTCTGTCCACTTCAATGCCCTTTTTAGAAATTTTATGTCCTAATACAATCCCCTCTTGAATCATAAAGTGACATTTTTCCCAATTAAACACCAAATTTGTTTCCTTGCATCTTTTTAGCACTCTCTCTAAATTTTTCAAGCATAAGTCAAAGCAATCACCAAAAATGTAAAAGTCATCCATAAATACCTCCATGATGTTCTCGACTAATTCATTGAAAATGGCTAACATGCACTTTTGAAATGTGGCCGACGCATTACACAACCCAAAATGCATCCGGCGGTATGCAAATGTGCCATTGGGGCAAGCGAACATTGTCTTCTATTGGTCTTCTAGAGCTATGGGAATTTGAAAATGCCCTAACAATCCATCAAAGAAATAGTAGTACTCATGCCTGACCAATCTCTTGAGCATTTGATCAATGAAGAGCAAATGAAAGTGATCTTTTCGGGTGGAATCATTGAGCTTCTTGTAGTCGATGCAAACTCTTCAACCCGTGACAGTCTTTATTGGGATTAACTCATTCTTCTCATTTGGTACCACTATCATGCCTTCCTTTTTAGGTACCACTTGCACTAGACTAACCCATAGACTGTCAAAAATGGGGTAGATCACTCCCACATCAAACAACTTTATCACTTCAGCCTTAACCACCTCCTTCATGTTTGGATTAAGCTGCCTTTGATATTGCACTACCGGTTTGAAATCATCTTCCATTAGTATCTTGTGGGTACAAAAGGAAGGACTAATGTCTCTAATTTTGAAAATCTTCCATGCAAGTGCTCTTTTGTGCTCCCTTAAGACTTGCAATAGCTTGTGCTTTTTCCCATCATCTAGGCCCACTGCAATAATCACCGGTAGTTTGAAATTTTTTGCCAAAAAAGCATATTCCAAGTGCTCCGGTAACCTTTTTAATTCAAACTCGTGTGGGTTCTCAATTGACGATTAGAGAGCTCCACCTCTTGATCCCTCGATTTCTTCATAAGCTTGGACACCTTCATATGGCTTTTTGGCTTCTAGGTGAGCCACTTGCTCTGCTATAGTAGGGTGGAGAGTCGCCCCCTTCCCTTGAATGATACATGCCTCCAATGGATCATCAATAATGACCTCCTGTAAAACATTAATCAATTCAGTGTCAATAGTATCCATATAAAAGCATGTATCATCTCTATCTAGAGAATATCTCATAGCTTCCAGTATCTTAAAAACCACTTCCTCATCTTCCACTCTAAGGGTTAGCTTTCTGGCTTGAACATCAATTAATGCTTTAGCCGTAGCCAAGAAAAGTTATCCCAAGATGAAGGGAATCTCTACATCATTCTCCATGTCCAAAATCTCAAATCAACTAGAAAAATAAATTTATCAATTTTGACCAAAACATCCTCTATAATCCCCTTGGGATACTTTATGTACCTATCCACCAATTAAATGCTTATTCTAGTGGGTTTGGGCTCTCCTAGTCCTAATCGCATGAACATCTCATAAGGCATTAAATTTATGGTCGCACCTAAGTCAACTGACCAATATTACAAGGAATAGTAAAACTCCCTGGATTCTTGAGTTTTTGAGGTAGCTTGTTCTGCAGGATAGTAGAACATTCTTCATAGTCTCACAACTGCTAGTTCTTCGAGCTTCCTCTTGTTCGACAATAGATACTTCAGAAACTTGGCATACTTTGGCATCTATGAAAGAGCTTTAACAAACGAAATTTTAATGTGCAATTGTTTTAAAAGATCTAAAAATTTACTATAGCGCTTATCCTGATGGTCCTTTTGAAGTCTGCTAGGATAGGGAATATGGGGCATGTACTCCTTTACTACCTTCTTGATGGGCTTCACCTCCGTCTTCTGGTCATCATTGTTTTGTCTCTCCCCTTGATCTTCTTCATCTCTCTTTTCATCAACCACCAAATTCTTAGCCTTCCTTAGTTTCTCCTTTTGCACTTTCTTACTACTCCTTAAAGTGTTTGCTTTTGCTTACTCTCTCGGATTGGCCTTGGTATTGCTTGGAAGTGCCACTAGAGGTCTTTCGGACATCAACTTTGCAATTTACCCAATTTGATTCTCCAAATTATGGATGGAGGCCTGTTGATTCCTCAAAGGTGTCTCCATGTTTTGCATTATATTTTCAAATGTGTTGATGTACTTGGTCATCAATTTCTCAATGTTGGAATTCTTCTCAAATTGAGGTTGAGGTTGAGGTTGTGGTTGGTATTCCGGTAGTGGTTGTTATCTTTGTTGCCCTTGATTTCCCCAAGAGAAGTTTGGGTCGTATGGTAATAAGGGGAGTAACGCAGCGGAAAATTTAAAAATTTATTACCTTAGCCATGGATCTCTTTGATGTAATCTATACGATTAAAGGGTGTTTAGCACAAATACCTCAAGCATAGAAGGTTTCTATGCTTCAAAGGGCAAGATCCTATTCGATGAAGGTGTTGATCTACCATGAAAAGCCCTCCAAGTGTCGAGCCTCCAACGGTATCCACACGAACATGATCTTTAGGAACCTTTGGGCTTGCTTGCCTTGCCTTTTGAGTGCTAGCTCCCTTGAATATCATGAAGAACACAAGAACAAGAAGAGGAGGAAGACAAAACCCTAACCCTTAGGGAGAAGAGGGTGTGGCGTTTTTCTTGGGAGAAAACACGCCTCTCTCAATTTTTCTCTCTCTAAATTTTATCTTGTGTTTCATCAATCAATCAAGAGTCAAGGCATGGACTTATTTATAGATGTAGTATCCTAGTCTTTAAGGAAACAAGAGCAATTGGAAACCAAGAAGGTTTAGGAAGCTTACCTTAAGCTAATCCTATTCCTTTAGGAAACCTATTCCAAAAGGAAACCAAATAGCTTCTTAATTCCTTTTAGGAAACTAATTTCCATCAAGACTTAGAATATTTATAATTAAGTCCTTTAAGTTAATTTATCACATAAATTAACCCCATAAGTATCATATACTTATCTTAATAACAATTTAACCCAAAGACCATGTTCTTATTGTGTGTGACCCATTAGGTTCCATTCACGTTGGCAATAAGTACAAATTATAACTCATTAATTAATTAATTAAGAGCTAGATAAATTAACACTTTAATTTATCATTAATTCACTAATTAATTAATTTGCACTTATAGATCATGAGTGGCGTCTAGCAATGCATCATGACCACCCAAGTGAATAGGAAAGTCATATGGTAGACTACACCTATCAATGACAATGTTACCGTGTAATTAATATCCTTTCACCACACTATATCCCAATTAGTCTAAGAGTGTAGTGCGCACTCTTTAAATGACTAATTAATGATTTCTTGTTCCCGAAATATAACTTTCCATAAAAGTATAACCTTGAAACTCTTTCAAGTCATACTTTCACTTTTGCGCAAAAGATTCTTTAAGTCATATTTCAACAAGTGGCCAATCCGGGATATACTCTCCTATAATAAGGAGTGGTGAATCCTATATCGATTACTCACTATCCTTCCATGCTTCATACTATACCCAATCTCTACCGTATGGGCTACTCTTTTACGAGCACCGAGCAATAGAGTCAAAGCATAGCAATCCACACTCAAGATACCATGGTAATCTCAAGTCTAAGGATCACTTACACCATTGCCATTAAGAGTATAATTCATTAGCACTATGAATAGTAACTCTTGGCGGATCAATCCAATGAACTTGTTCTCTAACAAGCATCCACATACCAGCTTAGGTGTCACACACCATAGTTGACGAGATCAACTACTACTTACCATAAGTAGAGGCAAAGTATGTGCTAGTCTTCCCATATTAATGATGTCCAATCTCATTAATACTACGACTAGGGATATTTAAGAATATAACTTAATGTGTAATAAGAGTCTCATCATTGTAACTCTTACAATCTCTTATACACAGTTAATATTCTATGGACTTTATCAAATAAACAAGTAGTAACAAGTATTAAATGACAAAGAAAATGCCACATATATAAGTATAACACGAAATAAGCGTAATAAAAATCCCAAAAACCAACTTGGTTTTAGGGCATACACTAACATGGGTGATTCCTCCAACTCGGATTGTAAGTGTTGCTGTAAGGGTTGTTTTGTTGCCTTCAAGTATTGCCCATGAAATGACATTGCTCATCCAGTTGTTGCATTGCATTAATTGCCTGGCACTCCTGGTTAGGATGTTCACCCCCACATAGGTCACATTGCATCACTTAGAATGGTCTTTGGTTTACTAACATGCCATCAAGCTTTTTGTTCAAAGCCTTGATTTGGATTGCTAATGCCATGACTACTACGTCCACATCATACACTCCAGCTGGTTTACTTGGCCTAAAATGGGTAGCCTGCCATTGGTAGCTATTCATGGCCATTTTTTTAATAAGATCTTGGGACGCCTCTGGTGTTTTGCTATTCAATGTACCTCCTGCCGTCGCATCAATCATTTGCCTTGTAGTTGGATTGAGCCCATTGTAGAATATTTGCACTTGCATCCATGTGGGTGTCGCGCCCTAAAAAATCGTAAGTAAAAAGTAAAGAGTACTGGTGGGGTCGTTGACTATTGCGTCCCGAAAAGACGGTTTGGTCCGAGACCCTTTTGAAAAGAAAGGTTTTGGAAAAATTGTGCGTGTGTGATAAAAATCGAGTTTTTAGTAAAAAATATATTTTTAGGAACAATGGTATTTTTTAAAAGAAAGTAAGGTCGGGACTAAAAAATGCAATAGTTTTGGCCAACTAATTTTGAAAAGGGTTTTATTTTGAAAAATGGATTCGCAACTTGGTACTGAGTTAGGGTGTACCAAGTCTCCCGAAAAATCGTCTAATAAAATAAAAATAAAATTTTAAAAAAATCATTTAAAACCCTTTTTCGACTTTGGTCTACGAAAAACGAGAGAAAAAGGTCCGGGAGTCACATTTGAAGAAAGGGAAGGCAAAGGCTTGCGCCTAAGGCACCCTTTCAACCTAGTCAAGGCTAGTTGTGAGGTTTAATCAAAATTTCCTAAATTAACCCTAGATTCTATCGCGTTCGGATGTATCTAAATGAATGCAAATCCTAAGTCTAAATGTAATTATCGGGAGGTCGAAATGTGCCGTCGAGGTTGGGCCGAGATTATAGCATTAGTTGCGAAACCCGAGTCGAGATCTCGAGAGAGTCACGAGTGTCTATGTAAAATGTGATGCAAAAAGAAAAGAAAATAATAATAATATATTAAGTGAAGAAAGAAAGGGAGTATGCAACATGACGGGTACGGGGGACTAACATCTCGTGACTGAATATTCTTACTCAAGGAGGGGGGAACAGAATATATGTCATCGCTTCCCATGTGAGTAGGCGACTATTTCTAGTTGGATCACACAAATGTCTTAAAGTCTAAATGAAATGCAACCTAGATGTCATGCATTTTAAAAATGTGTCAAAATAATAATAATAATAATAATAATAATAATAATAATAATAATAATAATAAAATCATTCCAAATGGAAAGAAAACTAGAAGTGTGTGAAATGTGAAATGCACACGAATGCACCTAACACTAAAATGTCCTAAGGGTCTAGCGTTGGGCTAGCCCGTTCTAAAAAATCCCACTAGCGTTGGACTAGAGGGAAAAGAATGAAGCCACAACTAGCGTTGGACTAGTGTGGTGACGAACCATAAATCATGAATTAAATATTAAAGCATGAATTAAAAGCAAATTAAACATATAAAAACATATAAGATCACATAGGAGCACATAACACGTAAGCATAATATCTTAGATGCAAAAATCCTAAGGAAAGCGGTAAAAGAAATAAACATGTAAGCACGCAAAAGCAAATAAACTCTAACTATTACACCAGGGGCTTAATTTACAATTTGAAAATGGGGAAATTAAAAATATCCCTATCTATTACACTTTCTATCTAATTACACAATTTTTGCTAAAACATGAGAAAAATAATCTAACTATTACATTGACTAGCTAAATACAAAATATTGCATTTTTATCAAAATAATAATAAAGAAATAATAAGATTTAAAATGAAATTGCATGAAAGAAATAAATGCACAAAGAGCATACCAAATAGGAAATATATGAATAAAATGCATAAAAATCATATAAGGCACATTGGAGCACGTAAAAGAGAAATTAATAAGAAATAGGGATACCTCTCGAAGACCCGGTACGAATACTAATAAAAAATGAACAAACAATGTCAAAAGTACCTCGATATAAACAAACAAAGACTAAAATATGAAATCCTAACAAAATTAGGGTAAAAATATAAATTCTATGAAACTAAGGGGCTACAAGTAAATTTCTATAAAGCTTGAGGGGTAAATTAGAAATTCACAAAGTCTAAGGGGTAGAATTAAAATTTAAAACAAAATTGGGGGAATAAAAATAAAAATATAAATCCTAGCAAAAATGGGGCGAATTAGCAATCAGGGGATTCAATTGAAATGAAAATTAAATCGAGGGGCCAATCTATAATTATAAAAGGCTCAATTGCAGAAAATGACAAGTTCATGGGGGCTAAGAGCATTAATTAAAACCTAAGGTCTAAAGATATAAATTTACACTTTTATATAATTACACAGCCCACAAAAGTCCCAATTTGACTTAATTAAATCTTTAAATTAGTGAATTAGACTAATTACTAAATCAGAAACTGAATTAAGACAAAACAAAATTAATCATAAATTACCAAATCAAAACTGAAATTAAGACAAAACTAAAATCCACTCATAAATATCATCCACCATAATCTAAAAGAAACTAAACAAAATAAAAGAAAAAGAAGCAAAACGGAACTTAAAAAAAAGAAAACCAGCCATGCTCAATTATCTTTACCAAAAAAGAGAAATTCACCCCCACCCTTGTTTTCCCTTCAATTCTAAATTCAAATAAAATTCCCAACATTTTCAATCTCTCTCTCTTTTTCATTTCTCTGTTCGTTTTCTTCTTCATCCTCTCTTATTTTCGATTTTTCTATTTCGTTCCCCTGCTCATCTCTCACTCTTGTAGACACCAAATTTTGACACACCATTTATTTTCAAATATTGGGGGACCTTTTTCTTACTATTTGGAGTCAAATCCTGATTTTTGAGTAAAAATGAAGAAGTCAGCAATTTTGGAGGGCAGAATAGTAATTTTTTAATTATAAATATTTTTTCATTAATTTTGGAGGGTTTAAATTCATTTTTTGTACTTTTATACACATTTTTAAATTTTGTGATTTTTTCAAATTCAGCTGGTATTTTTATGTATTTTCGCTAGTACAGGGACGAAATGGTAATTTCGCATCGCGAATACCACTTTCGGCCATTTTTGTGTACCAATTTTATTTTTCAAGTTTTCAAACATGTTTCTAAATTTTTTTAACTTTTTCGAGGTGAATTTCTATTAATAAATTTATTATTTACATTTTTCTTAATTTTTTTCTATTTTTGTGAGAGAATATAGATTTTTAATTTTTTTTAAGCGTAAAGTTGTAATTTTGGTAGTCAAGGGCATTTTGGTATTTTAATCATTTCTTGGAGGTTAAGACTTGAGTACTATAAATACCCCCACTTGGGGATTTTAAAAAAGGGGGGAGAAAATAAAAAGTCTAGGGAGAGTTTTTAGTTTTTAGTTTTTTAGGTTTTCCATTTCACCAAGAACACCAAGAACACACACTTCTTTTTTACACACATTTTCAAGTTTTCACACATCACACCAAGAACACACACTTCTTTGTACATATATCTTCAAGTTTTCACACATCACACCAAGAACACACACCACATATCTTCAAGTTTTCACACAAGAACACCAAGAACACGCGCCACACATATTCAAATTTTCACACACTACACCAAGAACACACACTCACATTCTCTCTCATACATTACACATACCACTCACACTCTCTCTCACACACTACACATACTTACACTCTCTATCACACAAGAACACACACTCACATTCTCTCACACACACTTCTCATGTACATAAACACACACATTCATACACGTTCACAAAACACACACGACACACATTCACCACAGTTTCAATCAATCACACACCAGCACACACAGTCACACACGCCATTTACACACAAGCTCCAAATACACACCACACTCACAAATAACGCACAGTCACACACTAATTCACACATAAACACACATTCACATCTGCACACACAATCACACATTCAGTCATTCACACACGGTCCTGCAACTCACATACACACACAAATCACCCAATTCACGTACAAACTCACAAACAAATCCGCCACCACGAAGCATCAAGTTTCAGCCCCCAAGACTGCCCCTTCCTTCATGCCCATAGCCTGCAGAAGCAAGCCAATATAGATAGCCCAAATTTCACTCAAAACCCAGACTCCAGCAGGGCATTCACGCTTCTCCATTGTTACCACCAAAAACAACAACCAGGAACCAGAAACTTTCAATCAGTTCTACCACAACAGCCCAAAACCAACCAAAAACAACCCAAATCAGTCCTCAAAAATCAATCACAAACAATCACAGAACAACCCATAGACCACAACACAAGATCCATGGTCAAGACCCAACTACAAACAGCCTCAATCAAACACAATTCAATCAAGATCACCACCAGTTTCCATTATGTGCCATTCAACAGTCCTCCCCTGTCTTCCTCTTCTCTAAATTGCTCTCAAGCCTTTCCACCCACTGTCAGTCAATGCATCTCCCCAGCGTCCATCCTCTATCACCATACAATCAAACATAATAGCCAACAATTCACGGCCCAAATCACCAACTTCACTAATCAAATCAGGCCCAAAACAAACACATCATTGTAACACCCTAGAAATTCATTCAAAACCATTTATTTTATATTATGTCCATTAGAAAAAAAAAAGAAGGGCTGAAATTATTCAAGAATAAATAAGGAAATGATTTTCTATTTTTACTAGCATGTTGTACCATTTCCCTTAGAAGTTGTACCTAGAAGTCTTGCAAGATTAATTATAGGATAAATGACAAAATTCTCTTCTAATTACCATTAGCCAAGTGGAGTCTACAATGGCAAGAAAGTCAATCTCTACTCTTGCTTTTGTCTTGCTTTGATTGGTCCAAGTTTTGCCCAATTCTTTCTCTATTTCTTTTCTTCTTTACTTAGTTATTTTCTCTCTTTTTCTTTCACTCTTGGCCGGCTCCTCTCTTCTCTCTTTTCTCTTCATTTGCTTCATTTTCTTAGAGCTTTTTACTTCCATTTGATCACTTTTCATCCATAGAAAGTGAGTTAATCTTCCTTCTAAGCAAAGATCTTGCCTTATTAAAGGTATTCCCCAAGAACTTCTCTTCTTATTTCAAGTATAAAATTGTAGTTTTGTAGCTTTTAAACCATGTCTCTATTGTTAAGTATGATTTATTTGAGCCATGAAATATGAAGTTTTATTCCATGAAATTGAGGTTTATGGACTTGTATGACTTGTAGATAGTGGTTTAAACTTGAAATGACATGAATTAAGGATGATTTGGTTGAAGAACATTGGAGTAGTTTATGTATTTTTGTGATAAATTTGGGTGCAATTGAAGTGATTTTGATGCGAAATTGGTAGAACTATGTGAGATTGGGTTGTTTGGCTATTTTCCTTGCAGGTTAAAAATTTTGGGTTAGTCCGATTATAGGGGAAATGCTGTCGAAATTTCAGTAAAACCTAAGAAATAAAAGTGATTAGGCTATGATTTAAAGTTATATAAGCTGTAATTTAGTGATTTGAGCGTGCAAAAATTTTCGTAGATTAGCTATTAGTGAATTGAACCTTTCCGAGCAAAACCCTAGAAAGTTAGAAAACACTAATTTCAAAAACCCTAAACCCTAGGGTAAAACCCTAAACTCCAAAACCCTAGAAATTAAACCCTAGAAAGACTTGGGGTATTTCTCAAATTTTCTTATTAAGTTTCTTAGATTTTAGTCAGGTTTTTTATATGGCTATTTTCTCTTGAATTTCAGGATCCGGAAGTGAGACCCAACCTTATCGCGAGATATTTTCTTAGGCTTCAGGTGAGTATTCTTACGTGTGCATGATGCATGAAATGCCATGTTAAACTTGACATTATTATTTGATGAAATGTGTTACTTGAGGAAAGATGTGTACTTTATCGCATCTATTCCGCAATGTGTTACATGCTTTCACTATTAAATATGTTATTTGTGCTTGAGACTTCCGTGACTAACTTCACCGTTACTTCACAGTTAGTCAACTTGGTCGTGCTTGGGAGGTCATAAGGTGCTGGGTGTTTTAGGGCATGTTGTTCTTTCCCCAAATGAGTTGAATTTCTCAAAGAGGCCAACTTCGGATTGAACTTTTTTACTTGTTGGCCTTTCCAAGGTTGAGATTACTCCCTGGATGTGGTAGCCTGTACGGAGGTTACAAGGTGAATGGTGGTTAGGGTACTTGCTTGTTTATACTGATATGTTCCTTGGCGAGGACCTGAGCTATTATCTCAGTCCGAACGTCTGGGTTACATGTTTAGTGCTTGCTACTTCTGCGATTGAGCTTACTCTCGTAGTTGAGCCCCGTATATGCCATTGACTACTTGTTAATTAACTTGTTCATATATTGTTTATTTAACTTGTCAAATATTTTATTGAATAAAATTATATTTTACTGGTATGGTTGCATGATTTGAGCACTCACTAGGCTATTATAGCTCATCCCATTTATTTGTTTTCTTTAACCAGGGTTCCCAAAATACTAAAGCTGGAAAAGCTGATTTTGGACCTAGTAAATGTTTTGTTTAATGTATTTTGATAGCCTAAATGTGTAGGCTTTTATTGTAAATATTATTTATATTTTGGGATGTAAAAACTCTTGTGATATTTATACTTTCAAGTGAATTTTATGAATGCATTTTATTATGGGTTAAGTACGCTTTGATGTTTGAGCAAGTGCATGATTCGAGTCCAGGCGTGAGCTAGGCAGGCAGTCCGCTAAGCCCTTTGGTGCACCTCTGGGTAAGGTGGGCCTGTCACAATCATCAGAACCGGAGACCAGCAGGTCACAAAACACACTAGCAATTCATCCTTCGAACACCCAATACCACTGGTAATCATTTCACTAGCTTCATAGTTCCAATTCCTTCCTACCAACAGCCCCAATCCAACACCATATCCACCACCAAATGCCACCAAGTTCACTGCCTTCCCCGCTAGCAAGGTGAGCAAACCCCGTCAATCATTACCAACAACGCTCATAGACCCGCCTATGATCCACCACAGAAACACCACGGTCGTCCAGTATAGTTCCTCCTCTGCCCATCGCACCAGTCAACAGGCCACCAATCGGCGTTCCCAAACCACCAACGTTACTAGAAGCTGCAACTAGAGCAGCTCAAAAATCTTCTTCCCATCACAGTTGCAACACCAGTGTAGCGCTGCCACAATTACAACAGCCAAATCCCCACGATTTCAAAGCTCACCTCAACCATCATTCTCTCTTCGGACAATAGGTAATCCCTCTGGCCTCACTCTCAACTTTTTTTTTTCTTTTGTATTGTTTAGTTATGCAATTTTGGGCACAACTGATTAATCATATAATGGTGAAATTGAGTATGAAAGGGTGGAATTTAGGGTTGTGATTCGAGAGTTGCGAGTTAGAATTTAGGACTCTGTTGTTTGAATTAAAAAAAAAAAGAGAGAGTGAGTGAGAAACAAAGAGAGGAGAATTAGAGAGGGAATGGCGAGAGAGAGAAAGAAGAGAGCAGATGAGGTGAAGAAGAAGGAGACAACGCGAAAGATAAGGACTGAAGAAAGAACAAACGAGGGAGAGAAAGAGAAGGCTGGAAATAGAAGAGAGAAATAGAGAGTAGGCGAGTGAGAGAAACAAAAAAGAGAAGTAGGAGGAAGAAGGAGCCCATTTGGCAATTTGGGAAACCGGTCGGGTATCCAGGATTTGGGCTGGTTTGGTTTTTATTTCATTATTATTATTGGTATTTTTTTTCTTTCAGTTATAACGCCTTTTTATTAAGTTGATAATTTTGTTTAGTTCATGATTTTTGGTTTAACTTAGTACAGGCTGTAATTAAATCTGTTAGCCTAGTTTGATCTGATCATTAAGATAATTTTACTGAATTTATTTGATAACTTTGGTCTTATTTAATTTAGAATTTGAATTTATTTTGTTAGTTATTCTGTTATATAATATGGATCAGTTTGTACTGTTACAACTAGGCCCCAACAATTTTTAATTTGCCACATTGTGAGTCCTTAATAATTGAGTTTCATCATTTAATTTGTTTTATGGTTACCCGATTATAAAAACATAATAAATATAAAATAATAAAAAATTAAAAAATAATAAAAATCATGTTCTTTTGCCCCTTAAGATTTTCAATGTTATCCGGGTGCTTTGAAGTTCTTTCATTTTATGCAATTATTAAGTCCCTCCCATTTACAGATTGATCTCCTAGAATTTTGTTACTTTTTTAATTAGGTCCTGCGATTTATGTTTTGCCCCATTTTTGTTGAAATTTATCGTTTTGTCCCTGATTTACTTTAATTTTGCATTTCGACCCCTAGACTTACATGAATTTTTAATTTTACCTCTTAAACTTCATAGAAATATATTTTTAGTCCTTTTAGTTAGTAGGCTTTACATTTTGCCATAATTTGTCAATTTTTACATACTTCAGCCTTTAGTTGTTTATTGCGATGCCTTGACATGTTTTTTGTGTTTTAAAGCATTTGTACCGGGTCTTCGAGAAGAGGTAATTTCGTCACCTTTTAATTACTTCTTTATGTGTTCCAATGTGCTCATTCGTGATTTTTTTATTTTTATTTTTTTATGCATTTCCTTCATGTATTTCTTATTTGTATTTACATTTCGTGTATTCATTTGCTTTATGTTATTTAACTTCAAATTTTATTATTTTGACAAAAAATGTAATTTTTTGTATTTAGCTAGTCAGTGTAATAGTTAGGCTACATTTCTTATATTTAGCAAAATTTGTGTAATTAGATAGAATATGTAATAGATAGGGAATTTTTTAATTTCCCCCTTAAATTGTAAATCAAGCCCCCCGGTGTAATAGTTAGGGTTTATTGGCTTTTGCGTGCTTATGTGTGTTTATTTCTTTTACAGCTTTCCTTAGGATTTTTGCATCTAAGATATCATGCTTATGTGTTATGTGCTCCTATGTGATCTTATATGTTTCTATATGTTTAATTTGTTTTTTAATTCATGCTTTAATGATTAATTCATGATTTATAGTATTCCGTCACCACACTAGTCCAACGCTAGTTGTGGCTTCTTTCTTTCCCGCTAGTCCAATGCTAGTGGTACTTTTTAGAATGGGCTAGTCCAACACTAGACCCTTAGGACATTTTAGTATTAGGGGCACTCATGTGCATTTTACATCCCACTTCACACACTTTTAGTTTTCTTTCCATTTGGCATGATTTTTATTATTATTATTCTTATTATAATTATTATTTTGACATTTATTCAACTACATGACATCTAACTTGCATCTCACTTAGGATTTAGGACATTTGTGTGATTCGACTAGAAATAGTTGTCTACTCACGTGGGAAGCGGTGGCGTATAGGCCATTCCCCCCTCCGTGAGTCGAAATATTCAGTCATGAGTTATTAGTTCCCCGTACCCGTTATATTGCATCCCCACTTTCTTCGGCCACTTATTATCTATATTATTATTTTTCTTTTCTTTTTGCATTTTATTTTGCATTCACACTCGTGACTTCCTCGAGGTCTCGATTCAGGTTTCGCAATTAATGCGATAATTCCGACCAATCCTCGACGGAACATGCCGACCCTCCTGATACTCACATTTAGACTTAGGATTTGCATTCATTTAGATACATCCGAACGCGATAGAACTTAGGGTTAATTTAGGAAATTTTTATTAAACCTCGCAACTAGCCTCAGCTAGGTTGAAAGAGTGCCTTAGGCGCAAGCCTTTGCCTTCCCTTTCTTCAAATGTGACTCCCGGACCTTTTTCTCTTGTTTTTCGTAGACAGGAGTCGGAAAAAGGTTTTAAATGATTTTTCTAAAATTTTTATTTTTTTTATTAAACGATTTTTCGGGTGACTTGGAACACCCTAACTCAGTATCAAGTGGCGACTTCATTTTTCAAAATAAAACCCTTTTTCAAAATCAATTGGTCAAAATTGTCGCACTTTTTAGTCTCGGCCTTGTTTTCTTTTAAAAATACCATTTTTTACTAAATAACATTTTTTACAAAAAAAATTTGATTTTTCACACACGCGCACGGTTTTTCCCAAAACTTGCTTTGTTAAAAAGGGTCTCGGACCAAACCGTCTTTTCAGGATGCGACAGGCAACGGCTCCACTAGCACCCTTTGCTCACGATTTTTTGGGACGCGACAACTCTCTTGCTCTAGTTTTCTCTGTTACTCTCATTTTCTCTCCCTCTCATTCTTTCTCTTGTGTTTCTTTTTTCTCTCCTCTTCTCTGTCTCCTCCTCTTTTTGTAAAATCCTAGAAGCTTAAAACCACTTAGTTTCTATGTTATGAATGTTAATTGTAAAAAATTTCTTATTAGTTGTTATTGTATAATTTTCTTCTACAATTTGATTTCTTGAATTATTATTATTACATGTTAATGATAATCATAAGAAAATTACACCAATTAAATGTTACCAACCAAGCTTATATATTTAGAAAAGTAAGGCCACCTATTACTTAGATATTTGGAAGATTCTGCCACCTAGCACCATGAATGGCCACCTATTATTGGCTTTCACTTTTACCAATTCTTTCAATTTTTTGGCTCAAATTTCCTTGCATTTTTCTCTCCCTTGGCCGGCCACCTTATTGCCAGAAGTAGTGTTCAATTTCAACTATTTTAAACACTTAAAAGACTAACTTAATCTTTCCCCAAAAGCCTAACCTAACTAGAAAAGAAATCCCCTCAAATTTCAACAAATTCTCTCCAAGTTTCAAGCTCAAGTCTTGCTCAAAAGTTGAAGGTTCTTAAGGGACTAATCATCCACTCTTCTTCAACTAAAACCCTACCTATTTTGAGGTAAACTCATCAAGAAACTTTAAGTTCTTTCAAGTTTTATTAGAAGAGTTCTTATGTTTTTCTTATGATTTCATTAAGTACTTAAGATTTATAGTTATATTTTGTTCTCTTGATTACATATATGTAATATTTATACTCATGATTATGAGGTTTCCCCTTGTTTTGATCCTTCTCTTGATGGTAGAGTAACTATGTTATTACCTACTTGCTTAGTATGGACTTGTATAGGAATTAATGCTCTATTTGAGTGGAAAATCTTGGAATTTATGGCTGAAATTTTGACTAGAGTTAGAAGGCATGTTGGTTAGTCTTGTTAGAAGAAAAATTCTGGAAGAATTTCAGTATTTAAGGCCTGTTTAGTGGGCTAAAGTTGCTGGAATTTCAGCTTGCAAGCCGATACTTGTTCCAAACCTTGAACAAATTTCAGCCTTACTAGTTTACAAAAATTCAGCTTTGATAACCTAATATTTCCAGCTATATTAACCTTCTTTTGGCCAATTTTTGGTGATAAAAACTGCTGGAAATTACAGCTTGTGAATGGGTTGAAGTGACACAAAAAATGAGCACCTTAAGCTTAACTTACTAAACCAGTTTTTAGGAAAATGTTATGCGATGAATTTGGAACCTTGTTAATCAATTTTAGGAAGAAACTCTTATAAATTTTGAAGATTTAAACTGGTTAGAAACTTGACTTTTGAATGTGTAAGTGAAATTTTACTAGTTTCACTTATACTTGATTTAGTGTGTTTTCACCAAATAACCTTAATTTGTTATTTAACTAGTCTTAATTTCTTTAAATATCATTAGTTTGATATTAATTAGTTTAAAACCATTAATTTACTTGAGGATAGGATATTTTGGAGTTTTCTCATTTTAATCTATATTAATTTTGCTAAGTTATTAGATTATACTTTACTATTACTAATAAATCTTTCTTGGACTTTAAAAACTAGTTTACTTATAAACTAATTATTTTGGACAAAATTTCTTTTACACCAAAACCTTGAACCCTAATCAATGTTTAATTAAACTACTTCTTTATTTCATAGTATTTGGCAACATTTTCTTTTGGTCCAAAATGTATAGCGAATTATTAGAGTTTTGCAACTAATATAGTAAATAAAGCAAAAATTAATAACGAATTTATAGTATTAATTATTCCTTTTAAATTTAACCTTAATTTTGACACTTAATGAATTATTTGCCCTTAGAACCAAATTACTTTCAAGAAGGGTTTTCTTAAATTTCTTTATCAATTGAATTAGGGTTTTACTCGAATTCCTTTATTATAACTTCTTGGATTTTCTCATAACCAATTTACATTTTTTTTAAAACCCTAGTTAAACTTGGGTACATTTTATAAAAATTCTTTTGAAAGAACATCCAGTAGGTTAATTAGACTACTTATGAATTTCAGGATCCAAGTCTGAACCTCGCACGTTTTACGAGGAACTTTCTTGAAATTTTCAGGTGAGTGTTCCTTTGTGTGCGCCTAATGCATGTTTAAATGTTAATTCTATTTGTGCCTAATACTTGTGAGCTACTACAGCTATATGAGGGTAAGATGTGTACTTTATCACATCTATCCCGCAATTTGTTACATGCACAATTTCTATCAAATATGAATATACTTGTTTGTGAACTTTCAACCGAACTGAGCTTTCGGGCTAGACTTCCGTGGTCATACTTCACCAGTTACACCACGGTTAGTGTAACACCCTAGAAATTCATACAAAAACTATTTAATTCATGTTATGTCTATTAGTAGAAAAAAAAAGAGAGAAAAGAAAAAGAAAAGGAAAACTGAAAATGCACTTAAAAGAGAAATTCTTTTATTTGGAGTTTAGTGTTAATCCTTGATTTATTAGTTGGAAGATTTCTTAAGTTAATTAGGTTAAGTAAATAAGATTCTTTCATTATTAAGTGGGACACCTAAGTAGTAAATTTGGATTAATTTCATTGGACCATTAGTTTATAATAGTGTTTAATTTTGACTAACTAATTCTACCATTTTCTAGTCTTTTGACCAATTGAGCTTTAGTTCAAAAATTGACCTAAAAATTTCACTTATTCACTTGATTTTCTTCTTCTTTATGGCCGGCCCTCTCTCTCCCTATTCTTCTCTCTTTTTGCTTTAAAAATTGTGCCATAAAGCTTGCTAATTACTAGGTGATAAGTGATTAAAACTTTACACTAATCATATTTAACCAAGTAGTAGCTAATATGTCAAAAAAATCTAAACCTAGGAAGATTCTTGTCTTGCTATGATTGGTTGCACCTTTACCCACTTTTCTTTTTATTTCTTTTCTATTTTTTTTGCCTATTTCTTTCTCTTTTTCATTCATTGTGGCCGACCCTCCCTTGCTCTCTTTCTACTCTCTCTTGTTTTCATTTTCTTGAAACTTTCTCTCCATTTTGGACAATCTTCACCATAGAAAGTGAGCTCCTTTTCTTCCTAAGCAAAGATCTAAGCTTGATTGAGGTATCTACTATGAACTTATGCTATTATTTTCAAATTTTAAGTTGTCTTTTGTGCTAGTTTAATACTAGATACTTGTTATTAACTTGAAGATTTAATATTTGAAATGAAGTTTTGTTTGTTAATCAAGTGTTTTCTTGGGTAGATGGACTAGTAGATAGTGTTTAAACCTTGAAATTTCATGTATTAAGTGTTGAATGGTTGAAGAAACTTGGAGTTGAAATCTTGAATTTGATTGGAATTTTGAGTGAAATTGGGTTTGATTGAGACATGGAAACTATAGAACTTGTTGGAAATTGTATTGGTTAGTTGATTTCTTGCAGGTAAAGATTTTGGGTAGTCCGATTTTAAGGGGAGATGCTGCCGAAATTTCGGTAGAATTAAAGAAGAAAAAAATGATAAGTGAGATTTTAATCTAGAATATGCTAAATTTAGGGAATTTGGTGTGCAGAAATTTTTAGAAAATGATCTATTAATGGATTAAATTTTCTAGACCAAGAAAACCCTAAATCTAAAAACCCTAAACCCTAGGGTAAAACCCTAAACCCTAGGGTAAAACCCTAAACTCTAAAAACCCTAGAAATGAAACCCTAGAAATAATTGTGTTATTTCTTGAATTTTATTGCTAATCTACTTAGGGTTTTAATCGGTTTTTTATTAGATTATTTCTTTTGAATTCCAGGATCCGAAAGTGAATCTCGACCTTTTTACGAAATATTTTCCTAGGCATTCCAGGTGAGTGTCTCTATGTGTGCATGATGCATGAAATATTATGTTATGCTTGTAATTGTTATTTTATGACATGTGTTACTTGAAGAAAGATGTGTACTTTATCCGCATCTATTCCGCAATGTGTTACAGTGCTTTTATTGATCCAATGTGTTATTTGTGCTTGAGACTTCCGTGACTAACTTCACCGTTACTTCACGGTTAGTCAACCCGGTCGTGCTTGGGAGGACATAAGGTGCTGGGTGTTTTAGGGCGTGTTGTTCTTTCCCTTGAGTTGAGAATCCTCAAAGAGGCCAACTCCGGATTGAACTTTCTTGCTTGCTTGTTGGCCCTCCAAGGTCGAGATTACTCCCTGGATGTGGTAGCCTGTACGGAGGTTATAAGGTGAATGGTGGTTAGGGTACTTGCTTGTTAATACTGATATGATCCTTGGCGAGGACCTGAGCTATTATCTCGGTCCCAACGTCGTGGTTACATGTTCAGTACTTGTTTCTCCTGCGGTTGAGCTTGCTCCCGTAGTTGAGCCTTGTATCCGCCATTGACTACTTGTTAATTAAATTGTTTATACACTGTTTATTTGACTTGTTAATTATTTTATTTAATAAAATAGTGGATTTCTAGTATGGCTGCATGACTCGAGCACTCACTGGGCTATTATATCTCATCCCTTTCATTTGTTTTATTTATCTAGGTTTTCCGTACTATTAAAGCTGGAGAAGCAGATTTTTGACATGTTAGATGTTTTATTTATATTTTAATAGCCAAGTTGTTTAGGCTATTCTTGTAAAATATATTTTGGGATGTAATACCTTTTAGAGATACTTGTACTGCTAAGTTGACTTATATTAAAGTACTTATGGGTTATACACACATTTGGATGATTTGAATGAGTGCGTGATTCGAGTTCTGGCGAGAGCCAGGTAGGCAGTTCGCTAAGCCCTTTGGTGCGCCTCTGGGTAAGGTGGGGCTGTCACAGTTAGTCATACTGGTATTGAGGAGGATATAAGGTGTTGAGCGTTAGGGATTGTGTTCTTTCCTCTAAGTTGAGATTCCTCAAAGAGGCTGACTCTAGATTGAACAAACTATTTTACCCTTCAGGGTTGAGATCTCACCTTGGAGTGGAGGTATTGAGGAGGTAAAGGTGCATGGGTGGTTACAAGTACTGCTATCTGATATTTACCTGATCATTGGCAAGGACTTGGTTTTCTCTATTGGTCTAAACATTGTTGCCACATGATTATGTACCTGATATTCCTGTAGTTGAGTATGTTCCCGTGGTTGAGATGTATCCTTTCTTATTTGATTAATTGTTTACTTAATTTGTTATTATACTGTTTTATGGCACATGTTATTTATTTATTTATTTTTCTAATTGTCTGCCTATGTGTTTGCATGTGTGGGAACCTCACTGGGCTATTATAGCTCACCCCTTTTATTTGTTCTCCTTAAACATGCTCCTATTATTAAAGCTGGTGGTGAAGATTCAAGGGTAGATCTTGGTAGGATTTTGCTAGTAAAAGAATGTTGAGATTTTATTGTATTAGTTAGATGTTTATGATGTAAACTACTTAACTGGTACCTTTACTCTTATGTTTGAATTATATGAATGTATTTATGAGTTTTCTATAGAATATCGATTGATTCATGGTTTCTAGTGCGTGCTGGACCCGAGTCCTAGCAAGAGCTAGGCATGCAGTCTGCTAAGCCCTTTGGTACGCCTTAGGGTAAGGTGGGGCTATCACACTTTCTCTCTTTTTTTCTCTCAGATTCTCTTTCTTCTCTCTGATTCCTCCTAGTTCCTTTCTATTTCTCTCACTCTCTTTCATCCATGGTCTCTCTTTTCCTCTCTGTTTCTCTAATTTTCCCCTTTTCTTTCTTTCTTCCTCTCTATCTTTTCTCTCTCTGATTTCATCGCCCCCCCCAGAAAAGCTTTTCTCTACTTGCTCTTTCTCTCTTCTTTTCTCTCTAAATTTCTTTGATTCTCTTTGATTCTTTCCAGCTTTCTCTGGTCTTCTCTCCCCTCTCTACTCCATTGAGAAATTTAAAAAAACAAATCTATTTTATCCTAGTTTTGGAGGCAGTGGGCAAGCGTGGTGGACATGTTTGGGAATGAGAAAGGGTAGCGGATGATGGGGCTAGAAGGTTTGTGGTTTCGATAGTTGTGGGTGGCGATTGTATGATAACAGATTTTCTGGCAGCCGGGTATGCATGCGTGTATTGACTTGGTGATTGGGGAATGGCTGCTAACGGTGAAAATGATTTTGTGCTTGTGAACTGATTTTGTATGCGTGAGTGCTATCTCTGTATGTTTGTGTGTTAGTGTATGTCCTAAAACCAAGTTGGTTTTTGGGATTTTTATATTATGCTTATTTCGTGTTTTACTTATATATGTGGCATTTTCTTTGTCATTTAATACTTGTTATTTATATTACTTGTTTATTTGATAAAGTCCATAGAATATTAACTGTGTATAAGAGATTGTAAGAGTTACAATGATGAGACTCTTATTACACATTAAGTTATATTCTTAAATATCCCTAGTCGTAGTATTATTGAGATTGGACATCATTAATATGGGAAGACTAGCACATACTTTGCCTCTACTTATGGTAAGTAGTAGTTGATCTCGTCAACTACGGTGTGTGTCACCTAAGCTGGTATGTGGATGCTTGTTAGAGAACAAGTCCATTGGATTGATCCGCCAAGAGTTACTATTCATAGTGCTAATGAATTATACTCTTAACGGCAATGGTGTAAGTGATCCTCAGACTTGAGATTACTATAGTATCTTGAGTGTGGATTGCTATGCTTTGACTCTATTGCTCGGTGCTCGTAAAAGAGTAGCCCATACGGTAGAGATTGGGTATAGTATGAAGCATGGAAGGATAGTGAGTAATCAATATAAGATTCACCACTCCTTATTATAGGAGAGTATATCCCAGATTGGCCACTTGTTGAAATATAACTTAAAAAATCTTTTGTGCAAAAGTGAAAGTATGACTTGAAAGAGTTCAAGGTTATACTTTTATGGAAAGTTATATTTCAGGAACAAGAAATCATTAATTAGTCATTTAAAGAGTGTGCACTACACTCTTAGACTAATTGTTATATAGTGTGGTGAAAGGATATTAATTACATGGTAACATTGTCATTGATAGGTGTAGTCTATGTGACAGCCCCACCTTACTCAGAGGCGCACCAAAGGGCTTAGCAGGACTGCCTGCCTAGCTCTCGCCAAGACTCGAATCACGCACTCACTCAAACATCCAAGCGTACTTAACCCAAAATAAAATACATTCATAAAGAAATACATTCATAAAATTTACTTGAAAGTATAAATATCACAAGAGTTTGTACATCCCAAAATATACATATTATTTACTAATAAAAGCCTACACAATTAGGCTATCAAAATACATGAAACAAAACATTTACTATGTCCAAAATCAGCTTTTCCAGCTTTAGTATTTTGGGAAACCTAGGTTAAAGAAAACAAATGAACGGGATGAGCTATAATAGCCCAGTGAGTGCCCAAGTCATGCAACCATACCAGGAATTCATTATTTTATAGGAACAAAATAATTGACAAGATTAAATAAGCAGGGTATGAACAATTTAATTAACAAGTAGTCAATGGCGGATACAAGGCTCAACTACGGGAGCAAGCTCAACCGCAGGAGGAGCAAGTACTGATCATGTAACCATGACGTTAGGACCGAGATAATAGCTCAGGTCCTTGCCAAAGGTCATGCCAGTATTAACAAGCAAGACCCTAACCACCTTCACCTTATAACCTCCGTACAGGCTACCACATCCAGGGAGTAATCTCGACCTTGGAGGGCCAACACGCGAGCAAGAAAGTTCAATCCGGAGTTGGCCTCTTTGAGGATTCACAACTCAAGGGGAAAGAACAACACGCCCTAAAACACCCTAGCACCTTATATCCTCCCACGCACGTCCTGGTTGACTAACCGTGAAGTAACGGTGAAGTTAGTCACGGTAGCCTCAAGCACAAGTAACACATTTGATCACGAAAGCATGTAACACATTGCGGAATAGATGTGATAAAGTACACATCTTTCCTCAAGTAACACATGTCATAAAATAACAATTACAAGTATAACATAATATTTCATGATATAACATTCTCAAGTGTGACAAAGCATTTCATGCATCATGCACACATAGAGACACTCACCTGGAATGCCTATGAAAATATTTCGTAAAATGGTCTGCGATTCGCTTTCGGGTCCTAAAATTTAAAAGAAATAATCCAATGAAAACCCGATTAAAACCCTAAGTAAATTAGTAAGAAAATTCGAGAAATAACCCAATTATTTCTAGGGTTTTCATTTCTAGGGTTTTAGAGTTTAGGGTTTTACCCTAAGGTTTAGGGTTTTATTGTTCTAGGAAAATATAATTCATTACTAGATCATTTTCTAAAAATTCTGCACACTAAATTTCCTAAATTTAGCATATTCTAGGTTTAAAATCTCACTTGTCATTTTTCTTCTTTTAATTCTACCGAAATTTCGGCAGCACCTCCCCTTAAAACCGGACTAACCCAAAATTTTTCCTGCAAGAAATCAACTATCCAATCCAACTTTCAACAAGTTCTACAACTTCTATGTTTAATTCCAACTCAATTTCACTCAAAATTCCACTCAAATTCAAGATTTCAAGCCCAAGTTTCTTCATCCAAGTAAGATATAATACATGAAATTTCAAGGTTTAAATGCTATCTACTAGTCTATCTAACCAAGAGAACACTTAATCTAACAAGTAAAACTTCATTTCAAACTTAAATCTTCAAGTTGTAGTAATAAGAATCTAGTATTAAACTAGTACAAAAGACTAAATAAAACTTGAAATTAATAGCAAAAGTTCATAGTAGATACCTTAAACAAGCTTAGAACTTTGCTTAGGAAGAAAAGAAGCTCACTTTCTATGGTGAAGTTGTCCAAAGTTTGGAGAGAAAGCTTCAAGAAGATGAAAACTAAAGAGAGAAGAAGGTGAAGTAGGAGGGCCGGCCAAGAAGAGAAGAAAAGAGAAAGAAATAGGCCAAGAAAATGGAAAAGAAATAAAGAAAATAATGGAGAAAAGAATGACCAATTATAGCAAGACAAGAGTCATGCTAGGTGTTATGCTTTTAATGAAATAGTGACCAACTTGGTTAATTTTGATTGGTGATGATTTTAATCATTTATCTCCTAGTAATTAACAAACTTTATGGCACAAAATTAAAGCAAAAAGAGAGAAAAATAGGGGAGAGAGGGCCGGCCATGAGGAGAGGGGAAAAAGACAAGAAATTAAGTGAAATTTTGAGTTAATTTTTGAACTAAAGCTCAATTAGTCAAAAGGCTTAATAATGGTAGAGTTAGTTAGTCAAAATTAAACACTATTATAAACTAATGGTCCAATGAAATTAATCCAAATTACTACTTAGGTGTCCCACTTAATAATGAGAGAATCTTAGTTAATTAACCTAATTAACTTAAGAAATCTTCCAACTAATAAATCAAGGATTAATACTAAACTCCAAATAAAAGAATTTCTCTTGTAAGTACATTTTCGATTTTTCCCCTTTTCTTTTTCTTTTCTCATTCATTTTTTTTCTACTAATGGACATACATGAATTAAATAATTCTTATATGAATTTCTAGGGTGTTACAGTCTACCATATGACTTTCCTATTCACTTGATGCATTGCTAGACGCCACTCATGATCTATAAGTGTAAATTAATTAATTAATGAATTAACGATAAATTAAAGTGTTAATTTATCTAGCTCTTAATTAATTAATTAATGAGTTATAATTTGTACTTGTTGCCAACATGAATGGAACCTAATGGGTCATACACAATAAGAACATAGTTTTTGGGTTAAATTGTTATTAAGATAAGTATATGATACTTATGGGGTCAATTTATGTGATAAATTAACTTAAAAGACTTATTTATAAATATTCTAAGTCATGATGGAAATTAGTTTCTTAAAAGGAATTAAGAAGCTATTTGGTTTCCTTTTGGAATAGATTTCCTAAAGGAATAGGATTAGCTTAAGGTAAGCTTCCTAAACCTTCTTGGTTTCCAATTGCTCTTGTTTCCTTAAAGACTAGGATACTATATCTATAAATAAGTCCATGCCTTGACTCTTGTGAGATTGATGAAACACAACACAAAATTTAGAGAGAGAAATTGAGAGCTAAGGGGCGATTTTATTCCCAAGAAAACACCACATCTATTCTCCCTAATTGTTAGGGTTTTGTTTTCTTCCTCTTCATGTTCTTGTATTTTTCATGATATTCAAGGGAGCTAGCACTCAAAGGCAAGGCAAGCAAGCCCAAAGGTTCCTAAAGATCATGTTTGTGTGGATACCATTGGAGGCTCGACACTTGGAGGGCTTTTCATGGTAGATCAACACCTTCATCGAATAGGATCTTGCACTTTGAAGCATAGAAACCTTCTATGCTTGAGGTATTTGTGCTAAACACCCTTTAATCATATAGATTATATCAAAGAGATCCATGGCTAAGATAATAAATTTTAAATTTTCCGCTGCATTACTCCTCTTATTACCTTACAGTGGTATCAAAGCCTACTTTGATTATATCTATATGATTTGTATTTATTTAATTGTCATAAATATGTATGATTTGTTCTTGATGAATTTTGTCTCAAAATTGTTTTAGAAAAATCAAGAGTTTGATTATTAAGATAAGTTCTTAATTGTTTAAAAGTATTTTAAATAATTAAGATGAGTTCTTAAGGTTGTATTTATGGTTTCTAAACAAATTTTAAGTGCTAAAAGGGTTTTAACACGTTTTGGTTCAAAAGAATTTTGAAAAACATCAAGAAAAATCATTTTTTGCAATTTGCATAAGGCTAGCCATGGGCTGAGCCGTGGGTGTTTGCCCGCGACTGAACCCACGGCTAAGAAATTTTTCATAATTTGAGTCGTGGGCTCAATAGTGGGCACTGTACCCGCGGCTCATGCGCCGTGGGCTCAGCCGTGGGTGATTTACCCATGTCTGGAACCCGCGGCTCAAGTCTATCTGCGAACCATGGGCACGAGCCACGAGTAGTGTACCCACGGCTCACACCCATGGCTCAAGGCAGAACCCTAGCGAGAAAATTTTGATTTTTTGGAAAAATGTGTTTTTGTGTGAATTTTTTGTAAAAAAAAAACTCTTTCCAATTTTAATTGTTAAAATTTAGGAAAGTTGATTTTAGAAGAACTCTTTCCAATTTTAAGTGTTAAAATTTGGAAAGGACAATTTTGGAAACCATAAACCTTCTTTAACATTTTTTGAGACAAATAATTCAAGGATATTAATCTAATTTGATTAGACCATGTGATTTATGATTTGAATTAATAATGTTTATATTATTTAATTGTTAAATAATATGATGGCATGGTGGATGATCATGGACTACGACCAATGTGATTGAATGGTTAATTTTTAGTATTTTGATGGTTGGCTTGTATTGGTTTTTTAAAATAGGGCCTGCAGTGTCCTGCCTTCTCTATTTTCTGATGTAATTCTCTTCTCACCTAACTCCCCTCGAATGTAACTCGAGGTTTCTTAATCAATACATGTAATGTACATAGTGTAGGTTAAGGCTAGGTTTTTAAGTTTCTAAATTGTTTAGAGTAGAATTACATATGTAATGTACAAAGAAGATGGAGATGGCACTAAGGAGCAACCATGGAGGTTCATCAAGAGTTGAAGACCTCACAAGGAATGCATCAAGGAGTTGATCACGTCCCTTAGGAATTTGACCATATATTTTCCTTAAGGCTCGAGGAAAATATCTTAGTAAAGTCCATAATCATCCACAGTTTAGAATGCATGTTTTTATTTTGTATGTCAATACATTTTAATTACATGCTATGATGAGACTATACATTGTATAATTAAAATAAAATCCCTCAAATAAAATATTAAGTCACTTGCCTTCCATTATTATAGTAAAAATCATAGTTCTTGTTAAGTGTTGACTTGTTGGCCCACCGTCAAGGTCACCTTACCTAGAGCATGTTTTTACTATGAGATATGATCTCGAAATAATGGGTCTGACTTAACAAAAATACATAAATTGTTGGCCTCCGTCAAGGTTATGGTATTTTTGAGGCGATATTAAGTCAATATACGAGTTGCCTTAAATTATTATAACAAAAACGAAGAGTCCCTATTAAGAGTTGACTTGTTGGCCGACCGTCAAGATCACCTTACTTGGAATATGTTTTCGTTATGAGATGTGGTCTCTAAATAATGGGCCTAACTTAACAAAAATGCATAACTTGTTGGCTGACCATCAAGGTTATGGCATTTTTGAGGCAATGTTGGGTAACACATAAGATGTGAATATCAAGGGTTGATACCCAACTATCTAGGAGTTACAAGAGTTGTGATTGGTAAAAGTTACCTACCTAATCGAAGTTAGCTTTGGGTTGTTGGCCGACCATCAAGCTCAAAGTTAACTAGATGGGATCATAGCCACTAGGAATCTCCAACGGAATCCCGAATCAATATTTTGAGGGTTATTGATTTGAAGTAAAATAGTGGGAGCAAACCAAATAAATTCGAAGCCCACATCTTTGGTTTGCAATTATAACATGAAACAAATACTTGTACTATCTTTTACATTGTTAGTAGAATGAATGTACACATGAACTACACTTATCACCCTATATCTCCATTTATATACGATTTTCTTGGACTAGTGTAAGACTTGAGAATAGTTCTTAAGCACAATTGGCTATGTCCTTGATACCCACTTCCACTTGTCCTATAGTGACAATTATAGTAAGGAAACAATGTGCATACAAGATGCATAAAAGATGATAATGATATTGCTACTTGTATCGTAATGTCATCTATAATTCCTAAGCTATAAAAGTAGTACAAATTGATAGATCTTTTTGTCTGTGATTGTGCATCTCAAAGAGTTGTTGATACACAATTTAGGACCATTAGATATGAGATATCTAATGAGTAGTCTGTCAAGGAAGAAAGGGGCACTTTATTGCTTGTCAAGGGTAAACCCAAGCGTGGTCTTAAGAAGACCCAAGTAGCTATGACAAAGCTTAAAGGTGTGATCAAAATAGGACAAGTCTAAGGGCACATGTTTCCAATTCTATTGGAAAGGGAATTGTAAGGCTCGTTTCAATACTAAGAAGTTAAAGAGGCCTAGTGAAGCTTCTACTTCTAAGTATGTTTATATTTGAGATAAATTCATCTACTAATTAAGACCATTGGGTATAAGATACTGGATGTGGATCCCATATTTGTAAAAATATGCAAAGATCTTAAGCATGGTAGACAATAAGTAAAGAGAAAGTCAAACTACGTGTGATGAATGGAGCAAGAGTTGCTACACTAGCCGTAGAGACTTATACACTCTTTACCAATTGGGCTTGCTTCTAGAATTTAAAACATTGTTATTATGTTGTGATACTTACAAAAGAACATGCAATCAATTCACATTAAATGTGAAAAGATTTACCATTACAAAAGAGAATATATACTGTTATTTTACGTAATGGTGTTCTTTGTGGTATTGGATCATTAATACAACGTTTTTACAAATTCTAGACCTTAATAAGTCCATTCTCAAACATAGACAAAAGCTCTATACTTTGCAAACAACTATCCTTCTGGTATTATAGACTTGGTCATGTGAATGAGAAACGCGATTCCAAATTACATAATAGTTGTGTACTTGGACTCATTCAATTATGAATCGTTTGAGACTATGCGATTCTCATTTACTTTGAGAGATGACCCAAACACCTTTTATCATAAAAGGTGAATGTGCTAGTGATCTTCATAGGGCTTCAACATATAGATGTTTTTGGCCCAATGACGATCTATGCTGAGAGGTTGTTTATCATACTTCATCACTTTCATGGATGATCATATGGGATATGATTATGTGTATCATATGATACACGCATCCGTGGCCTTTGAAATGTTCAAAGTCATTAAGATTGAAGTAAGAAAAACAAGTTGACTAAGAGTATTAAAACACTAAAGATTTGATCTATGTGGATAATACTCAATGTCAAGTGTTTCAAAATAATTAAAGAAGAATGTGATTCTTTCTCAATGTCTCCACTTGACACACCATTATTGATGATGTGTGAAAGAGGAGAAGTTGTACCCTATGAGATATGGCGCAAACCATGATGAGCCATACTACAATTCCTAACCTCATTTTAGGGGTTCTTGTCTTAGACACCAACTCCTATACACTCAACCATGTTCCAACAAATGTCTATTTGTGGGGTATCCTTGTGAAAACAATAGATATCACTTCTATAATTCCCTTGAGAAAAATGTTTGTCTCAAGAAATGTCTTTTTCTAGAAAAATAATTTATTCTTAAAAGAGACAGTGGGAGCAAGATAGAACTTGAAAAGGTTCAAGAACTACAAGTTGACAAAGATCAATAGTTGGAACTAGAGCTTATGCCACATGTTGATGAGGCGCAACGGAAGCTCAAAATACACAAAATCTTCAAAAGACTTAGTAGAGTGCATTATACTCTTGAGAAATATAGATTTCTCACACATGAGAGGTATAGATTTCTCATTAGCAAGAGCAATAATGTATTAGTCATATATGATGACAAACCTACTAGTCACGAAGAGGCTTTGTCTAATGTAGACTCCTTGACTGTGGCAAGATGCCATAAAATCCAAAATGGATTCCATGTACAAGAACAAGGTGTAGACCTTGCTCAAGTCACCTAATCGGATAAAACCCATAGGGTGCAAGTAGGTCTTTATGAGAAAGACTGACATGGATGGTAACGTAGTTGCCTATAAAGCAAGATTAATGGGAAAGGGATTCAATTCGAAGGCTTGACTTTGAAAGAAACCATTCCACCATTGACTATGCTTAAATCCATTTAAGATTTTACTTGTAATAGCTATCTTTTATGGCTATGTACAAATGGATATAAAGACTCATCCCTTAACGGGAATTAAAAGGTATGTATACTGACACATTCCTTGGGCTTTCACTTCCATTGATAGTCATTAGGATATGCAAGCTTCAAGGTTCCCATTCATGGACTCTTGCAAGTGTCAAGGTGTTGGAGCATTTGTTTTGATGAGATAATCAAAGAGTTTGATTTTCTCGAAAACAAAGACAAGCTTTATGTAAATGTAAAGTTGAGTGGGAGCGTTGTCGTTTTCTTGATACTATATGTGGATGATATATCATTGATAGAAAACAACATACTTTAAAGTTAAATGTATGGTTGTCCAAGAATTTCTTAATAAAGGAGAGGCGATCTCTAATCTGGGAATTAAGATCTATATAGATAGATCCAAGAGGTTGCTTGGTCTCACTAGATCCAAGTACATAGACTAGATGCTAAAGGGTTTAGCATAGTGTAATCGAAGAAGGGGTTTTACCTATATGATAGGAGATTACTCTTTCGAGAGACATGTGTCTTTTACACTTGTTGAGTTTGATAGCATTAATAGATCCCGTATACTGTTGCAATGGGTTCTATTTTGTGTGCTAGACCATGTACGAGACCCGATGTCTCCTAGCTTTAAGTGTTACGAGTAATTCTAGTGAGTGTCACTAGATGGTTATCAAAGAATATTCTTAAGTACTCAAGTAGCACTAAAAGACTATTCTTGACTATGGAAATCACACTTAGGAAGTGTGTGGATTGAAAGAAGCATGCAGGTATTTTTCTAAACTATTTTCTGTGGGTGATTTGAATGGCAACGTTAATTTGGATCATGTTCCCAAACTAATTTTGGATGATGATCGCTATTACCTTGATGCTTTCTTGACTTTGGAAGAAGTTAAAAAGGTGGTATTTCATATGGATGGAGATAGTGCTCTTGGCCTGGATCGACTTACTGGTAAATTTTTCACTAGTGCCTGGGAAATTATCGCCCACGATGTTTATAGAGCTATTTTGGCATTTTTCTATGGTGAAATCCTTCCTAAAAGTGTGACATCTACACTGTTGGTTTTGATTCCTAAATGCTCGCAGCCTCAAAATTTTTCTCAGTTTAGGCCAATCAGTCTGTGTAATTTTTTAAACAAAATTATCTCTAGATTGATGGCAAATAGACTAGCTACAGTTCTTCCTCATATTATATCTTTGCAATAGAGTGGCTTTGTTAAGGGTAGACAATTAGCTTGAGAATTATCTGCTAAGCTCAAGAATTGGTGTCAGGTATTGGGAAGAAAAATAGAGGTGGAAATGTGGTGCCTGAAAATTGATATGGCTAAGGCCTATGACAGAATATCTTGGACTTACCTATTGGGTGTGTTGAGGGCTTTTGGATTTTGAGGAAATATGGATAGACAGAATTTGGAGATTGGTGTCGAATTGTTGGTTTTCAGGTTATTATCAATGGTGCACCTTCAGGCTTCTTTCAATCTTACAGGGGCTCTTCGGCAAGGGGATCCTATTTCACCTGCTTTATTTATTATTGCTACTGAGGGATTAACTAGAGCTTTGAATCTTTTACCTTCTTATAGGTCTTTTACTCCTTATAAAGTCCCTAGTAATTGTACTGTTATTACTCATTTAGGCTTTGCAGATGACTTAATTGTATTTTCATGGTAGAGATAAGAGATCTTTGATGATGGTTATGAATTCTTTGAAGGAAGTATGAAAGATGCTCGGGTCAGATGATTAACATTGACAAAAGTTGTTCTTTATGTCATCCTAAAACCTCTCCTCAAAGACTTTCTAGTCATTCAGCAAGTAACAGGTTTTGTTAGAAAACCTTTTCCAGTCAGGTATTTGGGGTGCCCACTGTTTTGTGGTCGTAGCAAGTCTTCATATTTTGCTGATATGATTCAGTCAATTGCTAATAAGATTTTGAGTTGGCACAATCGTTTTCTATCTATTGGTGGCAAATTAATCTTAATTAGACATGTTTTGTCTTCTGTGCCTTTGCATATTCTTGCTGTCTCCTCTCCCCCTAAAGGGATTTATATGCAGATGGAGAAATTATTTGCTAATTTTTTGTGGAATTCGATGGATGAGGAGACTAGGAGGCATTGGATTAAATGGAAAGATCTTTGTCTTCCTACTTCTGAAGGTGGTGCTGGTCTTCGGTCATTAACTGATGTTCATAAGGCAATGATCTATGAAGCTATGGTGGAAATTTAGAAAACAGGAATCCTTATGGGCGGAGTTTATGTGTGCCAAATATTGTAAAGGCAACCATCCAGTAATGGTGCAGCCGTCTCCAGTGGATTCCTTGATTTGGAAGCGAATGCTATCAGTTAGGGATATGATGGAGACAAATATTATCTGGCATCTTAAAAGGGGTTTGGTGGACTTCTGGCATGACAACTGGATGGGATCGGGTGCTCTTTCTATTCATGGCCAGAATCAGGATTCTTATAAGGTATGTGATTTTATTGTGGACAATTGTTGGAATGAGGTTAAACTTAGAAATGTCTTGCCTCCTTTAGTTGTGCAGAAGATTATAAGGATGGAGGTGCCTCTTGAAGAAATTCCTGATAGACTAATTTGGTGTTTGACTCCTTCTGGGAATTTTTCCTTATCTTCTGCGTTTGAGATAATTCGTTATGCAAAGAGTCAGAGTTTTATATCCAAATATTGTTGGGAGGCAAGTATTCCCCTAAAGGTTTCCTTTTTTCCTAATGAGACTGTTACTTAGACGGCTTGCAGTGGCGGATATCATAAACAAATTTGGGATCCACGGGCCTTCCAGGTGCTTTTGTTGTTCTAGACCATCTGTGGAATCGTTAGAGCATATTTTCAGCTTTGGGAACATTCCAAGTCGGATTTGGGATTTCTTTGGAATGCCAGTTGGTTTGTCTACACAACAAATGGAGTTCGAATGAGGTTAGTAAAATGGTGGACTATTCCTTGTTGTAATGGTATGATGTCTTTTTTATTCCAAGTGACTCCCATTTTTATTTTATGGCATATCTGGAAAGCACGAAATGATTGGGTTTTCTCAGGAAATGCTACTTCTTGGGACAAAATTTCTGCAAGAATATTTTTGGATATTAAGATGACACTTGATTTAAAGTTTAAATGTTCTTTCATGTGTCATTCTTGGCTGGATCTTTTGTTCGATGTTTGCAAGAGAAAGCAAGGGTATCAAGGTGATTTTGGTGAAATGGAGACCAACAATGCAACATCTTAAATTAAATACTGATGGTTGTTCTAAAGGCAACCCTGGAGAATGCAGAGGAGGTGGGATTCTTAGAAATAGTCAAGGTAATGTTGTCTTAGCCTTTGCTACTTCATTTGGTTTGGGTACAAGTGTTAGAGGCAGAATTTGAAGCATTGTTATTTGGGATTCAACTATGCATTTCCAAAGGTTTTACTGGTTTTGATGTGGAATCAGATTCTTTAACTTTAGTCAAGGTCTTAAAAGGAGAAGCTTCTTGCCCATGGAAGGTGCTGCATCTTTTTGACAAAATTTGCAAGCTCAACACACACTGGAATGAGGTATTGCATTGTCTTAGACAAGCAAATGTTCCTGCTGACTTATTATCAAATGAAGGTATTAAGAATAGGACGACCAGAGTTTATACTTCATTTGGCTCTCTTCCTCATCAAGTCCGCGGAGCAGTGAGAATAGATAATTTGGGTATTCCTACTTTTAGATTCAAAATGTTAAAATTGTAGCTTATGCATAGGAAGTAGTAATTCTACTTGTTTACATAAACTTAGTTTTTCTACTTTGTTTCTTTTTAGACATTTGTAATAGTTGAGGTAAGGTCTAGTCCCCCTCATTCTTATTATTAATAAAATTTGGGAGTGGCGTCTCCCCCCCCCCCCGGTCCACGGGGTTAGCCATTAAAAAAAAATTCCAATAGGGATAAGTAAATCATGGCACGAATTGGTGATTACGTTGAACTGTAGTGGATAAAAGCATTTTATGATAAACACTACAACATATTCTACAACAAAGGCAAGTACATGGTAGCTTTAAAAGTTACTATGGATAAAGGGATTCTTTGTTGGATAAAGAATAGTTCCTTCCATTGTTTTATGAAACAATTGTGCCATTGCTTATTCAAGGAACTAAAGTCTCATCCATGATCCTAAAGTGTACTTTCGTGCCACCATCTATTGTGGAAATAGTTTGGTACAAATGATGAAAAGATAGAGGAAGTTTCCACAATGTTAGTGTCACTAATCCTTTCACCATGGCCTTGTCCCAGAATATGCATGATAGTCATGCTCATGGCCTAAAACCTATACGTGATTGGTTTTAGTTCAAGTGGGAGTTTGTTAGTGTATGCCCTAAAACCAAGTTGGTTTTTTGGGATTTTTATATTATGCTTATTTCGTGTTTTACTTATATATGTGGTATTTTCTTTGTCATTTAATACTTGTTATTTATATTACTTGTTTATTTGATAAAGTCCATAGAATATTAACTGTGTATAAGAGATTGTAAGAGTTACAATGGTGAGACTATTATTACACATTAAGTTATATTCTTAAATATCCCTAGTCGTAGTATTAATGAGATTGGACATCATTAATATGGGAAGACTAGCACATACTTTGCCTCTACTTATGGTAAGTAGTAGTTGATCTCGTCAACTACGGTGTGTGTCATCTAAGCTGGTATGTGGACGCTTGTTAGAGAACAAGTCCATTGGATTGATCCGCCAAGAGCTACTATTCATAGTGCTAATGAATTATACTCTTAATGGCAATGGTGTAAGTGGTCCTTAGACTTGAGATTATCATGATATCTTGAGTGTGGATTGCTATGCTTTGACTCTATTGCTCGGTGCTCGTAAAAGAGTAGCCCATATGGTAGAGATTGGGTATAGTATGAAGCATGGAAGGATAGTGAGTAATCAATATAGGATTCACCACTCCTTATTATAGGAAAGTATATCCCGGATTGGCCACTTGTTGAAATATAACTTAAAGAATCTTTTGCGTAAAAGTGAAAGTATGACTTGAAAGAGTTTCAAGGTTATACTTTTATGGAAAGTTATATTTCGTGAACAAGAAATCGTTAATTAGTCATTTAAAGAGTGCGCACTACACTCTTAGACTAATTGAGATACAGTGTGGTGAAAGGATATTAATTACATGGTAACATTGTCATTGATAGGTGTAGTCTACCATATGACTTTCCTATTCACTTGATGCATTGCTAGACGCCACTCATGATCTATAAGTGCAAATTAATTAATTAGTGAATTAATGATAAATTAAAGTGTTAATTTATCTAGCTCTTCATTAATTAATTAATGAGTTATAATTTGTACTTATTGCCAACGTGAATGGAACCTAATGGGTCACACACAATAAGAACATGGTCTTTGGGTTAAATTGTTATTAAAATAAGTATATGATACTTATGGGGTTAATTTATGTGATAAATTAACTTAAATGACTTATTTATAAATATTCTAAGTCTTGATGGAAATTAGTTTCCTAAAACGAATTAAGAAGCTATTTGGTTTCCTTTTGGAATAGGTTTCCTAAAGGAATAGGATTAGCTTAAGGTAAGCTTCCTAAACCTTCTTGGTTTCCAATTTCTTTTGTTTCCTTAAAGACTAGGATATTACATCTATAAATAAGTCCATGCCTTGACTCTTGTGAGATTGATGAAACACAACACAAAATTTAGAGAGAGAAATTAAGAGCTAAGGGGCGATTTTCTTCCCAAGAAAACGCCACATCTCTTCTCCCTAATCGTTAGGGTTTTGTTTTCTTCCTCTTCTTGTTCTTGTTTTCTTCATGATATTCAAGGGAGCTAGCACTCAAAAGGCAAGGCAAGCAAGCCCAAATGTTCCTAAAGATCATATTCGTGTGGATACCGTTGGAGGCGCGACACTTGGAGGGCTTTTCATGGTAGATCAACACCTTCATCGAATAGGATCTTGCACTTTGAAGCATAGAAACCTTCTATGCTTGAGGTATTTGTGCTAAACACCCTTTAATCGTATACATTATATCAAAGAGATCCATGGCTAAGGTAATAAATTTTAAATTTTCCATTGCGTTACTCCTCTTATTACCTTACATTGTGTGTAGCTAACTTTGTGTGTGTATGCGTGTATATCTCTGATGGCCCTGTTTTAGTTGTGGTTTTGTATGACTGTGGGTGGTTGTTTGACCAATTGCATGCTGGTGTGTGTATGTGCGTGGAGGTTTGTGTGTATCTGAAGGTGTGTGTGAGCAATTATGTGTTGTCTGTTGTGTTTGGGAAGGGCTTTGAGCAAGGGAAGAAGTCTCTGGTTGTTAAGGGTGAAGGTGGAGGCGAGGGAGAGACTGATGGTGAGGTTGGGCAGTGGTGAATCTGGTTGTGCAAGGGAGATTTTGGGGTTGAAATTGGTGTTGGGGGCTGGCAATAGGGAGGTTGAAAATGGTGTTTTGATTGTTTTTGCAGGTTTGCTTTGGTCAACTGATGGTAATTTGGGAGCTAAAATTAGTGGAATTGATCTGTTTGAATGGTGGTTGAGTGGGGTTTATGGGGACTGATGGTGATTGGGTTTTTGCATTTTTTGATTGTAGGGATGTTAATTGTTGCTTTGTAGTGGTCTGTGCCAGTTGGTTAATTGATTTGGGCAGAGAGGGTGGTGGTATTTGGTTGATTAACAGGTTGTGATGGAGGTGAGAATATTGGTGGTTGTGTGGTGGTAAGGTTTGGATTTTTGCGTTCTGGTTAGCTATAACAGAAGAGGGTTGTGTTTGCTGCCAGTTGAATTGGTAGAGAATGGTTGCAGGGGGTTCATGGTGGACGATTTGCTAATGGTGGTTAGGCTTCATTTGTTGCTTTGGACAGTTTGTAGGTAATGCTGGTGGTTGGTTAAGGAGGGGAAGATACCTAATTGGTGAAGGATGATGGACTACTAGTGTTGTACTGGTGGGTTTGAAATAAGGGAAGCTCTTGTGGGGCTGATGAACTGGTTCCCCTGGTTCGTGTTAGTAAAAATAGTGAATAGAGGCTTGAAGCTTGTTGCGATGACTTGTCTAGTGAGGTTTTTAGGAGGTTCCTGATAGATTTTGGGGGTTGACAATGGAGGATTAGAAAGAGACATTGGCTTATGATGAAAATCCGGTAGTGCTAGAAGGATGGAGGAGAAGAGAACAGAGAAGGTGGATTTCAAAATATCAATTCTGGAACAAAACGAAACAAACCCAACTTAGAAATACTAATAGAAAAAAAAAATCAAAGACAACTAAAATTCCAATCACATAACTTAATTAATCAATTTAACATAGAAAACCAAAGGAACAGTGAATCAATCAAATAGAATGGATAAGAACTCACCTTTTCAACGTAGAGACTAGATGATGAACAATAAACTTTGGCTAGGGTTGAAGATGAACGGTAACAAAGGAAAAGGAACGGTTGTATGTATGTGTTTCTTGGTGTGTGAAGTGTGTGTTTTGATTTTTAAAGCATAAAGCAAAGGTGTTTTTAGGGTTTTCAATTTTTTCTTCTCCTTAGTTTTTTCTAATTAAAGGGTTATTTACAGGCCAATTGTCTTGGTCACCAAGAATGCTATAAAATAACAAAAACGCCACAGGTAATAAAAATTCTAATTTTATTTAAAAAATATTTTTTAACCCCAAAAATTAAAATTAATACAAAGAAATGACAGCAATCTCTAAAATTTTCAAAAGAATTCAAAGTCGATTTCAAAAATAAAAGCTAGAGCTTAAAGATGATAAAAACGCGCTTGGGGTGTGAAATGATGATTTTGTCCCTGAACAACGAAAATACAAAACAAAATGGCTATTAGCCTCAAAAAATTACCAAAAATTAAAAATAAGCTTAAAACACTAGAAAATGCCTTTATGACTCAAAATTTGACCAAAAAAAAGAATTTAAACTGTAAAATGACGATTTTGCCCTTCGATAATGAAAATTCATAGAAAAATAGCTATTAGCTTCAAAAAATTATAAAAAATTAAAAATAAGCTTAAAACACTAAAAAATACATTTATGACTCAAAATTGACAAAAAATGAATTTAAATTGTAAAATGACGATTTTACCCTTGGATAATGAAAATTCACAGAAAAATAGTTATTGACCTAGAAAAATTACCAAAAATTAAAAATAAGCTTAAAACCCTAGGAAATGCATTTATGACTCAAAATTGGCAAAAAATGAATTTAAACTGTAAAATGACGATTTTACCCTTAGGCAATGAAAATTTATAGAAAAAATAGCAATCGTCTTCGAAAAAATCAAGAAAATTCATAAACATGCTTAAAGAATTAGAAAATTGAATTTGAAACTAAAAATGAGCTAAAATGGTTTTCGCTAGGTGAAATTACCATTTTACCCTTGTGTTGGTAAAAATATAAAAGAATACCAATTAAATCCAGAAAATCATAAAAAAATTAACAAATTCACATGAAAGTAAAAATATGAATTTTAAACCCCCTAAAAGCTAATAAAAAATATTTATAGATAAAATTACTATTTTGCCCCCCTGGATTATTGAAAAATTAAAATTTGGCCTAAAATATGCAAATATGCCCCCCAATGTTTGAAAATAAATGATGTGTCAAATTTTGGTGTCTATAGTGGGTAATCCATGGTAGGGATATTTTCTCAACAATTCCTTGAATCTTCTCAAATGTCATACAAGGCTTCAGCTTCAATTTGGGCAAAAGAAGATATATAATTCCTCATTTTTGTAGTGTTGGCAGAAGGGAAGTATTCGGCTAAGAACTTCTCTGCCATTTGAGCTCAAGTGGTGATCGAGCCTTGGTGCAGAGAACTTAGCCATTGCTTGGTCCCATTTCTCAATGAGAATGAGAATAACCTCAACCGATAGCATCATCTGTCGCTCCATTGATTTTGAATGTGTCACGTATCTCCAAAAAGTTGGCAAGATGAGCATTCGGGTTTTCATCTGGTAAACCATCAAATTGAACATGTTGCTGCCCATTTGGATGATGTGAGGCTTAATTTCAAAGTTATTTGCTACCATCGGATGATGAACTATGCTAGATTTAGTTCCCATCAACGAGGGTCTAGCACAGTCAGACACGTCATTAGTCTTTGGGGTTGCTCTCTCCTTTGCTCCTCCAAGGGAAGATCGAATGGAGGTTGATTTTCTGCCATATTTAGCTTTCTTCAACTATCTCATGATAGAAATCTAAAGCAATTTCCTCTAATTGATCCCTTAACCATTTTCTCAAAGGTTCTTTCTATTTTCGGGTCAACTTCAAAGAGAGAGGAACTTGAGCTTCGGGTCATACATCAAGAATCGAGTCCTACAAAGAAGTGCCATAAACACAAATCAAATAAACAAAACACTCAAATAAGAAAAAGAGAAATACTAAAAGGTAAATAATAGCTAGAGTAATAAAATGCAAGTTTTCTTAATATCGATGATCCCCGGCAATAGCGCCAAAAACTTGATGCGTATCATTTGAACTGTACCAAAGAAACTCTAGGCAAGTGTACCTGTCGTTCCATAGTATAGTATAAGAGAGCACCAAATATCGTCCCATAGGGATTAGCAAGTACTAGTATTCACTTGAGTTCTATTATCTAGCCTAATGAGTACAACTGGACTTTTAAAAGTAAAAAATTAGGAAAAACACTATCTAATTTACTAGAGTCAAGAGAGAACGACAATGGAGAATGAGAATTGACAACAAGAATGACAAATTAAGTCTAGATGTAGATCCCCTAATTGCCTACTCAATGAATTAATTCTGGATTAATGCTATGACCAATAATTCGATTTGAACCCAAAACCCCCAAAATTTGGCTGTAAACTTTCTCAAGAGAAACAATCCCTACCATCTTGGTTGACCAATTGGAATCTCATCACAATTAACACTCAATTAGATGATTTAAGATTAATGGGCTCTAATTTATGAAGTCTTTTTCCAAAACTCAACAAAATGAAACAATTCATGGAACCCTATCTCTAGTGGTTCATTCAAATTGCTTTAATTTGTGAAGTGATCTATTCATATGTGCAATCTCTCGATATACCCATACAAAATCAACCATGGAATCAAGGATGTATGCAAAATCCCAATCCAATTAAACATGAAAAATCACAAATTAACCCAAATCAAGAGAGGTAATTAGCATAAACCAAAATCAATCCATTAATTACACAATTGGGTTCAACCAATCTAGACTACAAAGATTTACCCTATAAGAATCAAAGAAAATACATTAATTAACAAAAGGGAAATATAAAAATTCATTCTAATTGCAGTCTTCAAATCTCCCTTCGGTCAATTTCTACAATTTTTTTCTAAGTGCTGAAGATTCAAGCTCCTTTTTGCCCTTGAAGCCGCCTCTTCTTCTCCCTTTTCTATTTCTCTCAAGAATCTCCAATTTTTCTCTTTTTCTCTAAGAAACCTTAAGAAAAAAGATAGAAAAGTGAAGTATCAGCTGCAAAAAACACTGCAGATTCTATCCAAAAACCGCACCCGTTTTCATCCATTGATCTCCCGCAGTTTCTAAAAAATTTGAGAAGCTGCAGACCAGCCTAATAGGAAACCGAGCGCAGTTGGTCACGCGGTTTCTCTTCTTTGCATTGCCGCGTGCAGACTTGCCCAGTCTTGTCCACGTTTGCTTTTTGGAGGGAAATCGTGACAACAACCGCATGCGGTTGGTCACGCAATTGACCTGCTGTCTATAAACTGCATGAGAAACCTCGTGCATCTTCTTTGAAGTGATCCGCAGTTTTGCCTTTTTTCTTCACAATCACCTTTTCATCTCATCATTCTCCTTGGCCTTTTCTTCACTTCTGACCGCCATCCAATCCTTGATCTTCTTACCTACAAAAACTTATAGAATAAATGCAAACATATGGTTCAATTATGCTTCAATATTAACTTCAAGTGACAAAATAAAGTTGTCTAGAAAATGACTGGTTTGACCCGAAAATACTAATTAAAAATCCTAAAATACTTATCAAAACTACTACTTAGGCACTTTAAAATATGCGTGGATAGACCACTATCAGAAAGAAAGACTAATCCCCCTAATATCCGATATTTGCCATCTTATAGCTTTGATTTGCCTTTTTATTACCTCTACTACCTTATTCTCTTACTCCATGAAGAGTTTGTTTGAGATAATGATGGGCAAGTTATCTCCATTTCCCAAAAAGGCATACCTTAGATAAGTAGGTAGAGGTTTGAGCTCTAAAGAAGGTGATTTTTGTATGGATGTAGGAGTCGGTACTTCTATCCTCACCAAGAGTCTTGGATTTTCCCCACAAGTTGAATCATCTTTGGCTTCGGTTCCGAGCAAGCCAGTTGGGTTGATCGAAATAGAATGTTCAGAGAAATTTTTATAATTTTTAGCTTCCCTTCTTGTTCAACTTGATGCTCATCTTTAACACACTCATCCACAACATCTATTGCATGCAGGGCTCATCTTCCAACGGGGTTTTTCATGACCTTAGACATATGGAATTCTATCTTCTCATCACCAGTTTTCAATGTGAGCTTCCCTTCATGCACACCTACCAATACTCTTCTGGTGTTCATAAATAGTCTCCCAAAAATCAGATGACACTCTTATCTGCTTCAAAACCTAAAATCACAAAATCCATTGGGATTATGAATCAGCCCACCTTAACAAGAATGTCTTCGACCACTCCATATAGCTTCTTAATTGAGTGATCTGCTAATTGTAGCAACATGGACGTATTTTTGATATCTCCTTCCCCAAACTTCTTGAAAATGGATAAAGGTATCAAATTAATATTGGCACCTAAATTACACAAACATCTAGAAAATTCTAAGTTATTAACTACACATGAAATTATAAAACTCCCTGAGTCTTTAAGCGTAGTTGGTAATTTGCTTGTTATAATCGAGCTGCAATGTTTCGTCAAAGAAACTATTTGATTGTCATCCCAACTTCTTTTATTTGTGATTAGATCCTTGAGAAACTTGATATAGTAAAGCATCTCCTTTAAAGTTTTAGCAAGTGGCGTATTAATTTGAAGGTTCTTAATCTTCTCCTAAAATTTGCAAACCATTGATCAAGTTGGTGCTTCCTCAATCTTTGTGGGAATGGTTCCTTGGGTACATATGGAGGAGGTAACTTCTTTATTCGAGCCTTTTGTTCTTCTTCTTGTATTTTATCCTCCAATTGTCCATGGACTTCTTCTTTGCGTCCTTCTTGCCTTTCTCGATGTGATAGCAACTCCTTTCCACTCCTTAACATGATTGTCTTGAGTTGTTCCTTTGGGTTCACTTCAGTGTTATTAGAGAGACTTCCAAGATTGCTCGATGATATGGCATTAGCTAGCTGCCCAATCTGAACCTCCAAATTATGAATGGAAGAGGCATGATTCTTCGTTACTTGATCAAACTTCACTTCCATCCTTCTTTGGTTTTCATTTTGGTTGGCTATCCTCTCACCCAATCCTTCCATTAATTTCTCCATCTTGGTTTCAAAAAATGATAACCTATCTTGATAAGGAGGTTGTTGAAATCTCGGTGGCCTTTGTTGCCTTGCATGCTAAAATTAGGATTGCTCACATTGTTGTTACTTCATGAAAAATTAGGGTGATTCCTCTACCCCGAATTATAAGTATTGGAGTATGGATTACTTGACCTTCCTTGTGCTTGAACCCCTAAAAAGTTAACTTGCTCAGTTTGATGGAAACTTCCAATACAGTATTCATTGATACTATGATTCATATCACCACAAAGCTCACATTTCACTGGAATAGCTACAATAGGATTTGAAGAGACCCTTAAATCATTAAGTTACCTAATTAGATTGGCAACTTGAGCTTGTAACGAGGTCATTGGGTCAACAGCAAGAACTCATTTTTACTCCGTTATATTAATCTGTCTTGCTCGTTCCATTGGCCACAAACAATGGTTATTGCCCATCTCCTCAAGAAGCTCACGTGCATCATTCGTGGTCTTCCTCATTAAAGAACCTCCAGTAGCGGTATCTATTGTCCTCCTTGTGGTTGTATTCACTTTATTATAATAGGTTTGAATTAAAAACTCCCTATGAAGATTATGATGCGGAGAGTTTCGTTGCAACTTCTTGAATCGTTCCCATGTTTCATAAAGTGACTCTCTCTTGTTGCTGAAAATTGTTGATCTCCTTTATAATTCTCGCTGTCTTAGCAAGAGGAAAATTTTTTGCTAAGAATGCTTGAGCTGATTGCCCCTATGTTGTGATAGATTGTGACGTTAAAGATTAGAGCCAAACTTTAGCCTTATCCCTCAATGTGAATAGAAAGAGCCTTGACTTGATCGCATGATTTGACACTCCATTAATTTTAAACGTGTCACAAATCTCCACGAAGTTAGTTATATGAGCATTGGGGTCCTTATTAGCTAAAGCATAAAACTGCACAGTTGCTTGTAGCATTTGAATCAGAGACAGTTTAATCTCAAAGTTGTTCGCATTGACTGCTAGTCTTGTGATTCCTTATTGAGACTCATTCATTCCCGGCATTGAAAACTCCAAGATAGTCTTTGGTCGCTCTTCACCTTCATTTGCCATAAGTGTTTCCTCTTCTTGCTTTGCCTACTTAATTTCTCTCAAATATTTTGTGATTTTGGGTTTGTACACTTCAAGTTGCTAGTTTACTCGTCAAGTGTTGTGCATGCACCAAAACTCATACCTATTCAAGAGAACAAAAATAAAAAATAATTAAAATAGAAAATAAAAGAATTGTGCCTTAAATCAAACAAAATTAAACTGATTATGATGTTAAATAAACTTAATTCCTAGCAACGGTGCCAAAAACTTGTTGCCAATTTCTACAGGTATATAGAATCGTGACAAGTAATATACTAATGAGTAGAGATTGTTCCCATGAGTATTAGTTATTTAGGCACCTATCAACTCACTTTTAATTGTCTGAGGCTTCAATTAAACTTGATAAACCTGAAACTAATCTCTGTTCTAAATTAATCTAAAACTAAATTAAGATCAACTAAGTAAATTTAAATTGCAAAGATGAATAAATATCACGAAAATCAACAACCCACGAATATTAAGAATAAACACTCAGCCACAATCAATTCAATTAATTAACCTATGAGTTACCAATGCTTTATTATGACTTGACCTTTCCAAAGGTATCAATTAAACTCTCTCGACATTTAATAACTAAACCTTAGTTCAATCAACTGAAAAGCAAATTAACCCACTCTCATGATGTTAACTCGTTAGACAGCCAACCTAAAAGGGCTAATATAGCAACTCCTATGGGTATCAATCACTTATCACAATCTCTTGCTAATAAGAAACTAAATTGATGATTGTAGATCTATTATGCTAGCATCTCTCAATGCGCAGTACAACATGAATCATAATTATAGCGGCCAATCACAATTAAGCATTAAGAACAACAAACATCACATAATAAAAGCATAGTTCATAGATTAATTAAAAGAACAGCATGTTTAGAATATTAATCCCTAATAACAAAATTAATCACTCATAGTCTTACAATCCAAAACAATATAATCCATAAAAACTAAAGAATTTATAAAGAAAAAAAAAGAGAAGAGTAAAAATCTACAGTCTTGAGTCTTGATCTTCTTCTTGATCTATTTATTGATGATTCTTGTGTTGTAGGGTGTTCTTCAAGGATTGCCGCCGCTTCTCTCTGATATTTCATGTTTTCCCATATTTATGAGTGTTGTGGCTTCCAGAAAATTAAGTCTTTGAGTTGAAAAAGAAAACAAATCGCTAAAATCGAAACTTTGCTTCTTCACCACTAGTTTGATTGAACCAAATTTGGTTCACTCGAAACAGAATGCTGGAACTTTGACTAAACTTGTTCCTTTTTGGTACCTTCAATTTTCATCCAATTTCCTTCACTTCTACCTACCAAAAACAATACAAATCAGTTCCATTCTTCTAAAATAACTTTCATCAAATAAAAATTACTCCAAAAAGACCAAATTTTCCTAATTAAAATCCACACAAATTACGCTATGAACACCTATCAATTGGACACACATCAACAACCATACATGGCCACACCACCATCACCACCGTCCAAGCCATCACAATCCTCAAAATCATGCCTGAAGACAACCCAAAATAACCCATATAGCCACCTTCCAGAACCACAACAAAAGAAGCTAGTCTTACAACTCACGACTATAAGTCGATCCATTTAGCCTGGTTGCCTGCCCAATAATCGAAGTGGCCTCCTAATTACCACCCAAATCAAAGCAAAAGGGGCAGCCCAAAGCACAGCAAAAGCAAAGCCAAAGCATACGGCTACCCATCACAAGACACCCCTATGACCACCCTCAACACCATAACAACCTCCATTCTTAGCGTCACAACCATCACACCGCCACCACATGAACCAACATACGCCACCACTGCTTGTCCAAAACAACCGCATCACAGCCCTTTAACCATTATTAAACCTCCATAATAGTAGCAAAGTTATAGGCTAGCAATGGCCCCAAGAACTACCATCTTAAGCCAATGCTAGCCACAAAATTCACAATCTACAACCACACCCAAATCGCAGCCTCAAAGAACGCCAATCAACCATTAGAATCATTACATCCAAGCTCCAATTGAATTACCACATCCACAATTGTCATTCGCACACGCTGCAACATATCACATCTCCACCCCCCTCAGCAACAGAAAACCACTAGCGACTGTGAACTACCGCTATCAGCTGTAGCACCCTAGAAAAGGCACATACAAGAGACATTTTTTTTCTTATTTAGGGTTAAATATTAATCCTTGATTTATTAGTCAGGAGATTTCTTGAGTTAATTAGGTTAATTAACAAAGATTTTCATTATTAAGCAAGGACACCCAAGTACTAAATTTAGAATAATTTTACTTGACCATTTAATTTATATTAGTGTTTAAATTTTGCTTAATTTATTCTACTATTTTCTAGCCTTTTGACTACTTGAATTTTAGCTCAATTTTACTCAAAAATTTCACTTATTTTCTTGCTTTATTTTCTTTTCCCATAGCTGAAATTTTTTTCTCTTTCTTTTCTTTTTTCTTTTTGGCCGAAAATTCTTTTTCTTTTCTTTCCCCTTAGGGCCGGTTTCTCTCTCTCTCATTTCTTCCTCTCTTTTTGCTTTAAAATTTGTGCCAAAGTCTTGCAAGTTGTTAGGAGATAAGTGACCAATATTTTTCACTAATCAAATTTAACCAAGTTAGCCAATCTTTCATTAAAAGCATACAAACTCACATGATTCTTGTCATGCTATAATTGGTTCATCTTTTCTCCACTAATTTCTTTATTTCATTTCTATTTTCTTGACCTAATTCCCTCTCTTTTCTCTCCTTCATGGCCGGCCCTCCTACCCTCTTTTTCCTCTCTTTTATTTTAAAATTTTATGTCATAAAACTTGCTAATTATTAAGTGATAGGTGATTAAAAAATTTGTACTAGTTATATTTAGCCAACTAGTACCTATTATGCCAAAATATCTAAACCCTAGCTTGACTCTTGCCTAGCTTTAATTGGTTGCACTTTCCTCCATTATTCTTCTATTTCTTTTATACTTTCTTGACTGAATTCTCTCCGATTTTCTTCCTCCCTCTTGGCCGAACTCTCTAGACCTCTCTCTACCCTCTCTTGTTCTTCGTTTTCTTGAAGCTTTCCTTCCAATTTTTAGACAAACTCCACCATAGAAAGTGAGATTTTCTTCTTCCTAAGAATAGTTCTAAGCTTGTTTAAGGTATGTACTATGAACTCTTACTATTAATTTCAAGTTTTATTTAGGTTTTTGTTCAAGTTTTATATTAACAGTCATGCTGGACCAGTTTTAGTGAAACTTTCATAACTTGGTATAGATAACTTGGATTCGAGTGATTCTTGTTGTTTTAGAAACTAGATTGATAGGGCTTTCGAACGGTGTAAAGCTTGCACTGTGGTTCATTGTGTATTAATCGCAGAAAGTTTGCAAAGTTGGCTGAAAATTTGATTCTGCGTAAAACAGTTTTGATGATGAGCCAAATTGCGGGCTGATTTTGAACCTGTTCTAGTTGGAATTTGGATTGATGATCTTCACGAAAGTTGTAGCCCTGTAAATGTACTTTCAAACCATGTAATTAAAATTCCCTAGTTCTTGGTGGATTAAGTCCAATAATGGCATGAAGTTGGCTGAAAACCAACCCTGTGCAGATTTGGGTGATGATTCTTGGAGTAGGAATTTTGAATTTGAGTGGAATCTTGATTGAATTTGAGTTTAAATTGAAGATAGAAGTTTTAGAACATGTTGAAATGGATTGGGTGGTTGATTTTTCATGCAGGGAAAATTTTGGCTAGTCCGATTTTTAAGGGGAGATGCTGCCGAAATTTTGGTAGAAATAAAGTAAGAAAAATGTTAGTAGAGATTTCTAACCTAGATCATGTTAAAATTGGAGAGTTAGCGTGCAGAAATTTTTGGATAAAATGACCAAGTAATGAGCAAAATCCTCTTAGGGCAAGAAAACCCTAAAACCCTAAACCCTAGAAACCCTAAAACCAAAACCCTAGAATAAGTGGGATATTTCTTGGATTTCTTTACTAAATTAATTAGGGTTTAAATCGGATTTTCATCAGATTATTTCCTTTAAATTTCAGGACCCGAGAGCGAATCGTGACTACCTTACGAAATATTTTCATAGGCATTCCAGGTGAGTGTCTTTATGTGTGCATGATGCATGTAATGTGCTATTTCCATTTTGTAAATATTATGTCATGACTGCAATCGCTGTATGATTAAATGTGCTACTTGAGGAAAGATGTGTACTTTATTGCATCTATTCCGCAACGTGGTACATGCTTTCCTTACCCAATGTGTTACTTGTGCTTGAGACGTCCGTGACTAACTTCACCGTTATTTCACGGATGGTCAACCCGGCTGCACGTGGGAGGACATAAGGTGTTGGGTGTTTTAGGGCTTGATGTTCTTTCCCTTTTGAGTTGTGAATTCTCAAAGAGGCCAACTCCGGATTGAACCTGCTTGCTTGTTGGGCCTCCAGGGTTGAGAATATCTCCCTGGATGTGGTAGCCTGTACGGAGGTTATAAGGTGAATGGCAGTTAGGGTTCTTGCTTGCTTGCTTGATAATATTGGCATGACTCTTGATACAGACTTGAGCTATTATCTCAGTCCTAACATCATGATTTCATGGTCAATGCATGCTCTTCCTGTAGTTAAGCTTGCTTCCGTAGATGAGCCCTGTATCCGCCATTGACTACTTGTTAATTGAAATGTTCATAACTTGTCTACTTAAATTGTCAATTATTTTGTTCAATAAAATATTAGATTTTTGGTATGATTGCATGACTCCGACACTCACTGGGCTATTATAGCTCATTCCTTTTATTTGTTTTCCTTTACCCAGGTTTCCTGAAAAATTAAAGCTGGAACGACTAATTTTGAGTATGCTAGATGTCTTCGTTATTGTAATAGCCGAACTGTATTAGGCTATCTTTGTGAAAAATCATGTATATTATGACATGTAAACTTTTGATGTGATTTGTACCTTTATGTTAAATAAAATGAGGGTATTTTATTTTATTCCATTTTATTTTATTTTATTTTATTTTAAGTTAAGTACGCTCGGACGGTTGCGTGAGTGCGTGACTCGAGACCTGGCGAGAGCTAGGCAGGCAGTCCGCTAAGCCCTTTGGTGCGCCTCTGGGTAAGGTGGGGCTGTCACATCAGCTTTGTCACAACCTCCATCGTCACTACTCTTTGCCACAGCACCATCAGTGTTCATCATCAACCATCACCACTAGATTTTGCCCTTAGAAGATAGGTAAATAGCTTTTCTTTTTCCTTTCTAATCTCTGTTATATATTCTTCAATTAACAGAGGTTGCATGAATGTCATTTCATTTGTGATGAGCTTGATTTTGGATTTGTGGATTTGAGGAATCGATTTTGGGTGATTGGATTTTTGTGGAATTGGTAGGCTGTGAAGACGAATTGGGCATTGGGTAGAAATTCTTAAGATTTTGTTTTTATATATTGATTCTAATAAAGATAGGCATTTATATTTTATTCCCCAAGCTATGCTTATTTTAATATGCCCCTTAAGCATTTTTTTTTGTTTCTACAGTTTAGCCCTCGATATCAGTTGATTGACCACCTAAGTTTTATCATCGTTCAATTAAGTCCTAATCAATTGTAGTTTGAATATCATATTTGTTGTAATGTACCATTTTACCCCTAGCTTGTTAGAAATTATATTTTTTGCCCCTTGGTTTGATGCAATATATGTGTTACCCCAATTTATTGACATTTATATTTTTTATTTAATTAAGTTGTGATACCTTGACGTGTTTATTTGTCTTGCTAGTATTAGATTTAGGCTTCCAAGAAAGGTATTTCATTACTTTTTAATTTTCTTTACATGCTCCTATGTGTTATTTATATGTTTTATGTGATATTTTTATTTCTGAGTATTTGTTTTCAAGTTTATTTATTGATTTAATTTAAATTTATTTGAAAAATGTAATAGATAGTTATAATTTTTTGTAGCAAAAATTTGTAATTAGTTAGAAAAATGTAATAGACAGGTTAGATAGGATATCATCATTCCATTTTATTTTATTTTTATTTTTCCCCATTTAGATTGTATTACGTTTCCCTGATTAGATAGGGCTTCATGTCTTTTTTGTTTGTATGCTTTGTGCTTATGTGTTTATTCGCTTTTTTTTAGGAGTTTTGCATCTAAAACATTATGCTTATGTGTTATGTCCTCTATGTGCTATTATGTGTTTATTTAATTTTATTATATTTTTATTTATATTTATTTGTGACGTTACCACATTAGTCCAATGCTAGATGTGGTTTTTCTTTCGTTTCTTCACTAGCCCAACGCTAGTAAGGATTTGTAGAACGAGGCTAGTCCAATGCTAGACTCTTAAGTCCCCTCATGTATATCTCCATTTGCATACAATCTATTCCACTTACATACACTTTTTATATTTTTAGGTTGTTTTCCATTTGCATGTTATTTCCCTTATATTATCCCTTTCCATATAAATATACAATGCATGACATTTATATTACATTTCATGTAGAATTTTAGGTTAGATAGGTCATTTGCTTTTTTAGGTTAGGAAGAGTCACCCTTCAAACACGAAAAATGGGCAAGTGTGGCCCTCTTAGCCTTAGCATGCCATTCATCCCTCTGTACAAAGGAAAATTGTGTCACGAGCCTTAATTCCCCATACCCATTATGCTGCACCCTTTCTTTGGTCACTTATATTTATATCTATATTTTATTTTTCATTCTTTTGCATATCATTTTGCATCACTCATGACTCCTTCGAGATCTCACATTAGGTTATACAATTAATGCGTTAATTCCCAATAAACTTCAAAGGGACATTTTGCCCCTCTTGATATCTCTTTTAAGTTTAGGATCTTGCATTCATATTCTACATCCAAATGTGATAAGTTTTAGTGTTACATTAGGAAAACTTTGACTAAACCTCACAACTAGTTCTGGCTAGGTTAAAAGGGTGCCTTAGGCATGAGCCTTTGCCTTCCTTCTCTTCAACTGTGACTCCTGACCCTTGTTCTCTTGTTTTTCAAAGACCTGGGTCATCTAAAAATCAGTATTTCTCACTTTTCTTGCTTTTTCATAAAAATATTTTCTAAAAAGACTTTGTTCTTGTTTTTCTTACTTTTTCCATTTAATTATTTTTCTAGTGACTTGGTAGACCTCAATACCAAGTGGTAATTCCCTTTTTCCTAAAAACCTTTTTTTAGACTCTATTTTTTAGCCCAAACCGTCACATTTTTAAAGTCCCATTGTAGGCCCTTTTCTTTTTTTTTTCAAAATAAAATCATTTTCTAAAAACCATTTTTACAAAACCATCACTCTTTTCCACAGTCTTTTTTCCATTTTTCCAAAAATCGGGCGTAATTGCTAGCGACTCCATTGGGGATCACTGATAAATAATAATTTTACCTATTTTAGTATATTATTTTGTATATGATTTTAGTTTGTTTTGAGCAAGTTTTTAGTATTTTTTATATTAAAATGGCTCAATTTCATTATGTTCCTTCAAAACAAGGATTGTTCCAAAATTAGGGATTTTAGATTGGAAATTAAGGTTTTAAGGTAGAATTATTATTTAGAGCAAATTAATTCCCATGTTTATTTGATTTTGCAAAAAAATGATGACTAAAAACAAATTGGATCAATTGAAGCACAAAGATTATCAAATTGAAGATTGATTCAAGTTGTATCTTTTTTATCACTTAAGCTTGGGAATTTTTGAAATAATTTTTATTCATCAAATTTTACCAAGAACTTATAGGTCAAATAGTTAAAAAAGGTCTTAAGGGCATCAAAGGAAAAACTAACAAAAAGAAAGGGCAAAGAAGCAATGAAAGTGAAGAATTGGTGAAAACTAGATAGTCAAAGACAATGATACATTTTAGTATTTTGGAAATAAATTGAGCTACAAATACTAGAATGTGATGATTCTCCTTGGATTTAGAAGCTAAGAGAATGCTATACATTTCTTATGAAGACATTAAAATCCAGTTCTCACATTTTCATAGCCAAAATGCCAAATTACTGAAGTAAATTTGTGCTGCGAGGACCTTCCGACCACCTCTTAGTATTTTAGTCATATCTTTGCATCCAGAGCTCCAAATGACCTAATTCCTATGGTGTTGGAAATTTAACTCAAATTACTACAACTTTTCATGTTTTGAGGACAAGCTAATTTGACCATCTTCTAGGAGCAATCTATGGATCACATCCCCGGGTCAACTAACCAACAGATTAGTGCAACTTGCAGAATTTCGACTCTCTTCAACTTGCAGCTTGTTCACACAATTTTTGCGGATAATTCCAATGTCCAACTGCACTTTTGGATACCCTAGAAGATAACACAAAGCTCAAGAAAGACTTTTGAGGCAAAAGAAATCAAATTTGATCATTATATCTCCAACTTGGACAAGGACTTGAGGTAGGGTTTTTCTTATAAATAGATGCCTTTGTTATTCATGTAAGATATGCTTGGTTTGATGAAAACCAAAGCTTGGTAGGAGAATCACTCCTAAAGTGATTTTAGTTTTGTTTTTCTCTTTGTAGTTTTAGGAAAACAATATTTGTAAAGAAACTCTTGGTAGAATTTCACTTGTATCAATTCATCTTCAATGAAGGAAGTGAAGACTTGAGCTTATGAAATGAGAATTTCTAACGCTATCTCTCTACTATCAATCTTTGTTATGAGTTTATACATTATGTTCTTGTTCTTCCTCGTTTTTGTCTTCAATATGAACTAATTACCAGCTAAGGGTTAAGATGAAGCTAACGATATGCTTTGAATAGGATTAAACTTGACATATTTTGTTCTTGCTTCTAGCTTAAGAATGAACTAAAACATAAGTTGTTTCACTATGAGAATAGGAAATACTTGTTGCTAGTTTCATTTAAATCATCATGAGAATGAGATTTTGAAGTAGTAACCTAATTCATTGTGAGTGCAAGTCTTGGTTGCTATGGATTCCTAAGTAAGACTAGATGTTATAAGCAAGCAGAATCTTATTCTTGCATATTTTGTGACCATTGGTGGATTCTTACCCCTAACTTAACTTGTAATTTTGATTTTCTCTATTTGTTTTACTACAAGTTATTGAGTTTTCTATTTCGTCCACCAATACTTAGTGAATTGTCTAGATAATAAAGAAAGCGATTAGCTTTGGTACTTGCCAATTCAAGTTTTCTCGTGGGATCGACCCTAATATTTCCCCTACTACAATTGACCCATGCACTTGTGAAAAGGGGTATTAGGTTATAAATTGTATTACTTGTTTGTATGAATTTTGCCTAATTTTGATAGTACCTAAACCTCACAATCAATCACTAGTAAGTTCGAGCACTTAGTTTAGTCACTTTTTCTCCTAACCCTTTTACATATCAGCTCTGAATGTTTAGAATGCATTTTTTTTCCTTTTTTAGGATTCTTGCATTTCACAAACATCTTCGTCCCTTGTCTCTGTCTATTTTATGAATGGTTTGTTTATGATATGTGATTGTATTACATTTTGCATTTGGGGTAAGGGATGTAACCATTTTAGAGCCTCATTGCATGTTTAATGGCATTAGTCCCACCTCTCCAAGGAGCACTTTCATATGTACATACGATGATTTTTTACCCTTTTTTCTTTTTGGTGGTTGTCACCCACCTATCCTTTTAGGACTAGGATTGATTTGCCTAGACATACGGCCATCGCATTTGTACATGTAGTGGTGTCTAGGGGATCACTCGAACCATCGACCTGGGACCCTTGGAATTGATAGAATTGATACTTTTTGATCCCCAAGTGTGATACCCAGTCCCACATTGGAAATGTTAAGAAATATGGACTAATGTATAAGTTGAGCCTAAACATTCAAATCCAACTTGGGATATCCATTTTGGGCTAGCGAATAGTTAGACTTGGCTGATTAGATCTTGTCTTGTTGTGCCCTCGGCCTACGGGCCCTGGACATGACAGAATGGTATCAAAGCGAACCTCATGTGGTCTCTGCATAGGGTGAGACTGGGCCTATGGTATTGGGCCGCGACTACGCACGGAAATAGAGGAACTAAGTGCTGTGTGGGGCTAAGTGCTACGTCAACCTAAGGGTGGGAGCCGCCTCTAGAGCTTGTACGAGCCACCTCTAAAATCCAACACAACCAAGTAGACAGTCTGAATTATGATATGGATTGGGCTTTGCGAGGATGCAAAGCCTAATAAGGAGGGGTGAATGTAATACCCCATCCCACATTGAAAATGTTAAGAAACATGGACCAATGTATAAGTTGAGCCTAAACATTCAAATCCAACTTGGATAACCATTTTGGGCCAGCGAGGATGGAGCCCAAATAGTTGGACTTAGTTGCTTAGACTCTCGTCACGCACTGGCCTAAAGGCCCAGGGCGTGACACCAAGTCTAAAGCTTTGGGAGCCTTAAGCATTTCAAATCTAGATGCATTAGTGAGCCTAACCTTAAGCATGCATGTAGAATAACCTAGGATCGAGTCTACCTCACCCTCTTAGGTACACTTGGCACTAGAGGAGGGAGTATAACCCTTGTTTTCTTTGTTCTATCTCAGTGTACTATTTATTGTTCCAATGTGTTATGTGTTAAAGGAACTAACCATGTCTTCTCATTTTTCTTTGCATTCACAACCTTAGGAATAAGAGTCCTTGCATGCTACCCTTTAGATGAAACCACCCTTTTAGGCAATTGCACATTTAAATTTTAGTCTATTGCATTGAAAAAAATGGATTGCATATCATTTTTAGGCTTACCCCAGCATTCAAATACGGTCCTTTAGGTCATGCTTCAAATCACAGTTTTTGCATATTTACTTGCTTTAATAAACTAGCCTCATGCATAAACTCTAAAGGAAATGTTGTTTAGGGAATCCCTTTTTTGGAATAAGCCAACCTCATTTTTCTGGGGGAATATAACTCCGTTATGGGAATGTCACATTTAATTTTTAGTACCATTCTGGCGGGTGAGACCTTAGGTAAGTTAATTCGAGCAGCATAGAGGCGCTTCTGCCTAGGGAATCTGGCTCTTCTTTGGTTAAAAGGGGGGATCTTACCCTAAAAGATTGCATTTCATGCTACCCTTGTCATAATAAGGGCCCCCCATAGGACATGCATTTGTTTTTGCTTTGATTTACACTAATTGTGATATCTTTTATTTTTACAGATCCTCGAATGAAGGTAGCATGTTAGGAATGACATTGATCACATATTTGTTTTTACGTTCAAGTCTTTTTAAATCACAATGCTTGTGTAGAGGGCTTAGATAGATAGAATTGGATTGAGATGACTATGTGACTAATAAAGTTGCATTCATAATCAAATAATTGTTCAATTTATAACATGTGTAGCAATAATCTAGATATTAGAGAAAGAGAGAGAGAGAGAGAGAGAGAGAGAGAGAGAGAGAGAGAGAGAAATAGAAGAGAGTCTCTGTAACAACCCTAGAAGCACATAAAATTTATTTAGATTTATGTTAGACATGTTAGGGGAAAAAAAAAGAAAACTGAAAATAGCTAAAATGAATAAACAATAGCATGATTTCTTCCATGTTATAGTATATTGTACATTTTCCTTTGGGAGTTGTACCTTAGATCTCTTGGAAATTAATGAATTGATAAGTATAGAAAATTTCCTCTGATCATATTAAGCCAAGTTGATGGCTAATGGGCAAAAAGTCAAGACCTCTATGTCAATCTTGGCTTGCTAGGATTGGTTGGTTTTTTTTTTCCATTTCTCTCTTTATTTCTTTTCCCAATTTTCTTGGTCTATTTTCTTTCTTTTCTTCATGCTTGGCCGGCCACCCCTTTCTTTTCTTTCTTCTCTTTTGCCTACCATTTTCTTGGAGCTTTTCTTCTCATTTTGGTCATCTTCTTCAATTGGAAGAGAGCTTATCTTTTCACTAAGCAAAACTCTAGACTTACTTGAGGTACTCACCATGAACTTTTGTTATTTTTCCAAGTTTATAAGTGGTAGTTGTGTAAGTTTTATAATCAAGTTCTTGTTGTTAAGCATGAGTAAGTAGGCTATGATTATGAAGTTTTATTCCATGTTATGATGTTTATTGGCTTGAATGACTTGTAGTTAGTGTTTAAACCTTAAAATAACAAGTATTAGTTATTGATTGATTGAAGAACCTTGGATATGGTTCAAGTGATTTGATTGAAATTTTGAGTGAAATAATGGTTGATTAAGATATAGAAGTCATAGAACTAGTTGAATTTGGTTGGTTGGTTGATTTTTCTTGCAGGTTAAAATTTTGGGTTAGTTCGATTTTAGGATAAATGTTGCCGAAATTTTAGTAGAATTTAAAGAGAAAAAAATTTGATAGGCGTGATTTAACCTCGGATATGCTGATTTAGAGAATTGGATGTGCAGAAAATTTCAAGAGAATAAACTAGTAGTGCATTAATTCTCTTAGAACAAGAAAATCCTAAATCTAAAACCCTAATCCAAAACCTTAATTCAAAACCCTAAACCCTGGGTTCAAAACCCTAAACCCTAAAACCCTAAAACCTAAACCCTAAAAAGAATTGGGTTATTTCTTGAATTTTCTTACTAATTTACTTAGGGTTTTAATCAGGTTTTCACTAGGTTATTTCTTTTGAATTCTAGGATCCGAGAGTGAATCACGTCCGTACTACGAGATTTTCTCTTAGTTACTCCAGGTGAGTGTTTCTATGTGTGCATGATGCATGAAATGCTATGTTATACCTGTAAATGTTATTTAATGAAATGTGTTACTTGAGGAAAGATGTGTACTTTATTGCATCTATTCCGCAATGTGTTACATGTTTTATTTTCCAATGTGTTATTTGTGCTTGAGACTTCCGTGGTTAACTTCACCGTTACTCCACGGTTAGTCAAACCGGTCATGATTAGGAGGATATAAGGTGCTGGGTGCTTTAGGGCATGTTGTTTTTTCCTACCTAGGTTGAATTCCTCAAAGAGGCCAACTCTGGATTGAACTTTCTTGCTTGTTGGCCCTCCGAGGTTGAGATTACTCCCTGGATGTGGTAGCCTTGTATGGAGGGTATAAGGTGAATGGTGGTTAGGGTACATTGCTTGTTAATACTTGATCTGATCATTGGCTAGGACCTGAGCTATTATCTCAGTCCCAACGCCATTGTACATGCTTCAGTACTTGCTACTTCTGTGATTGAGCTTGCTCCCGTGGTTGAGCCTGTATCCGCCCTTGACTACTTGTTATTTAACTTATTTATACACTATTTATTGAAATCGTTAATTATTATTATTTAATATTATAATGGGTTACTGGTATGTTTGCATGACTTGAGCACTCACTAGGCTATTATAGCTCATCCCTTTCACTTGTTTTCTTTGACCAGGCTTCCATTACTGCTAAAGTTGGCAAAGCAAATTTTGGAGATGTTAGATGGATTTTTGATAGCCAAACTGTTTAGGCTATTAATGTAATTACTGTGTATATTTTTGGGATGTAAAACACTTATTGGTACTTGCACTCTTAAGTTGAATTACATGAGTGTATTTTTGGGTTATGTATGTTTGGATCAATTGAGTGAGTGTTTTTGAGTCCTGGCGAGAGCCAGGCAGGCAATCCGCTATGCCCTTTGGTGCGCCTTAGGGTAAGGTGGGGCTGTCATAGTCTCTTCTAATAAACTTAAGATTGCCTCATGTTCAAAACTCTTTTGGAACCTTAAAATGAATTTCTTTCTCAAAATGGTTTCACTAGGCTCTCATGTCATGTTTTATACTTGAATCCTATCTGTCTGTAAATATTGTTTATTGTGTTTATTATTTCTTTGTACATTTTGTTTCATTTTTAGAAGGTCAAAAATAAATACTTAAAATCCTTTGGAAATCACCTTTCTTGAATTTGATGAATGCAACTTCAGTATCTCTCTGATTCTGAAATAATCAAACAGTTATGGGAACTAGACTGATACCGAAGAAGAACATGGATTCTATGTTGAGAATTAAGCAATATGAAAAGGAACCCATGTCTAACTTGGAAGAAACAGAGGTGTTGAGATTGGCACTTAGAAAAAGGTTAAGGAAGTTAAAGTCATCATGCAATTCAACTCCAAAGGCACCAAAATAGCTGGAAAGTTTCATGAGAACTATTGACTTTCTCGATAGATTTACCTCTCAGTTAGTCCTTATTGGAGAACTATTTTTCAAAGTTGTAAGACAGAGTGCTATGATGAATTGGAACAAAGGTTGATACTAAGTTCTTGATGAAATCAAAGATTATATTTTCAATCTTCTAATCTTAATACTGCCAAACGCTATGGTGACCACTTGTTGTGTATATCTTAGTATTGGATGGAGCGATGTGTCAACATGGCCATTCAGGCAAATAAGGAATTCATCAATTGCGAGGCAAACTATTCAATCATGGAAAGAAGTACCTGCGCATTGGCTTGAGCCACTCAAAAGGACAAGACGTCGTTATATTCTTGGCGACACCGATTTTCTTAGTCAGATTCTTCAAAATGCTGATTGAAAATGCCAAGCTTACCGAATCTATGGTCAAAATGGCAGATGTCCATAGCAAATCCGACATCATTTCTGTAGTTTAGCAGATAGTAAAGGGTCAAGCAATAGCTGATAGTTTTGAAGTAGATCCTTCCAAGACAAACAGAGGCCATGGACAAAATTTGCTGCCACCCAAAAAAAAATAAAGAAAAGAAAAGAGAGAAAAGGAAAAGCAAAAAAAAAAGGAAAAAAAGAAAAGAACTATTACTTAGTGGAGACTTCGCTCTAGCATAAATGGATGGTCAAATATTTCTCTAGATCATTAATTCACACATCGTGAAGAATTTGATTTAGTAAATTTTCTTTTAAAATTGTTGCAAAAGAGGACGGATAAAAAACGGGCTTGTTTCCTTTTCCATAAATATTTTCTTCCCCTAGCTTTCCCTTTTGAGCCTTCAGAATCTATGATTTTTCATTTGACAACCCATTTAATAGTCGCACCCCATATTGGGGTAACTTTATGGTGGTTCTATCCTACACTGGGGCAATTTTAATTTTGTTTGTTGTTCTAAAAAAAAAGAAAAGAAAGAAAGAAAAGAAAAGAGAATGCCCAAGAGAAATAATCAAAATTGGGGCAAGTATTTTTTTGGAAAAAAAAAAAGAAGAAGAAAAGGCCCAAAAGAAAGTAATAAAGGGCAAGTTTTGTGTTGAAAAATGAAAAGGGTTTAATACTTGCCCCAGGGCAAGTTGGGGCAAATTCTTTGCAAAGTGACCTCAAGTTAATTAAACCCTTCATGAAATTTGCTTTCCAACCTTAACATTGCACCTAACCCCATTACAAAAGTCGAGAATGTCACCGATCTTGGTCTTCATTTTTAATGCAAATTTGCAAATCAAATGGCATTTGATGTCAACATATCTATCCCAAATCATCAAGGGAAGATTGTCGTATTGATGCCAAATGATTTTCAAATACCAGTCTATTTTAATGAAAAGGGAATGACTATATTAGATTTTGATGCTGTCATTCATCTTATTTATTCCTTTGAAGGCGAAAACCCGAAAGGGCATCACTTCTTAGGAAAAAAAAAAGAAAAAAGAAAAATGGGTCAGAAAAACCTCAGTGAAAACTCGAAAGGGCGTTATGGTTGGACATCTATGGAAGTCAAGGTTCACAAGTGAGGACATCATTACATGGGCTTTTGACTATAGTTACCTGGGTTTCCTTTTCCGTATTGATTCTTTTGTTGCAATCATGAAATTCAAGATGAATGACACCCAATGGATCAAAAAGCAATTGTTGAAGCGATCACTCCAAAATGAATTTTTTTTAAAAAAAAAGTTTGTTTGATTGTAATTTACTTATTGATCTTTACGTGTTTTTGGCCATTTAATGTATAAAATTCTTTTGAATTAATGCATGTAAAATATTTTTTATGGCTACTTTCATTAAATAGCAAAAAAAAATTTCAAGGCAATCCTAACGTTATAGGAAGGAGGAAGTGTGCAAATAAATGAAAGCTCCTTTGGATAATTCAGTGTGAATTGGAAATTGGAATCCATTGAATTTAGAAATTTGCAAAATGAAGCGTGAGAGCTTGTAACAAAAATCTGGATGATGACTTCATTGGTACAAGTTGCATTGCCTTTAATCACAAATGTCTTCTCTTTTTGCAAATTGAATCATGTTGATTCTCATAGGTGCCAAATCAAATGTGAAAATTGGGGAAAATTTTGTTATTTGACAGTGACTTGTACTGGGGCAAGTTTTTGAAAAAAGGGAAGATTTTGAATTGATTGGAAAGTTGTACAGTGGGGCAAATTTTTGGAAAACTTTTGATTTTCTTAACTTTAGAAAAATTTAGAAATTTATAACTTTTCAAGTCTAGCAGCCTAGACTTTTGCATTTTCATCAATCCTGGTAGCCCAAGATCATGCATCTATCTAGCAAACCGGACGGCATAAATTTATTGCATTCAAAGTTTGGCATCTTAAAATTTTGCATTCATCAATCGTGGCTGCCCAGGATCATGCATCCGTCTAGAAAACTAATCAGCATAAATTTATCACTTTTTAAGTACGGTAGTCTAGACTTTTGCATTCATTAATCTTGACAACCCACGACCATGCGTCTATCCAGCAAACTGAATAGCATAAATTTATCGCTTTTCAAGTCTAGTAGCCCAAACTCTTGCATTCATCAATCCTAGTAGCCCATGATCATGCATTTGTCCAGCAAACTAGACGACATAAATTTATCGCTTTCCAAGTCTGGCAGCCTAGATTTTTTGCATTTCATCAATTTTGGTAGCTTAGGATCATGCATCCGTCCAGCAAACTGGACGACATAAATTTATCGCTTTCTATGTCTGATATTCCAGACTTTTGCATTTATCAATCCTAGTAACCTAAGATCATGCATCCGTCTAGTAGATTGGACATTGTGACAGCCCCACCTTACCCAGAGGCGCACCAAAGGGCTTAGCGGACTGCCTGCCTAGCTCTCGCCAGGACTCGAATCACACACTCACTCAACATCCACGCATACTTAATTCAAAATAAAATACATTCATAATAAAATACGTTCATAAAATTCACTTGAAAGTATAAATATTATAAGAGGTTTTACATCCAAAAATATAAATAGTATTTACAATAAAAGCCTAGACTATTGGGCTATCAAAAATACATGAAACAAAACATTTACTATGTCCCAATCAGCTTTTCCAGCTTTAATATTTTGGGAAACCTGGTTAAAGAAAACAAATAAATGGGATGAGCTATAATAGCCCAGTGAGTGCTCAAGTCATGCAACCATACCAGTAAAATATGATTTTATTCAATAAAAATATTTGACGAGTTAAATAAATAATGTATGAACAATTTAATTAACAAGTAGTCAATGGCAAATACTGTGACAGCCCCACCTTACCCAGAGGCGCACCAAAGGGCTTAGCGGACTGCCTGCCTAGCTCTCGTCAGGTCTCGATTCACGCATTCACGCAAACGTCCGAGCGCACTTAACTTAAAAATAAAATAAACTAAAATAAAATGGAATAAAATAAAATATACTCATTTTTATTTAACATAAAGGTACAAATCACATCAAAATTTTACATGTCATAATATACATGATTTTTCACAAAGATAGCCTAATACAGTTCTGCTATTACATTAACGAAGACATCTAGGATACTCAAAATCAGTCGTTCCAGCTTTAATTTTTTAGGAAACCTGAGTAAGGAAAACAAATAAAATGGAATGAGCTATAATAGCCCAGTGAGTGTCCAAGTCATGCAATCATATCAAGAACTCATTATTTTTAGTAAATGAAATAATCGAACAATTAAATTAATAAATCAAGATATAAACAATTTCATTTAACATGTAGTCAAAGGAGGATACAGGGCTCAACTACGGAAGCAAGCTTAACCATAGAAAGAGCAAGTACTGATCATGTAGTCACGATATTTGGACCGAGATAATAGCTCAGGTCTTTATCAAAGAACATATCAGTTTTATCAAGCACAAACCCTAACCGCCAATCACCTTATAACCTCCGTACAAGCTACCACATCCAGGGAGATATTCTCAACCCTGGAGGGCCAACAAGCAAACAGGTTCAATCCGGAGTTGGCCTCTTTGAGGATTCACAACTCAAAAGGGAAAGAACATCAAGCCCTAAAACACCCAACACCTTATGTCCTCCCACGTGCAGCCGGGTTGACCATCCGTGAAATAACGGTGAAGTTAGTCACGGTAGTCTCACGCACACACAAATAACACATTGGTCAATGAAAGCAAGTAACACATTGCGGAATAGATGTGATAAAGTACACATCTTTCCTCAAGTAGCACAGGTATTCACATAATAATTGCAAATTTTCACATAATATTTATCAAATAAAATATTACATTTCATGCATCATGCACACATAAAGACACTCACCTGGAAAGCCTAAGAAAATCTCTCGTGAAATGGTCGTGATGTGTTTTCGGACCCTGAAATTTAAAAGAAATAATCTGATGAAAATCCGATTTAAACCCTAATTAATTTAGTAAAGAAATCCAAGAAATATCCCACTTATTTCTAGGGTTTTGGTTTTAGGGTTTCTAGGGTTTAGGGTTTAGGGTTTCATTTTAGGGTTCTCTTTTTCTAGGAACTTTGCTCATTACTAGATCATTTTACCTAAAATTTCTGCACATTAACTCTTTAATTTTAACATGTTCTAGGTTGGAAGTTTCATGTTCCATTTTTCCCTTCTTTATTCCTACCAAAATTTCGGCGGCATCTCCCCTTAAAATCGGACCAAACCAAAGTTTTTTCCTGCAAGAAAATCCACTCAAATTCAAAATCCCTACTCCAAGAATCATTATCCAAATCCGCACAGGGTTGGTTTTCAGCCAACTTTAGGCCATTATTGTGGTCAATCCATCCAGAACTAAGGGATTCTGATTACATGGTTTTAAAGTAAGTTTATAGGGCTACAACTTTCGTGAAGATCATCAATCCAAATTCCAACTAGAACAGGTTCGAAATCAGCCCTCAAGTCGGCTCATCATCAAAACTGTTTCACGCAGAACCGGATTTTCAGCCAACTTTGCAAACTTTCTGCGATTGATACACAACGAACCACAGTGCAAGCCTTATACCGTTGGAAAGCCCTATCAATCTAGTTTCTAAAACAACAAGAATCACTCGAATCCAAGTTATCTACATCAAGTTATGAACGTTTTACTAAAACTGGTCCAGTATGACTGTGAAAGTAAAACTTGAACAAAACCCTAAATAAAGCTTAAATAAAACTTAAATAAACTTGAAATTAATAGCAAAATTTCATGGTACATACCTTAAACAAGCTTAGAACCTTGCTTAGGAAGAAGAAAACCTCACTTTCTATGGTGGAATTTGTCTAAAATTGGAAGAAAAACTCTAAGAAAATGAAGAACAAGAGAGGGTAGAGAGAGAGAGGTTGAGAGAGTCGGCCAAGAGGAGTGAAGAAAAGAAAGAAATAGGCTAGGAAAAATAGTAAAGAAATAATGAAAAGATGGGAGAAAGAATAACTAATAAAAATATTACAAGAAGCAAGTTAGGGTTTAGGCTTTTTAGGCATTAGTTGTAAACTTGGTTTAATGTAATTGGTGACATAAAAATATCTCTTCAACCTAGTAGTTAGTAACATTATGACATAAATATTAAAGCAAAAAGAGAGGAAAATAAGAAAAGAAAATCCGGCCAAGAAGGACAAGAAAAAGAAAGGAGAAACTCGGCCAAGAGAAAAAGAAAAGAAAGAGAAAAATTTCAGCTAAGGGAAAAGAAAATAAAGCAAGAAAATGAGTGAAATTTTCGAGTAAAATTGAGCTAAAATTCGAGTAGTAAAAGGCTAGAAAATAGTAGAATAAATTAAGCAAAATTTAAACTCTAATATAAATTAAATGGTCAAGTAAAATTATTCTAAATGTAATACTTAAGTGTTCTTGCCTAAAAATGAAAATCTTCCAACTAATAAATCTAGGATTAACACTTAACCCTAAATAAGAAAAAAAATGTCTCTTATATGTGCATTTTCTAGGGTGCTACAAATACGGGGCTCAACTACGGGAGCAAGCTCAACCGCAGAAGTAGCAAGCACTGAACATGTAACCAGGACGTTGGGACCGAGATGATAGCTCAGGTCCTCGCCAAGGATCATACCAGTATAAACAAGCAAGTACCCTAACCACTATTCACCTTGTAACCTCCATACAGGCTACCACGTCCAGGGAGTAATCTCAACCTTGGAAGGGCCAACAAGCAAGAAAGTTCAATCCGGAGTTGGCCTCTTTGAGGAATTTAACTCAATTGGGATAGAACAACACGCACTAAAACACCCAACACCTTATGACCTCCCAATCACGACCGGGTTGACAAACCGTGAAGTAACGGTGAAGTTAGTCACGGAAGTCTCAAGCACAAATGACACATTTAATAGTAAAAGCATGTAACACATTGCGGAATAGATGCGATAAAGTACACATCTTTCCTCAAGTAACACATTTCATTAAATATTAATGTCAAGTATAACATGGCATTTCATGCATCATGCACACATAAAACACTCACCTGAAGTGCCTAAGAAAAGATTTCGTAATATGGTCGGGAATCACTTCTGGATCCTGAAATTCAAAAGAAAATAGTCGTATAAAAACCTGACTAAAATCTAAGTAATTTAATAAGAAAATTCGAGAAATACCCCAAGTCTTTCTAGGGTTTAATTTCTAGGGTTTTGGAGTTTAGGGTTTTACCCTAGGGTTTAGGGTTTTCAAAATTAGGGTTTTCTCAATTTTTAGGGTTTTGCTCAGAAAGGTTCACTTCACCAATAGCTCATCTACGGAAATTTCTGCACGTTCAAATCACTAAATTACAGCTTATATAACTTTAAATCATAGCCTAATCACTTTTAATTCTTAGGTTTTACCGAAATTTCGGCAACATTTCTCCTATAATCGGACTAATCCAAAATTTTTAACCTGCAAGGAAAACAGCCAACCAACCCAATTTCAAGTAGTTCTACAATTTCCATGTCAAAATCAATTCAACTTCACCCAAATTTGTCATAGAAACACATGAACCACTCCAAGGTTCTTCAACCAAATCATACTTAATTCATGTCATCTCAAGATTCAATCACTATCTACAAGTCATACAAGCCCATAAACCTCATATTCATGGAATAAAACTTCATTTTCATGGCTTAAATCAATCATGCTTAACATTAAAGACATGGGTATAAAGCTACTAAACTACAACTTATACTTGAAAATAATAAGAAAAGTTTATGGTGAATACCTTTAACAAGGCAAGATCTTTGCTTAGAAATGAGTTTGATTCACTTTAAATGGAAGAAATAGGATCAAATTGGAGAGAAAAGCTCTAAGAAAATGAAAGAAAATGGGAAGAAAAGAGAGAGCAGAGAGCCAGCCAAGGTTAGAGAAAAAGAGAGAAAAATGGTTAAGTAAAGAAGAAAAGAAATGGAGAAAGAATTGGAAAAACATTGACCAATCAAAGCAAGACAAACTTAAACATAGGGTTTTGACTTCTTGCACCTTAGACTCCAGTTGGCTAGGTATAATTAGAAGTAGGATTTAATATTTATCCTCCTATTTAATCATGCAAGAATTATAAGGTACAACTTCTAAAGGAAATGGTACAACATACTACATAAAATAGAAATCATCCTATTATTTATTTTCAACTAATTTCGGCCCTCTCTTTTTTTTTCTTTTTTTTTCTACTATTGGACATAATGCGAATTAAATGGTTTTGCATGAATTTCTAGGGTGTTACAGACGTTATAAATTTATTGCTTTCCAAGTCTAGTAGCCCAAACGTTGCATTTTTCATCAATCCTTCTAGCCTAGGATCATGCATCCGTCCAACAACCTAGGCGGCATAAATTTATTACTTTCCAAATCTAGCAACCTAGATTTTTGCATTTCATCAATCCTGGTAACCTAGGATCATAGACTTTGCACTAGTTTCAACTCGTCTATTGGACTTTTAGTGGATTTTCTAGTTTAGTTCCAACTTATCCATTTGGATACTATTCTGGCTTTGTCCTAACTCATCCGTTGGGCTTCTTTTTAAATATTAGTTCCAACTCATCTGTTGGACTCTTACATCCAATTTTCATTAATGCATTTCAATCGGTTGTCTGCCATCATCATTCAAACTACGTTTGACCTGATTCTCTTAACTAGGATACGTTGACAGCTCATAGAGTGCCTGGTCACTCCTTTCTGCATTTTGCACATTCATCTTTTTTCAGGGATCAGTATTGTGCTTCATGCATAGATGAGTCAAAATTTGGTTTCGTTTACGTCTATGTCTAGAGCCTCTATGAGGTTCTCCACAAGGTTGGGCAAGTTGTAGGCACCAAAATTTACACACTATTTAGGTTTTAATATTAGGGGGCACTTTTTATTTTTCGAGGTCAATTGTAATTTTCATGTAAAATATGCTTAATTAATCAAGTTTGGGACAAAATGGTAATTTGGCTTGTGAATACCTTTTCTTTTCATTTTAGTGTCTAATTCATATTTTACATTTTTCTTAGTTTTTGGTGATTTTTAGAGATCGTTTCGTTTTTTTAGTATTTTCATTATTTAATAATATGTTATCTTAGTCATTAAAATTTTAGTTATTTATTTTATTGCATTTTTATACCATAAAAAAAAAGAAGAAAAAAAGAAAAAGGAAAATAGAAAAGAAAAAAAGAAAAAAAGAGAGAAAGAAAAAAGAGTTATTGGTAAAAATGGACCCGATAGAAAATGCTAAAAGGCCTAATAGTCAAAGTCCATAGAATATTTTATTTTTCATTTTATTTGAGAGTTTCTAAAGTCTTCCATTGTCTAGTATAAAACACATAGCCACGTGACCCTAGGGGATTAGAAGAGGATTCACGTTTCATTCATTGATACATTTTTCACACACACACAACATACAGTTTTCACACACATAACACGTGCATGACTCATCCTCCACCAACGTCGGAAAATCACCATCACCGTTGACAAGCTTCGAACTCATCATCACCGCTTCTCCATAGTGCACTCCACCTACAATCAACCACCATTAACGCCTCCCCCAACTGAGGCCAGACTCACTAAAGTTAGCCATGGCCATCCCAAATTGCAACTGAACGCTACCCCTCCATCACCGACATCACACACAGTTGCCATCTTGTTAGACCATCTGTCACACTAGCAATACAACCACAAACACCTCCGTCACCGACACACACACAACTGAAATTCTCACAAATCATCAACCACACCAACAAAACAGACAACCACTGTAACGCCCTAAAAATTCACATCAAAACCCATTTAATTCATGTTATGTCTGTTAGTAGAAAAAAAAAGAAAGAGAGAAAAGAAAAGAAAAGGAAAACCGAAATGCATTTTATAATGAGATTTCTCTTATTTAGGGTTTAGTGTTAATCTTTGATTTATTAGTTGAAAGATTACTTAAGTAAATTAGGTTAAGTAAATGAGATTCTTTCATGATTAAGTAGGACACCTAAGTACCGTATTTGGATTAATTTCATCGGAGCATTAGCTTATAATAGTGTTTAATTTTGACTAATTTATTCTACTATTTTCTAGTCTTTTCACCAATTGAATTTTAGCTCAATTTTACTCAAAAATTTCACTTATTCTCTTGCTTTATTTTCTTTTCTGGGCTGAATTTTCTTCTCTCTTTTCTTCTTCTCTTGGCCGAAATTTCTTCTTTCTTTTTCTTTTCTTCTTGGCCGAATTTTCTTTTCTTTTTCTTCCCACATGGCCGGCTCTCTCTTCTCTTGTTTTTCTCTCTTTTTGCTTCAATATTTGTACCATAATGTTACTAATTACTAGGTGATAAAGAGAGTAAAAGTTCCACCAATTAAATTTATCCAAGCTAACAACTAATACCTTAAAAGCCTAAACCCTAACTTGACTCTTGTTATGCTTTGATTGGTCAATTTTATTTCCATTACTTTCTTTATTTCTTTTCCACTTTCTTGGCCTATCTCTCTCTCTTTTCTCTCTCTTTTGGATGGCCTCCCTACTCCCTCTTTACCTTTCTTTTGCTTTAAAATTTTACGTCACAAAGTTTGATAAATGTTAAATGATAAGTGTTTAACATTTACACTAATCATATTTGACCAACTAGCAACTATTATGTCAAAATATCTAAACCCTAGGATGACTTTTGTCTAGCTTTGATTGGTTGCACTTTCTTCCATTATTCTTTTATTTCTTTTATACTTTCTTGACCAAATTCTCTTCCATTTTTCTCACCCCTTGGCCGAACCCCCTTATGCTCTCTTTCTACTCTCTCTTGTTTTCATTTTCTTGAAACTTTCTCTCCAAATTTTGGTCATCTCCACCATAGAAAGTGAGCTCAACTTCTTCCTAAGCAAAGATCTAAGCTTGTTTGAGTTACCTACTATGAACTTTTGCTATTGATTTCAAGTTTTATTTAAATTTTGTTCAAGTTTTATACTAGGTGTAACAGCCCCACCTTACCCAAAGGCGCACCAAAGGGCTTAGCGGACTGTCTGCCTAGCTCTCGCCAGGGCTCGAGTCGAGCACTCGCTCAATACGTACACATAATTAATGCAAAATAAAACACATTCATAAAGGGATATATTCATAAAATTCATTTGAAGTACAGGTATTACAAAAGGTTTTACGCAATAAAATTTACATAGCATGTACAAGAATAGCCTAAACAAGTGGCTATCAAAAGATACCAAACAAAACATGTACAATGTCCAAAATCAGTTTTTCCAGTTTAGTATTTTGGAAAACCTGGTTAAAGAAAACAACTGAACGGGATGAGCTATAATAGCCCAGTGAGTGCCCAAGTCATGCAACCATACCAAGAAACCATTATTTTATGGTACAAAAATAATTGACAAGTTAAATAGCAGGTCATGAACAATTTAATTAACAAGTAGTCAATGGCGGATACAGGGCTCAACTACGGAAGCAAGCTTAGCCGTAGAAGGAGCAAGTACTGCTCATGTAACCATGATGTTAGAACTGAGATAATAGCTAGAGTCTTTACCAAAGGTCATGCCAGTATTATCAAGCAAGAACCCTAACCACCATTCACCTTATAACCTCCGTACAGGCTACCACGTCCAGGGAGAAATCTCAACCATGGAGGGCCAACACGCAAGAAAGTTCAATCCGGAGTTGGCCTCTCTGAGGATTCACAACTCATAAGGGAAAGAACATCACGCCCTAAAACACCCAGCACCTTATATCCTCCCAAGCCTGTCCGGGTTGACTATCCGTGAAGTAACGGTGAAGTTAGTCACGGAAGTCTCATGCACAAGTAACACATTGGATAATGAAAGCATGTAACACATTGTGGAATAGATGTGATAAAGTACACATCTTTCCTCAAGTAACACATGTCATAAAATAACAATTACAAGTATAGCATAATATTTCTTAATATAACATTCTCAAGTATGACAAAACAATTCATGCATCATGTACACATAGAGACACTCACCTGAAATGCCTAAGAAAATATTTTGTAATACGGTCGCGATTCGTTTTCGGATCCTGAAATTTAAAAGAAATAATATAATGAAAACCCGATTAAGACCCTAGTGAATTTAGTAAGAAAAATTCAAGAAAATATCCGACTTATTTCTAGGGTTTTGGTTTTAGGGTTTTTAGGGTTTAGGGTTTAGGGTTTTCTTATTCTAAGAAAATTTAATCTATCACTAGATCATTTTCTAAAAATTCCTGCACATCAACTTCCTTAAATTGAGCATATTCTAGGTTTAAAAATCTCACTTGTCAATTTTTCTTCTTTTAATTCTACCAAAATTTCAGCAGCATTTCTCCTTAAAATCGACTAACCCAAATTTTATTCCTGCAAGAAAACAACCAACCAACCCATATTTCAACAAGTTCTACAACTTCTATGTTCAATTCAAACTCAAATTCATTCAAATCTCTACTCAAATTCAAGAGTTCTACTCCAAGAATCTTCAACCAAGTAACATATAACACATGAGATTTCAAGGTTTAAATGCCATTTACTAGTCTATCTAACCACAAGAACACTTTATCTAGCAAGTAAATCTTCAATTCTAACTAAATTCTTCAAGTAGGAATAACAAGAATCTAGTTTTATACTTAAACAAAAAAATGAATTAAAACTTGAAATTAGTAGGAAAAGTTCATAGTAGATACCTTAAACAAGCTTAGGAAGAAGAAAAGCTCACTTTCTGTGGTGAAATTGCCCAAGATTTGGAGAGAAAACTCCAAGAAAATGAAAAATAGGAGAGAGTAGAGAGAGAGCTAGGAAGTTCGGCCAAGGGGGAAAAGAAATGGAAGAGAATTAGGTCAAGAAAGTATAAAAGAAATAAAAGAATAATGGAAGAAAGTGCAACCAATCAAAGCAAGACAAAAGTCATGCTAGGGTTTAGATATTTTGACATAATAGTCACTAGTTGGTGAAATATGATTAGTGAAAATTTTAATCACTTATCACTTAATAACTAACAAGTTTTATGGCATAAATTTTTAAAGCAAAAGAGAGGAAAGAGGGGGTAGGGAATTCGGCCAAGAGAGAAAGAAAAAGAGAGAGAAATAGGCTACGAAAATAGAAAAGAAATAAAGAAAAAGGTGAGAAAAAGAATAACCAATAAAATCATAACAAGAGTCAAAGTAGGGTTTATGCTTTTTAGGTATTAGTGGTCAACTTGGATTAATTTAATTGGTGGAACTCTTACTCTCTTTATCACCTAGTAATTAGTAATATTATAGCATAAATATTAAAGCAAAAAGAGAAAAAATAAGAGAAGGGAGAGCCGGCCATGAGGAAGAAAAGAAGAAAGAATTTTCGGCCAAGAAGAAAAAGAGAAAAGAAAGAAGAAATTTCAGCCAAGAAAAAGAAAATGAAGCAAGAAAATAAGTGAAATTTTTTATTAAAATTGAGCTAAAATTTGAGTAGTCAAAAGACTAGAAAATAGTAGAATAAACTAATCAAAATTTAAACACTAATATAAATTAAATGGTCAAGTAAAATTATTCTAAATTTAGTACTTAGGTGTCCTTAATAATGAAACTCTTAGTTAATTAACCTAATTAACTCAAGAAATCTTCCAACTAATAAATCAAGGATTAACACTTAACCCTAAATAAAAGAATGTCTCTTGTGAGTGCATTTTCTAGGGTGTTACATCGTAAAATGTGATATCCCACATCGGTGGGAGTAAGAAAAAAAGAATAGTATATAACATCCTACGTTTGGGCTACTAAATAACTTGGCTTGAGCATTTTGAGCCGGCGGTTTAAAGCTCAAAAGTTATTGGGCCAGCCCAGACGTGGGATGTTACAAATGGTATCAGAGCGAACCTCGTGTGGTCTCTGCACGGGGTGAGACTGGGCCTATGGTATTTGGGCTGGACTACGCAAGGAAGTGAAGGAAATAAGTGCTGTGCGGGGCTAAGTGCTACATCGACTTAAGGGCGGGAGCCACCTCTAGAGCCCGTACGAGTAACCTCTAGAATGCGACACAACCGAGTGGACAGTCCGGATATGAATTGGGCTTTGCGAGGACGCAAAGGCCTAAAGGAGGGGTGAATGTGATATCCCACATCGGTGGGAGTAAGAAAAAAAGAATAGTATATAACATCCTACGTTTGGGCTACTAAATAATTTGGCTTAAACATTTTGAGCCCATGGTTTAAAGTTCAAAAGTTATTGGGCCAGCCCAGACGCGGGATGTTACACTAGGTACTTGTTACTAGTACTTGAAGATTTAAGCTTGGAATGAAATTTTACTTGCTAGTTAAAGTGTTTTCTTGGTTAGATAGACTAGTAATTAACATTTAAACCTTGAAATTTCATGTATTATAAGATGAATGGTTGAAGAAACTTGGGCTTGAAATCTTGGATTTGAGTGAATTTTGAGTGAAATTAAGTTTGATTTAAGTATGGAAGCTATAGAACTTGTTGGAAATTGGATTGGTTGGTTGATTTCTTGCAGGTAAAAATTTTGGGTAAGTCCGATTATAGGGGAAGTGCTGCCGAAATTTCAGTAAAACCTAAGAAATAAAGTGATTAGGCTATGATTTAAAGCTTTACAAGCTGTAATTTAGTGATTAGAACATACAGAAATTTTCGTAGATTAGCTATTAGTGAATTGAACATTTCCGATCAAAACCCTAAAAGTTAGAAAACCCTAATTTCGAAAACCCTAAACCCTAGGGTAAAACCCTAAACTCCAAAACCCTAGAAATTAAACCCTAGAGATACTTGAGGTATTTCTCGAATTTTCTTATCGAATTACTTAGATTTTTACCCGGTTTTTATACGACTATTTTCTTTTAAATTTTAGGCTCCGGAAGTGAAACCCAACCGTATTACGAAATATTTTCTTAAGCACTTAAGGTGAGTGTCTTTATGTGTGCATGATGCATGAAATATTTTGTCATACTTGAGAATGTTATATTATGAAAAATTAGGCTATACTTGTAATTGTTATTTGATGACATGTGCTACTTGAGGAAGGATGTGTACTTTATCGCATCTATTCCGCAATGTGTTACACGTTTTCATTATCCAATGTGTTACATGTGCATTAGACTTCCGTGACTAACTTCACCGTTACTTCACGGATAGTCAACCCAGACAGGCTTGGGAGGATATAAGGTGCTGGGTGTTTTAGGGCGTGTTGTTCTTTCCCTTTTGAGTTGTGAATCCTCAAAAAGGCCAACTCTGAATTGAACTTTCTCACGTGTTGGCCCTCCAAGGTCGAGATTACTCCCTGGATGTGGTAGCTTGTACAGAGGTTATAAGGTGAACGGTGGTTAGGGCGTGCGTGACAATACTGGCATGTCCTTTGATAAAGACCTGAGTTATTATCTCGGTCCTAACATCATGGTTACATGAACAGTACTTGCTTCTCCTGCGGTTGAGCTTGCTCCCGTAGTTGGGCCCTGTATCCACCATTGACTACTTGTTAATTAAATTGGTCATAACCTGTCTATTTACCTTGTCAATTATCTTGTTCCATAAAATAATGAATTCCTAGTATGATTGCATGAGTTGGGCACTCACTGGGCTATTATAGCTCATCCCGTTCATTTGTTTTCTTTAACCAGGTTTTCCAAAATACTAAAGCTGGAAAAACTGATTCTGAACATAGTAAATGTTTGTTTCATGTATTTTGATAGCCTAATTGGGTAGGCTTTTATTGTAAATACTATGTATATTTTGGGATGTAAACTTCTTGTGATATTTGTACTTTCGAATGAATTAAATAAATGTATTTCATTATAAATGTATTTCATTTTGGGATTAAGTACGCTTGGATGTTCCGAGTGAGTGCGTGATTTGAGTCCTGGCGAGAGTCAGGCAGGCAGTCCACTAAGCCCTTTGGTGCGCCGCTGGGTAAGGTGGGGCTGTCACAACCACCATCACTGTTTCACCACACAAACACACAATAGCACTGCATACAACGATTCACAAACAACATAGATTCATAGATAGTTGCATACAAACAACATAGCACACACAATCAACCCACAAACAGTTCACCAACCATAACCACACATGGCTACACCACCGTCCAAGCCATCGCCACCCTGAAATTCGCGCTTGAAGACAACCCAAAACCACCCCCATAGCCATCTTGCAAAACCACCAAAATCGCAACAAAAGAAACTAGTCTCACAACTCACATAAATCAGTCCATTTAGCCTGACTACCTGCCCAATCGTTGAAGTAGCCTCTCAAAAACCACCCAAATCAAAGCAAAAGGGGAAACCCAAAGCATAGCAAAAGTATAGCCAAAACATATGGCAACCCATCACGAGACTCCCTTGTGACCACTCTCAACACCATGACAGCCTCCATTCTCAGCATCATAGCCATCACACCGCCACCACATGAACCACCACACGCCACCACTGCTCGCCCAAAACAGCCGCATCACAGCACTTCAACCACTATTAAACCTCTAGAATGGTAGCCAAGTTACAGTCCAACAACGGCCCCAAGAACCACCATCTTAAGCCCATGCCATGTAGACACCAAATTTTGACACATCATTTACTTTTCAAACATTGGAGCGGTGTTTATATTTTTAGGGTCAAATTTTAATTTTTTAATAAATCGGGGGGACAAAATGGCAATTTTTATCTGTAAATATTTTTTATTAGTTTTGGGGGTTTTAAATTCACATTTTTACTTTCATACGTATTTTTTAATTTTCTGTGATTTTTCTGAATTTAATTGGTCTTCCTTTTATTTTTTATTTTTTACCAGCACAAGGACAAAATGGTAATTTCGCCTCGCGAACACTATTTTTAGCTCATTTCAGATTCCAAATTTATTTTTCTAATGCTTCAAGCATGTTTCCAAATTTTCTTGATTTTTTCGGGGATGATTGCTATTTTTCTATAAATACCACATTTAAGGGCAAAATCGTCATTTTACAGTTAAATTCATTTTTCATCAATTTTTGAGTCATAAATACATTTCTTAGTGTTTTAAGCTTATTTTTAATTTTTGGTAATTTTTCAAAATCAATAGCTATTTTTTGTATATTTTCGTTATCCAAGGGCAAAATTGTCATATTACATTCCAGATTCATTTTTCACCCATTTTTGGGTCCCAAATTCGTTTTTAAACTTTAAGCATGTTTTTAAGTTTTTCTAATTTTTTTAAAGGTGAATTTCTATTAAAAATTTTGTTATTTATATTTTTCTTAATTTTTTTATTTTTGTAAGAGAAAATAGATTTTTAAAGATAAAGTTATAATTTTGGTATTCAAGGGCGTTTTGGTCTTTTAGCCATTTCTTGGAGGGTAAGACTTGTGTAGTAGAAATACCCCATTTGGGGATTTAAAAAAAACAGGAGGAAAAAATAAAAAGTGTAGGGAGAGTTTTTAGTTTTTTGTTTAGTTTTTAGTTTTTCCATTTCACCAAAAACACCAAGAACACACATTTCTTTTTTACACACATCTTCAAGTTTTCACACAGCACACACCAAGAACACACACTACACATCTCCAAGTTTTCACACACTACACCAAGAACACACACCACACATCTTCAAATTTTCACACACAATACCAAGAACACACATTCACATTCTCTCTCACACACTACACACACTATTCACTCTCTCTCACACACTACACACACTTTTCACGTACATAAACACACATCCATACACGTTCACAAAACACACACAACACACACCAGATTCACGTGCCCATCATCAGTAAAAAACACAGCCCACAATTCACACATACACACATAATCTCATGTTTCTCTCTCACACATCACACACACCATATTCACGCCTCCAGATCCATGGCTACACAAACACACTCAAACTCACACATTCAAATTTCACTCACATCACACACACACAGAGCCAGATTCACTCTCTTCACATGCACTCAAACCACACAGTCACAGAGTCATAAACTCATCAGGCGTCCACCACCTGCTCCACCATTCCAGTCACGCAAACATGCACACACAGATTCATGCACATACAATTCACACAAGCATCCACACCCACGTACATAGAATCCACACACAGACACTCACATTCATACGTACAATTAGACAGAATTCACACACACATGCACAAACACGCCATCAGACATTTCCCACACACATCACACATAAAATCTCAAGCATATTCACACACAATCAGACACACAAACATGCACGAGCACCTAGAATCACACTTCACACACACTGCCCATTTCATTTACACACACTCAATACACACACATACACACAAGCACAAACAACGATCAGTCACAAACACCCATTCACACAGATTCAAACAGCACACAAAACAGCCTGCAACAACCACAAAAATCACCAACAAACGTCCGGTACCACCAATTTCCAATTTCTTCATTTCTGATCAACCAACAACACCACCTCACACAATCAAATTTTACACCCAAAACAGCCCAAAGTTGGCCACAATCTCACCAATTCAATTACTCAAATCGTCAGGGTCCTTCTCTATTACCATCCCCATCCTCCAGAATTCCAACCTCTAGTAAACCACAACCATCAATCCTACCATAACCCCCTCTACTCCATCCAAATGTCCTCAGCCATGTCCCTCCACAAATTACCACATCAATGCTTTAGAGCCCAGCACAACCTGCATAAAAATTACATCCTACCATCAAATAAGCACACATAGTTCCACCAATCCTAAATTCTACCACTGACAACACAATTTCACAACCAAAACATCAACAACAAACAATTGCCAGGATCATCCCACGACTCCTCCATCAATTGCTCACAGACTACTTGCACAACCAATTGCCGCACCACTGTCCGCCACCTGCAGAAAAAAAAAAGCTTCACAACAACCAGCAAAATGTCAAACTATCGGACACACCAACAACAGCCACAAGCTCCATCACGACCGAAAATCGCCCTTCATTAGAAATCATCTCCATCGAAGCTGATCCCCTGAATTTAGGTAATATTTTTGTTTTCCTTTTCTCTTTCAATCCATGATAATTTTCTGTTTATACCGTCAATTAGTGATGGACAGGCATTGAATTTAGGGGACGTTGAGGTTTGATTGGTGGATTTAAAGAATTAGGTTGAATAAATTTTGGGGAAAGCTAATTCAGGTAGGAGAAGAGAATTAAAGGGGGATGACTAATTATTTCAAATTATGAATCTGCGATGTGAAGTTTTGCAACTGAAACACACACAGGGAGCTGCGAGAAAGAGAATAGACCGAAGAGTAGAGAGAGATGGACAGGAAGAAAAGAGAGCTGGAAGAGGGAGAACAGAAAAGAGAAGGGATTGAGAGAGAAAAAGATTTCTGGTTAGAAAACAAAGGAGAGAAGAACCATCACCAGAGCGAGAGAGTGAATCGAAAAAAGAGGGAGAGAAATTAGAGAGAGCTAACGAAGAGAAAGAACCTACGAGAAATAGAGAAGAAGAAAAGAGAGAGAGAGAGAGAGAGAGAGAGAGAGAGAGAGAGAGAGAAGAGAGATAGAGTCTGAAGGAAGAAGACGACTTGGGGGGGAGGGGTTTTCTTAATTTTATGCATTTATTTTTTTATTTTTTTTATTTTATTTATTTTTGTTCACATAAGAAAGAAAAGAGAAAAAGGATTTGGGAATTGGCTTTAGTTCTTAATTTAGTGCACATTTTTTTATTTTATTTTTTTTTCTTTTGTAGTTTAATTTTTTGTGTTAATTGATTTCCATTTTAGCTTGGTTTAGTTGGATTAAGCAATTAAAATAATCTATTAGGTTTGTTTGGCTAATTAATGTAGTTTTATTTTAGTTTAGCATTTTCTATTTTTGGTTATTCTATTTGTAGTAAATAGTTACATGTCAGTCCCTAGGACTTGAATAATATTGGTATGCTCTCAAAGATTTCTTAGTCTTGTACAATTAGGTCCTCAATTTTACACATTGACTCTCAGATTTTTATATTCTTTCAATTCAGTCCCCCTATTTGCAATTTGCTCCACTTTTGTTGAAATTTATTATTTTGTCCCCTTAGTTACTTTGATTTTGCATTTCTACCCTTCTAGACTTTGTGAATTTTTTAATTTTTACACCTTAAGCTTTATGGAGCTTCATTTTTAATCCCTTTAGTTGCTAGAATTTACATCGTACTCTAATTACATATTTGTAGGCTTTATTTATTTATATAGTGATACCTTAACTTGTGTGTTCGTTTTTAAGCTTCGGTACCGGATCTCCAAGGAAGTATCCCGATTTTTTGTTATTTTTCTTTATGTGCTCCAATATGCTCCAATGTGATTTTATGCATTATTATTTGTTTATTTCTTAATTTACATACTTTTTGCGTGTTCACGTATTTAATTTATTGAATTTTGAATTTTTATTACTATTTTCAAAAAATATTTTATTTTGTATTTAACTAGTTAATGTAATAGTTAGATCATTTTTCTCATATTTTAGCAAAAATTGTGTAATTAGATAGAAAATGTAATAGATAAGGCATTTTAAATTTTCTCCCTTTAAATTGTAAATCAAGCCCCCCGGTGTAATAGTTAGGATTTATTTGCTTTTGCGTACTTATGTGTTTATTTCTTTTTACCGTTTTCCTTAGGATTTTTGCATCTAGAATTTTATGCTTATGTGTTATGTGCTCCTATGTGATCTTATATATTTTTATATGTTTAATTTGCTTTTTTTTACTTTAATGTTTAATTTATGATTTATGGTATGCTGTCACCATACTAGTCCAACGCTAGTGGGATTTTTTTTAGAACGGGCTAGTCCAACGCTAGGCCCTTAGGACATTTTAGTATTAGGTACATTTGTGTGCATTTTACATATCATTTCGCACACTTTTTTTGTTTCCTTTCCATTTGGCATGATTCTACTATCATTATTATTATTATTATTATTATTATTATTATTATTATTATTATTATTATTATTATTATTGACACATTTTTAAAATGCATGACATTTAGGCTGCATCTCACTTAGAAATTAGGACATTTGTGTAATTCGACCAAAAATAGTCGCCTACTCACGCGAGAAGCGGTGGCGTACATGCCGTTCTCCCCTCCGTGAGTAGAAACATTCAGTCACGAGTTGTTAGTCCCCTGCACCCATCATGTTGCATACCCACTTTCTTTCTTCACTTATTATATATTATTATTTTCTTTTCTTTTTGCATTTCATTTTGCATTCACACTCGTGACTCCCTCGGAGCCTCATCTCAAGTTTCGCAATTAATGCGATAATTCCGACCAAGCTTCGACGGGACATTCTGACCCTCCCGATACCTACATTTAGATTTAGGATTTGCATTCATTTAGACACATCCAAAACGTGATAGAATTTAGGGTTAATTTAGGAAAATTTTGATTAAACCTCGCAACCAGCCTCGGCTAGATTAAAAGGGTGCCTAAGGCGCAAGCCTTTGCCTTCCCTTTCTTCAAATGTGACTCCCGAACCTTTTTCTCTCGTTTTTTGTAGACCAGAGTCGAAAAAGGGTTTTAAAATATTTTTTCTAAAAATTTTTGTTTTATTTTGTTAAACAATTTTTTGGGTGACTTGGTACACCCCAACTCGGTACCAAGTGGCGACTCCAATTTTTTTAATAAAACCCTTTTTCAAATTATTTGGCCAAATCTGTCGCACTTTTAGTCCCGGCTTTATTTTCTTTTAAAAACACCAGTTTTTCTTAAATACACTTTTTTACTAAAATTTGATTTTTTCTCACACACGCACGATTTTTTCTAAAACCTTTATTTTCGAAAGGGTCACCGAGACCGGACCATCTTTTCGGACGCGACAGTCAACGACCCCACCAGTACCCTTCTACCCACGATTTTTAGGACGCGACATGCCAGCCACAAAATTCACAATCTACAACCATACCCAAATCCCAGCCTCAAAGCACGCCAATCAACCATCAGAATTACATCTAAGCTCCAATTGAATTACCACACCCAAAATTGTCATTCGCACACATTGCCACACATCACATCTCTACCCCCCACAGCATCAGAAAACCACCAGCAACCACAAACCACTTCCATCAGCTCCGTCGCAACTCCATTGCCGTTCCTCTCTGCGACAACACCATCATTGTACAACATTAGCCGTCACCACCATATTTTGTCTTTTGAAAATAGGTAAATAGCTTTGCTATTTCCTCTCTAATCTCCGTTATATAGTCTTCAATTGACAAAGGTTGCATGAATGCCATTTCATTTGTGACGAGCTTGACTTTGGATTTGAGGATTTGAGGAATCGGTTTTGGGGAATTGGATTTTTGTGGAATTGGGGAATTCTAGGCTTTCAAGACAATTTGGGCATTGGGTGGAAATTCTTAATATTTTGTTTTTATATATTATTTCTAATAAATATAGGTATTTATATTTTATTCCCCAAGCTTCGGTTATTTTAATATGCCCCTTAAGCATTTTTTTTTATTTTCACAGTTTAGGCCTCGATAACGGTAGATTAACCACAAAAGTTTCATCATCTTTCAATTAAGTCCTAATCAATTGTAGTTTGAATATCATATTTGTTGTAATGTGCCATTTTAGCCCACGCTCGTTAGAAGTTATATTTTTTGCCCATTGGTTTGATGTAATTTACGTGTTACCCCAATTTATTGGCATTTATATTTTCTTATTTAATTAAATTGTGGTTCAATATGTTTATTTGTCTTGCTAGTATTAGATTCAGGCTTCCAAGAAAGGTATTTCATTAATTTTTAATTTTCTTTACGTGCTCCTATGTGTTATTTATATGTTTTATGCGGTTGTTTTTATTTTTGAGTATTTGTTAATTTCATATTTATTTATTGATTTAATTTTAAATTTATTTGAAAATAATGTAATAGATAGTTTCAATTTTTTGTTATTTAGAAAAAAAATTTGTAATTAGTTAGGAAAATGTAATAGATAGGTTAGATAGGATATCTTCATTCCATTTTATTTTATTTATATTTTTCGCCATTTAGATTGCATTAGGTTTCCCTAGTGTAATAGTAAGGGCTCCGTGTCTTATTTGTTTGTATGCTATGTGCTTATGTGTTTATTTGCTTTTCTTAGGATTTTTGCATCTAAAATATTATGCTTATGTGTTTTTTGCACTATGTGCTATCATGTGTTTATTTAATTTTATTATCTTTTATTTATATTTATTTGTGACGTCACCACACTAATCTAACGCTAGTTGTGGTTTTTTTTTTCGGTTACTCACTAGACTAGTGAGGATTTGTAGAACTAGGCTAGACCAATGCTAGACCCTTAAATCCCCTCATGTGTAGTTCTATTTGCATGCAATCTATTCCACTTACATACATTTTTTATATTTTTAGGTTATTTTCCATTTGCATGTTATCCTTATATTATCCCTTTCCCTATAAATATATAATGCATGATATTTTGGTTGCATTTCATATAGAATTCTAGGTTAGATAGGCCATTTGCTTGTTTAGTGATGTGGGTGGATTAGGTATAAAAATATAGCAATAAATCTCTCAAATTTCACACACAGACAAGTAATAAAAATACCTAATTTTCCTTTAACTACAAGTATACGGGTTGAAATGAGTATAGGTATATTAGGGTTGATCCCACGAGGAAACTTCAGTGGCAATTACCAAAGCTTATTAACTTACTATATTATCAAGACATTTCATCAAACATGTGATAGACAAAGTGAAGAAAGTTCAAATATTTGAAGAAAAACTAGATGATGGAATTTACAAATACAAGTTTTAGGGTGTAGAATCCACTAATGGTCACTTATATAGATGAAAAGATTAACACTTTGCTTATAACATCTTGTCTTACTTAGGATTCGATTTCCTTAGCTACCAAAACTTATTTTCATAATGAATTGACTACTACTACCAAACCTCATCCTCATGATGATTTGATGTTACTAATAACAAGATTTCATACTCTCATAGTGAAGTTTCCTATTGCTAGCAAGTTACGATCAATAATTGAGGTTATTGCTTGTTAAGCACATAACCTTATTCCACATACAAGCACCACATCCTCATGTGTCTACTAGTCAGTTTCATCTACTTTTATCTATTGTTACATGCAATTCTCATTGTCATATAACAAAGAAGATGATTTGCAATTGAGATTAATCAACTACAAATATGAAAACTAAGTAAATGAATAAGGAAGAACAAGACATGTCAAGATAAGTCTTAGTCAATACATATCATTAGTTTCATCGACCCCTTAAACTAGTATTTAGATCATAATGAAAGATATAGTATGGAAGTCATGAAATCAATGCACAAAACCATAACAAAGTAGGTCAGTAAGATATAAGATGAAGAAATCTTATTCAAATGATGAACAGGACTCAAATATCATCTATTTCTCCCTTGAAAATGGATTGGTACATAGGAATTCCTCAAGAGTTTTCCTTACAAGTATTGAATTTCTTACTTCAATTTATAAAGAAAATACTAAACTACAACTACTCAAGAGTGCTCCTCCCTCCAAGATTTGTTCTAAAAGTCTTGCATGAGCTCCCTATTTATAGAAAAATTCGCCTAATCATCTCACTGACTTGCATAGCAAATTGCAAGAAAAGTTGTCTTGAAATCACAAAAATATTTCCATTGAATTTTGCAACATTTCCTTGGGTAGTGCAGGTGCAGAGAATCATCAAAAAGTCTTCAAAAGAGGCTGAAAGATAAGCTGCAAGTTGCACCCATCATTTTCTGCTGACTTGCCTGATCTACAGGTGAATAGTAACAATTCACAGGTGAACAGTGCCTATGAACAATAACCCCTGCTGATCAATGTAGATCAGAAATTTTGGTCAGATTTTGCCATTGATTTGTAATTGCAAAAGGGTGATGATATTTTCAGGTTAGTCCATGAAATTTCTTGCACTTTTTATGTGGAATTTACTCCCAAAAGTTGAGCAAAACAAACCTTTAAGTTTTAATGTAAAAGCTGTTCTATTGAAGCATTAATCCAATCCTTCTTGAATCTACTATGAATTTGATGACTTATGTCTCAATTGATCCAAATTATGATTAGATGTATAAAACCTGCAAGATTGTTGGTGTTAGATGAGTTTGGTTTGAGAACTGTGAAACATCCTAAGCCCTATTGTATGCAGTGGGCAAAGCATAGTGGTGAGCTTAGGGTGACCAAAAAAGTCAAGGCCGAGTTCTCCATTGGAGCCTTCAGAGATAGAGTTTTGTGTGATGCGGTGCCAATGGGGGCGTGCCACCTACTGTTGGGACATCCATGGCAGTTTGACCACCGAGTGCTATATGACGGGTTCAAGAACCAATATTCATTTGTCTGGCATGGGAAGGACATTACATTGGTTTCGTTGTCACCATTGGAAGTCCAGAAGGACCATGTGAAGCTGTCCAAAGAGCTTGAGGGTAGGAAAAGGAAGAAGAAGTTGAAGATGACCAATTCTACTAACGTTCCTTATATTCTTCCACAAAGTCCTTGTCGTGTCCTAAAAATCGATAAGGGGTACTAGTGGGGTCGTTGACCGTCGTGTTCCGAAAGGACGGTCGGTCCGGTGACCTCCTTTGAAAAGATATGTTTTGGAAAAATTGTGCGTGTGTGATAAAAATCGAGTTTTTAGTAAAAAAATGTGTTTTTTTAGGAAAAATGGTATTTTAAAAGAAAGTAAGGCCGCGACTAAAAGTGCGACAATTTTGGCCAACTGATTTTTGAAAAAGGGTTTTATTTTAAAGAAAATGGAGTCGCCACTTGGTATTGAGTTAGGGTGTACCAAGTCGCCCGAAAAAATCACTTAACAAAACAAAAGTAAAATTTTAGAAAAATCATTTAAAACCCTTTTTCGACTCCGGTCTATGAAAAACGAGAGAAAAAGGTCCAGGAATTACATTGAAGAAAGGGAAGGCAAAGGCTTACACCTAAGGCACCCTTTCCACCTAGCCGAGGCTAGTTGCGAGGTTTAATCAAAATTTCCTAAATTAACCCTAAGTTCTATCGCGTTCGGATGTATCTAAATAAATGGAAATCCTAAGTCTAAATGTGAGTATCGAGAGGGTCGGAATGTTCCATCAAGGCTTGGTGGTATTATTGCATTAATTGCAAAAACTGAGTTGAGACCTCGAGGGAGTCACGAGTGTCTATGCAAAATGTGATGCAAAAAGAAAAGAAAATAATAATATATTGTAAGTGAAGAAATAAAGTGGGTATGCAACATAATGGATATGGGAGACTAATATCTTGTGACTGAATGTTTCTACTCACGGAGGGGGAAACGGTATGTACGCCACCGCTTCCCACGTGAGTAGGCAACTATTTCTAGTCGGATCACACAAAATGACATAAATTCTAAGTGAGATACAACCTAGATGTCATGCATTTGAAGATGTGTCAAAAATAAATAAATAATAGTAACAATGATAGAAATCATACAAAATGGAAAGAAAACTAAAAATGTGTGAAGTGGGATGTAAAAATGCACACGAGTGCACCTAACACTAACATGCCCTAAGGGTCTAGCGTTGGACTAGCTCTTTCTAGGGATTCCCACTAGCGTTGGACTAGCAGGGAAACGATAAAGCCACAACTAGCGTTGGACTAGTGTGGTGACGGATTAACATAAAACATGAATTAAATAGTAAAGCATGAATTGAAAGCAAATTAAACATATAAAAACATATAAAGTCAAGTCAGAGCACGTAACACGTAATCATGATATCTAGATGCAGAATCGTAATAAAAGCGGTAAAACAAATAAGCACATAAGCACACAAAAGCAGACAAGCCCTAACTATTACATCAGGGATTTAGTTACAATATTTTAGGGGTGAAAAAGTAAAACTACCTATCTATTACATTTATCTATCTAAATACACAATTTTGCTAAAATATAAGAAATGTAGCCTAACTATTACACTGACTAGCTAAATACAAAAAAATTACACTTTTTGCCAAAATAATAAAATTTGAATTTAAATAACATAAAAATAAATAAATACTCAAAAATCATGTAAACTAAGAAATATAAGAACAAACATGCATAAAAATCACATAAAAGGCACATTGGGTGTGATAGCCCCACCTTACCCAGAGGCGCACCAAAGGGCTTAGCGAACTACCTGCTTGGCTCTCGCCAGGACTTAAACAAGCACTCACTCGGAACATCCAAGCATACTTAACTCAAATAAAATACATTCATGATGAAATACATTCATTTAATTCATTCGAAAATACAAGTATCACAAGAAGTTTACATCTCAAAATATACATAGTATTTACAATAAAAAGCCTACACAGTTAGGCTATCAAAATACATGAACAAAACATTTACTATATCCAAAAGCAGCTTTTCCAGCTTTAGTATTTTGGGAAACCTGGTTAAAGAAAACAAATGAACGGGATGAGCTATAATAGCCCAGTGAGTGCCCAAGTCATGCAATCATACCAAGAATTCATTATTTTATGGAACAAGATAATTGATAAGGTAAATAGACAAGTTATGAACAATTTAATTAACAAGTAGTCAATGGCGGATACAGGGCTAAACTACGGGAGCAAGCTCAACCGCAGGAGAAGCAAGTACTGTTCATGTAACCATGATGTTAGGACCGAGATAATAGCTCAGGTCTTTATCAAAGGACATGCCAGTATCATCACGCAAGCCCTAACCACCGTTCACCTTATAACCTCCGTACAGGCTACCACATCCAGGGAGTAATGTAACACCCTAGACATTCACATCAAAACCCATTTAATTCATGTTATGTCCAGTTAGTAGAAAAAAAAAAAGAAAGAGAGAAAAGAAAAGAAAAGGAAAATCGAAATGCATTTTATAAAGAGATTTCTCTTATTTAGGGTTTAGTGTTAATCTTTGATTTATTAGTTGGAAGATTACTTAAGTAAATTAGGTTAAGTAAATGAGATTCTTTCATGATTAAGTGGGACACCTAAGTACCAGTATTTGGATTAATTTCATTGGACCATTAGCTTATAATAGTGTTTAATTTTGACTAATTTATTCTACTATTTTCTAGTCTTTTGACCAATTGAATTTCAGCTCAATTTTACTCAAAAATTTCACTTATTCTCTTGCTTTATTTTCTTTTCTTGGCTGAATTTTCTTCTCTCTTTTCTTCTTCTCTTGGCCGAAATTTCTTCTTTCTTTTTCTTTTCTTCTTGGCCGAATTTTCTTTTCTTTTTCTTCCCACATGGCCGGCTCTCTCTTCTCTTGTTTTTCTCTCTTTTTGCTTCAATATTTGTACCATAATGTTACTAATTACTAGGTGATAAAGAGAGTAAAAGTTCCACCAATTAAATTTATCCAAGTTAACAACTAATACCTTAAAAGCCTAAACCCTAACTTGACTCTTGTTATGCTTTGATTGGTCAATTTTATTTCCATTACTTTCTTTATTTCTTTTCCACTTTCTTGGCCTATCTGTCTCTCTTTTCTCTCTCTTTTGGCCTGGCCTCCCTACTCCCTCTTTACCTCTCTTTTGCTTTAAAATTTTATGTCACAAAGTTTGATAAATGTTAAGTGATAAGTGTTTAACATTTACACTAATCATATTTGACCAACTAGCAACTATTATGTCAAAATATCTAAACCTTAGGATGACTTTTGTCTAGCTTTGATTGGTTGCACTTTCTTCCATTATTCTTTTATTTCTTTTATACTTTCTTGACCTAATTCTCTTCCATTTTTCTCACCCCTTGGCCGAACCCCCTTATGCTCTCTTTCTACTCTCTCTTGTTTTCATTTTCTTGAAACTTTCTCTCCAAATTTTGGTCATCTCCACCATAGAAAGTGAGCTCAACTTCTTCCTAAGTAAAGATCTAAGCTTGTGTGAGGTACCTACTATGAACTTTTGCTATTGATTTCAAGTTTTATTTAACTTTTGTTCAAGTTTTATACTAGGTACTTGTTACTAGTACTTGAAGATTTAAGCTTGGAATGAAATTTTACTTGCTAGTTAAAGTGTTTTCTTGGTTAGATAGACTAGTAATTAGCATTTAAACCTTGAAATTTCATGTATTATGTGATGAATGGCTGAAGAAACTTGGGCTTGAAATCTTGGATTTGAGTGAAATTTTGAGTGAAATTAAGTTTGATTTAAATATGGAAGCTATAGAGCTTGTTGGAAATTGGATTGGTTGGTTGATATCTTGCAGGCAAAAATTTTGGGTAGTTCGATTTTAAGGGGAAATGCTGTCCGAAATTTCGGTAAAAACCTAAGAAATAAAGTGATTAGGCTATGATTTAAAGCTTTATAAGCTGTGATTTAGTGATTAGAACGTGCAGAAATTTCCGTAAGATGAGCTATTAGTGAATTGAACCTTTCCGAGCAAAACCCAAAAATTTAGAAAACCTAATTTTGAAAACCCTAAACCCTAGGGTGAAACCCTAAACTCCAAAACCCTAGAAATTAAACCCTAGAAAGACTTGAGGTATTTCTCAAATTTTCTTATCGAATTACTTAGATTTTTATCCGGTTTTTATACGACTATTTTCTTTTAAATTTCAGGCTCCGGAAGTGAAACCCGACCGTATTACGAAATATTTTCTTAAGCACTTAAGGTGAGTGTCTTTATGTGTGCATGATGCATGAAATATTTTGTCATACTTGAGAATGTTATATTATGAAAAATTAGGTTATACTTGTAATTGTTATTTGATGACATGTGCTACTTGAGGAAGGATGTGTACTTTATCGCATCTATTCCGCAATGTGTTACACGCTTTCCATTATCCAATGTGTTACTTGTGCATGAGACTTCCGTGACTAACTTCACCGTTACTTCACGGATAGTCAACCCAGACAGGCTTCGGAGGATATAAGGTGCTGAGGTGTTTTAGGGCGTGTTGTTCTTTCCCTTTTGAGTTGTGAATCCTCAAAGAGGCCAACTCCGGATTGAACTTTCTCGCGTGTTGGCCCTCCAAGGTCGAGATTACTCCCTGGATGTGGTAGCCTGTACAGGAGGTTATAAGGTGAACGGTGGTTAGGGCTTGCGTGATAATACTGGCATGTCCTTTGATAAAGACCTGAGCTATTATCTCGGATCCTAACATCATGGTTACATGATCAGTACTTGCTTCTCCTGCGGTTGAGCTTGCTCCAGTAGTTGAGCCCTGTATCCGCCATTGACTACTTGTTAATTAAATTGTTCATACCCTGCTTATTTAATCTTGTCAATTACTTTATTCCTTAAAATAATGAATTCCTGGTATGGTTGCATGACTTGGGCACTCACTGGGCTATTATAGCTTATCCCATTCATTTGTTTTCTTTAACCAGGTTTTCCAAAATACTAAAGCTGGAAAAGCTGATTCTGGACATAGTATATGTTTATTTCATGTATTTTGATGGCCTAATTGGGTAGGCTTTTATTGTAAATACTATGTATATTTTGGGATGTAAACTTCTTGTGATATTTGTACTTTCGAATGAATTAAATGAATGTATTTCATTTTGTGTTAAGTACGCTTGGATGTTCCGAGTGAGTGCGTGATTTGAGTCCTGGCGAGAGCCAGGCAGGCAGTCCGCTAAGCCCTTTGGTGCGTCTCTGGGTAAGGTGGGGCTGTCACAAGTAATCTCGACCTTGGAGGGCCAACACGCAAGAAAGTTCAATCCAGAGTTGGCCTCTTTGTGTAGCACCTTAGAAAATACACATATAAGAGACATTTTCTTTTCTTATTTAGGGTTAAGTGTTAATCCTTGATTTATTAGTTGGGAGATTTCTTGAGTTAATTAGGTTAATTAGCTAAGATTTTCATTTTGGAGCAAGAACACTTAAGTACTAAAGTTAGAATAATTCTACTTGACCATTTAACTTATATTAGTGTTTAAATTTTGACTAGTTCATTTTACTATTTTCTAGTCTTTTGGCTACTTGAAATTTTGCCCAATTTTATTCAAAAGTTCACTTATTTTCTTGTTTTATTTTCTTTAACCTTGGCTGGAATTTTTCTCTTTCCTTTCTCTCTCTTGGCCGAAAATTCTTCTCTCTCTCTTTTCTTTTCTTTTGGCCGAAATTTCTTTTTCTTTTCTTTCCCTTAGGGCCGGTTTCTCTCTTCTATTTTTGTTCTATTTTGCTTTAATAATTTATGTCTAATTATTGATTATATTAAGTGGTAAGAGTTATTAATCTTCACCAATTAAATTAATCCAAGTAGCTACTCTTGCATTAAAAGACTAACTATTTACTTTACTCTTGTAAGATTTTAATTGGACCACCATTTTCCCATCTTTTCTTCTTTTCTTTTTCATTTTTCCTAGACTATTTCTTTCTCTTTTTCCCTTCACCTTGGCCGGCCATGCTTTTTCTTCTTCTTCCCTCATTTTTACTCTCAATTTCTTGGACTTTCATCTCTCAAGTTGACACAAATCAACCATAGGAAGTGGACTTCTATCTTTTCTAAGCAAAGTTCTAAGCATATCTAAGGTATTTACCATGAACTTACCTTATTAATTTCATGTTTTAAGTAGTTTTTATGCAAGTTTAATACCAAGTTTCTTGTTAATACTACTTGAAGAAATTAGTTAAAACTTGATATATACTTGCTATATAAAGTGTTCTTGTGGTTAGATAGACTAGTATGTGGCCTTTAAACCTTGGAAATTTATGTTTTATATGTGGTTTAGTTGAGGACTTAAGTTGGAACTCAAGAACACTTAAAACAGTCATGCTGGACCAGTTTTAGTAAAACTTTCATAACTTGGTGTAGATAGCTTGGATTCGAATGATTCTTGTTGTTTTAGAAACTAGATTCATAGGGCTTTCAAACGGTATAAAGCTTGCATGGTGGTTCATTGTGTATTAACCGCAGAAAGCTTAGCAATGTTGGCTGAAAATTTGATTCTGCGTGAAACAGTTTTGATGATGAGCCAACTTGAGGGCTGATTTTGAACCTGTTCTAGTTGGAATTTGGATTGATGATCTTCACGAAAGTTGTAGCCCTATAAACGTACTTTAAAACCATGTAATCAGAATTCCTTAGTTCTTAATGGATTGACCCCAGAAATGGCACGAAGTTGGCTGAAAACCAACCCTGTGCAGATTTGGGTGATGATTCTTAGAGTAGGGATTTTGAATTTGAGTGGAATCTTGATTGAATGTGAGTTTAAATTGAACATAGAAGTTGTAAAACTTGTTGAATTGGATTGGATGGTTGATTTTCTTGCAGGTTTTAAATTTTTGGGTTAGTCCGGTTATAGGGAAAATGCTGCCGAAATTTCGGTAAAACCTAAGAAATAAAAGTGATTAGGCTATGATTTAAGACTCTATAAGCTGTAATTTAGTGATTTAAGCGTGCAGAAATTTTTGTAGATTAGCTATTAGTGAATTAAACCTCTCCGAGCAAAACCCTAGAAAGTTAGAAAACCCTAATTTCGAAAACCCTAAACCCTAGGGTAAAACCCTAAGCTCCAAAACCCTAGAAACTTAACCCTAGAAAGACTTGGGGTATTTCTTGAATTTCCTTATGAAATTTCTTAGATTTTAGTCAGGGTTTTTACACGATTCTTTCTCGTGAATTTCAGGATCCGAAAGTGAGACCCGACCTTTCTACGAGATATTTTCTTAGGCACCAGGTGAGTGTTCTTCTGTGTGCATGATGCATGAAACGCCATGTCATACTAGTTATTATTATTTCCATGCATGAAATGGTATGATTACACTTGACATGAGTATATAATAAAAATGTGTTATTTGAGGAAAGATGTGTACTTTATCGCATCTATTCCGTAATGTGTTACATGCTTTCACTATTTAATGTGTTAATTGTGCTTGTGACTTCCATGGTTAATTTTACTATTTTCCACGGTTAATCAAATTGGGAGCGTATGGGAGAGATATAAGGTGTTGGGCGTTATTTGGTGCTTGTTAATTGTTTATCTGAGTAAAGTCCTGAAAAAGGCTAACTCATGATTGAATTTATTCTTGATCTTGGACTTCCGGGGCTAACTTCACCGTTACTCCTCGGTTAGTCATCCGGGAGCGTTTGGGGTGATATAAGGTGCTGGAGAATATAGGTGCTTGATATTCTTTCCGATAAGAGTTTCATTCCTCAAAGAGGGTAACTCCGGATTGAATTTTACGAGTATGCTGGACCTAAGCTTGCTTCTGCAGTGAGCCCGTATCCGCCATTGACTATTTGTTAATTAATTTGTTCACAAATTGTTTATTTACTCATTAAATATTTTATCGAACAAAAAATCACATTTCACTGGTATGATCGAATGACTTGAGCACTCACTGGGCTATTATAGCTCATTCCATTTTATTTGTTTTCCTTTACTCAGGTTACTTGAAAAATTAAAGCTGGACCCACTGGTTTTCGATTATTATGGATGTTGTAACTATTGTAATAGCCGAACTGTGTTAGGCTATTTTGTGAAAATCATGTATATTATGACTTGTAAACTTGCGGTATGACTTGTACCTTTCAGTTAAATAATAAGAGTGTATTTCATTTTGTTCCATTTTATTTTAGTTTATTTTATTTTAAGTTAAGTACGCTTGGTCGTTTGCGTGAGTGCGTGAATCGAGACCTGGCGAGAGCTAGGCAGGCAGTCCGCTAAGCCCTTTGGTGCGCCTCTGGGTAAGGTGGGGCTGCTACACTTTGAGGATTCACAACTCAAGGGGAAAGAACAACACGCCCTAAAACACCCAGCACCTTATATCCTCCCAAGCCTGTCTGGGTTGACTATTCGTGAAGTAACGGTAAAGTTAGTCACGGAAGTCTCATTCACAAGTAACACATTGGATAGTGAAAGCATGTAACACATTGCGGGATAGATGCGATAAAGTACACATCTTTACTCAAGTAACACATTTCATTAGATAATCATGTCAAGTATAACATATCATTTCATGCATCGAAATAATAACGTCAAGTATTACATGGCATTTTATGTATCAAGCACACATAAGAACACTCACCTTAAGTGCTTAAGAAAATATTTCGTAATACGGTCGGGTTTCACTTCCGGAGCCTGAAATTCAAAAGAAAATAGTCGTATAAAAACCGGATAAAAATCTAAGTAATTCGATAAGAAAATTTGAGAAATACCTCAAGTCTTTCTAGGGTTTAATTTATAGGGTTTTGGAGTTTAGGGTTTTACCCTAGGGTTTAGGGTTTTCGAAGTTAGGGTTTTTCTAGCTTTTAAGGTTTTGATCGGAAAGGTTCAATTCACTAATAGCTAATCTACAAAAATTTCTGCACGTTCTAATCACTAAACTACAGCTTATAAAGCTTTAAATCATAGCCTAATCACTTAATTTCTTAGGTTTTACCAAAATTTCGACAGCACTACCCCTATAATTGGACTAACCCAAAATTTTTAACCTGCAAGAAAAACATCCAAACAACCCAATCTCAAGTAGTTCTACCAATTTCACATCAAACTCACTTCAATTTCACCCAAATTTATCACAAAAACACATAAACTACTACAAGGTTCTTCAACTAAATCATCCTTAATTCATGCCATTTCAAGTTTAAATCACTATCTACAAGCATACAAGTCCATAAACCTTATATTCATGGAATAAAACTTCATATTTCATGGCTAAAATAAATCATACTTAACAATAAAGACATGGCTTAGAAGCTAGAAAACTATGATCTTTTACTTGAAATAAAAAGAGAAGTTCTTGGGAAATACCTTTAATAAGGCAAGATTGTTGCTTAGGAGGAAGATTAACTCAATTTCTATGGATGAAAAGTGATCAAATAGAAGCAAAAGCTCCAAGAAAATGAAAGCAAATGGAGAGAAAAGAGAGAAGAGAGAAACCGGCCAAGTGAAGAAAAGAGAGAAAAAAAATAAGTTAAGCTAAGTGAAAAAGAATTGAAGGACAATTGGAAAAGTGGTGACCAATCAAAGCATGACAAAACCAAAAGTAAAGCTTGACTTTCTTGCAAATAAAGCTCCACTTGGCCAAGTATAATTTGAAGGGATGTTTGTCATTTATCCTACACTTAATCTTGCAAGACATTCTAGGTACAAATCTTAAGGGTAATGGTACAACATGCTAGTAAAATAGAATATCATTCCTTATTATTTTTTTTCCACTAATTCGGCCCTTCTTTTTTTTTTTTCTAATGAACATAATACAAAATAAATGGTTTTGGCATGAATTTCTAGGGTGTTACATTGGGGCACATAAAGATGAAATTAATATGTAATAAGGATACCTCTTGAAGGCCCAATAATTAAATGCTAAGAACATGAGTAAACGCGTCAATAAATAAATAAAGCACAAAATATAAAATGCTAATGAATTAGGGGTGCAAATGCAATTTCCATGAAGCTAAAAAGGCAAGAAACAAAAAATGTAATTCTAAAGGGCCCAAGGGTAAAATTGGAATTTATAACTAATTAAGGGATAAAATAAAAAATCTCACAAATCTAAAGGGTAGAAATGCAAAATTAAAGTAAATTGGGGTGAACAAAACAATAAATTCCAGCAATTGGGCGAAAGTTTGCAAATAGTGGGACCTAATTGAAAGAAAATGAAATATGGGGGAATTAATCTAAAATTATAGAAGACTTAATTGCGTAAGATAAAAACTTTGTGGCATGCCAATAATACTTAAGTTTAACAAAGGCTACAACATAGATATTTATTTTTATAATGAACACAACTCAAAATTGATAATGCCCAAATTGAAATAATTAAAATAATTAAGTAAATTAACTTAGTTAACTAAATGAATTAATTGCCCAATGCAGAATTTAAATTAACACAACTAGAAATCAAATAGTGACAATTAAACAGATAAAGAAACTAAACTAACTAAAACTCAAATCAATTGCTCCTAAATACTTTTCTTATTTTAACCGATTACCAGAAAAGAAGAAAAAGAAAACAATCAAAGTGAAAAATGCAAAATTTTGAAGAACGCCTGTTTTTTCAGTCTTCTTCTCCTTGTTCTTTTTTCTCTATTTTCCTGCCTTCTCTCTTCATCCGATTCTCTTCTCTTTCCGTCTAAGCCCTCTATTTTCGTCGCCCTTTTTCTTTCTCTCGCTCTCATGTCTCTCTCATCTCTTCCAGCTTTATGTTTTCTCTTTTCCTTCTATTCTTCCACTAGATTTCTCATCATCTTTAGCTCTCTTCTCACAATTTCTCTCCAGCTTTCGTTCTTTCACCCGAAATCCCCCTCTCTCCCTCTCTCTAATTTCTTTCTTTTTTGGTGTCTCCCTAGCCATCCCCTTTTTTGTTTTCTCTTTTTTTTTTCTTCTAATTCTCACCCTTTTCTCTCCTTCTCTCTATCTTCCTTTCTCTATTCTTCTTTCTCCGTCTCTCCTCCCTAATTTCTTCTTCCTCTCCTTCTGATTCTCTCTTTACTTCTCATCTCCTTCCTTCGTGTTTATTCCTTCTCACCCTATGCTTCTCTTCCCTCCCTCTATGTCTCTCTTTGTGTTCTGATTCTATTTCTTTCTTTCTTTATATCCCTTTTTTTTCTATGTCCGTTCTTTCCTTCTATCTAAATTAATTGTCCAAGGTCAATTTCTCTTTTATTTGAAGTATGGGGAGATACGGTGATCGTAGAGTTGGAGATTGGGGCAGACTGTGATGGTGGTTCCAGATGGAGGAAATGGGTTGAAGGTCGAAGGGGGAAGTGGTGACTTTGGTGGTGATTGGATGACTGGTGGGGTTTGGCTTTTGACTGGTTGAATTTTGCTCTGTTTGCTTTTTCTTTTGCAGGTTTGGAGTTGTGGAATGCAGGGGAGTGGCGAGTTGGCTCATGGCATTGGTTTCTGGTAACTGATGGCAAATTGGAGGGTCAGTGGTGGTTGGGTTGAGCTAGTTGTGCAGGTGGTGGCGCTGGGATAGGAATTGGGAGGATGGGAGCGCTTTGGAGCTGCAATTGGTGAATTGAGAATGTGTGTGCAGGCGTGTGGTTGATGGGATTTATAATAGTGGCCTGTGAGAGTTGGTTGTGGGATGGGTAGTCGCAGGGGAGATGGTTTTTGGATGAAATTGGTATGATGTTTGGTGATTTTGGGCTGTTGTTTTTATTTGCAGATTGTTTTGCCATTTGCTCTTGAGGGTTGTGGCTGTGGTTGTGGGCGTTGGTAGTACAAGTGAAGGAGGAAGGGATGATGGTTGGAGGAAATGGTTGTTCTGATTGATCTTTAGTGGTGATTTCAATTGAGATGGGGTCTGTGGGATGGAATTGGGCAGATGTACGTGTGAGATGATGAGATTGGGTTACTGATAGTGGCTTTAGGTGGAGGCAATTGATTCAGTGTAACACCCTAGAAAATGCCCTTACAAAAGACATCTTTTTCCTTATTTAGGGTTAAGTGTTAATCCTAGATTTAGTAGTTGGAAGATTTCTTGAGTTAATTAGGGTAATTAGTTAAGATTTTCATTTTAAGCAAGAACATTTAAGTACTAAAGCTAGAATAATATTACTTGACCATTTAATTTATATTAGTGCTTAAATTTTGATTAGCTCATTTTACTATTTTCTAGTCTTTTGACTACTTGAATTTTAACTCAATTTTACTCAAAAATTTCACTTATTTTCCTACTTTATTTCCTTTTCCCTTAGCTGAAAATTTTCTCTTTCTTTTCTTTTTCTCTTGGCCGAAAATTTCTCTTCTTCTTTTCTTCATGTGGCTGGTTTCTCTCCTCTATTTTTGTTCTATTTTGCTTTAATAATTTATGTCTAATTATTAATTATATTAAGTGGTAAGAGTTATTAATCTTCACCAATTAAATTAATCCAAGTAGCTATTCTTGCATTAAAAGACTAACTATTTACTTTACTCTTGTAAGATTTTAATTGGACCACTATTTTCCCATCTTTTCTTCTTTTCTTTTCCATTTTTCCTAGACTATTTCTCTCTCTTTTTCTCTTCATTTGGCCGGCCCCTTCATTCTTCTTCTTCCCTCATTTTGCTCTCAACTTCTTGGACTTCCATCTCTCAAGTTAGCACAAATCAACCATAGAAAGTGGACTTCTATCATTTCTAATCAAAGTATTAGGCTTATCTAAGGTATTCACCATGAACTTGTCTTATTAATTTCATGTTTTAATTAGTTTTTATTCAAGTTCAATACCAAGTTTCTTGTTAATAATACTTGAAGAAATTAGTTAGAACTTGATATATACTTGTTAGATAAAGTGTTCTTGTGGTTAGATAGACTAGTATGTGGCCTTGGAACCTTGAAATTTCATGGAGAACATGTTGTTTGGGTGAAAGTTCTTGGAGCTTAATCCTTGAAAATTTATGTTTTATATGTGGTTTAGTTGAAGATTTAAGTTGGAACTCAAGAACACTTAAAACAGTCATGCTGGACCAGTTTTAGTAAAACTTTCATAACTTGGTATAGACAACTTGGATTCGAGTGATTCTTGTTGTTTTAGAAACTAGATTGATAGGGCTTTCCAACGGTATAAGGCTTGCAATGTGATTCATTGTATATTAATCGCAGAAAGCTTGCAAAGTCGGCTGAAAATTCGGAATCTGCGTAAACAGTTTTGATGATGAGCCAACTTGAGGGCTGATTTTGAACCTGTTCTAGTTGGAATTTTAAGTGATGATCTTCATGAAAGTTGTATCCCTATAAACGTACTTTAAAACCATGTAATCAGAATTCCCTAGTTCTTAGTGGATTGACCCCAGAAATGGCACAAAGTTGGCTGAAAACCAACCCTGTGCAGAGTTGAGTGATGATTCTTGGAGTAGGGATTTTGTATTTGAGTGGAATCTTGATTGAATTTGAGTTTAAATTGAACATAGAAGTTGTGGTACATGTTGAATGGATTGGGTTGTTGAATTTTCTTGCAGGTTTAAAAATTTTGGTTAGTCCGATTTAAGGGGAAATGCTGCCGAAATTTCGGTAGAATTAAAAGAAGAAAAATTGATAAGTGAGATTTTAAGACTGGAATATATTCAATTGAGGGAAATTGAAGTGTAGGAATTTTTGGAAATGATCTAGTGATAGATTGACCTCCTTGGAATAAGTAAACCTTAAACCCTAGAAAACCCTAAAACCAAAACCCTAGAAATAAGTGGGGTATTTTCTTGAATTTTTCTTACTAAATTTACTAGGATTTTAATTGAGTTTTTATATTATTATTTCTTTTAAATTTCAGGGTCCAAAAACACATCACGACTTTCACGAGAGATTTTCTTAGGCTTTCAAGGTGAGTGTCCTTATGTGTGCATGATGCATGGAATGTGATATTTTATTTGATAAATATTATGCGAAAATTTGCAATTACTATGTGAATACCTGTGCTACGTGAGGAAAGATGTGTACTTTATCACATCTGTTCCGCAACATGTTACTTGCTTTCATTGACCAATGTGTTACTTGTGTGTGCGTGAGACTACCGTGACTAACTTCCATGTTATTTCACGGTTAGTCAACCCGGCTGCACGTGGGAGGACATAAGGTGTTGGGTGTTTTAGGGTTTGATGTTCTTTCCTTTTAAGTTGTGAATCCTCAAAGAGGCCAACTCCGGATTGAACCTGTTTGCTTGTTGGCCCTCCAGGGTTGAGAATATCTCCCTGGATGTGGTAGCTTGTACGGAGGTTATAAGGTGATTGGCGGTTAGGGTTTGTGTTTGATAAAACTGATGTGTTCTTTGATAAAGACCTGAGTTATTATCTCGGTCCAAATATCGTGACTACATGATCAGTACTTGCTCTTTCTGCGGTTAAGCTTTCTTCCGTAGTTGAGCCCTGTATCCTCCTTTGACTACATGTTAAATTAAATTGTTCATATCTTGATTTATTAATTAATGGCTCGATTATTTTATTTACTAAAATAATGAGCTCTTGATTTGATTGCATGACTTGGACATTCACTGGGCTATTATAGCTCATTCCGTTTTATTTGTTTTCCTTTACCCAGGTTTCTGAAAAATGAAAGCTGGACCAACTGGTTTTTATTATTATAAAAGTTTCAGTTATTGTAATAGTCGAACTGTGTTAGGCTACTTTTGTGAAAAACCATGTATGTTATGACGTGTAAACTTTTGATGTGAATTGTACCTTATGTTAAATAAAATGAGTATATTTTATTTTATTCCATTTTATTTTAGTTTACTTTATTTTAAGTTAAGTACACTCGGACGTTTGCGTGAGTGCGTGAATCGAGACCTGGCGAGAGCTAGGCAGGCAGTCCGCTAAGCCCTTTGGTGCGCCTCTGGGTAAGGTGGGGCTGTCACATTCAGGCTGCTGGAGGTGGAGCAGATTTTGTTTATTTGCAGGTTATGGGTGAATCAAAAGAATAGCTGGGCTTGTTGGTGAATATTTTGCGGTTGATTCGATTGTGATTTGTGGCTATTTTATGTCGGTTGGCGGTGGTTGTGTGGTTATCTGGTGACTGGTGGACGAGTGGTGGTAGACGGTGGTTAACTAGAGGTTTTGGGTTTGGTGGGTTTGAGAAATTGGGTGGCAGACATTGGTGAAGGAGAGGGAATAAGCAGAGAGATTGCATCTGGTTGTTGTTGGATTGGCAGAGAGAGAGGGAGAGAGGAGAGACGGTGGGAGAAGAAAGAAAGAAGAACTAAACCAGAGAGTTGAAACCTAAAAAAAGAACCAGACAAATTCAGAAAGAACAAAACCCAGAAAAACCTTACCCAAAAAATCAATTCAAGCAGAAGTTATAAATTTTCAGACAGATTTTATCATTAATCAAATCAATTAATCAAACCAACAATTAATCAAACTTAAAAATTTATAAAGAAAAATCAATGAATAAAAGCCATGAGATTACTTGAACGGTAAAATCTAGTCGCTGATGAAGATGAACAGTGAAAAGTGGAATCCAGTCGTTGATGAGGATGAACAATGAAAAGAAAATGAACGGCGACTTTGTTTTTTGTGTAGTGTGTGTTTTTTGGTGAGAAATTATGTGTTTTGATCTTTAAGGCCAAAAAGTAAAAGTGTTTTTAAGTTTTTTTATCCTTCTCTCTTTTTCTGATTTAAGGGGGTATTTATAGGGCTAGTTGTTTTGGTCACCAAGAATACTACAAAATAACAAAAATGCCACCAGTAATAAAAATTTTAATTTTATTTAAGAAATTTTTTTTAACCCAAAATTTGAGAAAGTAGATTCTAAAATTTGGCAAAACATTGAAAGTAAATTTCAAATTAAAGGTTAGAGCTTAAAACTGATCAAAAATGCGCTCGGAGTGTGAAATGACGATTTTGCCCTTGAAAAATGAAAATACACAGAAAATAGCTATTGGGCTTAAAAAATTATCAAAAATTAAAAATACTCTTAAATTCCTAGGAAATGCATTTACGACTCAAAAATTGACGAAAAATGAATTTAAATTGTAAAATAACGATGTTGCCCCTGGACAATGAAAATACACAGAAAAAATAGCTATTGACCTTGAAAAATTATCAAAAATTTTAAATAAACTTAAAACCCTAGGAAATGAATTTATGACTCAAAAATTGATAAAAAATAAATTTAAACTGTAAAATAACGATTTTGCCTTGAACAATGAAAATTCACAGAAAAAGCTATTGACCTCAAAAAATTACCAAAAATTAAAAATAAGCTTAAAACCTTAGGAAATGCATTTTTTACTCAAAATTGACAAAAAATGAATTTAAACTGTAAAATAACGATTTGCCCCTAGAATGCAATATTTACAGAAAAAATAGCAATCGTCCTTGAAAAAATAAAAAAAAAATTAGAAACATGCTTAAAGAATTATAAAAATTAATTTGGGACCTAAAATGAGCTAAAATGGTGTTTACAAGGGGAAATTACCATTTTGCCCTTGTGTTGGTAAAAATATAAAAGAATACCAATTAAATCCAAGAAAGTCATAAAAATTAACAAATTTGTATATAAGTAGAAATATGAATTTAAAACCCCCAAAGCTAATAGAAAAATATTTATAGATAAAAATTACTATTTTGCCCCTAAGATTATTGAAAAATTAAAATTTGGCCCAAAAAATGTAAACATGCCCCCTAATGTTCGAAAATAAATGGTGTGTTAAAATTTGGTGTCTACAGTCCTTATTTGCAGGTTGTTGATATATCCCTTATTGGAGACATGCAAAAGTGAGATTCAAGGATGAATATTCTTGAAGAGGAGGGGAATGATGCAAACCAATTGGCCAAGGTTCAAGTTGTGGAAGGTGTTTTCGTCACTTCTAGAGCATCACCAAATTGGAGGTCAATTCCAACCATAAATGGAGGCTTAGAGGAGCCAAAGATGAACCAAAGGGGTTGGAGGAAAAAGCTATCCGTGGCTGGGAGGAGCTCAGCCATGGCTGGAAGAAGTAGCCAAAATGGAGAACTGAAGGCGAGCCGCAAACAGGAAAGAGCGACCCGCCCTTGAACATGGCTCAAAGAAATGTTATTCAAATGATAAACAAGGCTCAAAATATCTTCTATTTCTCCCTTGAAAATGGCTTGGTACATAGAAATTCCTCAAGAGTTTTCCTTACAAGTATTGAATTTCTTACTTCAATTTATAAAAAAAATACTAAACTACAACTACTTGGGAGTGCTCTTGTAACACCCTAGAAATTCATGCCAAAACTATTTATTTTGTATTATATCCATTAGGCAAAAAAAAAAAAAAAAAGGGGGCCGAAATTAGTGGAAAAATAATAAGGAATGATTTTCTATTTTACTAGCATGTTGTACCCTTTCCCTTAAGAATTGTACCTAGAATGTCTTGCAAGATTTAATTATAGGATAAATGACAAAATTCCCTCCTAATTGAAACATGGCCAAGTGTGGTCTATTATGGTTAAGAAAGTCAAGATTCTACTTTGTTCTTGTCTTGCTTTGATTGGTCAAACTTTTTCCCAATTCTTTTCCATTTCTTTTCTTCTTTACTTAGGCATTTTTCTCTCTTTTCTTCTTCTCAAAAACCGGCTCCTCTCTTCTCTCTTTTCTCTCCATTTTCTTTCATTTTCTTGGAGCTTTTACTTCCATTTGATCACTTTTTATCCATAGAAAGTGAATTAATCTTCCTCCTAAGCACAAATCTTGCCTTATTCAAGGTATTTCTCAAGAACTTCTCTTCTTATTTCAAGTATAAATTTGTAGTTTTGTAGCTTTTAAACCATGTCTTTAATGTTAAGTATGATTTATTTAAGCCATGAAATATGAAGTTTTATTCCATGAATATGAGGTTTATGGACTTGTATGACTTGTAGCTAGTGATTTAAACTTGAAATGGCATGATTTAGGTTTGATTTGGTTGAAGAATCTTGGAGTAGTTTATGTGTTTTTGTGATGAATTTGGGTGAAATTGAAGTGAGTTTGATGTGAAATTGGTAGAACTACTTGAGATTTGGGTTGTTTGGATGTTTTCTTGCAGGTTAAAAATTTTGGGTTAGTCCGATTATAGGGGAAGTGCTTGCCGAAATTTCGGTAAAACTTAAGAAATAAAAGTGATTAGGCTATGATTTAAAGCTTTATAAGCTGTAATTTAGTGATTTGAACGTGCAGAAATTTTCGTAGATTAGCTATTAGTGAATTAAACCTTTCCGAGCGAAACCCTAAAAAGTTAGAAAACCCTAATTTTGAAAACCCTAAACCCTAGGGTAAAATCCTAAACTCCAAAACCCTAGAAATTTAACCCTAGAAAGACTTGGGGTATTTCTTGAATTTCTTATGAAATTTCTTAGATTTTAGTCAGGTTTTTATACGGCTATTTTCTCTTGAATTTCAGGATCCGCAAGTGAGACCCAACCTTATCGCGAGATATTTTCTTAGGCTTCAGGTGAGTGTTCTTATGTGTGCATGATGCATGAAATGCCATGTAATACTTGACGTTATTATTTCGATGCATGAAATGATATGTTATACTTGACATGATTATCTAATGAAATGTGTTACTTGAGGAAAGATGTGTACTTTATCGCATCTATTCCGCAATGTGTTACATGCTTTCACTATCCAATGTGTTACTTGTGCGTGAGACTTCCGTGACTAACTTTACCGTTACTTCACGGATAGTCAACCCAGACAGGCTTGGGAGGATATAAGGTGCTGGGTGTTTTAGGGCGTGTTGTTCTTTCCCTTTTGAGTTGTGAATCCTCAAAGAGGCCAACTCCGGATTGAACTTTCTTGCGTGTTGGCCCTCCAAGGTTGAGATTACTCCCTGGATGTGGTAGCCTGTACGGAGGTTATAAGGTGAACGGTGGTTAGGGCTTGCGTGATAATACTGGCATGTCCTTTGATAAAGACCTGAGCTATTATCTCGGTCCTAACATCATGGTTACATGAACAGTACTTGCTTCTCCTGCGGTTGAGCTTGCTCCCGTAGTTGAGCCCTGTATCCGCCATTGACTACTTGTTAATTAAATTGTTCATAACCTGTCTATTTACCTTGTCAATTATCTTGTTCCATAAAATAATGAATTCCTGGTATGATTGCATGACTTGGGCACTCACTAGGCTATTATAGCTCATCCCGTTCATTTGTTTTCTTTAACCAGGTTTTCCAAAATACTAAAGCTTGGAAAAAGCTGCTTTTGGATATAGTAAATGTTATGCTTCATGTATTTTGATAGCCTAATTGTGTAGGCTTTTATTGTAAATGCTATGTATATTTGGAGATAGTAAACTTCTTGTGATTCTTGTACTTTCGAATGAATTAAATGAATGTATTTCATTATGAATGTATTTTATTTGAGTTAAGTATGCTTGGATGTTCCGAGTGAGTGCTTGATTTGAGTCCTGGCGAGAGCCAGGCAGGCAGTCCGCTAAGCCCTTTGGTGCGCCTCTGGGTAAGGTGGGGTTTTCACAGCTCTTTCCTCCAAGACTTGTTCTAAAAGTTTTGCATGAGCTCCCTATTTATAGAAAAATTTGCCTAATCATCTCACTGACTTGCATAGCAAATTGCAAGAAAAGTTTTCTTGAAATCACAAAAATATTTCCATTGAATTTTGCAACATTTCTTTGGGTAGTGCAAGTGCAGAGTGTAACACCCTAGAAAATGCCCTTACAAGAGACATTCTTTTATTTAGGGTTAAGTGTTAATCCTTGATTTTTTAGTTGGAAGATTTCTTAAGTTAATTAGGTTAATTCACTAAGAAGTTTTTTTCATTATTAAGTAGGACACCTCAGTACCAAATTTGGAATAATTTTATTGGACCATTTAATATATATTAGTGTTTAAATTTTGATTAGCTTATTCTACTATTTTCTAGTCTTTTGACTACTTGAATTTTAGCTCAATTTTACTCAAAAATTTCACTTATTTTCTTGCTTTATTTTCTTTTTCTTGGCTGAATTTTCTTCTCTCTTTTTCTTTTCTCTTGGCCGAAATTTCTTCTTTCTTTTCTTTTTCTTTTTGGCCAAATTTCTTTCTTTTCTTTTTCTCTCCTTATGGCCGGATCTTTCTCTCTCTATTTTCCTCTCCTTTTGCTTTAATAATTTGTGCCATGATATTACTAATTACTAGGTGATAAAGAGGTTAAGAGATCCACCAATTAAATTAATCCAAGTTAACCCCTAATGCATTAAAAGACTAAACCCTAACTTTATTCTTGTTATGTTTTTATTGGTTAATCTTTTTCCCACCTTTTCTCCATTTCTTTTCTATTTTCCTTAGCCTATTTCTCTCTCTTTTTCTTTCTTCTTGGCCGCCAACTTGCTCTCTCTTTTCCTCTCATTTTGCTCTCAACTTCTTGAAGCTTATTCTCCAAATTTTGGGCAAATCCACCATAGAAAGTGAGCTTCTTTCCTTCCTAAGCAAAGTTCTAAGCTTGTTTAAGGTACCTACTATGAACTTTTCCTACTAATTTCAAGTTTTAATTAGTCTTTTATGCAAGCTTAAACCTAGATTCTTGTTGCTACTACTTGGAGAACTTAGTTTGAATTGGAGATTTACTTGCTAGATAAAGTGTTCTTGTGGTTAGATAGACTAGTAAATAGCATTTAAACCTTGAAATTTCATGTGTTATATGTTGTTTGGTTGAAGATTCTTGGAGTAGAATTCTTGAAATTTAGTGGAATCTTGATTGAAATTGAGCTTGAATTGAACATAAAAGTTGTAGAACTTGTTGAAATTGGGTTGGATGGCTGATTTTCTTGCAAGAAAAAAATTTGGGTTAGTCCGATTTTAAGGGGAAATGCTGCTGAAATTTTGGTAGAATTAAAAGAAGAAAAATTGACAAGTGAGATTTTAAACCTAGAATATGCTCAATTGAAGGAAATTGAAGTGTAGGAATTTTTAGAAAATGATCTAGTGATAGATTCAAATTTTCTTAGAATGAGTAAACCCTAAACCCTAGAAACCCTAAAACCAAAACCCTAGAAATAAGTGGGGTATTTTTCTTGAATTTTTCTTACTAAATTAACTACGGTTTTAATCGGGTTTTCATTATATTATTTCTTTTAAATTTCAAGGGTCCGAAAACAGCATCGCGACCATTTTACGAGATATTTTCTTAGGCATTCCAGGTGAGTGTCTCTATGTGTGCATGATGCATGAAATGTTATGTTCCACTTGTAAATATTATGTTACACTTGCAAATATTATGTGATAAAATGTGCTACTTGAGGAAAGATGTGTACTTTATCGCATCTATTCCGTAATGTGTTATATGCTTTCACTATTCAACGTGCTACTTGTGCGTGAGACTTCCGTGACTAACTTTACCGTTACTTCACGGATAGTCAACCCGGACAGGCTTGGGAGGTTATAAGGTGCTGGGTGTTTTAGGGCGTGACGTTCTTTCCCTTTTGAGTTGTGAATCCTCAAAGAGGCCAACTCCAGGATTGAACTTTCTTGCGTGTTGGCCCTCCAAGGTTGAGATTACTCCCTGGATGTGGTAGCCTGTACGGAGGTTATAAGGTGAACGGTAGTTAGGGCTTGCGTGATAAAACTGGCATGTCCTTTGATAAAGACCTGAGCTATTATCTCGGTCCTACCGTCATGGTTACATGATCAATACTTGCTTTTCCTGCGGTTGAGCTTGCTCCCAGTAGTTGAGCCTTGTATCCGCCCTTGACTACTTGATAATTAAATTGTTCATATCTTGTTTATTTAATTTGTCGATTATTTTATTCAATAAAATAATGAGATCTTGATATGGTTGCATGACTGGGGCATTCACTGGGCTATTATAGCTCATTCCTTTTATTTGTTTTCCTTTACCCAGGTTTCCTGAAAAATTAAAAGCTGGATCGACTGATTTTGATTATACTAGATGTCTTAGTTATTGTAATAGCCAACTGTTTTAGGCTATCCTTGTGAAAATCATGTATATTATAACATGTAAACTTTTGATGTTACTTGTACCTTTAAGTTAAATAATATGAGTGTATTTTATTTTATTCCATTTTATTTTATTTTATTTTGAGATAAGTACGCTTGGATGGTTGCGTGAGTTCGTGATTCAAGTCTTAGCGAGAGCTAGGCAGGCAGTCCGCTGAGCCCCACCTTACCCAGAGGCGCACCAAAGGGCTTAGCGGACTGCCTACCTGGCTCTCGCCAAGACTTGAGTCAAGTACGCATTAAAAATTCGTAAGCGATGGTAATTCAGTAGAAAACTCGTAGATACCACTGTGACAGTATCTCAGGGTCACATAAAATTCAAAACTTAAAAGTAAAAGTACTAGTTTAGTAGTTTACATCACATACGTTCACTAATACAATAATATCACAAGTAGTTTTCTATCAAAATCTTCCCAAAATCTACCCTTGAATCCTCACCACAGGCTTTAGAGATAGGAGCCTGCTTAAGAAAAACAAATAAAAGAGGTTGAGCTATGATAGCCCAGTGAGGTCCCACACATGCAGACACGGAGACAAACCAAGAGAGAGTAAGTAAGCAAATAACATGTGTCACAAAATCACATAGGAAATAATTAAGTAAATAATTATTTAAACAAGGGAGGATACATCCACCACCAAGAGAGCAAGTACCGATCAGGTAACCATGATATTGAGATTGAGATAATTTTCCAAGTTTGGATCACCGGTCGTGCCGACATTATCGAGCAAGATCCCTGACCACCATTCACCTTATATCCTCCGACACTACTGCCACATCCAGGGTGAGATCTCCACCCCGGAGGGCAACAAGCAAGTTAGTTCAATCCGGAGTTGGCCTCTTTGAGGATTCACAACCCAAGGGAAAGAACAACATGCCCTAAAACACCCAGCACCTTATATCCTCCGCCACTACCGCCCGAAGGCTCACGAGTTTAATTTAGTAGAAAGTTCACAACAAATATATTCACATTAGATAGAAATTGTACATGTAACAAATTACGGGATAGGTGTGATAAAGTACACACCTTCCCTTCACATAGTACATTGTGAAAACTCATGAATATCAAGTACACATGGAATTAACATTTGAACATGCGTCGAGCATACACCAGGAAACACTCACAAGCACAAGTAAAGGAACACTCACATGGCACATTGTAACAAGTCACGAGTATCAAGTACAAGTGAAGTCACATTTGAACATGCATCATGCATGTATGAAGAAACACTCACAAACGCAAGTAAAGGAACACTCACATGCACAAGTAAAAGGACACTCACCTGGATCGCTTAAGAAAATATTTCGTATAATGGTGGAGGTTCACTTTCGGATCCTGGAATTTACAAGAAATAATCTAGTGAAAACCCTAAGTAAATTAGCAAGAAAATTCAAGAAATAACCCAATTATTTCTAGGGCTTCATTTCTATGGTTTTAGAGTTTAGGGTCAATTTTAAGGTTTTCTTATTCTAGAAAATTCACTCAACCAAATGTCACAAGCTCAACATCACTATAAACTAGACTTAATTCGGAACATTTTCCACTCTGACACCGAACTTGGGTTCCAATTGCAACCTGATCAAATTACCATCTTAAACCCATTTTTCTTTGATAACTTATGCTTTCAAGTTTACCAAATATGGATATTCAACAGAACATAACTTCTAATTGATATGTCGTATGAGAAAAGTGATTATATGGATAGAAACTATATTTTAAGGGCTAAAACTTTTATGAAGAGCACCATGTCAAATTCTAACAAAAACCATTCCAAAATCGGTCCACAACCTAGTGCTTCATCAACCCAATCTGCACAGGGTTGGTTTTCGCCCAAGTTCATGCCATTGCTGGGGTCAATCCACCAAGAACCAGGGAATTGTGATTACGTGGGTTGAAAGTACGTTTCTAGGACTACAACTTTCGTGAAGATCATCCATTCAAATTCCAACTAGAAGAAGTTTAAAATCAGCCCTCAATTTGGCTCATCATCAATACTGTTTACGCAGAATCTAATTTTCAGCCCAATTTGCAAACTTTCTGCGATTAATACACAATGAACCACAGTGCAAGCTTTACACCGTTTGAAAGCCCTATGAATCTAGTTTATAAAACAACAAGAATCATTCGAATCCAAGTTATCTATACCAAGTTATGAAAGTTTTACTAAAACTGGTCCAGCATGACTGTTCAAGTGTTCTTAAGTTCAAGCTTAAATCTTGAAGTACTACTAACAAATACTTAGTATAAAACTTGAACAAAAACTAAATAAAACTTGAAATTAATAGCAAAAGTTCATAGTACATACCTTAAACAAGCTTAGAACTATGCTTAGGAAGAAGAAAAGCTCACCTTCTATGGTGGAATTTGTCTAAAATTGGAAAGAAAGCTCCAAGAAAATGAAGAACAAGAGAGAGTAAAGAGTGAGCAAGAGGGAGTTCGGCCAAGAGGGTAAGAGAATAGAAAGAATTAGGTCAAGAAAGTATAAAAGAAATAAAAGAAATAATGGAAGAAAGTGCAACCAATCAAAACTAAACAAGAGTCAAGCTAGGGTTTAGATATTTTGACATAATAGGTATTAGTTGGCTAAATATAATTAGTACAAATTTTATTCATCTATCACTTAGTATTTAGTAAGTTTCATGACATAAATTTTAAAACAAAAGAGAGGAAAAGAAGAAGTAGGAGGGCCGGCCATGAAGGAATAAAAAGAGAAGAAAAATGGCCAAGAAAAATAGAAAAGAAATGAAGAAAATAATGGAGGAAAGAATGACCAATTATAACATGACAAGAATCATGTGAGTGTGTATGCTTTTAATGAAAGGTTGGCTAACTTGATTAAATTTGATTAGTGAAAATTTTAGTCACTTATCTTCTAGTAATTAGTGAACTTCTTGGCACAAATTTTAAAGCAAAATGAAAGAAAATAGAGAAAGAGAGGGACGGCTATATAGAGAGAAAAGCAAGGGAGATTAGTAAAATTTTTAGGTCAAAATTTTGAACTAAAGCTTACTTTGTCAAAAGTCTTGAAAATGATAAGATTAGTTAGTCAAATTTAAACACTATTATAAACTAATGGTCCAATAAAATTAATCCAAGTTTGATACTTAGGTGTACTACTTAATCATGAAAGAATCTCATTTAGTTAAACTAATTAACTTAAGAAACCTTTCAACTAATAAATCAAAGATTATCACTGAACCCTAAATAAAAGAAATTCCCTTATAAAATGCATTTCATTTTTTTTTTTTTTTGCCCTTTCTTTTCTCACTTTTTTTTTTCTACCAATAAACATAATATGAATTATATGAATTTTCTGGGGCGTCACACTGTCACACAGAGAATCATCAAAAAGTCTTCAAAAGAGGCTGAAAGATAAGTTGTAATTTGCACCCATCATTTTATACCGAATATCCGTGGGTGAACAATAACGATCCGCAGGTGAACAGTGCCTGTGAACAGTAACCCCGTGGATCACTTTAGATAAAAAATTCTAGTCAAATTTTGCTGTTGATTTGTAATTCTAATAGTGTGATGGTATTTCCAAGTCAGTCCATGAAATTTCTTGCACTTTTGATGTGGAATTTGCTCCCAAAAGTTGAGCAAAATAATCCTCCAAGTTTTAATGTAAAAGTTGTTCTATTGAAGCCTTAATCCAATCATCCTTGATCTACTATGAATGTGATGACTTGTGTTACAATTGATCCAAATTATGATTGGATGTATATAAACCTGCAAGATTGTGCATTAATTTGCTAAACATATAAATTTTGCCTCAAAAACCTAAAAAATGGGTAAAAATCCTAATTTTTGGAAAAATTTTCAACTTGGAGAAAGTTAATTAAAATGAGCCAAATTCATGTTAAAAATACTAAAGGCACACTAAAAACACACATAATAGGACATATACTAAATTAGGTCAAATTTCTCTTATCAAACTCCCGCACACTTGAATCATTACTTGTCCTCAAGCAATTGGAAGATGTGAGTTCAAATAATAATTCAAGGTTTGAAATTACCAATGCACACTGTTGAATGTAATTCCAAAAAACTTAAGTAAATAAAATATTGTGCAATCTTTTGTCTTATTTTCAATACTTATAATATCAAGCAAATGAGAAGTAATTATATCACAATTAAGCCACAATTAAGTTAGTTGAACTTAGTTTCTTTGTCTTAACCAATTTTACAAGAAAATGATTCATATGGTCAATCCAATACTTTACATGTCTATGATCATTTCATTTTCCACTAGAGGGAATACTACATTTGTCGTGCCCCGAAGAAAACGGCACGGTCCCGGTGATCCTTTTTCGAAAAGTGGGTGTTGGGGTTTGAAAAACCGTGTGTGCGAGAACATTGAATTTTTAGTGAAAAAGTACGTGTTTAGAAAAAATGGTATTTTGAAAAACAAAACAAGGCTGGGACTATAAATGCGACAGTTTTTGATCAAATATTTTGAAAAAAAAAGTTTTGTAAAAAATGGAGTTGCCAATTGGTATTGAGTTAGGGTATAATAAGTCACATGAAAAATCATTTAACAAAAAAAATAATTTTTTTTAGAAAAAAATGTTTGAATACCCTTTTTCAACTCTAGTCTACAAAAAAACAGGAGAAAAAGGTTCGAGAGTCACATTTGAAGAAAGGGAAGGCAAAGGCTTGTGTCTAAGGTACCCTTTCAACCTAGTTGAAACTAGTTGTGAGGCTTAATAAAAAATTTCTTAAAATAACCCTAAATTCCATCGCGTTTGGATGTGTCTAGATGAATGCAAATCCTAAATCTAATATGATATTGGGAGGGTCAAAATGTCTAGTCGAGACTTGATCGAGATTATCGCATTAATTTCAAAACCTGAAATGAGGCCTCGAGGGAGTCATGAGTGTGGATGCAAGATGGAATGCAAAAAGAAAAGAGAAAATAGTGTAGATAGTAAGTGTTCAAAGAAAGTGAGAATGCAACATAATGGGTACGGGAAACTAAACTGATTGTTCCTACTCACAGAATATGTATCAAAACTAGGTAGTAATAATAATAATATATAAAAAACATCATGTAAAAATGGAAAAAAAAAACCTAAAAAAGAGAAAATGGCGTGTAAAATGAGATGAAAAGCACACGATGAGTGAAACTAGTACTAAAGGACCTAAGGGTCTAGCGTTGGACTGGCCCTTTTTAGAAATTCCCCACTAGTGTTAGACTAGTGGGGAAATGATAAAACCATAACTAGCTTTGGACTAGTGTAGTGATGGAATAATAAAAATAATAAAACGTGAATTCAAATAGTAAAACATGAATCAAAAGCAAATAAACATATAAAAACATAAAAGAACACGTAGGAGCACATAGTACGTAAGCATGATATCAAGATGCAAAATTATAAGGAAAGTGGTAGAACATATAGACACGCAAAAAGCACTTAAGCCCTAACTATTACACTTGGGAGATTTAACTTACAATTAAAGGATGAAAAAGTAAAAATGACCTATTTATTACACTTGTTATCTAAAAACACAATTTTGCCAAAATAGAACAGATGCAACTTATCTATTACATTGACTAGCTAAATACAAAAATAGGAAAAAATAAAGGAAATTGTGATCTATCTATTACACTTTTGTTAAATAATAAAATTAGGAACTAAGTTGTATAAAGTAAACAAATACGCAAAAAAGTATGTAAAATAAGAGACACAGGAAGAAAATGCATGAAAGATTACATAGGAGCACATTGAAGTACATAAAGAGAAATTAATGAGAAATAGGGGTACCTCTGTTTGAAGATCTAGTACAAACACTAAGAAAATAAACAACAAGTCAAGGCAACTTGAAATAAACAAATAAAGACTAAAGTATGTAAGTATTAAAAATTGGGGTAAACATGTAAAGTCTAGCAACTGAAAGGACTACAAAATAATTTCTATAACTCTTAAGGGAAAAAATTGAAAATTAAACTAATCAAGGGGTAACTATGCAAATTAAAGCAATTTGAGGGGAACAAAAATAGTAAATTCAACAAGTAAAACAGTAAATTCAGCAAGTATGGGGTAAATTTGCAATTAATTCAAGACATAATTAAAAAATTAAAGATCTAGGGGGGCTAATTTATAAACAAGCAAACACTTGAAAAAGTAAAAATTTAAACATCTGAGGGTTACTGTACAAAACACATTTCATATTAAATCAATCTAACAAAATCCTAAGAATCTGAAATCTTGCAATTTCCCCCCAAATCAAATCTGCTTTCTATTTGAAAAATAGGAACAAAAAGGGAGAAAAAAAAAAACAATTGCTTAAATCTAAAATAGTAAGACAAACCCATTCTCTCCTTCACCGGTCATTCTTTCTTCCAGAAAACACATTCCTTCAAAATTTCCCCCACCCAAATTCTCAGTTCTTTAGTCTTCTTCCTCTCCCTCTTTATCACATCTTCTCCCTTAATGTCCCTGTCGCGCCCTAAAAATTGATTAGTAAAAGGTGCTAGTGGGGTCGTTGACTGTCACGTCTCGAAAAGACGGTCCGATCTCAGTGACCCCTTCGAAAATAAAGGTTTTTGGAAAAACCGTGCGTGTGTGATAAAAATTGATTTTTTAGTTAAAAAATGTATTTTTAGAAAAAATGGTATTTTAAAAAAAAGTAAGGCCGGGACTAAAAAAATGCAACAGTTTTGGCCAACTAATTTTGAAAAAGGGTTTTATTTGAAAAATGCAATCGCCACTTGGTACTGAGTTAGGGTGTACCAAGTCACTCGAAAAATCATTTAACAAAATAAAAATAAAAATTTTAGAAAAAACATTTAAAACCCTTTTTCGACTCCGGTCTACGAAAAACGAGAGAAAAAGGTCTGGGAGTCACATTTGAAGAAAGGGAAGGCAAAAGCTTGCGCCTAAAGCACCCTTTCAACCTAGCCGAGGCTAGTTGCGAGGTTTAATCAAAATTCCTAAATTAACCCTAGATTCTATCGCGTTCAGATGCATCTAAATGAATGCAAATCCTAAGTCTAAATGTGAATATCGAGAGAGTGAAAATGTCCCGTCGAGGCTTGGTCGAAATTATCGCATTAATTGTGCAACCCGAGTCGAGACCTCGAGGGAGTCATAAGTTTTTATGCAAAATGTGATGCAGAAGAAAAGAAAATAATAATATATAGTAAGTGAAGAAAGAAGGTTGGTATGTAACATGTCGGGTACGGGAAACTAATAACTCGTGATTGAATGTTTCTACTCACGGAGGGGGGAACGGCCTGTACGCCACCGCTTCCCACGTGAATAGATGACTATTTCTAGTTGAATCACACAAATGTCCTAATTTCTAAGTGAAGTGCAACCTAAATGTCATGCATTTTAAAAATGTGCCAAAATAATAATAATAATAATAATAATAATAATAATAATAATAATAATAATAATAATAAGAGTAAAAATAAAAATAAAATTATGCCAAATGGAAAGAAGACTAAAAGTGTGTGAAATGAGATGTGAAATGCATGCGAATGCACCTAACACTAAAATATCCTAAGGGTCTAGGATTGGACTAGCCCGTTCTAAAAATCTCACTAGCGTTGGACTAGCGGGAAAGAAAGAAGCCACCACTAGCGTTGGACTAGTGTGGTGACAGAATAACATAAATCATGAATTAAATATTAAAGCATGAATTAAAAGTAAATTAAACATATAAAAACATATAAGATCACATAAGAGCACATAACACGTAAGCATGATATCTAGATGCAAAATCCTAAAGAAAACGGTAAAACATATAAGCACACAAGCACACAAAAGCAAATAAACCCTAACTATTACATCGGGGGATTTGATTTACAATTTAAGGGCGGAAATTAAAATGCCCTATCTATTACATTTTCTATCTAATTACACAATTTTTTCTAAAATATGAGAAAAATATTCTAATTATTACATTGACTAGCTAAATACAAAATATAATATCTTTTCAAAACAATAATAATAAAAATTCAATAATTAAATAACGTAAATACGTAAATAAGCAAAAAATATGTAAAATAAGAAACAAACAAATAATAATAAAAATAATGCATAGGATCACATTAGAGCATATTAGAGCACATAAAGAGGAAAATAACAAGAAGTCGATATACCTCTTTGGAGACCTGATACCAATGCTTAAAAACGAACACCCAAGTCAAGGTATCTCAATATAAACGAATAAATCCGAGACACTAATAAATTGAGAGTAAAATGCAAAGTTTAGCAACCAAGGGGACTAAAATAAAGCTCCATAAAACTTAAGGGGGTAAAATTGAAAGTTAAAGCAAATTTAAGGGGCTAAGGTGCAAATTAAAGTAAAATGGAGGGACAAAACAATAAACTTCAATAAAAGTGGGCCAAATTGTAATTGAGAGACCTAATTGCAAAAATATAAAATTTAGGGGGGTCAATCTAAAATCATGGAGGACTCAATTGCATAAAAAAAGAAATCCTTTCGGGACATGTCAATAACTCTAGAAATGGACAAGGACTTGAACGTAAATATATTTGTTTGTGACGAAATTTCTTAAAATAAATTAACTAGACTAACTAATCATTTTATCTTAATTAACTAGCTTAAGCATCAAACCAAGCTAAAATAAATCAAGAACTAGCAATAAATAGAACTTGATTAAACTAGAGAAAACTAAAAAGAAACAAACAACACAACAAGAAAACAACATCGAAAAAGAAAAGGAAAAAAAATGTGAATTGATTTATGACAACACAATTAACCCTCAAAACCCAGATTTCCAAAATCCTCAAAAAATCATTTTTTTCTTCCAGAATTTCCTTCTCTCTATTGCCTTTTCACTAGATTTTCCTTTCATTTTTTCTTTCTATTCTCTCTCGCCCGAATCTCTCTTCTTCCCCATTTCTGATTCTCTCTTCTGTCTTCTCTCCCTTGGTCTTTCCTCCCCTGTTCTCTGATTCTATCGTTCTATCTCCCTTTCCTCGATCTCTCTCTGATTCTTCTTCTTCTTCTTCTTCTCCCCCTCTCCAATTTCTTTCCTCCCAGATCCTTTCTGTTCTCTCGTTCTTTCTATCTCACTCACACTGATTCTGCCTTGCTCTCCGCCTCTCTCTATTTCTCTCTCTGTCCGTCTCTGCTCTAGCTCCTGTCTCTCCCCTTCCCTCGTTCTTCTCTCCTCTCTTATTCTCTTTTCTCTCAATCCTATTTTGCATCTCCAGCTTCTGTCTCTCCCCTTCCCTCGTTCTTCTCTCCAAATCAGTTTATTTTCCTCAATTGGTCCCTCTTCCGAAACAAGGGAAGTGGGAGATATGGTGGGGGGCAGATTAGAAAAGGATGGGGCTGATGGGGTGGAGTTGATAGTTTAGAATAGGGCCAATTAGCGACAGTGAGGTGTGATTGGTGACTAACTGGTGAGTTTGGGTGGTTTTGAACCCATGGTTGTGATTGTGTGTGAGGTAATGGCTTGGTAATATCTGCGTTTATAACTGTCATTGGGCTGTTGTGTTGTGTGTGTGTTTGTCTGTGCGGAACCTATGTATATGTTTGTGCAACTGAATGTGCTTGTATGTGTGTGGCCGTGTGTGTTCCAATGGTAGGGGATTGAATGTGAGTTTATTTGGGTTGCTGATATTGATTGCAGGGGAGACTGTTATTGGTGATTTTGAGGGGCTGTGTAGTGAGATTTAGGCGATGGAGGCTATTTGTTTGTACAGGTTTTTTTCTCAGTGCAGGTGAAGGGCTTTATGGAGGAGGTGCTAATTGGAGATGTCCCGTGGGGCTGATGGTTGTGCAGGGCTGTGGTGATTCGGGGCTTTTGGAAGCTTGGCTGTGTTTGTGTCGTACAAGGTTGTGGTTGTGAATCAGGCAAGTTCAGTGGCAGTTTGGTGGGGCTTGGGGATTGTTTTTGGCAATTTATGGCTGGGCAATAGGTGGTTTAGGCAGGTTTGGTGGTCATGGTGTGGAGGTGAGTTGTTCAGGTGGTTAATTGGGTCGTTTTCTTTTTTAGCTTGGTTGAAGGCTATGGCAGTGGTGATTTTGGCTTGTGTTTGGGCTTGTTTTGTTTGCAGGTTGAAGGTGTGTGGTGGTCCTGTGGTGGAAGTTGTGATGCAGGGGATTGTTGATGGACTATTTTGCTTTGCAGGTGCTTGAACTCTGATCGGTTGATTTGATGAAGGTGTTTCCGGTGGTTTTATTGGTGGTGGTATGAAGAAGGATTGGTGGTCTATTGGTTAACGTTCACTGGATTTTTAGAAGATGACAAAGATCGCAATCCAGAAATTAAGAAAACAGAATGACAATCCAACAAACTCAAACAAAATTCCAAACAAACTAAGCACAACCAAATTTGCACAGAAAAATAGAAGAAAATTGAATTAACAAAGAGAAAAATTAAGTAAGACTTTACCTTTTAAATCTGGCAGACGAGCTGGTAATAAAATCTGGACGATGAACAGTAATTAAGGCTGATGAACAGTAGCCGGAAGATGAATAAAAGGCAGTAGTGTGTGTTTTTTGGTGAATAGTGTGGGTTTTAATCTAAAAATCACAAAAGCAAAAATGTTTGTAGGGTTTCCTATTTTTTTTCTCCTTTTTTTTCTGCTGATTAGAGAGTATTTATAGGTCACTTGTCTTGTTGGCTAAGAATGCTATAAAATAATGAAACTGCCACTGGTATAAGAAAATGCCAATTTTATTAAAAAAAAATTTTTAACCCTAAAATTAAAATTAATACAAAAAATACGACAATGATCTCTAAATTTTCAAAAATAATTCATATTAGATTTCAAAAATAAAAACTAGAGCTCAAAACTGATAAAAAACCCGCTTGGGGTGTAAAATTACGGTTTTGCCCCTAAACAACGAAAATACACAAAAAATAGATATTAGCCTCAAAAAATTATCAAAGATTAAAAGTAAGCTTAAAACATTAGAAAATGCCTTTTTGACTCAAAATTTGACAAAAAATTAATTTAAGCTGTAAAATGACGATTTTGCCCTTGAAAAATGAAAATTTACAAAAAAATAGCTATTGACCTCGAAAAATCAAGAAAATTCATAAACATGCTTAAAGAATTAGAAAAATGAATTTGGAACTAAAAATGAGCTAAAATGGTATTTGCAAGGTGAAATTACCATTTTGCCCTTGTGCTGGTAAAATATATAAAAAATACCAATTAAATCTAGAAAAATCATAGAAAATTAAAAATACATATGAAAGTGAAATGTGAATTTAAAGACCCCCAAAACTAATGAAAAAATTTTTACAGATAAAAATTACTATTTTGTCCCCTAGATTATTGAAAATTTAAAATTTGACCCTAAAAATATAAATACCTCCCCAATGTTTGACAAGCAAACGGTGTGTCAAAATTTAGTGTCTACTGTCCCTTTGCCTATCTCTCATCTCTATTTGTTTCCCCCTCTCACGTTTTTCTCTTCTCCATCCCTTTCTCTTTTCCCTCTGATTTATTACTCTCTCTGGTCTTCTTCTCTCTTTCTTCTCTCTTCTTCTCTCTTGCTCTCGTTCTCTTTTCTCTCATTTCCTCTAGTTCTCTCTTCCCCCTCTCTGCTTTCGCGTTCTCTCCCTCTTTCTCGCTGTCTTACTCTCTCTCCTCTTTTTGTTTTCCTTCGTAGAGACAGCGGTAGCAAATTTTTCTAGCTAGTCCCCTTCTCGAAACAAGGGAGACAGAGGTGGGTTTTAATTTGGCAATAGTGAGGTGTCTTGGAGGCCCTAGGTGGCATTGGGTTTGTTGGTGAGGTTAGGGAAGTATTTTTTAGCTATATGTGGGTTGTCGTACGGTGGAGTGTGTTTGTTTTGTACTAAAGCTAATTAATTCTAAGATTATAATTTATATTTATTGCCAAGTGATTAGAAACCTAAACGGTGACACACAATAGAACTAATTTTTTGGTTAAATTGATTTAAATAATTATATGATAATTATGTGATTAATTTGTGAGATAATTAATCTCAAGGACTTACTAATAAATAGAGGAATTGTAGGAGTGGACGAATTTCTTTTTGAAGAAAATTAAAACTTACTACATATCTTATTTGGTAAGATATCCTAAAAAGTAAGGATTACCTATTACTGAATTCTTGTTAGACAAGATGTCTTAATTATTACTCTATAAATAAGTTATAAATACCAAGTCTTGACATGTGATATATGATATTCAATATAATGTTAGAAAATAAGTGAGAGAAAAATAGTTTTTCTTTATACAATTTTCTTCACGTTGGCAACGTGTTAAGTTGATTTAGCATATCCACTTGGTGTTGATCAATCCTGATGAGGATCCCAAGAAGGTGTTTGTGCGGATACCTTAGAGGTCGGACATGTGTGTAACTGTGGTTGACATCACGTATCATTCTTTTTGTTTTTTTTGGCAAACCTCGTACACGAGGGGAGGTGCCACCCTTGAATTTTATTAAAAAAACTAAAAAAATGAGGGGGACTTAAATCTTACCTCAGATAATACATGATAAACAATAAACATAAAAAACAAGGAGTTCTACTCCTTTTACATTAACACTTCCTGAAAGAAACTACACCTTATTTATCTAAACGAAGAGCGCCACCAGCAAGTTTCGGTAATTCGGACCATTGATGATAAATGATAACACCTAGGTGAGACGTCGCAACATTAGCAAGAAGATCTGCAACCTGATTAGCTTCCCTATAGCAATGCGGTACATCCACAAAATGACTCTGTAAAGCAAAAAATTGTTGAATCTCATTTGCAATAGACCAAGGGTGTTGGTACAAGTGCGGTGTTGGTACAAGTGCTGAACAATCTGAACTACAACCAAAGAATCACATTCCAACTAGAATGAATTAAATCCATGCTCAATACATAAGTTAATACCAACCAGTAATGCCTTAACTTCAACTTGCATACTCGTCCTAGTCAAAAGATGCCAAAAATGCAAAAATCATATTCCCCTGATGATCACATAAAATCCCACCTCCACCAGCTCACCCCGCATTCCCCTGAGGATCAAGTTGATTGTTTAATTATGTCATCAAGGGGTACGTTTTTGTTTTTTGTATAGATAATCAAAGATTTTGGTTAGAAATCAATTTTAAATTCCGCTACATCAATTTTTTATTGGCATATCAATTTCATAACAGTGGTATCAGAGCATTGTGTTTTGATTAACTGTACATTATATTGTCACAAATAATTTGTTTATATGTATGTGTGATTTAATTGATAAATTTGAGAAGTTATATTTTGAAATTTTGTTTCAAAATATTTAAGCAAAATTTTAGGAAATTTTGCTTAATCTGTTGAAGCGAAGATTTTAATTGAAAGTTGTACTCTAGAAAAATTTTCGGTTAATATTGAACAAGTTGAAAACTTTGATTCTCCAAAATTTGTTGGGACTAAAAGTAACCTTCTAAAATTCTTAAAAATTGTTTCTGGAATTTTATGGGACTCGTACAAAGTAAGGAGAGGAATAAAGGCATGTTCTTAACAGATTTTGATTTTTATAAAAACTAATTTTAGAAAAACTGAAAATCAGTTGCTTGTGATCTTAGCCTAAAAAATCTAAAGGCATGGTAAAAAAAAAGTTGAGAATATTACAAAATAGATTTTTTTAAAATCAAAAGTTAAAGCAGTTAGACAAAAGTTGTTGAGAACAGGACATAAGAAAATAAAAAAAATTAGGAAGGGGAGGAGAGAGAGGGGGAAATAAAGTATTAAATTAAAATTAACTACTAAAATTTAGAAGGTTAAATAGAGTTTTTAAAATTTTTCGGGCCCGCCGGCCTTTCCCCAAGATATGTAGCACCTCCTCCTGGATCCGTACAAGGATTGCATTTCCTTGTAATTGGCTTTAGTTTGCAGCAAGGGTCCTTTGTCACGAGTGTAACATAGACACGTTAGGTTTAAACCCATATCATATCAAATTGACTACTTACCCTACTTGTTCAAAAGTTACACTCCCAATCCAACTAGTCCGTTTGTTTACCGCTAAGAGCACCTCATCAAACTACATATTGCAAATATACACCTCATTCATGAATCTGGCCATCAGCCCAAGTAAACCAAAACTTATGGTAAAGTGGTGACAGCACACATGAAAGAAAGGAACAGCTCTAATCACAAAGAGAAACTCATAATCTTAGTCCCACTGGGCGACCTTACTTTTTTTATTACCTTTTTTTAGGTCAGAAGAAGCTTCCTTATGGTTTAGCTGGCATCACTTTCATCACCCTCTCAGTAAAAAATATAAGAGGGAAAAAGCTAAACCTAACTTAATATTCTAAGCATAGGAGAAACCTTCATGATTATCTTTTACCCTTCAAACAAAAACAAGATACTGCCTCCCCAAAATGAAAATAAGATACTTGCAAACGCTCTATAAAGAATAAGATAAACAAAAGGATATGTAACTTGGATATCAAATAAAAAAACAATCAAAAGAATTAAGTCAAAGTTAAATGAGTTCTTCCACAGAAATTTATCATGATAAACACGAACAATCAATCAAGTTCGAGATTAGATCTCATGCAAATGAATGCGAGACTATGAAAGAAAACTAGAGTTGTTGAGTGAGTGCCCACCAATCTCAACCGCAAATAAGAACTCAACAACTACACTGACAAAAGCATATTGCTCGATCTGTGGTGTGAATCAATAATTGCATATTATGGCATCACAAAGCCAGCAAGGGACCACTTGTCCATTTGCTGGCAAGCTGGAGCACATGCATGTCAAAAAATTTTATTTCAGTGTCCAAAACTTTTTTATAGGTTCATTTACCAAATGATACCTGAAAAATTTTGGGTAATTAATGCTTAAATCTTGCTACATTTACCCGGTAGTTTACTATGCTCTCTTTAGGTTCTTTTTATTTGAAGTTAACCCTCGCACTAGTGCTAACAAAAACACTTGAATGGCAAATCCAAAATACCCCATAACTATAGTAGTTACACTTAAAAAAAAAAAAAAAATCATGTACCAATAGACTATAAAATGTTGGTGTAGCTTGTAAAAGCATCGGTGTAGACCCGCTTTTGCTATAAAAATTGAAAATCTAGTAGTTGAGCTTGCCCTTGATCGTAAACCTAACAGAAACCTAAATCTTTCATCCAATGGTATTACATAATTCATCCAAAAATTATTATTAGATATTTTTTTTCTAGTATAAGCATGTTACATATCATTCGGTAGTATACATGCTTATCATACTTAAATCTCATGCGTATATATCAGTCAGCATTTCACGCTGCATTCCAGCCTTTCAACTTGCACGAGCCATGATCCAACTAAGCCTTGGTAGGCCTTACCTAGTGGTAGAACTCTGTGGAGAAAATCTGAGGACCCATTTGCTCAAATATCAAGCATAGATAAGGACCATCGTATAGAAAAAATTGTCAACTCTGACACCAGTAATATTCTTTGGGCCAGGATATCATAACACCAGTAGTAGTTGATATTAATATATATTAGACTCCACTGTGGGAGAAATTATCTTTTCATGGTTGTTGAGAGTTAGTAAAAATGGCTGCTGCTGGCTTCCTGGTGACTGTTGCTCTTGTTGTGTCATTATGTTCTTCATTTTCCTATGCCTATGATGCCGACCCATTGCAGGATTTCTGCGTTGCTGTACCGGATAACCTAGCTGCTGGTAAGTTCCTAAACTATTCTACTATGCCTTTTTTTCCCAATTCTTGTGGTAAAAGTTTTGGTAATTTGTCTAAAAAAATAAGAAATCTGTTGACCTATTATTATATAGGATCTCTGAAGAAACATAATTTGGAATTGAAGATACTAAGACACTTGCCATCTTCATAGACTAAATAGGTTTCCTTTGATTGTAATCGTGACATAGTGGCTATTATGATTAATTAAAGCTATATGTGTTTTAGCAATATATAATTTTTCTTTTCCGATTGGTCAAGACAAAACACCTACACCTTTTTTCAAAAATTTTGAACTGTTTGTGTGGTGGTGATCAGTTTGCAGGTTGCATTAGAAAAGCTTAAACTAGTGAAAGCGGAACCTTAATTTTGAAAAGTTAGAACCCCTTTCGTCAACTTTCGACACCAAATTCAGTTGCAATAAATTAGACCTTAGATGTTCATGAAATAAGGAACTAAAATAACGATCAACAGCTAACTTTGCCTATTCCGAAAACATCATGCCACCCAAAATAATTCTGGCGAGTGTTTTCCTTCCAGAGAAAACTGCGCCCGTGTTTGTTTGAACTAAAATATTTTTTGAAAAATATTTTCATCAATTTTCTGTGTTTGGTTTCGTTATGGAATAAGAAAATATTTTCCTGTGAAAATAATTTTCCATCGACTGGGGTAAAACAATTTCCAAAGCCAAGATACTGAAGTTGTTCGTCATGTGAAGTGCTCTGCCGTCTTTGTATGCTCCTACCACTTCCGTATGCTTTTTTGCTTTAGTTTCAAAAGAAAATACTCTACAAAAACTGAAATCTCAAACTAGCCGATCCGATTGTTTTCTCATTCTATTCTCTTCTTTATTCTTCTTCTGCATCATACATAGATCCACCTCATGGAATAGACAAACAACGGGTAGAGATCTATGAATTTCACGCAATTGAGAGAAAAGAAATTTTTCTTTGGAAATTTTTGTGGATGAGACATCTTTGATAGTAGAAAAAGACCTGCCAGGAGAGATCGATAATGGGGGAAAGAAATGGGAGATAGAGGCCCGATAGAGAAAGACGGGAGAGATAGAGAGAAACAGATTGGCTGCAGTGAGTAGTTATTGCGGACGTAAGGGACATCATTCAAACGTCAATTGACACAGAAAAGAATTTTTCTAAAATTAATACTCCTTCTATCCCATTTTGATAGTTTTATTTTTCTTTTTTAACTGTCTCAAATTGTAGTACATTTTTTAATTAAAGAATGTAATTAATTTTCAACTTTTTTAAAATATCCCTATTTAATTACTTTGTTATAAGTAAGAGTGCATAGCAAACCATGCATTCACATATGAAATGGAATTAATTTGACTTATGGTGCAATTTTCTACTTGTATTTAATGTAAATGTTTAATAATGAATATATGGATATTTTAAGAAAATTATAGATTAATTCATTCTTTCAATAAAGTTAAATAATTTTTCTTAAATTGTGTAAAAAAACCTATAAGCCTAATAAAATGGGACGGAGAGAGTAAAATATCAAAAAATTTATTAAAAGAAAATCTTTTCTTAGAAAATATATTTTCTCAAAGAAAACTTTTTTACATCCAACCAAACAAAATAAGAGTACTAAAACGATTTTTGGTCATGAAATTATTTTTATTGAAAAAATTAATCGTGAAACTTTTTTAAAAACCTATACTTTTGCCGACTTCTATTCCAATCTTGAATGCAGTGTTGAATTTTAAGGAATAAAAATGTTCATAAATTAATGACGCAAAACTAGAAAAGTAAGACGCACATACAATACAAGCTTGTAAAATCAAACGCAGCACCCCCCCCCCCCCCCCTCACAAAAAAAACCCCAAAAAAAAAATAATCCAAAAGAAACAAAAAAAAAAAGGAAAAAATAAGCATTTTTCAAAATTTTGAACTGGTCGTTAGCAATAACATTTTCCAGGTAAATTCAGAAATGCATAAACTAACGTGAACAGTTGCGCTTAATAATCGTGTCGTCACAAGTTTATAAACATGATATAGACCCCGTTCCTCTGCTTTTTCCACGGCAATTGGTTAGAGAATAAAATAAAACAAAATGGTCATACAATAATGCATGCTTTCTAGATTTTCCACAGGTGTAAAAGTTAGACCATCATAAGCAAATCTGGCACGGTTTCATATTTTAATCCAAAGCATTTTCCTGTTCACTTTAAGATGGCAATTAAACAGTCACGATCGAATGAAAAGCATTTGCAACTGACTTTGACTTTGAAGAATTATATGTTTTGTTTCTAACGTTGCCTTTTCAATATCCTTTGAGTCATAAACTAAATTTTTTTGGATAACCTGCTCCCATGTATTCGAACCATTTAAAATCCTGTGTATTCGTACCATTTTCATTTAACGTTTTTAAAATTAAATCAATAAAATTGCTATTTTCATTTTATAGTTTTTCCCATTAACCAAAGATGGCCTTGAAGAATTTTATTTTATTGCCTTATTTATTTTGGATTGGATTGTGCTTTTTATTTAGAGAGGGAGAGAGAGAGAGACAGAACATATGAGGTTCTTGTAGCAGGAAACATTGGGAGTCTATTTGGTATTGAAAACGTTAAAATCGTAATAATCTTTAAAAGAGCATCAAAATGGGATTTTTTTTTTTCTATGTTCTAAACTATGAAATCCTCTCTCTCTCTCTCTCTCTCTCTCTCTCTCTCTCTCTCTCTCTCTCTCTCTCTCTCTCTCTCTGTGTTCGTCTATTTCTTTTTCGTTTAAGGTGGAGATGTGATTGAAATCCTGCTCCCATGTATTAGCAAAGGGTGAATTGAAAGTAATGCTTATTTAAATAGTTAGTGAAAAATATACAGTCTATTATATTTTTTTAATAGAAATAAAAAGAAATAGTTGGGGACATATAGTCCCACTTGTTTGTAATGCTTAAAATATTTGGGGGAAAAAAAGGTCTATTATATTTTTTTAATAGAAATAAAAAGAAATAGTTGGGGACATATAGTCCCACTTGTTTGTAATGGTTAAAATATTTGGGGCCAAAAAAGATATACTATAGCTTAAAGTTTGCATTAATAGAAGTGGTCATTAATTTTGAACAAACCAAAGAGACAAGCAAGATATTAAATTTTGGATAGTATTAGGACAATAGTTTATTAAGAAAAACAAATAAAATCATGTAGTTTATTTTGAATTCTCTCTTTCATTTACTTTGTTTTAACCTCCCCACCTTAAACGAAATAGAAATACCCATACAGAGAAGGGGGGGGGGGGGGGGGGGGGAGGGAGAGAGGGAGGATTTCATAGTTTAGAAAATAGAAAAACAAAATCCCATTGTGATGCTTGTTTAAAGATTACTACGATTTTAACGTTTTCAATACCAAATAGACTCTCAATGTTTCCTGCTACAAGAACCTCTTATGCTCTCTCTCTCTCTCTCTCTCTCTCTCTCTCTCTCTCTCTCTCTCTCTCTCTCTCTCTCTCTCTCTAAATAAAAAGTACAATCCAATCCAAAATAAATAAGGCAATAACATAAAATTCTCCGAGGCTATCTTTGGTTAATGGGAAAAACTATAAAATGAAAATAGCAATTTTAGCAATTTAATTTTGAAAATGTTAGATGAAAATGGTTCGAATACACAGGATTTTAAATGGTTGAAGTGCTTAGAATTAGTGATGATACACGTGATAATATACATATGAACTAACAAAAAAATCCAGTAACATGAATTTTTTATCATGAAAGAACGATTCATCTTTCGTAGTTAAAATTAAAATGATTACTCATTGTTGCAAAATCATATGCTACCATTTTGTTATCCACTTCTTTTCGTTGCAATGTATTTCCATTTACATGATTCAGAATATCGGTTGTTCAGCTTCAAGATGACATATATTGCTTCCAATTAACTTCACAAACTTCAAATTTTTGATTTAATTTAAAAAAAAAAGGTTCTTAAATTTTCCACTTTTATGGTGTCTATTATGCGCATATTGGTATTGCTTCTCAAAACTTGTACACTTATAAATACATATAATATAAATATAAACATACATCTAATATATTTGCACATTGACACAAATACGCGTTTGCATACATTAATGATTGCTTTTGTTACTTTTTAATTGGCTTGAAACTCGTTGATGCTTGTTTCATGAATTCTTAATCAATCGGCAATTGAATGAGTTAGCAAATATGTTTGAGAAAGAGACGCTGATCACAGTTAGGAATCCAGAGCATTGAAAAAGTCAAAACATGATCTTGAGAACAACATTACATTGGGAATATTTTTCGGGAAGTAGGCTGTTTTGGGATTAAATTCCTGTATTTTCACAAAGATTGTATACGCTGATTTAACTGCAGTTTTCGTGAATGGAAAGGTGTGCAAGAACCCAAAGCTTGTTACTGCTGAAGATTTCGTGGCTTCTGGCTTTCACATTCCTGGAAACATCACGAATTCTCTAGGATTTGCGGTGAACGTTGCAGATGCCAATCGAATACCAGGATTAAATACACTTGGCCTCACCTTGGTCCGTGTTGACATTGAGCCAAATGGGGTTGTCCCTCCCCACACACATCCACGTGCCACGGAGATCATAGTTGTACTGGAGGGCACCCTCTATGCTGGTTTCGTTGCATCAAATCCAACCGACAGCACAAAAAATCGGCTATTTGCAAAAATTTTGAAAGCTGGAGATGTGTTTGTGTTCCCAATTGGCCTGGTTCATTTTCAAAGAAATGTGGGGAAGACCAAAGCCATGGGGATTGTGGCTTTTAACAGCCAAAACCCTGGTGTTATTACAGTTGCAAACTCGATTTTTGGGACAGAACCACACATTTCTCCTGAGGTCCTCAGTAAATCATTTCAGCTAGACAAGAAGGTTGTTGACGATCTTTTGTCCAAGTTTTAGTGGAGGCGGTTTTATGGATAAATCACAACTCTTTGGCAAAATTTGTCATAGTAATTAAGATCTACTCTTGTTTTCTTAGTATTGATTTATGATAACTTCCATGTGAAATTTTCTGAACTTTTTTTTTTGGTGCTGTTTTGCTTCTATATTTCAATCAATTGCTTGTTTGATCTTGTATGATTAAATATGGCTGTGTCCTAAAGGAATCTGGCGTGCGGAGAGCGTTGGTTTTGTATTAAAAACAATTAATTCTAAGATTATATTTTATATTTATTGCCAAGTGATTAGAAACCTAAAATGTTACACACGATAGAATTAATTCTTGGGTTAACTTGATTTAAATAATTATGTGATAATTATGGTATTAATTTGTGAGATAATTAATCTTAAGGACTTACTGATAAATAGAATACTTATAATAGTCGAAGAATTTCCTTTTTTAAGGAAATTAAAACCTACTAAATATCTTATTTAGTAAGATATCCGAATAGGTAAGGGCTACCTATTATCAAATTCTTATAGGACAAGAAAGTCTTAATTATTGCTCTGTAAATAAGTTCTAAATACCAAGATTTGACACGATATACAATATTAATTGTTGCTCTATAAATAAGTTCTAAATATCAAGACTTGACATGATATATAATATAATGTCAGAAAATTAGAGAGAGAAAAATAGTTTTTCTTTATACAATGTTCTTTGCTTTGATGGCATGTCAAGTGGATCTGGCATGTTCACTTGATGTTGATTAATCCTGATGAGAATCCCAAGAAACTGCTTTTATGGATACCTTAGAGATTGAACACTTGTGCGACTGTGGTGGACATCGCGTAATTTGTTTAATTACGTCATCGAAAGGTATGTTTCAGATTTCGTATAGATAATCAATGATTCTGATTATAAATTTTAAATTTCGTTGCGTTAAATTGTTATTTGGCATATTGAATTATTAACAGTGGTATCAGATCAACGTGTTTGATTTATCTATACTTGGTATGATGTCATGAATTATTTATATGCAAGTGATTTTATTGATTAATCTGACAAGTTGATTTTGAAAATTGTTTCAAAATAATTGCATGTACTATGCAAATTTGATTGATAAGTTTGTTTTCCTAAAATTTTGTTTGGTTATATTGGACCGAAAGCTACTAACAAAAGCTATTTTGTTTTTCGAACGTCGACAAAAAAATTCTATTTTCTGTAAAATTTCAATATTTGAATAATTTATAGAAATTTCCTAAAAAAAAAATAGAAGAATGGCCAAAAAAGGTTCCGGCAGAAGAACCGAGCAAAATTTTGGGCTGATTGACTAGAAAAAGTATCTGGCAGAACCACCAAATTTCAGGCATTGAAGCAATCGGACGCGACCAGAAAATCTCATTGCCTAGTCCAGTAATGCCACGCAACGTAGGCCCGGCGACATCTGGTCACAACTTGTCGATCCGGCCGAATATTAGCCAGATCTGGCACATACGGTAATGCCATGTGATCAAGGTTTGGCTAGGAGTGGTCAAAAGTCTAGCCGTGGCTGGATCAATGGCCAGAGCCAATGCTGGGGACGCGACCAAGAAAAGCTCTAGCCGCTTAGCCTGGCGAAGGCTGCACACGACTAGATTGGATCTTCGGCGACTGAAGTCGTTTGGCTAGTGTAGAGAACGACCAGCTGAGATCTGGAAAAAGGCCGTCCAAAAAACAAAAGGAGAGAGGAAGAAGAAGATCAGAGTTGACAGTGCAAGCTTTTGGGTGTGAAAACCCTAGGCTCAAAACGACGTCATTTTGACGACGTACACAAAACAAAAAAAAGAGGAAATTTGGTCCGGTCAACAGGCAAGTTTTGACCACGCCAATATAGCACCAAATGACATTGTTTGACAATGTCATACCAAAAAAAAAAAAAAAAAATTCTGGGTCAAAATGGGAGTTTTGACTGTGCCAGAAAAGGGCAATTTGTTGCCTTTTGCGATTTGACCCTTCATTTCTTTCTTCCTTTGTTTTTTTGGCCCAAATAATTTTATTTAATTATTTTTGACGTAGAAACTTCTCAAATTATTCAATTAAACTAATTCTAATGTGATTAGAATTAACATGCATATAGATTCATGACTAAAATTTTATATATTCTTTTAATGTAATTATTTGAATAATATATGTGATTTACATTTGATAAAATAATGAGATTTATTTTATTTGCATGATATATCATATGTGATTTTTACATTTGATAAAATAATGTGATTTATTTTATTACATACTGTATGCTTTATTTGATTGAATATTTATTTTATTTATGATATATATGCACAATGAGACCATGAAGTATCCCTCAATATTAAAAAAAATCATAACTATTATTATAATTTAAATAATTCTTGTTAGAATAACTTGTTGAGCTAACTCAAGGTTATTCTGCTTAGAATATATTTACTATGAGATATAATCTCTACATAATGGATTTGATTCAATTAAAAATATTAAATCTGAATAGTTGCCCTCTATTATTGTAGTTTAAATAGTTCTTGTTAGAATAACTTGTTGAGCTAACTCAAGGTTGTTTTACCAAGAATATGTTTCTACTACGAGATGTGATATCTGAATAATAGGTTTGATTTAACAAAGGCTCATGACTTGTTGAGCTAACTCAAGGTCATGTGCCTTTGAAGCAATGAGTTAGGAGACATATGTGATATGTGTATCAAGAATTGATACCTAATTATCTAGGAGTTACAAAAGTTGTAATTAGTAATTGTTACCAACCTGTTGAAATTATTTTTGATTTGTTGAACTAACTTAAGATTAAAAATAATTAAAATGGGATCCTAGCCCACAAAGAATTTTATGAAAATTGTTGAATCAATTTTGAGGGATATTGATTTGAATAAAATATTGGGAGCAAAACCAAAATTTTATGTCCATATATAATTTTATTTTGGTTTTATTTATTTTATAAATATAAAGTCATATTCTATCTTTATTTTCTAGTTGTAGAATATATAATCACAGGAACATGCAGCCCAATTTTAGAACTCTATTTTAATATGAATTTCTTGGACTAGTATAACGCTTGAAAAGGATGCTCAAGTATATGAATATAGGCAATGTTCTTCATACTTTAATTCCACATGTTTCAAGTCACGATTATAGCTAGGAAATAAAAGATGCATACGAGATGCATAAATACGATTACTAAGCTATAAAAGCAGCATAATATGATAGATGTTTTTTCCATGATTGTGCATCTTCCAAAGGTTGTTTGATACACAATCTAGGATTAATAGATGTAGATACCAAATTTTGACACACTAATTTTTTTTTCACATTAGGGGACATTTTTTCTACTTTTGGAGTCAAATTCAATTTTTTGATACAAAGGGGTGAAATCAGCAATTTCAGGGGGCAAAACATAAATTTTTAGCTGTAAATATTTTTCATTAGTTTTGGGGTTTTAAATTTATTTTTGTACTTTTCGCATCCAAAAAAATGGTAAGCATAGGTCGGTCCGTGGCTGTCGCACCCCAAGAATGCAGTCTGGTCTGGTAACCCTTTTTGAAAAGAAAGTTTTGGAAAAAAAAAACCATGCATTTGTGAGAAAAATTGAGTTTTTCAGTGAAAAAGTGTATTTTTAAACAAAATGGTATTTTGAAAAACAAAATAAGGTCGGGACAAAAAAAAAAGCGACAGTTTTGGCCAACTAATTTTGAAAAATGGTTTCATTTTAAAAATAGAGTTGCCACTTGGTATTGAGTTGGGGTATACTAAGTCACCAAAAAAATCGTTTAACAAAACAAAAAAATAAATTTTTTAGAAAAAATATTTAAAAATCCTTTTTTGACTCTGGTCTACAAAAATGAGAGAAGAATGTCCAGGAGTCACATTTGAAGAAAGGGAAGGCAAAGGCTTGTACCTAAGGCACCCTTTCAACTTTATTGAAGCTAGTTGCGGGTTTAATCAAATTTTTCTAAAATAACCCCTAAATTCTGTCGTGTTTGGATGTATCTATATAAATGCAAGTCTAATGTAAATATCGGGAGAGTCAATATGTTCCGTCGAGACTTGGTCGGAATTGTCGCATTAATTGTGAAACCCGAATCGAGACCTCGAGGGAGTCACAAGTGTAGGTGTAAAATGGAATACAAAAAGAAAAGAAAAATAGTAATATAGATAATAAGTAGCCGAAGAAAGTGAGGATACAACATAACGAGCACAGGGGACTAAAAATCGCGATTGACATTTTTCTACTAACGGAGGGGGGAACGGCCTATCAATCCACTGGTTCCCACGTAAGTAGACGACTATTTTTAGTCAGAGCACACAAAATGACCTAACTTCTAAGTGAAATGCAACCTAGATGTCATGCACTATTAAATTTTAAAAATAGATAATAATAATAATAAAATATATACCAAAAAGTCAAGCAAATATGGAAATTTCTAAAAAAAGAAAATGTGTGTGAAATGAGAGGAAATGCACGCGAGTAAAACTATCACTAAAATGACTTAAGGGTCTAGTATTGGATTTGCCCTTTCTAGGAATCTCCACTATCGTTGGACTAGCAAGGAAACGAGAAAACCACAACTAACATTGGACTAGTGTGGTGACGGAATAATAAAACTTATAAAAATAAATTAAAATAGTAAAAGGTGAATTAAAAGGAATAAACATATAAGGCATATAAGAGCATGTATGAGCACATAACATGTAAACATAATATCTAAATGCAAGAATCCTAAGGAACACTACAAGAAATTTAGTTTTTACCTACACATAAAATTGTTACACATAACATGTGTGGGTATTTAGCTACACATTTATTTTATCTGTGTAGGTAAATATAATAAGAATAATTACTATATATTTGGCATTTATTAAGTGTAGGTAAACATCTATAGTTTCATATAAATTTGGTGGGAGTTTTTCCCTCCATAATTAGGGATTGGCTACATTCTCAAAATTTTTAGAATGCTGACGTGGCTTTTTTGTTATTTATATTAAGTGTAGGTAAAAGTTTTCTGTGACACATAAAATTGGTGGGAGAATTTCCTCCAAAATTTTGAAATTGGCAGTATTATCAAATTTTTTGAAATGCTGATGTGGCTTTTTTATTATTTACATTAAGTGTAGGTGAAAGTGTTTCGTTACACATAAAATTGGTGGGAGAATTTCCCTCAAAATTTTGAAATTGGCGGTATTATCAAATTTTTTGAAATGCTGATGTGGCTTTTTTTACTGTTTATATTAAGTGTAGGTAAAACTGTTTCGTTACACATAAAATTGGTGGGATTAATTGTCAAATTTTTTTAAATGCTGATGTGTTATTTTGTAGTTAATATTACCTACACATAAGTAAAAATGTCCTGCATGTGTGGGTAATACTATGATATTTTCGAGTTTTAGGAATGTTGATATGGTTTTTCCTTTTTTTAATTACCCATATTACCCACACATAATTGAAAATGTTAAATATGTGTAGGTAATAATAAGGTAGTAATCATTTTAAAAAATTGAGCATGATGTAATATGATATGACTTTTTCATCCATGAATTTGTACAAAAATAGAAATTTATACATTTGGATTGTAAACATCAGATGGGTAGTATTGTAATTTGATTACAAAATAACAAACTTAATTAAAAAAGGAAAAAAAATCAATACACCCCAATAGTCTTTTCGGCAGCCCCAAACATCCTTCCCCCCAAAAAAAAAAAAACCCTTCCCCTAAAACTCCTCTGCCCTACTTGAAACACATCGCCGGCGCCTGCATCGTCTCACCGGTCCTGCATCCCCTCCACGTCGTACAGTCCTGCATTGCCGGCAACTGCATCCCCTCCACGTCGTACGGTCCTCGCTGTTGTATACCTCTTCGATCTCTCTACTTTTTCCCATTACCTCTATAATCAGTTACTTTTTCCCCTTCTCTAATTTGCGCTTGTTTTGATATGCTATAGGATCTTGACCTGCAATGTGAGGAACTGATAAAAGAGGAATTTGCTGAAAGTTGCAATTTTGATGTTGATGATGCTGTAATAGAAATTAGAAAAGTTAGGCATTGTTGCATGGGTGAGTTTCTTTTCCTTTTTTCATGTTTACATTGACTACTAAATCTATCATACTTCGTCAATTTGGAGTCAAAGTTCTGATTGTTCAAATAAAGCATTCTAAAGAATTTGTTACGGGACATAAGAAACTTGAACAATTTGAACAATTTGTTTCTGAAGAATCTTTCCGAGGACATAAGAATTAAATACTTAGTAGTGCATCAGTACCTATTCATTTAGATCAGTGCTTGTATGGTATCGGTAGTAGAAAATTAGAGAGGAGTTTGTAATATAGAACCGTCTATTCCATCCTCTATATGTGGTCTATCTCCTTTGGTGAAAATTGGATGTGAATAATGCTAGCAAAATGCTTCTTTGTTTTGCTTATCATTCTCAGCATGGCTGTGATTGTTTCAATTTTGATCTAACTTGGAGGTGTTACTTGCATAGACTATTGGAGTGTTATAATTAATAATTTTTTAAAACTTTTTTAGGTTAGGTTAGAGTGTTATAATTACTCTATTATTTTTTTTACAAAAGTCTCTTTTTATTATTTTTTACTACATCACTAAGGGTATATTATATAACTGGGAAGTCGGTACAAGGACTTGTCATCAGATGAGTGTGCAGATTTTCTTGGATTATTATATAACTATTGTCTATGGCTTGCTTTGTGGAGTTGAATATTTGGCTTATTTTACAAAGTATTTCTAGCTAGCACTAGCCTGACAAACATTACAAGTAGTTTGATCATTATAGTATTCATGCTAACAAAAGTTTCCTTCATTGCAATCGAGATGCTTGCAAGACTTTTTTGTTTGAGCTGTCTTAATGGGACTGGAGAATCCTTCTCAAAATGATTCCAAGAAATCCTTTAAAGTTTAGTCTAATGAGTTAGTCCCTAAAATTTGGTCTTTTGCATAATGAATTTTATAAACCTGCAAGTGTACTAGGTTTCACTATTGTCGGAGGGAATTTTTAAAGTCTACTTGTGAATTTTTAAGATCCATTGGTTTCACATAATCTGGACAACTTTAAGCTACATATGAATCCTTAAACTAGTGTCCATTAATATTGGCTATTGCAATGAGATGAATGTAGTCAAGTAGAAAGAATCTGTGTTCCTCATATTAGAACGAGACTAATTCAAGTCTCACTATTTTATTGCCTTTTACCCCTTTTCATTCCCACCTTTCCCCTTCTGGAAAGAAAAAATCACAAATTCTAAATAGTGATTATCTAGAGAAATCAAATAACTTGAACAATTGATTTTTACCTTCCTCTTGTCAGAATTTAAATAAACATGATTATTAATCATAGAGGTTATGACTAACCATTTGACCATCCACATGCATGGCAATCCCCCTGTCAATTTAAAAAGCTCTCTCTCTCTCTCTCTCTCTCTCTCTCTCTCTCTATACAACATGCGGATCTATTTTCATCATAGTATACTAGCAACATATCATGAAATTCCCAGCATTTTTCTTCAATCTCATGAATGTATGCACTTTGACCCATCATTGTTCTATTAATTAACCTAACCTGCATAGACTATTGGAGTGTTATAATTAATTCACCCAAGAAGTCCCAAAACAAAAATCTGCATGAAAATTGGAAAAGTAATCTTTGGCCTTGTTTTCCTGCAATTATCAAAGAAAATAATCTTTAGCATGGGCTTGTTCTTCATGACCAAACTTGTGAATATGGGGATATACATTGGCTTCTAGAAACCTTTCCTTAAACTGTTGTATGACATAGAATATGCAAGTTTTCTTTTTCCAAACTTGATAATAATGCTTTTTTAAATAAGATCTCAATGAGATTGTTTTATGGTCTCATCTAAGAAATAGAAGACTTAGTTTTATGATTATATTTCCTTACAATTGATTGTGGATTGGATGTTATCTTTTGATTGGGGTTAAATAAAGAAAGATATGCTTAATTGTGATTATTCGTTTTTAGTGGTGATAAAGTAGTGACAGTTAAAAATTGTTAAAAAATGATGAGTTCTTTTTTTTTTTAGTTTTTTCCAAGAGAAGTCGTAAGATGTGATTAAAGAAATGCGATTATAAAGATGTATTGCTTTATAAAAATTTAAAAAAAATGTCCTTGAGCTTGTGACTCAAGTGTTAGGCTGCTAGCTAAATAAATAATATGAAACTCCCAGGCCAGAAGACAAATTGCCTAGTAAGGTTGGGATTTTCAAAGTCAAATGAGGAGGAATAAATCAGAAAATACATAGGAATCGCATAAACCAAATACTTTGACATATGAAGATTCTTTCTTAAATAGATTAGAAGTTGCATTGCATCTAAAACGAAATTGCTTAACATATTAACATCAACTACCCTTACTCTTTTTTATTATTATTAAAACCTCAAAACATTTCTATTGATCTTAAATAAGCATACTTGTGCTACTATTACATTTATTCATGCACTTGCCTACACCTTTTTGTACTTGAAATGGTTTTCTAAGGTGCAGTTAAGACTCAAATGCGAGTACTTAGTCACTATTTCTGTCTAGAAATAGCCCTAAGAAGAAACCAAATTCCTTAAACAAGGTTCTAAAAAAGAACTCAAATCAGTTAAAATAGTGAAATGGAGTGACTACCTTTATTTTTTTCATGTTAAAATGTAATTGCATAGAGATCTGTATAATTTATTAAAAAGAATATGAAACAAGATATTAGGCAAGTTTTGCGAAGTTGTTGGATGGGTTGGCTAGGGCGTGGTAGCTGGATGGAGCTTATTGAGCATGATAAGTTTTTCTAAAATTTTAAAAATTCAAAATTAATAGCGTCTACTTCGACAGATGCATTGCTGTCTTTTCAATTTACATTTTTCAACAATCTCCTCCTAAGGATAATCCTCTCTCTTTCTCTCATGTCATGCATGATTGAATGATTGAATCTGCAAAAATACAAGGAGGATTTTATAAAAGCATATCATCACTAAATCTAGAGGGTGATTTTGCTTCATTGGTTTCCGAAACATTCATATATGCTTAACCTCTGATTAGTCGGGATATTATTCCAAAATCACTAGGCATTGGAAAGATGAAGCCAACAAAACATATATTTATGAGTCATTCCAGTTATTTTAAATTGGTTTAACAATATGAAAGCCTATCAGTACAGCCTCCTCCATTTTCTATTTACATCCTGAAATAATAATTTCATCTGTCTATTTATCTGGACTTTTAATTACTTATATTGTTCTATTATAGTTTACTATCTGAGAAGATTTTACAAAGAGCTAGTTTTCTTTGTTCCGTAGTGCTGGAAGCATGTCATGGGATAGAATATACTCCATGAATATAATTAACTTAAACCAGTTGAGAAGGGTCATGTTATCCACCTAGATTACTCAATTACTGCTCTAATTCTTGGAATAATACTAATGAAGGTAAGATTAACTATATGGATTACTAGTATTACCTGTTGTAAGTTGATGGGGACCTTATATAAACATTGACTTAGCAATGGTTTGCAACTTTGACTTCACAAAATGCAATTAAGTGAAATAATAGGCTATAACATCTGCTTCTTGTCTTTAGCGGCACCCCTTTTTTTTCTCTGTGTTTGGTATGACTAGATGGCATGATTTTATAATATGCTTTATAATATTTTGTGTTTGTTTATTCTTCATTCGCATTTTTTATTTGATTTTCTGTAACAAAACTTACAAAATTAATGTGTCTTAATTGGTAGATACAACTTATTGAGCACAACCCCAAACTTGTTGGGATTAATCAATTCGTATAGAAGTTGTTGTCACATATAAGAGGCTGATTTTAAAGGTATGTTTCAAGTTCTCCAGCTTGTTTGATAAATTTGGCTATCTATCATGTACCTGTCTCTGCTTGCTCAAAATTTTGAGACCACATAAATTTGGCTAGTGATTAAAAAAATTTTGGCAGCTTTTTTGTTGCTTGTTTGACCATAAAAAGTTTTTCTCTATCTATCATGTACCTATCTCTGCTTGCTCAAAATTCCATTGAACAAGCTAACATGTTTTTGTGATTGTCCACTTCTTTATCCAATAAGCAATAAGAGTATTTGTATTTTATTTTGACAAATCAAAAGAGGAAGCGAAGTCAATCTTCGCAACAACTTTTTTTGTGGGTGACCATAAGATCAGAGAACTTCTTCTATATGAAATGTTCTATTTGAGTCTTAGCTAACTGCCCTGATTTGGGCAAGCCTGTCATCATAACACCCACCAAAAAGTCAACAGGTCCGAAGCTCATCAAGTTTTATGTTCGTATATTTAAATTCTTGACCTTGCGCATGGCTTTGCTTCAAATTTGAACTCCTAACTTCGCTCATACAAGTTGAACCATGCAAGTATGAGCCTGCACTAGCTGTCCTACCTCTTTGAGGAAAACAATACAAGTAATTTTACTCTCAATATCAACCATGGGGCTTTCTGTCATGCATTTATGTGAAAAATTTAAACATGACAAAAGGGGAAAAATTTGAAAAAATGTGTAGTGTGTGTAGATACCAAATTTTGACATACTATTTATTTTCAAACATTGGAAGGGCATGTTTGCACTTTTTGGGACAAATTTTAATTTTTCAATAATCTGAGGGGGCAAAATAGTAATGTTTATCTGTAAATATTTTTCTATCAGCTTCTGGGCGGTGTTAACTTCATATTTTTACTGTTATGTGAATTTGTTAATTTTTTTATAATTTTTCTAGATTTAATTCGTATTCTTTATATTTTTACCATCACGAGGGTAAAATGGTAATTTCATCCTGCGAATGCCATTTTAGCTCATTTTTAGTTCCAAATTCATTTTTTAATTCTTTAAGCATGTTTCTTAATTTCTTTAATTTTTTCAAAGACGATAACTATTTTTTAGTGAATTATCATTGCCCAAGGGCAAAATCGTCATTTTACAAATTAAATTCATTTTTCACCAATTTTGAGTAAAAAATGTATTTTCTAGTGTTTTGAGCTTATTTGTAATTTTTGATAATTTTTTGAGAACAATAACTATTTTTCTGTGAATTTTCATTACCCAAGGGCAAAATCGTCATTTTACAGTTTAAATTCATTTTTTTGTCAAATTTTGAGTCAAAAATGCATTTTCTAGTGTTTTTATCTTATTTTTAATTTTTGGTAATTTTTCGTGGCTAATATCTATTTTTAGTGTATTTTCGTTGTCCGGGGGTAAAATCGTCATTTTACACCTCGAGCACGTTTTTATTAGTTTTGAGCTCTAGTTTTTTATTTTGAAATCTACTGTGAATTCTTTTTAAAAAAAAATTTAGAAATTGTTGTCAGATTCTTTTTAATTTTAGGGTTAAAAAATATTTTTTTAATAAAATTAGCATTTTTTAATAACCGGTGGCATTTCCGTTATTTTACAGCATGCTTGGCCAACAAGACAAGTGGGCTATAAATACCCTCTTTAATCAGCAGAAAAAAGAAGAAAAAAAAAAAGAGAAAACCCTAAAAACACTTTTAGTTTTATGCTTTAAAGATCAAAACACACACCAAGCCACCAAAAATCACACACACTTGCCGTTAATTTCCCAAGGTTTCCATTGTTCATCATCTTCAAGTTCAAACCCAGCAAGAAGATTTCATTTTTCAGTTCATCATCAATCATCCACAAGAAAAGAGCTGCCGTTTCCATCAGAAAATCACTATTCACCTTCAGCTCAAGACCAACAGGTAATATCTTAACTAGATTTCTTGCATTTTAATTCATTTTCTTTCATTTCATTATCAAAATTTGATTAAATAAATAAAGAAACAACACAGAATTTGGGTGTGCGTTTGTGAGTGTAGTTGGATTCTTCTGGGTTTTATCTTTCTTGTTGCTTTCGATTTATTTTTAGGTTTGATATTCTTTTCTTCATCGTTTTATTCTATTGGTTCTTCCTCTTTCAATTGGTAGCTTTATTTGTTTTTCCTGAAACCACCGCCCCCTCTCTTAAATCATTGCCTTCAAGGCCACACGTCCACCAAATCTCCACCATCAAAACCTCTATGCAGATATCCATCGACCAAGCTTACACCACTAGCAAATTCAGTCATCAACAATAGCAAGGACTATAACACAAACCCAGTCAATACCACCACTTGCTCTGTCACAAATCAACCTCCAGCTTCTTCTTCCTCCACCCAAAACCAACCAGGACAATCTCCCCAATTCACCTAGCAATTCTTCACCAAACTGTCAATTTCACAACTCACACACACACAGAGATTACACACACAGATTCAAGAGCTTACAATTCACACAAAAAACCCTATCCCATTCGTCTTCAGAATCATACCACAATTCACCTTAAAACAACCTCCATAAGCCAATCAACTGCAATCTCCACCAGATTCAATAGATCAAAATCTGCAGAAGAATGCAGGCAAACCATCGCCTAGAACCTCAACACAACCACCTAATTCTCCACCTGCCCAACCCCACCAACAACCCCAATCGACTTAAGCCAGTCCCGTCTCCTCCCTACCACAAATCACCAAGTTCATTTGGGATCCCCAAGCAGCCCCAATTCCGTAGCAACAACCGAATCCCAACAGCTATACAATACACACACACACTCACACATCAGCACACATATCCCAGTTTCAAGCTCACAAATTCACAATTCTCACTCACACATCAGCACACACCATTCCCAAATCACACACGCGACACATACATTCACGCAATTACACATACCCATCACACTTCAATCATTTGTAAACCACAGAAAAGAACACACACAAAATACACATGCACACACACCCTCCATCAGTCTTCACAACCACGGTCTCACAACCTCCCAACTCCACCCGAATCGATCGCACCACCTTCCCTCTTTATTGGAAAGCCAAAATTCTCCAATTTCTCTCCTTCAATTTCTGTTGTTGATTTTGGGGCAAATCAGGGGAGTATAGGTGAATAGCTCAGACCAGGGAGAGAGTGAAGCAGATAAGAGACCACATCGGAGAAAAGGGAAGAAGCAAGAAATGGAGAGAGAACAAAGGCAAGACAGAACCAGAGAGAAGAAAGAATCGGTGAGTGAGAGGGAAAGAAAGAAAGTGAAATCGAAGAATAGAGAGAGGCAAGAAGAAATCAGCAAAAGAAAAGGGAAATGACAAGAACAGAGACCTGGATAATAGAAGAGAGAGCGAGAAAGGGAAGAAAATGAAAGCTGAAGAAAGAACAAAAAGAATGAAAAGAAGAAAAAGATCAGTGAGAGAGAGAAGAGAGAATCGGCGGGTGAGGTAGAAAGAAGAAGAAGAAGAAGGAGGGAGAGAGAGAAAGAGAGAGTGAAATTAACAAATTTTGGGGAAATTGAAATCTGATGTGGGAGAAAAAAAAGAAAAAAAAACCGAACAGAAATTTAGGAAGGGTGTGTTTTTGTGTTTTAATTCATTTTAGTTAGTTTTCTTTAATTTAGTTCATTTTCTGATTTAGTTTAATTAGGATTGGTTCAGTTGGTTTAGTTGATTATTTTGGTTAATTAGTTCAGTTAATTAAGTTAATTTGGACATTTAAATTATTTATTGAATTCAGTTAGTGCTTTTTGGTATTTTATGAGTGCATAATTGTTCTTTTTATGTTTTAGTCCCTGAAGTCTTGGGTGGTTTTGTTGTTTTATTTGCACATTTTCAATTTATGTATTTTAGTCCTTGTTTAGTATAAATTGGCCCCCCTAAGCTTTATTTCTTTCAATTATGTTTTGAATTAATTGCAAATTGCTTCACTCTTGATTAAATTCACTACTTTTGTGATAGCCCCACCTTACCCAGAGGCTCACCAAAGGGCTTAGCGGATGTAACGCCCTAGAAATTCACATCAAAACCCATTTAATTCATGTTATGTCCGTTAGTAGAAAAAAAAAAGAAAGAGAGAAAAGAAAAGAAAAGGAAAACCGAAATGCATTTTATAAAGAGATTTCTCTTATTTAGGGTTTAGTGTTAATCTTTGATTTATTAGTTGGAAGATTACTTAAGTAAATTAGGTTAAGTAAATGAGATTCTTTCATGATTAAGTGGGACACGTAAGTACCGTATTTGGATTAATTTCATTGGACCATTAGCTTATAATAGTGTTTAATTTTGACTAATTTATTCTACTATTTTCTAGTCTTTTGACCAATTGAATTTTAGCTCAATTTTACTAAAAAATTTCACTTATTCTCTTGCTTTATTTTCTTTTCTTGGCTGAATTTTCTTCTCTCTTTTCTTCTTCTCTTGGCCGAAATTTCTTCTTTCTTTTTCTTTTCTTCTTGGCCGAATTTTCTTTTCTTTTTCTTCCCACATGGCCGGCTCTCTCTTCTCTTGTTTTTCTCTCTTTTTGCTTCAATATTTGTACCATAATGTTACTAATTACTAGGTGATAAAGAGAGTAAAAGTTCCACCAATTAAATTTATCCAAGTTAACAACTAATACCTTAAAAGCCTAAACCCTAACTTGACTCTTGTTATGCTTTGATTGGTCAATTTTATTTCCATTACTTTCTTTATTTCTTTTCCACTTTCTTGGCCTATCTCTCTCTCTTTTCTCTCTCATTTGGCCGGCCTCCCCACTCCCTCTTTACCTCTCTTTTGCTTTAAAATTTTATGTCACAAAGTTTGATAAATGTTAAATGATAAGTGTTTAACATTTACACTAATCATATTTGACCAACTAGCAACTATTATGTCAAAATATCTAAACTCTAGGATGACTTTTGTCTAGCTTTGATTGGTTGCACTTTCTTCCATTATTCTTTTATTTCTTTTATACTTTCTTGACCTATTTCTCTCCCATTTCTCTACCCTCTTGGCCGGCCCTCTCTATGCCTTTTTCTCCTCTCTTTTGTTTCATTTTCTTGAAACTTTCTCTTCAATTTAAGACAATCTCCACCATAGAAAGTGAGCTCCTCTTCTTCCTAAGCAAAGATCTAAGCTTGTTTGAGGTACCTACTATAAACTTTTGCTATTGATTTCAAGTTTTATTTAACTTTTGTTCAAGTTTTATACTAGGTACTTGTTACTAGTACTTGAAGATTTAAGCTTGGAATGAAATTTTACTTGCTAGTTAAAGTGTTTTCTTGGTTAGATAGACTAGTAATTAGCATTTCAACCTTGAAATTTCATGTATTATGTGATGAATGGTTGAAGAAACTTGGGCTTGAAATCTTGGATTTGAGTGGAATTTTGAGTGAAATTAAGTTTGATTTAAGTATGGAAGCTATAGAACTTGTTGGAAATTGGATTGGTTGGTTGATTTCTTGCAGGTAAAAATTTTGGGTTAGTCCGATTATAGGGAAGTGCTGTCGAAATTTCGGTAAAACCTAAGAAATAAAGTGATTAGGCTATGATTTAAAGCTTTACAAGCTGTAATTTAGTGATTAGAACATGCAGAAATTTTCGTAGATTAGTTATTAGTGAATTGAACCTTTTCGATCAAAACCCTAAAAGTTAGAAAACCCTAATTTCGAAAACCCTAAACCCTAGGGTAAAACCCTAAACTCCAAAACCCTAGAAATTAAACCCTAGAGATACTTGAGGTATTTCTCAAATTTTCTTATCGACTTACTTAGATTTTTATCCGATTTTTATACGACCATTTTCTTTTAAATTTCAGGCTCCGGAAGTGAAACCCGACCGTGTGACAGCCCCACCTTACCCAGAGGCGCACCAAAGGGCTTAGCGGACTGCCTGCCTAGCTCTCGCCAGGTCTCGATACGCACTCACGCAAACGTCCGAGCGTACTTAACTTAAAATGAAATAAATAAAATACATTCATTTTATTTAACATAAGGTACAATTCACATCAAAAGTATATGTGTCATAATATACATGATTTTCACAAAAAAATAGCCTAACACAGTTCGGCTATTACAATAACTGAAACTTTTATAATAATCAAAAACCAGTCGGTCCAGCTTTAATTTTTCAGGTGACCTGAGTAAAGGAAAACAAATAAAATGGAATGAGCTATAATAGCCCAGTGAATGTCCAAGTCATGCAATCATATCAAGAACTCATTATTTTAGTAAATGAAATAATCGAACAATTAAATTAATAAATCAAGATATAAACAATTTAATTTAACATGTAGTCAAAGGAGGATACAGGGCTCAACTACGGAAGCAAGCTTAACCGCAGAAAGAGCAAGTACTGATCATGTAGCCACGATATTTGGACCGAGATAATAGCTCAGGTCTTTATCAAAGAACATATCAGTTTTATCAAGCACAAACCCTAACTGCCAATCACCTTATAACCTCCGTACAAGCTACCACATCCAGGGAGATATTCTCAACCCTGGAGGGCCAACAAGTAAACAGGTTCAATCCAGAGTTGGCCTCTTTGAGGATTCACAACTCAAAAGGGAAAGAACATCAAGCCCTAAAACACCCAACACCTTATGTCCTCCCACGTGCAGCCGGGTTGACCATCCGTGAAATAACGGTGAAGTTAGTCACGGTAGTCTCACGCACACACAAATAACACATTGGTCAATGAAAGCAAGTAACACATTGCGGAATAGATGTGATAAAGTACACATCTTTCCTCAAGTAGCACAGGTATTCACATAGTAATTGCAAATTTTCGCATAATATTTATCAAATAAAATATCACATTTCATGCATCATGCACACATAAAGACACTCACCTGGAAAGCCTAAGAAAATATCTTGTGAAATGGTCGTGATGTGTTTTTGGACCCTGAAATTTAGAAGAAATAATCTGATGAAAATCCGATTTAAACCCTAATTAATTTAGTAAAGAAATTCAAGAAATATCCCACTTATTTCTAGGGTTTTGGTTTTAGGGTTTCTAGGGTTTAGGGTTTAGGGTTTCATTTTAGGGTTCTCTTTTTCTAGGAGCTTTGCTCATTACTAGATCATTTTACCTAAAATTTCTGCACATTAACTCTTTAATTTTAACATGTTCTAGGTTGGAAGTTTCATTGTCCATTTTTCCCTTCTTTATTCCTACCAAAATTTCGGCGGCATCTCCCCTTAAAATCGGACCAAACCAAATTTTTTTCCTGCAAGAAAATCAGCCATCCAACCCAAATTCAACAAGTTCTACAACATCTAGGTTCAGTTCAAGCCCAAATTCAATCAACATTCCACTAAATTTTAAGAATTCTACTCCAAGAATCTTTACCTAAATCTGCACAGGGTTGGTTTTCAGCCAAATTCGTGCCATTGTTGGGGTCAATCCATCAAGAACAAGGGAATTCTGATTACATGGTTTGAAAGTACGTTTATAGGGCTACAACTTTCGTGAAGATCATCAATCCAAATTCCAACTAGAACCGGTTCAAAATCAGCCCTCAATTTGGCTCATCATCAAAACTGTTTTACGCAGAATCAAATTTTCAGCCAACTTTGCAAACTTTCTGCGATTAATATACAATGAATCACAGTGCAAGCCTTATACCGTTGGAAAGCCCTATCAATCTAGTTTCTAAAACAACAAGAATCACTCGAATCCAAGTTAACTATACCAAGTTATGAAAGTTTTACTAAAACTGGTCCAGTATGGCTGTGAAAGTAAAACTTGAACAAAACCCTAAATAAAACTCAAATAAAACTTGAAATTAATAGCAAAAGTTCATAGCACACACCTTAAACAAGCTGAGAACCTTGCTTAGGAAGAAGAAAACCTCACTTTCTATGATGGAATTTGTCTAAAATTGAAGAGAGAGCTCCAAGAAAATGAAGAACAAGGGAGGGTAGAGAGGGAGATTGAGAGAGTCGGCCAAGGGAGAATAAAATGAAAGAGAATTTCGGCCAAGAGAGAATAAAATGAAAGAGAATTAGGTCAAGAAAGATTAAAAGAATAAAGAATAATGGAAGAAAGTGCAACCAATTAGAACTAAACAAGAGTCAAGCTAGGGTTTAGATATTTTGGCAAAATAGGTGCTAGTTGGTTAAATTTGATTAGTGAAAAATATTGGTCACTTATCTCCTAACATCTTGCAAGACTTTGGCACAAATTTTAAAGCAAAAGAGAGAAAAATAAGAGAGAGAGAGAGCCGGATTTTAGAGAGAGAAAGCAAGAGAAATTAGTGAAATTTTTAGGTCAAAATTGGAACTAAGACTCACTTAGTCAAAAACCTTGAAAATGATAAAGTTAGTTAGTCAAAATTAAACACTATTATAAACTAATAGACCAATAAAATTAACCCAAGTTTGATACTTAGGTATAGCACTTAATCATGAAAGAATCTCATTTGCATAACCTAATTTTACTTAAGTAATCTTCCAACTAATAAGTCAAAGATTAACACTAACCATACCTAAAGGAAATTCTCTTATTGAGGGCATTTTTGATCTTGACCTCTCTTCTTCTTTTTTTTTCCCTCATTTTATATATTTCTTTCTACAAATAAACATAACATGAATTATATAATTTTATATGAATTTCTGGGGCGTCACAGACCGTATTACGAAATATTTTCTTAAGCACTTAAGGTGAGTGTCTTTATGTGCACATGATGCATGAAATATTTTGTCATACTTGAGAATGTTATATTATGAAAAATTATGTTATACTTGTAATTGTTATTTGATGGCATGTGCTACTTGAGGAAGGATGTGTACTTTATCGCATCTATTCCGCAATGTGTTACACGCTTTCATTATCCAATGTGTTACTTGTGCATGAGACTTCCGTGACTAACTTCACCGTTACTTCACGGATAATCAACCCAGACGGGCTTGGGAGGATATAAGGTGTTGGGTGTTTTAGGGCGTGTTGTTCTTTCCCTTTTGAGTTGTGAATCCTCAAAGAGGCCAACTCCAGATTGAACTTTCTCGCGTGTTGGCCCTCCAAGGTCGAGATTACTCCCTGGATGTGGTAGCTTATACGGAGGTTATAAGGTGAACGGTGGTTAGGGCGTGCGTGATAATACTGGCATGTTCTTTGATAAAGACCTGAGTTATTATCTCGGTCTCAACATCATGGTTACATGAACAGTACTTGCTTCTCCTGCGGTTGAGCTTGCTCCTGTAGTTGGGCCCTGTATCCGCCATTGACTACTTGTTAATTAAATTGTTCATAACCTGTCTATTTACCTTGTCAATTATCTTGTTCCATAAAATAATGAATTCCTGGTATGATTGCATGAGTTGGGCACTCACTGGGCTATTATCGCTCATCCCGTTCATTTGTTTTCTTTAACCAGGTTTTCCAAAATACTAAAGCTGGAAAAGCTGATTCTGAACATAGTAAATGTTTGTTTCATGTATTTTGATAGCCTAATTGGGTAGGCTTTTTGTAGACACCAAATTTTGACACACCATTTATTTTCAAACATTGGAAGGGCATGTTTGCACCTTTTTGGGATAAATTTTAATTTTTCAATAATCTGGGGGGGCGCAAAGTAGTAATTTTATCTGTAAATATTTTTCTATCAACTTTTGGGGGTTTAAATTCATATTTTTACTTTTATATGAATTTATTAATTTCTTATGATTTTTCCAGATTTAATTAGTATTTTTATATTTTTACCAGCATAAGGGCAAAATGGTAATTTCATCTCGCGAATACCATTTTAGCTCATTTTAAGTTCCAAGTTCATTTTTCAAATTCTTGAGGCATGTTTCTGAATTTTCTTAATTTTTTAAGGTCAATAGCTATTTTTCTGCTAATTTTCATTGCCCAAGGGCAAAATCGTCATTTTACAAATTAAATTCAATTTTCACCAATTTTGAGTCAAAAATGTATTTTCCAGTGTTTTAAGCTTATTTTTAGTTTTTGGTAATTTTTTTAGGCCAATAATTATTTTTCTCTGAATTTTCATTGCTCAAGGGCAAAATCGTCATTTTACAAATTAAATCCATTTTTGTCAAATTTTGAGTCAAAAAGGCATTTTCCAGTGTTTTAAGATTATTTTTAATTTTTGGTAATTTTTTGAGATCAATAGCTATTTTTCCTCGAATTTTCATTGCCCAAGGGCAAAATCGTCATTTTACAGATTAAATTCATTTTTTGTCAAATTTTGAGTCGTAAATACATTTTATAGTGTTTTAAGCTTACTCTTATTTTTTGGTAATTTTTTTATGTCAATAGCTATTTTTTTGTGAATTTTTGTCATCCAAAGGCAAAATTGTCATTTCACATTCCAGACTCATTTTTTACCAATTTTTGGGTTCCAAATTCGTTTTTAGATTTTAAGCACTAAGTTTCTAACTTTTTTAGGGTGAATTTTTATTAACAAATTTTTTATTTACATTTTTCTTAATTTTATTATTATCTTTTGTAAGAGAAAATAGATTTTTAAAGATAAAACTATAATTTTTGTAGTCAAGGGCATTTTGGTCTTTTAGCCCTTTCTTGGAGGTTAAGATTTGTATACTATAAATACCCCACTTAGGGATTAAAAAAAAAGAGGGAGAAAAAAAAACCCTAAAACACACTTTGTTTTAACCTAGAAAATCAAAAACACCTCAAAAAAACACACACTTGCCGATTATTTCCCAAGGTTCACTGTTCATCGTCTTCTTCCTAGATCATTCAACTGTTCATCAGTCGTCATCAACATTCAAGTTTCAAGACTCATTAATCCAGGTAAATTCTATAAACTTTGTTCATTTATTTCATTAATTGATATAATTGGTGATTTTGTATTCAGAAGAAATTTGCTTCTTTAACTTTTTTGGAATTTTCTTTTCTTTTGTTTCTGTTTGGGTTTTCTTCTTGAGGTTGTATTTTTCTTTTTTGGGTGTTGTTTCTAGTTTTGGATTATTGTTTTGATTTTTGTTCTTCCCCTTTCTTCTTCACCGTTTTTCTTCCCATCCTTCCCCTGTCCATTTCTTCTCTGCCAACACCACCCACCACCTCACCGTTCTTTTTCTCTCAATCAAACCCGGAACATCAAAAACGAATCCCAATGGCAACCGCAATACCGTGAACCACCTCTGCTACCCAAATTCAACAAACTGACCACGCAGAAACCATCCCCTGCCATCTCTAATCCTACAGACCCAAAAACCATGTAAGCCACCTCCACCAAACAACCACACCAGTATCTGAACCTCAAACAACCGCCAGTCACCTTAATCCAAATAGACATAGATCACCGAAAGAAAAACCAATTAACACCATTACAAATCACCAATCCATCTACCATCAGAGCCATCACCGGAGGCAACCAAGCTCCAGTCCTCTCTCCAATCCATTTTTCAAATTTGCAAAGGCCACAAAACACAAAGACACACGTCAATCAACCCCAAAATTGTGAACCTCAACCTGCATTCACTCAATTGCAGACAAATTCACCGGTAACAAATACAGCCACCAAAATCCAAATTCCAGCCAAAAAAAAATAAAATAAAAATTTCAACAATCAACAACAATCCACCAATAATCACTGCCGAAATCTCCTCCTAAGGCCAGGTATAACATCTTTATCTTCCTTCGCCGTTTCCTGTAATTTACAGCCCATAAACGGAATCTGTGTTTTGATATTGATGGATTGATGGTGAATTTGATTAAAGAATACTGCTCGTTTCTGGGTTTAGAGATTCAAAGCTTTGCGTGGAGGATTTGGGTTTTGAAAGATGTAATAATGAGTTGAGGGATTCTAAGAATTTGGTGATTAAAGAATTTGGGTGTTGCAGATTGTTTTGGCATTAGATAATTGAAGAAATCGGTGAAGCCATTTGGGTATAAAGGAGGCTCTTGGGTTTTGCCCGTGGTTTGGGTGTTGAATCATTTTAATATTGAATTGGGGTGTTTTATGTGTTGAAACCGATTGGTGCTTTCTTGGGCATTTGCTATCTTGCCTCGGTTGAATGGAAAGAAAAATGAGGGTGGGCCAGATTTTGATTTTTTTTTTTTTTTTTGACAGAAGCTTTGAAATCAATTGCTGCAATGTTTCCCTATTATGTTTTCGTTGGCCTTATTGTCTTTTAGCTTTTAGTTAATGGCTTTTTAGCTAACTAACACTTATTGGTTTAGTTAGTTTATGTATTCGTTTTATTAGCTCCATTTAGTTTGATGATTTCGTTAGTCTATTTATTTATTTGGTAATTGATCTGTTTAATTTATTTTAGTATGTGTTTGATTGAAAAATTAGTTTAGTTAACAAAGTTAATTTAGTTAATTAATTTAGTTTAATTTAGTTTGGCATTTTCCTTTGGTTATTTTTCATCTTAAAGTAAATATTTATATCTAGTCCTTATATTTTTAGTATTATTTATATTATCCCTAGTTATTATTCTTATATTTGTGATTAAGCCCCCAATTTTACTTTAATTTGCATCACCCCCCCAGACTTATGTAGATTTTTTAATTTTTGTCCCATTTGGTTTAAATTTACTATTTGGCCTTAGTTTATTCTACTTTTTATTTTTTGCCCCCTAACTTGCTATAATTTACATTTTTCTAATGTGTTAGTATTTCATATTTTATTCTTTATTTTTAAATAGTTGTCCCTTTAACTTGTGTGTTCGTTTTTAAGCTTTGGTACTGGGTCCTCCAAAGAGGTATATCGACTTCTTGTTATTTTCCTTTATGTGCTCCAACGTGCTCTAATGTGATATTTTATGCAAATTTTTCATGCGTTTCTTATTTTTATGCACTTTTTGCGTATTTAATTATTTTGTGTTATTTAATTTTAAATTTTATTATTTTGACAAAAAATGTAATATTTTGTATTTAGCTAGTCAATGTAATAGTTAGATTATTTTTCTCGTATTTTAGTAAGAATTGTGTAATTAGATAGAAAATGTAATAGATAGGGCATTTTTAATTTTCCCCCTTAAATTGTAAATCACGCCCCCTGGTGTAATAGTTAGGGTTTATTTGCTTTTGCGTGCTTACGTGTTTATTTCTTTTACCGCTTTCCTTAGGATTTTTGCATCTAGAATATTATGCTTATGTGTTATGTGCTCCTATGTGATCTTATATGTTTTTATATGTTTAATTTGCTTTTAATTCATGCTTTAATATTTAATTCATGATTTATGGTATTCCGTCACCACACTAGTCCAACTGCTAGTTGTGGCTTTATTTCTTTCTCGCTAGTCCTAACGCTACGTGAATTTTTAGAACGGGCTAGTCCAACACTAGACCCTTAGGACATTTTAGTGTTAGGTGCATTCGTGCGCATTTCACATCTCATTTCACACACTTTAGTTTTCTTTTCATTTGGCATGATTTTATTATTACTATTATTATTATCATTATTATTATTATTATTTTGACATATTTTTGTAAAATGCATGACATCTAAGTTGTGTCTCACCTAGAAATTAGGACATTTGTGTGATTCGTCTAGAAATAGTCGTCTACTCACGTGGGAAGCGGTGGCGTACAGGCTGTTCCCCCCTCCGTGAGTAGAAACATTCAATCACGAGTTATTAGTCCCCCGTACCCGTCATGTTGCATACCCATCTTCTTTCTTCACTTACTATATATTATTATTTTCTTTTCTTTTTGCACCACATTTTGCATAAAAAACTCGTGACTCTCTCGAGGTTTCGACTTAGGTTTCGCAATTAATGTGATAATTCTGACCAAATCTCGACGGAACATTTTGACCCTCTCGATATTCACATTTAGACTTAGGATTTGCATTCATTTAGATACATCCAAAACGCGATAGAATCTAGGGTTAATGTAGGAAATTTTGATTAAGCCTCGCAACTAGCTTCAGCTAGGTTGAAAGGGTGCCTTAGGTGCGAGCCTTTGCCTTCCCTTTTTTCAAATGTGACTCTCGGACCTTTTTCTCTTGTTTTTCGTAGACCGGAGTCGGAAAAGGGTTTTAAAATATTTTTCTAAAATTTTTATTTTTATTTTGTTAAACGGTTTTTCGGGTGACTTGGTACACCCTAACTCAGTACCAAGTGGCGACTCCATTCTAAAATAAAACCCTTTTTTCAAAAATTATTTGGCCAAACCTGTCGCACTTTTAGTCCCGGCCTTGTTTTCTTTTAAAATGCCATTTTTCTTAAAATACACCTTTTTTACTAAAACTTGATTTTTCTCACACACACACGGTTTTTCCAAAAACCTTTATTTTCGAAAGGGTCACCGAGACCGAACCGTCTTTTCAGGACGCGACAGTTAGCGACCCCACCTTTTACCCTTTTACTTTTACGATTTTTTGGGTCGCGACACTTTTATTGTAAATACTATGTATATTTTGGGATGTAAACTTCTTGTGATATTTGTACTTTCGAATGAATTAAATGAATGTATTTCATTATGAATGTATTTCATTTTGGGATTAAGTACGCTTGGATGTTCCGAGTGAGTGAGTGATTTGAGTCCTGACGAGAGCCAGGCAGGCAGTCTGCTAAGCCCTTTGGTGCGCCACTGGGTAAGGTGGGGCTTTCACAGTGGACTGCCTGCCTAGCTCTCGCCAGGAATCAAACACGCACTTGCTTAAACATCCAAGCGTACTTAGCTCAAAATAAAATGCATTCATAAAGAAATACATTCATAAAATTTACTTGAAAGTATAAATATCACAAGAGTTTTTTACATCCCAAAATGTATATAATATTTACAATAAAAACCTACACATTTAGGCTATCCAAATACATTAAACAAAACATGTACTAGGTCCAAAATTAGCTTTTCCAACTTTAGTAGTGTTGGAAACCTGGTTAAAGAAAACAAATAAATGGGATGAGCTATAATAGCCCAGTAAGTGCTCAAGCCATGCAACCATACTAGTAAAATATGATTTTTGGTTCGATAAAATATTTAACGAGTAAATAAACAATTTGTAAACAATTTAATTAACAAGTAGTCACTGGCGGATGCGGGGCTCAACTACGGGAGCAAGCTCAACCGCAGAAGTAGCAAGCACTGAATATGTAACCAAGGCGTTTGGACCGAGATAATAGCTCAGGTCCTTGCCAAGGAACATACCAGTATAAACAAGCAAGTACCCTAACCGCCATTCACCTTGTAACCTCCAAACAAGCTACCACATCCAAAGAGTAATCTCAACCTTGGAAGGGCCAACAAGAAAGAAAGTTCAATCCAGAGTTGGCCTCTTAGAGGAATTCAACTCATTTGGGGAAAGAACAACACGCTCTAAAACACCCAGCACCTTATAACCTCCCAAGCACGACCGGGTTGACTAACCGTGAAGTAACGGTGAAGTTAGTCACGGAAGTCTCAAGCACAATTAACACATTTAATAGTGAAAGCAGGTAACACATTGCAGAATAGATGCGATAAAGTACACATCTTTCCTCAAGTAACACATTTCATTCAATAATAATGTCAAGTAAAACATGGCATTTCATGCAACATGCACACATAAGAACACTCACCTGAAGCCTAAGAAAATCTCTCGCGATAAGGTTGGGTCTCACTTCCGGATCCTGAAATTCAAGAGAAAATAGCCGTATAAAAACCTGACTAAAATCTAAGATATTTCATAAGGAAATTAAAGAAATACCCCAAGTCTTTCTAGGGTTTACTTTCTAGGGTTTTGGAGTTTAAGGTTTTACCCTAGGGTTTAGGATTTTCAAAATTAGGGTTTTCTAACTTTCTAGGGTTTTGCTTAGAAAGGTTCAATTCACTAATAGCTAATATACGAAAATTTCTGCACGCTCAAATCACTAAATTACAGCTTATAAAGCTTTAAATCATAGCCTAATCACTTTTATTTCCTAAGTTTTACTGAAATTCCTGCAGCACTTCCCCTATAATCGAACTAACCCAAAATTTTTAACCTGCAAGATAAACATCCAAACAACCCAATCTCAAGTAGTTCTACCAATTTCACATCGAAACTCACTTCAATTTCACCCAAATTCATCACAAAAACACATAAACTACTCCAAGGTTCTTCAACCAAATCATCCTTAATTCATGCTATTTCAAGTTTAAATCACTATCTACAAGCATACAAGTCCATAAACCGCATATTCATGGAATAAAACTTCATATTTCATGGCTAAAATAAATTATACTTAACAATAAAGACATGACTTAAAAGCTAGAAAACTATGATTTTTATACTTGAAATAAGATGAGAAGTTCTTGGGAAATACCTTTAGTAAGGCAAGATCTTTGTTTAGGAGGGAGATTAACTCACTTTCTATGGATGAAAGTGATCAAATGGAAGTAAAAGCTCCAAGAAAATGAAAGAAAATGGAGAGAAAAGAGAGAAGAGAGTAACCGGCCAAGAATGAAAGAAAAAGAGAGAAATTAACTAAGTAAAGAAGAAAAGAAATAGAGAAAATTTGGGCAACACTTGGACCAATCAAAGCAAGACAAAAGCCAAAGTAGATCTTGACTTTCTTACCATAGTAGACCACACTTGGCTAATGGTAATTAGAAGAGATTTTTGTCATTTATCCTATACTTAATCTTGCAAGACATTCTAGGTACAAATCTTAAGGGTAATGGTACAACATGCTAGTAAAATAAAAAAATCATTCCTTATTATTTTTCCACTAATTTCGGCCCTTCTTTTTTTTTTTTCCCCCTAATGAACATAATACAAAATAAATGGTTTTGAGATGAATTTTAGGGTGTTAAAGCTTTGCCCCCCATTTTACTTTAATTACATTTCTATCCCTTATGTTTTTCGTAAATTTCTTATTTTGCCCCTTTAGTTTTTATAGAATTTTGTAGCCCCCTTGTCTGCCAGAATTTACATTTTATCCCCATTTGTCAATATGCTATTATTTTATGATTTATTTTATTAAATAGTGGTACCTTAACATGTGTATTCATTTTTAAGCTTTGGTACCGGGTCTCTAAAGAGGTATCCTAACTTCTAGTTATTTTCCTCTTTATGTGCTCCAACATGCTCCAACGTGATTTTATGCATTATTTTTATTATTATTTGCACGCTTTCTTATTTTACATGCTTTTTCATATTTATGTAGTTAATTTATTTTATTTAATTTTGAATTTTTATTCTTATTTTGAAAAAATATAATATTTTGTATTTAGATAGTCAATGTAATAGTTAGATTATTTTTTTCATATTTTAGCAAGAATTGTGTAATTAGATAGAAAATGTAATAGATAGTGTGACGCCTCGGAAATTCATACAAAAATCATTTGATTCATGTTATGTCTATTAGTAGAAAAAAAAAAGAGAGAAGAGAAAAGAAAAGGAAAACCGAAATACATTTTATAAGGAGATTTCTTTTATTTCGGGTTTAGTGTTAATTTTGATTTATTAGTTGGAAGATTACTTAAGTTAATTAGGTTAAGAAAATGAGATTCTTCCATGATTAAGTGGGACATCTAAGTACTATATTTGGATTAATTTCATTGGATCATTAGTTTATAATAGTGTTTAATTTTAACTAGTTTAATCTACTATTTTCTAGTCTCTTGACTACTTGAATCTTAGCTCAATTTTTACTCAAAAATTTCACTTGTTCTCTTGCTTTAATTTCTTTTTGCTTGGCTAAATTTTCTTCTTTCTTTTTCTTCTTCTCTTGGCCGAATTTTTTCTTTCTTTTTCTTTTTCTTCTTGGCCGAATTTCTTTCTCTTCTTTTCTTGCTTGTGGCCGGATTTTCTCTCTCTATTTTCCTCTCATTTTGTTTTAATATTTATTCCATAATATTACTAATTACTAGGTGATAAAGAGGTTAAGAGTTCCACCAATTAGATTAAGCCAAGTTAACAACTAGTGCATTAAAAGACTAAACCCTAACTTTACTCTTGTTATGCTCTAATTGGTTATTCTTTTACCTACCTTTTCCTTTATTTCTTTTCTATTTTTCTAGCCTATTTCTTTCTCTTTTCTCATTCTTCTTGGCCGGCCCTTACTCTCTCTCTTTTCCTCTCATTTTTCTCTCAACTTCTTGAAGCTTTCTCTCCAAGATTAGAGCAATTTCACCATAGAAATTTAGTTTTTCTTCTTCCTAAGCAACCTTCTAAGCTTGATCAAGGTATTTACTATGAACTTTTCCTAGTAATTTCAAGTTTTATTTAGTGTTTTGTACAAGTTTATATCTAGATTCTTGGTACTACTACATGAAGAACAGTAGTTTGAATTGAAGATTTACTTGCTAGATAAAGTGTTTTTGTGGTTAGATAGACTAGTAACTAGCATTTAAACCTTGAAATCTCAAGTATTATATGTTGCTTGGTTGAAGATTCTTGGAGTAGAATTCTTGAAATTGAGTGGAATTTTGATTGAATTTGAGCTTGAATTGAACATAGAAGTTGTAGAACTTGTTGAATTGGGTTGGATGGCTGTCTTTCTTGCAGGTTAAACATTTGGGTTAGTCCGATTTTAAGTGGAGATGCTGCCGAAATTTCGGTAGAAATAAATAAGGGAAAAATGGTAGATGAACATTTCTAACCTAGAATGTGCTCAATTTAAGGAAATTGATGTGCAGGAATTTTTAGAAAATCATCTAGTGATGAATTGAATTTTTCTAGGACGGGAAAACCCTAGAGCCAAAACCCTAAATCTAAAACCCTAAACCCCTAGGGTAAAACCCTAAGCTCTAGAAACCCTAGAAATGAAACCCTAGAAATAATTGGGTTATTTCTTGAATTTTCTTGCTAATTTACATAGGGTTTTCATCAGATTATTTCTTTTAAATTTCAGGACTTGAAAGTGAATCTCGACTTTTTACGAAATATTTTCTGGGCATTCCAGGTGAGTGTCTCTACGTGTGCATGATGCATGAAATGCTTTGTCGTACATGAGAATGTTATATTAAGAAATATTATGTTATGCTTGTAATTGTTATGTTATGACATGTGTTACTTGAGGAAAGATGTGTACTTTATCACATCTATTCCGCAATGTGTTACACGCTTTCATTATCCAACGTGTTACTTGTGCATGAGACTTCCGTGACTAACTTCACAGTTACTTCACGGATAGTCAACTTGGACAGGCTTGGGAGGATATAAGGTGCTGGGTGTTTTAGGGCGTGATGTTCTTTCCCTTATGAGTTGTGAATCCTCAAAGAGGCCAACTCCGGATTGAAGCTTTCTTGCGTGTTGGCCCTCCAGGGTTGAGATTTTCTCCCTGGATGTGGTAGCCTGTATGGAGGTTATAAGGTGAAGGGTGGTTAGGGTTCTTGCTTGATAATACTGGCATGACCTTTGATAAAGACCTGAGCTATTATCTCAGTCCTAACATCATGGTTACATGATCAGTACTCGCTCTTTCTGCTGTTAAGCTTGCTTCCGTAGTTGAGCCCTGTATCCGCCTATTGACTACTTGTTAATTAAAGTGTTCATGCCCTACTTATTTAATCTTGTCAATTATTTTGTTCAATAAAATAATAGATTCTGGGTATGACTGCATGACTTGGACACTCACTGGGCTATTATAGCTCATCCCGTTCATTTGTTTTCTTTAACTAGGTTTCCAAAAATACTAAAGCGGGAAAAGCTGATTTTGGACGTGTACATGTTTTATTTCGTGTATTTTGATAGCCAAACTATTTTGGGCTATCTTGGTGAAAATCATGTATATTGTGACGTGTAAACTTCTTGATGTTACTTGTACCTTTAAATTAAGTAATATGAATATATTTTATTTTATTTTATTTTATTTCATTTTATTTGGAGTTAAGCACTGCCTGCATGTTCTTAGTGAGTGCTCGACTTGAGTCTTGGCGAGAGCTAGGCAGACAGTCCGCTAAGCCCTTTGGTGCGCCTCTGGGTAAGGTGGGACTGTTACAGATAGGGCATTTTTAATTTCCCTCCTTTAAATTGTAAATTAAGCCCCCCGGTGTAATAGTTAGAGTTCATTTGCTTTTTGTTTGCTTATATGCTTATTTGTTTTACCGCTTCATTAGGATTTTGCATCTAAATATTATGCTTATGTGTTATGTGCTCCTATGTGTTATTATATGTTTTTATATGTTTAATTTACTTTTAATTCATGCTTTAATGTTTAATTCATGATTTACGGTATTCCGTCACCACACTAGTCCAACGCTAGTCGTGGCCTCTTTCTTTTCTTGCTAGTCCAATGCTAGTGAGATTTTTAGAACGGGCTAGTTCAACACTAGACCCTTAGGGCATTTTAGTGTTAGGTGCATTCGTATGCATTTCATATTTCACACACTTCTAGTTTTCTTTCCATGTGGCATGATTTGATTATTACTATTATTATTATTATTATTATTATTTTGACACATTTTTAAAATGTATGACATTTAGGTTGCATTTCACTTAGACTTTAGGAGATTTGTGTGATCCGACTAGAAATAGTCGCCTACTCACGTGGGAAGCGGTGGCGTACATGCCGTTTCCCCCTCCGTGAGTAGGAATATTCAGTCATGAGATATTAGTCCCTCGTACCCGTCATGTTGCATACCCACTTCCTTTCTTCACTTACTATATAATATTATTATTTTCTTTTTCTTTTTACATCACATTTTGCATAAAAACTCGTGACTCCCTCGAGATCTCGACTCGGGTTTTGCAATTAATGTGATAATTCTGACCAAGCCTCGACAGAACATTTTGACCCTCCTGATATTCGCATTTAGACTTAGGATTTGCATTCATATAGATACATCCGAACGCGATAGAATCTAGGGTTAATTTAGGAAAATTTGATTAAACCTCGCAACTAGCCTCGGCTAGGTTGAAAGGGTGCCTTAGGCGTGAGCCTTTGCCTTCCCTTTCTTCAAATGTGACTCCCGGACCTTCTTCTCTCATTTTTTTCGTAGACCGGAGTCGAAAAAGGGTTTTTTAAAATATTTTTCTAAAATTTTTATTTTTGTTTTGCTAAACTATCTTTCGGGTGACTTGGTACATCCTAAGTGGCGACTCCATTTTTTTTAAAATAAAACTCTTTTTCAAAAATTAGTTGGCCAAACCTGTCGTACTTTTAGTCCCGGCCTTGTTTTCTTTTAAAATACCATTTTTTCTTAAAATACACTTTTTTCAATAAAAATCCGATTTTTATACATGCGCATGATTTTTCCAAAAAACTTGCTTCTTTTCAAAAGGGTCATCAGACTAGACCATCTTTTTGGGACGCGACAGTCAATAACCCTACTAGCACCCTTTACTCACGATTTTTAAGATGCGACAGTGTGTTTAGATGAAGTTTTTTAGAGGTTACTTTTACGAAATGCTTGTTGTAGCAATTTTGCTAATAAGTGCATTTTCGAAACAAAAAAGTAGTTGAAGATAGTATTCGGAAAATAGTTTTTGTGAAAAAATTAATAACCAACAAAGCTCATGATGATTACACAATATTAGATAATTTATTCATCATTTTCTTAAACTCTTCAATCGTGAATAGTGCAAATTTGCAAGAGGTGGATGAAAGTCTAATTCAAATTCTTTACTTTGAGAGAGAAGAGAGGGGGGCCGGGAGGGAGCGAGAGATCATTTGTTCATCATTGGTCCAATAGTTACACTCAACTACTTCCAAATTCGAGATAACAAATGAATAGAAAATTTTCTTTTAAATTTAGCTATCTAATCATGGCAACTTTTTGTCAAAAATTTTGCTCCAAATTTTTGCACAACCCCAAATAGTCTAGAGACCATGTAAATTTGATAGCTTGTTTGCAGCGAGTCCATTTAATTTTTTATGGTTGCATTACCATTGACCATCCTAAGATGATGAGTCCTGAAGAGTCACTTCTAGGTCTAGATTGAAATACTTTATTTGGTCAAAAGCTATCAGCTTTGTGAAGTTGATAGCTTTTGACCAAATTCCATCTCTCGAACATATTTTGCTTTGCCTTATCACGTTGAAAGCTAATAGCCTTTGACAACGTGGTAATTTTCTTTTTTCATCCAGATTAACACATTAACACCATGAAGGTATAGTAATAATAACTCAATTTATAATATAGTTTAATGATAATGAATTTAATGTTGCCTCATCTTAGGTCGTTAACACATAGATAAAATGGATCATCAGTGGGTGAAAAATTGGAATCGAATATCTCCTGAATACGTGGAGGGGATTAAGGAGTTTATTCAAGTTGCCAAACAGAATTTGAATTCTAATGGGCTAGCTTTATGCCCTTGTTTCAAGTGTCTCAATACAAGATATCAAAGTATAGATGTTATTAGAGCTCATCTAATTAGGGTGGGAATCAATGATTCGTACACACGGTGAGTGTACCATGGTGAGAAAGAAGTTGATGAGGAAAATATGAGCAATGAGGACTTTGTTACAGATGAATTTGAGGGCTTGGGAGCAGGACTACATGTTGTCTTTGGTGGTCAATTTTTCAATGTAGGGCCTATGGATGATCTATATGGAAATGAGCGATCAACTACTGATGAGGGCCGTTATGAGAAGCTATATGAAGCTATCCATAATCCTCTATACGAGGGATGTCAGATTTCCGCTTTGACATTTGTGGTGAAGCTAATGAACATAAAAGTGATGAATAAGTGGAGCGACAATTCATTTGAGATGTTATTGAAGCTTCTCCATAAAGTACTTCCAAAAGGCAATAATTGTCCCCAAAGCTATTACGACAATAGAAAACTTCTTTCTGAAGTAGGTTTGGGGTATGAACTTATTGATGTTTGTCAATATGATTGTGCCATCTTTTATGGTGAAGCTAGAAATGCCACCGTATGTCCTGTTTGTAAAAATAGTCGCTATGTGTGTAACAAAATGGCACATAAGAGGCTACGATACTTCCCTATCACACCTCACCTGAAGCAACTTTATTCTTCAACGCACATGGCGAGAGACATGCGTTGGCATAAGGAATTTTGTAGAGAAGAGCCTGGGGTGCTGCGTCATCCTGCTGATAGAAAGGCTTGGAAACACTTTGATGAGCTATACCCTGAATTTGCTGCTGATTCAAGGAACATTCGATTGGGGTTAGCTTCAGATGGTTTCAATCCGTTTAGCAATATGACAACAGCATATAGTATCTGGCCTGTAATTTTGATGCCTTATAACATGCCGCCTTTGTAACACCCTAGAAATTTATATAAGAATTATTTAATTCATGTATGTCCATTAGTAGAAAAAAAAATGAGAAAAGAAAAAGAAAAAGGGGAAAAATCGAAAATGTACTTAAAAGAGAAATTCTTTTATTTGGAGTTTAGTATTAATCCTTGATTTATTAGTTGGAAGATTTCTTAAGTTAATTAGGTTAATTAACTAAGATTCTCTCATTATTAAGTGGGACACCAAAGTAGTAAATTTGGATTAATTTCATTGGACCATTAGTTTATAATAGTGTTTAATTTTGACTAACTAACTCTACCATTATTAAGCCTTTTGACTAATTGAGCTTTAGTTCAAAAATTAACTCAAAATTTCACTTAATTTCTTGTCTTTTCCCTCTCCTCATAGCCGGCCCTCTCTCCCCCTATTTTTCTCTCTTTTTGCTTTAATTTTTGTGCTATAAAGTTTGTTAATTACTAGGAGATAAATGATTAAAATCATCACCAATCAAAATTAACCAAGTTGGTCACTATTTCATTAAAAGCATAAAACCTAGCATGACTCTTGTCTTGCTATAATTGGTCATTCTTTTTCCCATTATTTCTTTATTTCTTTTCTATTTTCTTGGCCTAATTATTTTCCTTTTCTTTGTGGTCTTGGCTGGCCACCCTATTCTCTCTTTTCCTCTCATTTTCTTGAAGCTTTCTCTCCAAACTTTGGACAACTTCACCATAGAAAGTGAGCTTCACTTTTTCCTAAGCAAAGTTCTAAGCTTGTTTAAGGTATCTACTATGAACTTTTGCTATTAATTTCAAGTTTTATTTAGTCTTTTGTACTAGTTTAATACTAGATTCTTACTACTACAACTTGAAGAATTAAGTTTAAAATGAAGTTTTACTTGTTAGATAAAGTGCTCTCTTGGTTAGAAAGACTAGTAGATAGCATTTAAACTTTGAAATTTCATGTATTATATGTTGCTTGGATGAAGAAACTTGGGCTTGAAATCTTGAATTTGAGTGGAATTTTGAGTGAAATTGAGTTGGATTTAAACATAGAAGTTGTAGAACTTGTTGAAAGTTGGATTGGATGGTTGATTTCTTGCAGGAAAAAAATTTGGGTTAGTCCGGTTTTAAGAGGAGGTGCTACTGAAATTTCGGTAGAATTAAAAGAAGAAAAATGACAAGTGAGATTTTAAACCTAGAATATGCTAAATTTAGGAAATTTAGTGTGCAGAAATTTTTAGAAAATGATCTAGTAATGAATTAAATTTTCCAAGAAAAAGAAAACCCTAAAAATAAAACCCTAAACCCTAGGTTCAAACCCTAAACCCTAAAATCCTAAAAACCCTAGAAATGAAACCCTAGCAATAATTGGGTTATCTCTTGAATTTTCTTACTAATTTACTTAGGATTTTAATCGGATTTTCATTAGATTATTTCTTTTAAATTTCAGGACCCGAAAGCAAGTCGCGACCCTTTTACAAAATATTTTCATAGACATTCCAGGTGAGTGTCTCTATGTGTGCATGATGCATGAAATGCTTTGTCACACTTGAGAATGTTATATTATGAAATATTTTGTTGTACTTGTAATTGTTATTTTATCACATCTGTTACTTGAGGAAAGATGTGTACTTTATCACATCTATTCCGCAATGTGTTACATGCTTTCGTGATCAAATGTGTTACTTGTGCTTGAGGCTGCCATGACTAACTTCACGGTTAGTCAACCCGGACGTGCGTGGGAGGATGTAAGGTGTTGGGTGTTTTAGGGCGTGTTGTTCTTTCCCCTTGAGTTGTGAATCCTCAAAGAGGCTGATATCCGTTTCGCTATACTATGGATACTTTAGGCAAGTGCACCTATCGTTCCTAGTAGTATAGTGTATAGGAGTACCGAGTGTCGATCCCTCAGGGACTATATGAGTACTAGTACTAACTTCTTTCTATTATCTAACCTCACAAAGTGAATGACGAATTAAATGAAAATACAAATTAGCTAAAACTAATTATCTAACTAAATGACAATATAGAATTTAGTAGAGAGAATGGACAAAAGTAGAGGTGAATTTAGATGAAGAATTCCCCTAAACCAACATGCCAAGACTCTAACTTGATTAATGATTAACCCAATTGCTTAGACCCTAGAATCCCTAATGTGAATTATATCTTTTCTCAAGTGAAACAATTCCTACCTTCTCGGTTGATTAATTGGAATCTCTTCTCAATTAAAACCCCTAAAAGATGCAATTTCTAATCAATGGACTCTATTTGTGGTTGAGCTTTAATCCTAAAACTCAACTTAGGAAGAACTCATGTAATCCTATCTCTAGCAATTTATTCAAGTTCTCTCTATTCATAAAGTGATCTAATCATATGTGCAATCTCTTGATATACCCATACAAAATCAATACTTGAATTGAAGGATGCATGCAAATCCCAATCCAAAACACAAATAAACTCATGAATAAATCTAAGAACAAAGTGGGTCTTTCATTAAGCCAAGAATAAAATTATAGACATAAGAATTTAGGGTTCATCCCATCTAAATCATAAACTCAATTCATAATTACAAGAATAAAATTAACAAAAGACAAGAAAGAAAGAGAAAGCTCATTCTCATGCAGCCCCCTTGAATCCTCCCTTGCATCTTGATAAAATCTTCTTGCTTTCACCATTGAAGCCCTTGAGTTGTCCCTCTACTCTTGCTTTCTCCTCCCTACATCACTCTAGATGTGCCAAATGTGTGTTTTTGAGGTGTCTGCGGCGTGTGTGTGTTTTCTCCCGAGTTAGGGTTCTCCCCTTCGTCAAATGGCCAGTTTAGCTGCTAAATACGCTGCAGATTCTGTGAAGAAACCGCGGCATAAACCGCGCGCGGGTTGTCGCGCGGTTTGTTCACTTAATTTCTGAATTGAACCGCAGCACAAATCGCGCGTGGGTTATCGTGCAGTTTGTCTACATCAGATTTGACCTCCAAGACAGCCGAATTAGCTTTTTCTTAAAACACAAAAGTTGTAGCCCCTTGAGATAGCTTTCCAAAACATCAAAAATCACGTCATTTAGAGGTCTGTGGGCAGAGATGTACTCAAAATACTAAGAACTGGTCGGAACAGCCTTGCAGTGCAAATATGCTTCAGTAACTTGGGATTTTGACCATTGAAACGTGAGAACTAGGACTTTGATGTCTTCGTATGAATTGTAAAAAATTGTCTTAGCTTCAAAATACCTCAAGAGTCATCCCAATCCAATGTCTATAGCTCTAGATATGACCAAAACACTGAAATATGTCCAAGCTGCCAAACTGTTTCCATTCCAATTCTTCTTCGCCTATTTCTTCATTGCACTCCAATCAATTGAAATCGAGTTGAAGCTATCAAAACCCTACAAAATGGTGTAAAAACAATTTTAAATCATACATTTACACAATTTGGTATTAAAATCATAAAAGAGAAGAAATAGCTAAGAACTAGAGAAAAATTCATGGAAACCCTAAAAACCTAACCTAAAAAACTAGTTCACTTTAGCACTTATCAGAGGCCAACTCCGGATTGAACTTTCTTGCTCGCGTGTTGGCCCTCCAAGGTCGAGATTACACCCTGGATGTGGTAGCCTGTACGGAGGTTATAAGGTGAACGGTGGTTAGGGTCTTGCTTGTTAATACTGGCATGACCTTTGGCAAAGACCTGAGTTATTATCTCGGTCCTAACGTCATGGTTACATGATCAGTACTTGCTTCTCCTGCGGTTGAGCTTGCTCCCGTAATTGAGCCTTGTATCTGCTATTGACTACTTGTTAATTAAATTGTTCATACCCTGCCTATTTAATCTTGTCAATTATTTTGTTCCATAAAATAATGAATTCCTGGTATGGTTGCATGACTTGGGCACTCACTGGGCTATTATAGCTCATCCCGTTCATTTGTTTTCTTTAACCAGGTTTCCCAAAATACTAAAGTTGGAAAAGCTGATTTTGGACATAGTAAATGTTTTGTTTCATGTATTTTGATAGCCTAATTGTGTAGGCTTTTATTGTAAATAATATGTATATTTTTGGGATGTAAACTCCTTGTGATACTTGTACTTTTGAATGAATTAAATGAATGTATTTCATTATGAATGTATTTTATTTTGGGTTAAGTAAGCTTGGATGTTTGAGTGAGTGCGTGATTCGAGTCCTAGCGAGAGCTAGGCAGGCAGTCCGCTAAACCCTTTGGTGCACCTCTGGGTAAGGTGGGGCTGTCACAGCCTTGGCATACAATGCATAAGAGCAATTACCTCTTATCATTGTTGATTCCAGGGCCAAAGTCTCCCAGTAAAGACTTTAATGTCTTTTTAAGACCTCTTGTGGATGAACTTAAAGTTTTATGGTGCAATGGGGTTCAAGCATATGATGAATATTCTTAGTCTCATTTCGCTCTTCGTGCAACAGTTCTATGGACTATCAGTGACTTCCCTACTTATGCTTACTTATCTAGATGGAGCACTATGGGAAAATTGGCATGTCCAATATGCCTTGGAGACACTCGATTTAGTCGAATCTGAGGAAAACAATGTTATACAGGGCATCGATGCTTCTTAAGCAATACGCACTCCTGGCGAAGGAGTTTAGAGTACAATGGCAAAGCAAAAAGAAGGGGACCACCTCGTCAATTTTCCGGAGATGATATTTTGTTACAATTGGAAGAGGTACCTATATGCACTCCTGGTAAAGCACCTAATAATGGGGATAGGAAGTGTAAACGCGAGGTTGATGAGCTAAATTGGTTGAAAAAGTGTGTATTGTTTGAGCTTCCTTATTGGTCAAAGTTGTTGATGCGCCATAACCTTGATGTCATGCACATAGAGAAAAATGTTTGTGACAATATCATGGGGACCTTGCTAGATGATCCGATGAAGTCAAAGGATAATGTAAAAGCATGTCTAGACTTGGAAGATCTTAACATTCGCAAAGAACTATGGTTGAGGGAGATGAATGGTAAATTTGTGAAACAGCATGCTAATTACACATTGAGTAAAGTAGAATATGCAGAGTTTTGTGACTTTGTCAAGTCAATTCGCCTACCAGATGGGTATGCATCGAACATTAGCTGATGTGCCACAGAATCTAATACACTTGGAGGTATGAAAACACATGATTGTCATGTGTTACTTCAAAAAATATTGCCTGTGGCCATTCTCCCATTTTTGGATAAGAAAGTACATGCAACATTGATAGAGTTTTGCCAATTTTTTCAAAAATTGTGTGCCAAAACCTTATATGTTGAAGAGCTTGAGAAGATGAAGGAAGGCATTTTTGTTTTGTTGTGCAAACTCGAAAAGATATTTCCCCTGGCATTTTTTACTGTCATGGTGCAATTGTGTGTGCATTTGCCAGAACAAGCATTATTAGGCGGACCAGTTAGTCAAAGATGGATGTTTGGCATTGAACGTTGCATGGGTACATACAAGGGATACGTTCGTAATTTTGCACACCCTGATGGCTCTATTACTGAAGCATATACTATTTATGAGGCTATAACTTTTTTATCTCGTTATTTGCATGATTCTGAGACGAGATTCACACGTTTAGAATGTAATTGGGACGTACCAACTGCAGAATACAAGATGGAGTTATTCAACAATAAAATTCGTACTTTAGGGTCTTCTAAATTTAGCAAGCTTGGGGTGACGGCAATACGGTGCAATGGTACATTCTCAATTACTGTGGAGACGAACTTGATGGCTACATAAGGTGAGTTTAAAACATTCTAATGGAATTCTTAATATAAATTCTTGTTCATTTTGATGTAAATACTCACATATTCACCAAATGTAGTGAGCATAAGGAAGTTTTGCGCTCAAGAAATGTACAAGCAGACATTATTGAGAGTAAACAAAAACATGAATTTCCTTCTTGGTTCAAGGAAAAGGTAAACATGATATGTACATATACATACATACATATATATATATGTATATATAAATTCTAAATAAAATTATCTAATTAAAGATGTTTATAACATATGGCAATTCTTAGAGCCAATGGCGATCCAAAAGCAAATGATGATCTGTATTTGTGACAGCCCCACCTTACCCAGAGGCGCACCAAAGGGCTTAGCGGACTACCTGCCTAGCTCTCACCAGGACTCGAATCACGCACTCACACAACCATCCAAGCGTACTTAACTCAAATTAAAATAAAATAAAATGGAATCAAATAAAATACACTCATATTATTTAACTTAAAGGTACAAGTAACATCAAAAGTTTACACGTCATAATATACATGATTTTCACAAGGATAGCCTAAAATAGTTTGGCTATTACAATAACTAAGACATCTAATATAATCAAAATTAGTCGATCTAGCTTTAATTTTTCAGGAAACCTTAGTAAAGGAAAACAAATAAAAAGAATGAGCTATAATAGCCCAGTGAATGCCCAAGTCATGCAACCATATCAAGATCTCATTATTTTATTGAATAAAATAATCGACAACTTAAATAAACAAGATATGAACAATTTAATTATCAAGTAGTCAAGGGCGGATCCATGGCTCAACTACGGGAGCAAGCTCAACCGCAGGAGAAGCAAGTACTGATCATGTAACCATGACGTTAGGACCAAGATAATAGCTTAGGTCATTATCAAAGGACATGCTAGTTTTATCACGCAAGCCCTAACCACCGTTCACCTTATAACCTCCGTACAGGCTACCACATCCAGGGAGTAATCTCAACCTTGGAGGGCCAACACGCAAGAAAGTTCAATCCGGAGCTAGCCTCTTTGAGGATTCACAACTCAAAAGGGAAAGAACGTCACGCCCTAAAACACCCAGCACCTTATAACCTCCCAAGCCTGTCCGGGTTGACTATCTGTGAAGTAATGGTAAAGTTAGTCACGGAAGTCTCACGCACAAGTAACACGTTGAATAGTGAAAATATATAACACATTACGGAATAAATGTGATAAAGTACACATCTTTCCTCAAGTAGCACATTTTATCACATAATATTTGCAAGTGTAACATAATATTTACAAGTGGAACATAACATTTCAGGCATCATGCACACATAGAGACACTCACCTGGAATGCCTAAGAAAAAATCTCGCAAAATGGCCGCGATGTGTTTTCGGACCCTGAAATTTAAAAGAAATAATATAATGAAAACCCGATTAAAACCCTAGTTAATTTAGTAAGAAAAATTCAAGAAAAATTCCCCACTTATTTCTAGGGTTTTGGTTTTAGGGTTTCTAGGGTTTAGGGTTTATTCATTCTAAGAAAATTTAATCTATCACTAGATCATTTTCTAAAAATTCCTACGCTTCAATTTCCTTCAATTGAACATATTCTAGGTTTAAAATCTCACTTGTCACTTTTTCTTCTTTTAATTCTACCAAAATTTCGGCAGCATTTCCCCTTAAAATCAAACTTACCCAAATTTTTTCCTGCAAGAAAATCAACCAACCAACCCATATTCATCAAGTTCTACAACTTTTATGTTCAATTCAAGCTCAATTTCAATCAAGATTCCACTAAATTCCAAGAATTCTACTCCAAGAATCTTCAACCAAACAACATATAACACATAAAATTTCAAGGTTTAAATGCCATTTACTAGTCTATCTAACCACAAGAACACTTTATCTAGCAAGTAAATCTCCAATTCAAACTAAGTTCTCCAAGTAGTAGCAACAAGAATCTAGGTTTAAGCTTGCATAAAAGACTAATTAAAACTTGAAATTAGTAGGAAAAATTCATAGCAAATACCTTAGATAAGCTTAGAACCTTTTGTAGGAAGAAGAAAAGCTCACTTTCTATGGTGGAATTACCCAAAATTTAGAGAGAAAGCTTCAAGGAGTTGAGAGCAAAATGAGAGGAAAAGAGAAAGAGAGATGGCCGGCCAAGAAGAAAGAAAAAGAGAAATAAATAGGCTAGGAAAAATGGAAAAGAAATAAAGAAATGGTGGGAAAAAGATTAACCAATAAAAACACAACAAGAATAAAGTTAGGCTTTAGTCTTTTAATGCATTAGTGGTTAACTTGGATCAATTTGATTGGTGGAACTTTTTAATCTCTTATCACCTAATAACTAGCAATATTATGGCACAAATTATTAAAGCAAAAAGAGAGGAAAATAGAGAGAGAAAGATCCGGCCATAAGGAGAGAAAAAGAAGAAAGAATTTCGGCCAAAAAGAAAAGAAAAGAAAGAAGAATTTTCGGCCAAGAGAAAAAGAAAAAGAGAGAAGAAATTTCAGCCAAGGAAAAGAAAATAAAGCAAGAGAACAAGTGAAATTTTTTGAGTAAAATTGAGCTAAAATTCAAGTAGTCAAAAGATTAGAAAATAGTAGAATAAGCTAATCAAAATTTAAACACTAATATAAATTAAATGGTCAAATAAAATTATTCTAAATTTGGTACTTAGGTGTCCTTACTTAATAATGAAAATCTTAGTTAATTAACCTAATTAACTCAAAAAATCTTCCAACTAATAAATCAAGGATTAACACTTAACCCTAAATAAAAGAATGTCTCTTGTAAGTGCATTTTCTAGGGTGTTACAGTATTCATTGTCACAATTTGCGGATGATCGTTACACAAGTTGGCACAGTTGCATTGTCAACGGTGTTGATTTCGTTGCAAGAAACGTGATGACAATTTGAAGACACAATGTAGTAGTATTTGTACATGGGGCGGTGATGAGAATAGTGATGTGGCTTATTATGGTGTTTTGGTTGAAATTTTGGAATTGGGTTTCATTCATCAAAGAAAAGTATTCATGTTCCGTTGCAAGTGGTAATACTAGTGATTCGAAGGGAAAGAGATTGGTGGTTGATAATAACTTAACATCAATTGATATTACATCTGATTGGTACAAAGAAGAACCATTTATTCTTGCCACACAAGCTCAACAAGTATTTTATTTGAATAACCGAGCTCGGGGAAAGAACTGGATGGTTGTACAAAGAGTAAATCATCGCAATATTTATGACATACCTGAGCAAGATGCTTGAGGATAACATTCATGATGATATTTTTCAGGAGGAAGATTCATATGACTTACCATCTTTTCATCCAAGTGGAAGAGGTAGATGAAACATCCATGTTGGTTCGTGAAGATGTGGAACCAACATCTGTACCTCATAATATGGTCCTTAAACTCCATACTGAAGGAAACTCTTTTCATGATCGAGAAGAGAACTTATATGATATTAGAGGACAGTGAGGACGATGGTAGACAATTTTTCGATGATGAAGCAACTTTAGAATCTGAAACAGATGATGATTCTGAATGACTTAGATGTTCATATTTCTGATGACGATGATATTGCATGACTTTTTTTTATGAAAAGGTTAATTTTTAAAAATAATCGTTTAATAATGATTTGCTATTGTCTAATTTTTCATACTTAAAGTGTAATTAAGTATTGATATAGATTATGTTACTTTAAGTATTCATATTTAAAGTGTAATAATGATTATGTTACTTGTTTTGATACAGATGGTTGGGAGAGGACAACGAGGTCGTGGTCGACTGTGGAGGTTGCAGTGGGTGATGCGGTGGGCATGTTGTTTCCTCTACTACAACCCATTCTAGTTTGAACTTATCAATCCTTGCTAATATAAAAATATTCTTAGAGGTAGAGGTTATATATAAATTAACTTGCTCCTAATTTTTTTACAGACTCGCCTCCATTACCGGAGCCACAAGCTGGTTAGTAAATTATAAAAGTATTAACATAACATGTTTTGTTTATATCCACATGGCAACGTTTTCAAATTGATTGTTATCTAATTTGTGCATATTTCATTGACAGATTCAACTCCATTAGACGAGTCACGAGCTGGTTAGTTAATCTATGTAGTATTAATTCACGACATGTGACTAAATATAGTACTTCAAAAATATATTTTAAATCCACATAGCATTAAAAAATCCTATATTGCTTCCTTTATTTATCTATGTTGCTTCCTCTATTTAATCCACGTAGCATTAAAAAATTCTCTTATCCGACATGATGGTTTTATGAATTTTTGTATTTGAATACCCGATGCAATTATTGTTTTGATGGTGAAGCGAGAGTCTAAAATGTATTTTACTTTAAAAATTTTTTTAAGTAAAACCATCAAAAGGAAGCAATATATTTTCAACTCATGTGACTAAAAATGTATTTTCAACTCATGTGACTTGATGGCTACATAAAACCATCAGAAGGAAGCAATATAGATAAGATAGACAAGGGAATCAAATAGAGCACTAGGGAAATTCACTACATGTGACTAGTTTATAAATTATTTGTGATTTAACTTGTTTCTATTTCATTTACAGATGCAACCCCATCTGTGGACCGGCCAGTTGGTTAGTTAATTATAAAAACACTAATTTAACTTGGTTTGTTTTAATCTTTGCTATATTTTTAAATTATCTGTAATTTAATTTGTTCATACTTTATTTACAGAGTCCCCTCCATTGTTGGAGCCACAAGCTGGTTAGTTAATTATAGCCGCATTAACTTATCTTTGTTTGTTTTTTAATTAATTGTTATTTAACTTGTTTCTATTTCATTTACAGATGCAACCCCATCTGTGGACCGGCCAGTTGGTTAGTTAATTATAAAAGCATTAATTTAACTTAGTTTGTTTTAATCTTTGCTACATTTTTAAATTATCTGTAATTTATTTTGTTCCTACTTTATTTACAGAGTCCCCTCCATTGGAAGAGCCACAAGTTGGTTAGTAGTTAATTATAGTCGCATTAACTTATCTTTGTTTGTTTTTTAATTAACTGTTATTTAACTTGTTTGTACTTCATTTACAGACGCAACTGCATCTGTGGGGCCACAAGTTGGTTAGTTAATCATAAAAACATGTTAATTTATTTCACATATTTCATGCATTAATACCAAATTATGAGAAATGGCATAATATGTTAACTTGTTTGTATTTCATTTATAGACCAATCTGCATCGATGGAGCCACAAGTTGACAATGTTAATACACAAAAAACTTCATCCAAACGTGGCATTACTTGTGGTCATGGAGCTCGAAAAGCCATGAGAAGTGCAAAGGACAGATTGACTGATAGAGTTTGACTTTACACTGATGCAAGCAATATGCAACAATGCTGAATTTTTCAACAATGAAATTGGCTATATTGTACGTAAGCATTGTAGCTTACGGTACAAGGACTGGCGGCTCGTACCTTCTGAAGTTAGGGGACCACTGCGCAGCAAGCTTGAAGTAAGCATTTTTTTTATATTTTTCCAAATTTGATAACATTTTTACTTCATAAATTATAATTTTATGACTATACTAGCATTGAAAGGATCACATTTATAATATTTCTTTCCTTTTGGTGATTTAGACACTTTTCAATAGTTAATATTGAGGACGAGAATGTTCGGAAATGCATCGATAAGCAGATGCAGAGGGCTTGGAGAGGCCATAAATATAAGCTGCATGCACACTTCAAAGAGATTGGAGGAGAAGAAGATGCCGCTATGGCAAAGAGTATGTGCCCTGAGGACGTGAGCCAAGAGGATTGGGCCTATCTCTGTGACCTTTGGTCTAATGGTACATATAAGGTAATTTATATACTACATATATTTGGCAGAAATTTCTAACAATCATGTGCAATCTTTTGGAAGTTAATTTTTGCTTGGCTGTATATCAATTTTTGGGTTTTGTATTTTTGCTTGGTTGATAAGTACAATTTTTGCTTGGCTGTATATCAAGATTTTGGGTTTTGTATTTTTTTTTCCTAAAATGGACAAAGGAATCTGATTTTAAAAACTAACTTCAATTTGAATGCATTTGCTAATCAGATAAGAGACTTTCTTGATTTCGTGTTTCCACCAGTGCCTTCATTTTCTTCAATAGATTGATATCTAGTTGGAGAGTTAGTCACACACACACACACACACACACACACATATATATATTAAAGGCCTGAATATAGTGGAATAGTACATAACTTCATACCACGTTGTAGCAAATACAGTAATAATTGATAAGGCAAACAATGTATTTGGCTGCTATGGCAAAATTTTAGTCATTAATTGATTCGAAAGTTTCAATTAATCTATAATTATTAACGTCACATCATTCCATCAATTTGTTAAATTACTTTTGACTAAAGATAATTTTTTTGCTTATCTATTACTATAATATATTCATGTTTCTTCCTTTTTTTGTGATTCCTAATCTACCCTTATCTTATCACTTATCCTCTAAAAGTTATTTACTTGAAATTGGAAATCTAAATCCTAACTAATTACACATAATCTATAATATATTCATGTTTCTTCCTTTTTTTGTGATTCCTAATCTACCCTTATCTTATCACTTATCCTCTAAAAGTTATTTACTTGAAATTGGAAATCTAAATCCTAACTAATTACACATAATCTGCTTCATTAGTTATATTTATAACACTCAACTAATTCTAATATAATCCAAATTGAAAACAATTGCTCTAACTAATTACACATAACACGTTGTAATCACAGCTAATGTGTCATAGTAACACTCCAAGACTAGAAAATTTAAAGTAATCTACCTAATCTCTAGCGTGACATAATGAAAACAATGAAAGAAATGTTAGTCCAGGACCCTTGATGAGCACTTGCACACTCAAAATTATTTTGGATATTATTTCTCCTCTCACAACCTCTCTTAAGTTCTTTGAAATTCAACATTATTTAGGGATATTTTAAGCTACAAATAATCGTTTCTTTTTAGTGCATCATAGTCATCATGGACAGCCACTTTGCAGATTGTAACTATTAACGATATTTGGTTATCTTACCATTGGGATTTTTGTTTGGTGTTTATCATTATTTTCCAAATACTAATCTGCCTTCTTTATTATACAAGTTTTATATAAACAACTATTCAAATTAAAATCCTAATTGAAAACAATCACTCTAACTAATTACACATGACACTGCTTCTTTAGATTTGTAAACTCCAATCGGAAACTGAATCTCAACGTGCTCCACTATGGCAAGTCATAAAACATAAGTTATTTCAAGATTTTAAAGATTTCAATAGCCAATTTTAGACAAAATCTGGATATTAGGACATCCAATTGAAAAATTAGTAAATTATATACCAAAAGAATTTCAATTTTAGCAAGTAAGTTAAAACTAAAATTTAATTCAACAATAAGAGTGAAAATTCCAAAAATTTCAGGACTCCTAGAATTCCTAAACAATTTGCAAAAAAGGGCTCTAACACATAAGGAAATTCCCTTTAGTTCGTGAATATTGATATGGTGATTGATAGCTTTTTTTTTTTTGTGGTTTTTATCACTTTACTCCTTTAAACTATACGCCAACTATTAGTTTAGTCCCTAACGTTAATTTTGAATCACTTAAGTCCATTGATTAAGTCAAAGCACATAATTGACCATCTTATGACAAAAATACCCTCTCCATGTAAAACAACTTCTTTCCTCTATTTTTTAAAATTGTTTATAGGCTCTCTTATTTTGCACAATACTGAAATTTTATCAACAATTTGCGCGTCACAAAGATAATCCTAGAAGGAAAATTATATGCCTGCTCTATTATAAGATCTACTTTTCTCAATTCTCAACTTTTGTGTTAGTAAAATTTTTTTCCTCAATAATTATTTTCTTTTCGTAATTTTCATGCTATGAGAACACGCTTGCTTTCCTTGATGTATGAACACTTAAATTTTATGATAGGATAAAAGCTATTGGAAAAATAATACTATCAGGAAAAATGGTTATGTCGTTCAATTTTTTTCTTTTTTCTTGTATTTTTCTTATTTGTTTTTGTCCTGCACTTCATAGAGGGCATTTTTGGAGTGAAATTTCTTTTTTTAAGGTTTCATGGGCATATTTGTCCCTTCGTAATTCAATTAGATCTAAATATATCTTTTCACCTAACCATTACTTTAACAATCAATCTAGGAGTTAAATGACTAAAAGTTAACTTTAGGGACTAAATTGATAATTAGGGTATAGTTTAAGGAGGTAAAGTGATAGAAATCCCATAATTAAATCGGACCTAAACATGTCTTTTCACATGACCATCAATTTGACTGTTAGGCTAGGGACTTAAGTGACTAAAAATTAACATAAAGGACTAAACTAATAGTTTGGGTATAGTTTAACGGGATAAATTGATAAAGATCCTTTTTTTTTTTATAAAGATAGAAACTTTGTAGAATTAAGGGGTGTTTGGATGGAATAGTTAAGATTTTTCAAGGAAAAGGCAAGGGTTGGGAATTTTGTTTTCAACATGGCTAAGAAATTGGAGAATGATGGTCTCACTCACGCAAGATGTAATTTGAAACTTAAAGGAGTGGAACAAAAATCTTCGCTTTTGTTTGAGTCTTCACGCAAATGAGAATTGAAACAAAAAATAAATAAAAGAACCTACTAAAATATTCAAAAATAATAATAAAAAAAGTATTTAGACCTGAACTGAGTGTACAATTTTGCAAGTAAACTCAGTATTTATATATAATTAAGCTACAATAATTCTTATTTTTTGGATGACAAAAGGATTTAAAAACAGAAAATAATACGATAGGAGAGAGGACAAAAATTGATAATGATACTCCAAAACAGTACAATTTAAATGCTACAAAAAAGGTTGTAAGGTGTCTTTTGTTAGTTTTGAGATTATATCTTGAAGTACTACGTTATTAGCCTGTGCAATCTTTAATTATTGATTTCAAATTTCTTATATACAAGCAATTATAGTTTTTCTTAAGATTTAATTTTTGGACAATAGAGTTGAATATTTGTTTGAGAGGCATAGTCCATATTTATTCATTTTCCAAATTTATGTCATCTGCCTTAGATACTGCTCCAATAATTTTAATACATTTTTCGTTTAACTCATTTAAGAAGACCCGTTCATCTTACTTCGACTTGCATATATCGTCCTTCCTAATTATTTCCCCTTCGTCTCTGTCAAGAGTCAACCAATGAAACACTACCATTCAAAAAATGAGTCCTAAAATTCTAAAACAATTTATATTCCCTTGGTATGTTTAATTACACATTTCTAATTATAATTTTCAAACATGTTTTCAATTACTTTTGTATTTTGCAAACACGCTTATTCAAAAAATATTGTGGTACTAACTTGAATACTTTATCTTTAGACGGCCAAACTGTTGATGGTGAGTGTGGTTCATAATTGTAGCAAATAACAAAGAACATTTGACTGTCTCAACACAATTGAATATCACATGGACAAATTTGAAGAGAACTTATTAAAGCAAACTATTGTTAAAATAATAATTTGCAATTAATCATTCTTATGCCTTTAAAATGACTTAAGTTTATGAAAATAATTTTGCAATTTCCTTCATATAAAAATGTAGAAAAGCAAGATTTGTGAAAAATATGTAAGCTAAATAGCTACTAGAATTTGGTATTTTAAGCATAAGCATTTTCTTAAATTCACTTTTGTTTGATCTAATAAAGTTATCATTCCTTTCTCATCTTTTTTTTTCTTTTATTGTTTTGACAAATGAAACAAAGTATGTTCATCACCAAATTTAAAGTGTGATTTTTTCATCTTTTTTAAATGAGTGAATTAGAATAAACTAAAGGGCCATTTGATTCAAATTCCTCAATCACTATCACTATGAATATCATTAACCCTACTATGAATATAAGTTTTGATGATTCCCCCCAACATGTTTAGTTTAATAATGGACTCGGTATCATTAAAAAAATAGTTGTTTGGTTTATTGGAATGACTTTCAAGTAAATTTTAAAATTTTTTAATCTTTATTTATGATATACATATTTTTTAGATTTCTTATTTTGTATCTTTTTAAAGAAAATTTTTAAAAAGATTTCTTCAATTTTAAATATAGCCATGCTCTAATTTGAGTTTTATGCAAATGATAACCTTACAAAAAAGTCATTTTTTTTATTAACAGAGAGTACTATATAACTTTGATTATCAATTCAATTTTTATAAATAAATTGAATGTAAAAAAAATTATTAAAAAGAATTTTTATAAAAAATTTAATTAAATTTTTATAAAAAAATTTATGAAGTACTAATAGAAAATATTCAAAATCAAAAGACAAAACAAGGAGAGAGAGAGAGAGAGAGAGAGAGAAAGAGAGAGAGAGAGAGTATATTGGGGGTCGGTAACTCAAAAGATATGTATTTTTTTAGTGAGTGTGTTTTTGCCTTTAATCATAAGGGTGAATGAGTTTGATAGAATAGTATTTTGGAGGGAATCATTAACACCCCAATTAATCACTATCATCCCCATTGAATGATAGTGATAATTGTTTAATAAACATCAACAATGGGTGTCATTACTTATAATACCCATTCCCCTCCTTGATTCCCTTAAACCAAACACCCCCTAAGTTTTTTCCTTTACATGGATTTGGATAATCTTTTACTCACAAGACTTGATGAATTTATAATTTATGAGATAATTCTTTTGGACTTCATTATTATTAGATCATCCAATATTTTTCTCTAGAAAAAGATAGAGGAGAATTTTAGATCTTTATTGCCATATTCCACCGTGTGTTTGATCAAAATCAAGAAAAAATTGTAAAAGAATTTGAATCAAATATGAATTTAACTAAAGCTTTCTAATTTTGTGTGTAAAATATTACTAACCATTCATGTTGTCTATGTAAGATTATGGTCATGTTACTATAACTGGTTTGCTTAATTTGCACAAGTAAATATATGAGTTATAATATTTTAAATTTTTATATAGAGATACGAATATAAATAATAATGACTTTTTCTCCTGAAAAGGATAAGAAATGAAGTGTATGAATTAAGATGTAAAGTATATCGATTATATCTCTTTTTTTTTTTTTTTCTATTTGGAGTGGCTAATAAACATTTTGTTAGGCTATTCTTCACTTCAAGACGCTCTTCTCTGTTCATTTAGTTATCAAACTTTCCCAAAGAAATTTTTTACATAAATTTTGAGTGAAAAATATACCATCCATGGTTAAGAATTACTAATATTTTAGACAACTTTAATCGAAAAAACATTATGATCTAATAAAGCTTTAAATATAAGATGCATCAAACACAAGTATACAATACTACAGATCATAATATATAGGATGAAAATCCAGACTATCTAAAGCAAAAGTTATGGCTCTATAAATATAGAACCAAGAATGAAAACTTTGTCATAAAAAAAACTTTTCATTGTGTTATTAATTTATAAAAACTACTGAATATAATATTTAAAAACTAAAGTTATGAGTTATTTATTAAGTATCCACAAAAGAGTTTGGACAGAAATACACAGTAATTGAAGTTGATATGCGTACCTATAATTATTACCATATTGCTCTAGAAAAAAATAGACATATTAAGTGTAATTTTGTAAAAATATTTTTAAGTAACAAAGTAACTAAATGATGTAGACATGGCTCTAATTTTATTATTACAATTTTAAATTTTAAAAAATCTTTGATGCACATGCAAAACACAATCAATAATTAGTGCTTGATATGGTCATTTTTTTGCTTCTATATACTTCTAAAATAACAACAAAATATTTTATATTTCGGATCAAATGAAAAACCATAAAATCATCATTCTACAATAAAGTTACAAATGTCTCTCTTTAGAATTTTGAAGCATAATATACCTATATAAATAATTCTACAAAATTTAGATTAAGAAAATTAAGAATAAAACTTATTGAATTAAAAGAACACAACATACAATTGACAAAAGAATTGATATTGGATTTTGTTATCTTTTTTCGTGTTAAACATCCAAAATAACACCAAGATCAAAGAATCCATTTTTTCTAATGTAGTAAACATTAAAAATAACACAATCCTTACCAACATGCTATAACATTTATTATCTATTCTTTGCCAATTTCTTTTTTGTTTCAATTTGGTGTATCTTACATTAATATTATTTTTTCTTTGAGAATAGTTGTCATGTAAGTTGAGAAAATGAAAATAGAAAGAAATTATAGCTTGAATATTTTGTACATTGATATTTTAATGTACATAGAATTTCCAAATATTTACACAAAATAGATAATAGGACTTAGTGTCTAAAGTGAAATTTTATATCAACAATATGATTCATCTATCATAAAATATTTTCATAAAGAGAAAAAAATTGTTTGTTTTTTTTATAAGAAATCAATATAAGTCTTAACATTGGGAAAAAAAAATGAAGACAAAGATTGTTTTAAAACTAAAACGAATCGAAAAGAAAACCAAAAATAAAAGAACAAAAATTTTAAATCATTAATCAAGGTAATACCTCATCCTAAAAAGCAATATCTAAAGTCTAGAATGTATATGTTAGTCTTGAATAATAATTTGTATACTTTACTTTTGATTCTAATACTTTAGTTAGACAATATCCTCATGAATTACAACACTTCAGATTTTCACACAAAAATAGTAAGCCCCTTTAAAAATAAAAAGTACAGTGTATGAATCAAACAATGGAGTGTATAAATCATTTCTCTTAATCTTTTAGTATCTTTTAATTCTAATTTAGTCCATTATATTACCTTTAAAATTTAAATTAGTTTTATACAAAAGAAAAATATACAAAGATAATAATGAGTACAAAAATTATACAGTGATTTGAAATGATCTAGAGTCAACTAAAAATACTTAAAGAAACTAGTAATAGCAAGGAAAAAACAAAGATAATCAGAAGACACATTTTAAAAAATATTAGTAGTTTATATATTTTGTATATTTAACTAATTATTTAATTACTTTTATATCAAGTTATAAAGGTTTAAAAAATCAAATAATTCTAAATTTTAGTTTCAGTAGAACACTTCATCAGAACACGTGCAAAGCATGTGCTCCTTCCTAGTAGTTAATATAATTTAGAACTTTATCAAGTTAGTTTCAACTCCAAATAATTCAGTGGCTAATTGTTTAAAGTATGATTAGTTGAATAGCGTGGTTAGGTCATTTGCCAATTAATATAGGGTGTTCAAAATCATTGATTCGATCCATACATAGTATATATACATCACAACTTGAAATTATTTTGGTGTGATAGATACATTATTTGAATGCGACCAGTTTGTTTAACCAAAAACTTATGAAAGATGAGTACGTTTTAATGAAGAAAACTACGTAGTCTCTTAAATTTGTTACCAACCGAGAATTACTTGTGACGCCACATTTTCCTCTTTTGTCTCTCTCTCTCTCTCTCTCTCTCTCTCTTAATGTATTGTTCATTGACAAAAACTATAACAACAACAACAAATAGGACAAGTGATTAAGATCCTCCACATTTGTCTTTGTCCATTAATGTTACGTATTTCTTTTAAACTCTTTGCTTTTGTATGTAACTACATAGAACTTTATATATATCTGATGGAATAGAAGTCAGGTGTCCAAGAAGATTGTTGTCTTATATTTTGTTAAATCAGTTTGGATTTGGTCGGGATTGACCAAGACACGTCCCTTGTATTAGTTGCCTAATGGTCACCATACACTTGCTAAACAGTCAGCTCAGCACAAGCAAAAGGTTCCTTGCTTACTTGTTCAGTTGAGGAGCAACTTGATTCTTGACTTGACTTGTAAAATAAGTACATTGCTACCCAACTTGTACCTCTTTGCAATGGAAACAAATATCTTTAATATTTTTCTTTAGTTTCTAATGGTTTTTCTTTTCCATAAGATAATGAAAATTATTGGTCATGGCTTTACTCATGCCATGTAGAATTAGCCAGTGACTTCCCATTATAAGAAAGGGTATTGTACATGTAGCAGCTGGAAATGAAGCTGGAATTGAAAATCTTTTGTGTTGCATTGTTTTGCTTATGCCATAAAGGTTGTCCAACTTTTTTGAGAAAGTGTTGTGGGCGGTGGAAGATTCCTTTTTTTTTTTTTTTAAATTCTCATCATTATAGCTAATTTAAGGTGAAAAAGTTTGCAAAAGTGTACCATATCATATCTTTAATGCAAGTCTAATAAAATGATGACTATCTTTATCCATTCATTGTGTTTAACTTTTGAACATAATTATCCATTTTACATACCAGCAGCATACATGCAGTTAAATAGGAATTAATCTCTCCATTTTTGGATCAATTTCAACTGCTTTGTAGATTTCAACATGTAAGTTCTTAAGCTGACATATAATAAGCAAAACAAGTTGACATGTCAAAAGACCAGTAATGGATGCATTATGACTAGTGATGGAGTTGATTTTGTAAAGTATCAAACTGTATTATCAAGCATGACGCCTAATTACTAAGGTGACAAAGAAAGACACTGAAAAAACATAGCAATATTGCATGGCAGGCAAAAATTTTACTATACAGCATCATCTTGTATAAGACTTTGGGGCTCCACCCCTTTGACTTGGAGGCATCATCATGTTAACTTTAGCTAGTATTTTCCCTACTACTCCATTGTTAGACTAAGACGAAAGACAAAACTTGCAAAGCAACACATATCAATCAAGAAGTGAAGAACCTTAACGAAACATGAGAAAAAATGGCAATCTTTCTCATGTTGTTGTTATTTAGGGAAACAAATAGAACTTATTTCTTGATCATCCATAATCTACCTTACTTCACATGTTGTTTGTTGGTCCTCAAAAGAATGTTTGTTTCTTTTTCAATGTGTGTTTGTATTATATAATGTTTCTATTTTGTTATCTATTTTCTCGACTAACATTGTAATAAAAATCTATTTTCTTGTGTTTTTTTTTAAGGAACGGTAAAAAAAGAATGCCTAAGCTCGTGACAAATGAAATGGGAGTCTAGAAACGGCTCCAAGAGTACAGCGCGCCATCATGTTTCCCGAGGAGCTGATTTGGATGCTCCTACTGGCCAAATTGAGACTTGGCGAATGCGACATTGGCATTCTGAGCGGGGTTGGATTTCTTCACAGGCAGCAGCTACATATGTAAGTTAATTTTTTCTTCAATCAATTGCATAATTATTTGCAGCTTTAAAGCATTATCTATACGATTTAATGTTTGTTATTTATTTCAACAGGAAGAAATGATGCAGTTGAGGAGGGATAACTCTCCTGAGCAGATGACTGATAAAGAGATATTAGAGAGGGTCATTGGACGACATTCAGTTCGTTTGTTCGAATGGGGACGGATCACCTAGCACATCTAGGACCATGGGTAGTAGTGGAGATTTGGGGCGTCCCACGTACACTCAATTGCTGAATACTTTGAGTCAATGTGAGTCTCGTGTTGCCGAGCTTGAGGGCATAGTTCAGAATATGCAACAGGTGTTGACTGCAAAGAATATTATCCCTCCTCCACCTGTACCCCATGTGCCATCAGATCACGGCTCAGGACCATCTCATCCCGTCACGGGAGACATTGACCCAGCCTCTCATCGTTCTAATCGTTCTCGTTCTCACAGCGGCAGTGATGACTTTGCTGATGCTAATTCCAATTATGATGATGTTGCTTGACTTTTTTATGTATTGTGATACTAGTATTGTGGCTTAGCAAACCTTACTTTGTGGTACTTTCCTTACATTGTGTTTGAGAGGATTACTTCCTTGTTTTGATGTTTCGATGTTTGATATTTGTGTTTGGATGGTGTTATTGATATCGTTTGACATTTGGATGTCTGATATTAGTATTTGGATGGTGTTAATGACATTACTTTTTTGTTTGTTTAGTTGTTGTGCTTTATTGTGTATGATGTGTAATGAAATATTTTAATTGCATACAGGTCTGTTTACCTGCACATACTAATACTTTTAGCCACACATACAGGTGTCTTTCCCCACACATACAGGACCCTTTCTTGACACATACAGGACCCTTTCGCCACACATATAGGACCCTTTACCCACACATGCAGGTCCCTTTACCCACACCTACAAATGTGCTACTAAGAAATACAACAAATTTTATCTACACATATAGATATTTTTACCCATACATATAAGGAAACGTTACCCATGTATATAGATGTCTTTACCCACACATAATAATGTGTGGGTAAAGAGACTGTAAATCTTATCTACATATATAGATACGTTTACCCGCGCATATGAATTGTCCACCAATATATGTATGAAAGTTACCCACACATTGGAAGCTTTTACCCACACATTCTTAAACCTTTACCCACACATTGAAATCTTTTACCCACACATATGATCAACGTTTTACCTACACATAAAAATTGACATGCCACGTCTATGCCACGTCTATGCCACATCACATGCCACGTGGTTGTACACGTCATACAAATTCTGCCAACATGGAAGCTTCGTCATCATCCACATCATCCTACACGTCATCACCGCACAATCGGTATCCAAATTATCCACATATACTGTATATATTTACCCACATATATATATGTGTAAGTAAAGATATTACCTTTAGCCACGCATACAAATATGTGTAGGTAAACACATTTCTGCGCAATCCGATAGAGACATTTGCTAACATTTATTTTATGTGTAGGTAAAGACCTTTAGCTACACATAATGTTTTTTTACCCCCACATCATGTGTGCGGGTAAAAGCTCAATTTCTTGTAGTGGAAAGCGGTAAAACATACAAGCACACAAGTACACAAAAGCAAATAAACCATAACTATTACAACGGGCGGAATTAGCTACAATTTTAGGGGGGAAAAGTAAAACGACCTATCTATTATATTTGCTATCTAAATACAAAAATATTTGTATAAAATATGAAAAATGTAATCTAATTATTACACTAGCTAGCTAGATACAAAATATTACATTTTTTTGCCAAAATAGTAAAAATTTGAAAAAAAATAACATAAAGTAAATAAATACGCAAAAAGCATGTAAAGTAATAAACACGTGAGGAAAATGCATAATAAATCACATAGGGGCACATTGGAGCACATAAAGAGAAATAACGGGTAATAGCAATATCTTTTGTGGGAAACCTACTATAAGTATTAATCAAAATGAACAAACAAGTCAAGGTACCGTTATTTAAAGCAATAAAACATAAAAATGTAAAATAGTAATAAATTGGGGGTAAAATGTAAATTCTAGTAACCTAAGAGGCCTAAAATAGAAATTCAAGCAAACCTAGGGAGCTGAAGGATAAATTGGGAAATTTACACAAATCTAGGGAGGTAAGATGCAAATTGAAGTAAATTGGGGATCAAAACACTAAATTTAAGCAAACGCAAGGCGTAATTGCAAATTTCAGCAACTTAAAGGGGCCTAATTGCAAGCTACATGAGCTAATTGAAAGAAATTAAAACTAGGGAGGCCAATTTATAAATAGCAAGGACTAAATTGTAGAAAATGACAAATTCATGGAGGCACACTTAAGGTTACTCAAAACTTGAGGACTAAAATGCAAATATGAACTTTAAATGAAGTAACATAACAATCCTGACCAAAGACTAATCTAAATAAACTAACTAAAATAACTTAATTAACTAAATGAATAACCAAATTAAACTAAGCAACATCCTAAATCACAATTAGCTGAAATGAAAACTAAACAAATAAATAATGAAAATATCATACAAAAAGAACAAATAAACAAATTGGCAGAAACCTAAACTACCTAAAACTAAAACAAAACAAAAGACTCCCAATCCCCTTCTTCTTCAACCTGGTTCTCTTTTCTGTTTCTTTTTCCCACCGAATGCCACTTCTCTCTCTGTTATTTCTTTTTTTGTTTCTCACTTTCTCTATTTCTTCTCTAATTTTCATTTTTTCTGTTTGTCTTCCTCTTTTAGCAGTCTCTCTCGTCTCTCTCCCCATGTATTTCTTTCCTTTCTCCATCTGTCTCTTTCACTCTCTCTAATTTCCCTGCTTCTTTATTTCTCTTTCATTTCCTCTCTCTTTTTTCTTTGTTTTTCTTCCTTCCTTCGTTTCTTTCATCTTTCTCTAGCTTCTTTCTCTCCGCTATGTTCTCTCTTTAGCTCTCTTCTTCTCTTTTGTCTAACGTTTTCTCTGCTTCTTCGACAGGCCCAATTCCCTTCTTTGTTTTCTTTTTATTTCTCCGATCCTTTCCTTCTGATTTCTCTCTGTCTCACTCTATCCCTCGTATCTCTTTTTTTTTTCGAAACAAGGGGGGAAGGGTGGAGTTGGTTCTTGGCTGCGTATTGTTGGTGAATCTGGGTTGGTTGGCATTTGGGGGGCGATGTATGTGTAGTGATTGTATTTGTGTCGGTAGTGCTTGGGCAGTGGAGGTGGTTGTTTAGGCTACTGGGCTCTATAATTTTGGTGGTGAATGGCTATCTGATGGTAGAGGCGACGGAGAGTTGGCAGTGGTTGAGTGAATGCGGTGGAGTTGATTGTGGCACTGATGTTTGTGGTGGTGAAATTGGGTATTGAGGGGCTGGCTTTGGTGCATGTTATTATTTTGTTGTTTTTTTCTTTTGCAGGTGGGCGATTACAAAGTGGGGATGTGGTTGGATGGGCTACTCTGTGAGGTTGGCTCTGGTGGGCTGTGGAATTTTTATTTGGTCCTCGAGGCTTGGATGAAGGTAATGGCAGATGCTGGGACTGGAATTGAGCAGTGGGTTTTTGTTTGCTTTGTAATGCAAGTGGAACGAGGAAGGCAGCTTGCTGAACTGATGTTTCTGGTGACTTGTTGTCATCTACTGTGGTGGTTTGACGATGGATAACGGACACCATTGGTTAGATGAGGGAGGTTGTAGAGGCTTGAGGTGGTGGGATCGAAGGTGCAGTAATGTGATCCAAGGAGCACTCACAATTGTTAGACTTGGGCTTGAACATGGTGAGCTTAGGAAAGGCATGTTCTTGATGGAAGATGATTTACATGGTTGCTGGTTGAGGATTATACATGGATTTGGGCTTGTTTACAAGTTTGAAGCTCACATTAATCAAGCTAGCACATTGGGCCAAGGATTGGAGCATTGGCTTTGGATCAAATCTAATTACAAAGACAGTCCAATTGATGTCACTAAGCTTTCCATAACATGCATACAAGGGGCAGGTTATTTGGACTTACTTGGAGGGCCCTTGAAGTTGCTAAATGGAGGCCCAATGGAGCTTAATGAAAGATGTCTAGCCCATGATGTGATTTTGGACGAATTTTTATGTATTTTTATTAGTTTCCTAAGTCTTTACAAGTTGTAACTTTTGGTTAGTTATCCTATTGTGATAGGTTACAACTAGTTTTAGTAGTTTACTTTATTTTAAGCTTCTAGACTTTTCTTTGTAAACCTATAAATAGGCATGTTACTGTTCATACGATTTTTAATAAGATTTTGATGAATAAAATTTGAGTGTTTTCTCTTAATTGAGATTCTTCTTGGTTCTATGTTGATTTAGAACTACTCTTGGTCTTATCAAGCTTGCTTGTGGCGACCTAAACTTCGCTTAGAGTTTTTCTTGAGTTTTTGATCAAGTCTTAAAGTTAATTAGGTTAGACCATTGAACTGCTCAACTTGGTCTAATTCTAGTTGTTCTTAGGCGTGCTCATCTTTAAGGGAAGAATTCAAGGAAAAACAACTCCACATCAAGGGTTCCTTGGTTCACGAATCAAACGAGGTCTTGAGTTCAACGAGTTGCATACTTGAAATCCAAGACTTTCTTGGCAACGCAACCGTGCGCACATCATGCAGGCTGAACTGGGTTAAATGTTCTGATGATGAAATAGTTTTGGTGGCTTTCTGGGTTTTGCTGGTGGAACTAGTGGTTGAACAGAGGTGGATGATGGTGGCAAAATCGTTGACTGGTAGTGTTATGGTTGATTAATGGTCAGGAAGGCATTGAGGCTGAGCTTTGGTTTCCAGGGGCAAAGGATTAAGTGGCGATGATGGAGATTTGATGGAGGAGGGATTGTTTTCATTGCAGTTTTTTAGTGATTTTGCAGTAATTTTGGGGTTGGTTTCTTAGGGGAGTTTTAGGGGAATTTGATTGTGGATTTGGGGTGATATACATGTAGTTGAATTGGACTTGAATTGATGATGAAAGTGCCTTTGGTGGATTGATGGTGGTTTACTGTTTGATTTGAGATTGGGTTTTGGTTTTTTTTTTTGGCTAACCATGTACATTGGGGGGGGGGGATTGTATGTGTTTAATTGTAGGGATCGTTTGTGTTTCTTTGCAAGTGACTTTTGAGTAGTGGGTTGAAGACTGATTTTGGGTATGATTGCAACTGGGTGGTTGTTCTTGATGCCTGGTGGAAATGTTTGAGAGAGAGTGTAACACCCTAAAAATTCATACCAAAACCATTTATCTTGTATTATGTTCATTGGAGAAAAAAAAAAGAAGGACCGAAATTAGTGGGAAAATTAATAAGAAATGATTTTCCATTTTACTACCATGTTGTACCTTTACTTTTAGAAATTGTACCTAGCATCTCTTGCAAGATATAATTATAAGATAAATCACAAAAACATTTTCTAATTAACCCTTGCCAAGTGTAGTCTTCCATGGAGAGAAAGTCAAGATCACTTTCCCTTTGTCTTGTTTTGATTGGTAAAAAATTTTCCAATTCTTTTCCATTTCTTTTCTTCTTTACTTACCCAAATTTTCTCTTTTCTTTTCTTCTTGCTGGCCGGTTGTTCTCTTCTCCTTTTCTCTCCATTTTCTTTCATTTTTCTTGGATCTTTTACTTCCATTTACTCATTTTTCAACCATAGAAATTAAGTGGAACTTCCTCCTAAGCAACAATCTTGTCTACCTAGAGGTATTTCCCATGAATTTCTCTTCTAATTTCAAGTGAAAGATCATAGTTTTTAGCTCTTAAGTTATGTTTTTATGGTTAAGTATGATTGATTTTTGGCCATGAAAATGAAGTTTTATTCCATGAATGTGAAGCTTGTGAACTTGTATGCCTTGTAGATAGTATATTAAACTTGAAAAGTCATGATCTAGGTTTGATTTGCTTGAAGAACTTGGAGTAGTTTATGCATTTTTGTGATAAATTTGAATGGAATTGAAGTAAGTTTGATATGAGATTGGTAGAACTGCTTAAGATTGGGCTGTTGGATGTTTTCTTCCAGGTTAAAAAAAAATTTTGGGTTAGTCCGATTATAGGGGAAGTGCTGTGACAGCCCCACCTTACCCAGAGGCGCACCAAAGGGCTTAGCAGACTGCCTGCCTGGCTCTCGCCAGGACTCAAATCACGCACTTGCTCAATACATACACATAATTAATGCAAAATAAAACACATTCGTAAAGAAATATATTCATAAAATTCATTTGAAGTACAAATATTACAAAATGTTTTACACACTAAAATTTACACACTATGTGCAAGAATAGCCCAAACAAGTGGCTATTAAAATATACAAAACAAAACATGTACACTGTCCAAACTCAGCTTTTCCAGCTTTAGTATTTTTGGGAAACCTGGTTAAGGAAAACAAATGAACGGGATGAGCTATAATAGCCCAGTGAGTGCTCAAGTCATGCAACCATACCAGTAAAATGTGATTTTGTTCAATAAAATATTTAACGAGTAAATAAACAATTTGTGAACAATTTAAGTAACAAGTAGTCAATGGCGGATACGAGGCTCAACTACGGAAGCAAGCTTAACCGAAGAAGGAGCAAGCACTGATCATGTAACCAAGACGTTCAGACCGAGATAATAGCTCAGGTCTTTGCCAAGGAACATTCCAGTATAAACAAGCAAGACCCTAGCCACCATTCACCTTATAACCTCCAAACAAGCTACCACCTCCAGGAAGAAATTTCAACCTTGGAAGGGCCAACAAGCAAGATAGTTCAATCCGGAGTTGGCCTCTTAGAGGAATTCAACTCATTTTGGGAAAGAACAACACGCCCTAAAACACCCAGCACCTTATAACCTCCAACTCATGATAGGGTTGACCAACCGTGAAGTAACGGTGAAGTTAGTCACGGAAGTCTCAATCACAAATAACACATATAATAGTGAAAGCATATAACACATTGCGGAATAGATGCGATAAAGTACACATCTTTCCTCAAGTAACACATATCACTAGATAATCATGTCAAGTATATCGTATCATTTTATGCATCAAAATAATGATGTCAAGTAGTACATGGCATTTCATGCATCATACACACATAAGAACACTCACCTGAAGCCTAAGAAAATATTTCGTAATACGATCGGGTCTCACTTTCGGATCCTGAAATTCAAAAGAAATAATAGTATAAAAATCCTGAATAAAATCTAAGAACTTTCATAAGGAAATTCAAGAAATGCCCCAAGTCTTTCTAGGGTTTTGGAGCTTAGGGTTTTACCCTAGGGTTTAGGGTTTTCAAAATTAGGGTTTTCTAACTTTTAGGGTTTCGCTCGGAAAGGTTTAACTCACTAATAGTTAATCTACAAAAATTTCTGCACGCTTAAATCACTAAATTACAGCTTATAAAGTCTTAAATCATAGCCTAATTACTTTTATTTCCTAGGTTTTACCGAAATTTCGGCAGCATTTCCCCTATAATCGGACTAACCCAAAAATTTTCCCTGCAAGAAAATCCAACAATCCAACCCAATTCAAAAAGTTCTACAACTTTTATATTCAATTTAAACCCAAATTCAATCAAGATTCCACTCAAATTCAAAATCCCTACTCCAAGAATCATCACCCAAATCTGCACAGGGTTGGTTTTCAGCCAACTTCGTGCCATTACTGGGGTCAATCCACTAAGAACTAGGGAATTGTGATTACATGGTTTGAAAGTACGTTTATAGGGCTACAACTTTTGTGAATATCATCAATCCAAATTCCAACTAGAACAGGTTCAAAATCAGCCCTCAATTTGGCTCATCATAAAAACTGTTTTACGCAGAATCAAATTTTTAGCCAACTTTGCAAGCTTTCTGCGGTTAATACACAATGAACCACCATGCAAGCCTTATACCGTTTGAAAGCCCTATGAATTAGTTTCTAAAACAACAAGAATTATTCGAATCCAAGTTATCTACACCAAGTTATGAAAGTTTTACTAAAACTGGTCCAGCATGACTGTTCAAGTAGTTCTACCAATTTCACATCAAACTCACTTTAATTTCACTCAAATTTATCACAAAAACACCTAAACTACTCCAAGGTTCTTCAATCCAATCAAACTTAAATCATGTCATTTCAAGTTTAAATCACTATCTACAAGCATACAAGCCTATAAGCTTCACATTCATGGAATAAAACTTCACTTTTCATGGCCAAAATCCATCATACTTAACCATAAAAACATGTCTTAAAAGCTAGAAAACTATGATACTTCACTTGAAATTAAAAGAGAAATTCATGGGAAATACCTCTAGATAGACAAGATTGTTGCTTAGGAGGAAGTTTCACTCAATTTCTATGGTTGAAATATGAGTAAATGGAAGTAAAAGATCCAAGAAAATTGAAAGAAAATGGAGAGAAAAAGGGAGAGAAGCAGCCGGCCAGCAAGAAGAAAAAGAAGAGAAAAATTGGGTAAGTAAAGAAGAAAAGAAATGGAAAAGAATTGGGAAAAAAATTGACCAATCAAAATAAGACAAAGACAAAGTGATTCTTGACTTTCTTTCCATGGAAGACTCCACTTGGCACTAGGTAATTAGAAGTGATTTTCATTAGTTATCCCATAATTAATCTTGCAAGATTTCCTAGGTACAACTCTTAAAGAACTAAGTACAACATGCTAGTAAAATAGAAAATCAATTCCTTATTTCTTCTCACCAATTTCAGCCCTCTTCTTTTTTTTTTTTTTTTCTAATGAACATGATACAAAATAAATGGTTTTGGCATGAATTTCTAGGGTGTTACAAGTGCTGCCAAAATTTCGGTAAAACCTAGGAAATAAAAGTGATTAGGCTATGATTTAAGACTTTATAAGATTTAATTTAGTGATTTAAGCGTGCAGAAATTTTCGTAGATTAGTTATTAGTGAATTAAACCTTTCTGAGCAAAACCCTAGAAAGTTAGAAAACCCTAATTTTGAAAACCCTAAACCCTAGGGTAAAACCCTAAACTCCAAAACCCTAGAAATTTAACCTTAGAAAGACTTGGGGTATTTCTTGAATTTCCTTATGAAATTTCTTAGATTTTAGTCAGCTTTTTATACGATTATTTTTCTAGTGAGTTTTCAGGATCCGGAAGTGAGACCCAACATTATCGCGAGATATTTTCTTAGGCTTCAGGTGAGGGTTCTTATGTGTGCATGTTGCATGAAATTCCATATAATACTTGATATTATTATTTCGATGTATCAAATGATATGTTATGTTTGACATGATTATTTAATAAAATGTGTTACTTGACGAAAGATGTGTACTTTACCGCATCTATTCCGCAATGTGTTACATGCTTTCACTATTGAATGTGTTATTTGTGCTTGCGACTTCTGTGGGTAACTTTATTGTTTTCCACGGTTAATCAGATTGGGTGAGTATGGGAGAGATATAAGGTGCTGGGCGGTTATTCGGTGCGTGTTAATTTTTATATCTGAGTAAAGTCCTGGAAAAGGCTAACTCATGATTAAATTTTATGCTTGATCTTGGACTTCCGGGGCTAACTTCACCGTTACTCCTCGGTTAGTCAACCTGGCGTGTTGGGGGTGGTATAAGGTGCTAGGGTTATAGGTGCATGATATTCTTTCCTATATGAGTTTCATTCCTCGAAGAAGGTAACTCTAGATTGAATTTTTCAAGTATCTCAGACCTGAGCTTTTATCTCGGTCCCAATATCCTTGTTATCTTGATCATGATCGATACTCCTGCAGTTGATCTTGCTCCTGTAGTGAGCTTGTATCCGCCATTGATTTTACTACACTTCACATTTCTTGTTCATCATTTATTAAATTTGTTAATTATTATCGTTAAAGGTTTATTTGTTATTGGTATACTGCATGACTTGAGCACTCATTGGGCTATTATAGCTCATCCCATTCATTTGTTTTCTTTAACTAGGTTTTCCAAAATACTAAAGCTGGAAAAGCTGATTTTGGACCTAGTACATGTTTTGTTTAATGTATCTGGACAGCCTAAATGTGTAGGCTTTTATTGTAAATATTATTATATTTTGGGTTGTAAAAACTCTTGTGATATTTATACTTTTACGTAAATATTATGAATGTATTTATTTATGAGTGCATTTTATTTCGAGTTAAGTACGCTTGGATGTTTAAGCGAGTGCGTGTTTGAGTCCTGGCGAGAGCTAGGCAGGCAGTCCGCTAAGCCCTTTGGTGCGCCTCTGGGTAAGGTGGGGCTGTCACAGGGAGTGGTGATTGACTGGTTTTGATTGGAATTTATGGTGGAGAAAGAGACGGTGGGTAGAAGAAAAGAAGAAGAAGTATGAACCCAGAAATAGAAATAAACCTAGAAACTTTCAAAAGGAAAAATCCCAAAATTCTTCTAAAATCCCAACAAATAAAGACATTTAATTAAACTCATATAGAAAAATAGAAGCAAAATGAATCAAAACAAAGAGAAAAGAAATTACGAACTTACCTTTTAGAGCTTGAAAACAAGCTGGTGATGAACAATAGAGATGATAAACAATAACCGGGACAGGTGAATAGTACCCGGGATAGTGAATAAACGGCTATTTGTGTGTGCGTTTTTAGTGTTTAGTAGGTGTTTTGATGTTTCTTTTGGATAAAAGTGTGTTCAGGGTTTTTTCTCTCTCTTTTTTCTTCCTTTTTTCTTTTCCAAAAAAAGCTATTTATATTACAAGCTAGTCTTGTTCTCCAAGAATACACCAAAATAATCAAAATGCAACTAGCAATAATATCCTAATTTTATTTTAAAAATAATTTTTTAACACCAAAAGAAAAACTCCAAATTAGGAAAAATGTCCTATTTGTCTAACAACACCCGAAAAAGTGGAAAACTCAAAAATGTAAGTAACAAATTTTATTACTCACAAAAATTTCGGTCAGAATACATTTGCGTGTAAAATGACCTTTTTGCCCTTAATACGGTATTTACAGAAAAATAGCAATTTTCCTTGAAAAAATTTTCAAAAATAAAAAATAATCTTAAAACCTCAGAAAATGAATTTTGGACTTGAAAATTGATGAAAAATGAGTTCGGGTGTGAAATGACTATTTTGCTATTGAATGTAGTATTTACAGAAAAAATAACAATTGTCTCTGAAAAAATTAAGAAAATTTATAAACATGTCTAAAAACATGAAAAACAAATTTAAAGCCCGAAATGAGCAAAAATGGTATTTGCGAGGCAAAATGATCATTTTGCCCTTGAACTGACAAAATTTATAAAAATGATAATAAATCGAAAAACTTATGAAAAATTCACAAACATGTATGAAAGTACAAAATACGCCTTTAGAGCCCTAAAACCAATGAAAATATGTTTACATGCTAAAAAGTACCATTTTGCCCCCAAGAACTATTGATTTTGTTCCCCCTTTTTATTAAAAAATTAGAATTTGACCCAAAAAATATAAAAATGCACCCAATGTTAGAAAAATAAGTGGTGTGTCAAAAATTTGGTATTTACAGTACTTTCATCTGCATTTCTAAATTTTTGTGATTTTGTCGGGTTTAACTGATATTTTTCTATATTTCGCCTTCATGGGGGGCAAAATGGTCATTTCACTTTGCAAACATTATTCTCCCCCATTTCGGGTCCCAAATTTGTTTTTTAATTTTTAAGCACATTTTTAAATTTTTTTTATTTTTTCGGGGTCAATTACTCTTTTTTAGATAAATAGTGCATTAAGGGGCAAAATGGTCATTTCACATCCCCAACGTCTTTTTGTCAAATTTTTGGGTTCTAGATTCATTTTTCAGGTTTTAAGTTTATTTCTAATTTTTGATAATTTTTTTGGACCAACTTCTATTTTTCTGTAAATACTGTATTTAGGGGCGAAACGGTAATTTTACACAGAAATGTATTTTTTGCTTGAATTTTATTATTTATATTTTTTGATTTTTTCTACCTTTTGGGTGTTTTTAGAAAAATAATGACATTTTTAATTTTAATTTTTAGTTTTTTGTGTGTCGAAAATCACTTTAAAGGTAAAATTGTGATTTGATGGTTGAGGGCATTTTAGTCATTTTACTCATTTCATAGAGGATAATACTTTCTTGCACTATAAATAATCCATTTTTGGATTAAATAAAAAGAAACAAAAAGTCTAAAGAGATTTTTTAGTTTTAGTTTTTTTCAATTACACCAAGAATACCAAGAACACACACCTATTTTTTTATACTCATATTTAAGTTTTCACCAAGAACATCAAGAACACACACCTATTTTTTTTACACCCATCTTCAAATTTTCATCAAGAGCACCAAGGACACACTCTTATTGTTACACTCATCTTCAAGTTTTCACCCATTACCCCAAGAACACACGCTACATTTTAGTACATGTTCAACTTTTACCTAATACGCCAAGAACACACACTAACACACACTCACAATTTCACATACATACACACGTAGACACACATTACACACACTACACTATCAAACTCACTAGTCAAACCCACACAATTACACACACATTCACACACATATACTGTGCCAGCCCCACCTTACCCAGAGGCGCACCAAAGGGCTTAGCGGACTGCCTGCCTAGCTCTCGCTAGGACTCAAATCACGCACTCACGCAAACATCCGAGTGTAATTAACTCAAAATAAATAAAATAAAATAAAATACACTCATATTATTTATTTAAAGGGTACAAGTCACATCAAAAGTTTACATGTCATAATATACATGATTTTCACAAAGATAGCCTAACACAGTTTGGCTATTACAATAACTAAAACATCTATAATATTCAAAACCAGTCGTTCCAGCTTTAATTTTTCAGGAACCTGAGTAAAGGAAAACAAATACAAGGAATGAGCTATAATAGCCCAGTGAATGTCCGAGTCATGCAATCATATCAAGAACTCATTATTTTAGTATATAAAATAATTGATAAGTTAAATAAACAAGATATGAACAATTTAATTATCAAGTAGTCAAGAGCGAATACAGGGCTCAACTACCGGAGCAAGCTCAACTGCAGGAAAAGTAAGTACTGATCATGTAACCATGACATTTAAACCGAGATAATAGCTCAGGTCTTTTATCAAAGAACATGCCAGTTTTAATCACGCAAACCCTAACCACCATTCACCTTATAACCTCCGTACAAGCTACCACATCCAGGGAGTACTCTCAACCTGGGAGGGCCAACACGCAAGAAAGTTTAATCCGGAGTTGGCCTCTTTGAGGATTCACAACTCAAAAGGGAAAGAACGTCACGCCCTAAAACACCCAGCACCTTATAACCTCCCAAGCCTGTCCGAGTTGACTATCCGTGAAGTAACGATAAAGTTAGTCACGGAAGTCTCACGCACAAGTAACACGTTAAATAGTGAAAGCATATAACACATTACGGAATAGATGCGATAAAGTACACATCGTTCCTCAAGTAGCACATTTTATCACATAATATTTGCAAGTGTAACATAATATTTACAAGTAAAATATAACATTTCATGCATCATGCACACATAAAGACACTCACCTGGAATGCCTAAGAAAATATCTCGTAAAATGGTCGTGATGCGTTTTCGGACCATGAAATTTTAAAAAAAATATATAATGAAACCCAAGTAAAACCCTAGTAAATTTAGTAAGAAAAATTCAAGAAAACACCCCACTTATTTCTAGGGTTTTGGTTTTAGGGTTTCTAGGGTTTAGGGTTTACTTATTCTAAGAAAATTTAATCTAGCACTAGATCATTTCTAAAAATTCCTACACTTCAATTTCCTTCAATTGAACATATTCTAGGCTTAAAATCTCACTTATCAATTTTTCTTCTTTTAATTCTACAAAAATTTCGGCAGCATTTCCCCTTAAAATCGGACTAACGCAAATTTTTTTCCTGCAAGAAAAATCAACAATCCAACCCAATTCAACAAGTTCTACAACTTTTATGTTCAACTCAAGTTCAAATTCAATCAAAATTCCACTAAATTCCAAGAATTCTACTCCAAGAATCTTCAACCAAACAATATATAACACATGAAATTTCAAGGTTTAAAGGCCATACACTAGTCTATCTAACCACAAGAACACTTTATCTAGCAAGTAAATCTCAAATTCTAACTAATTTCTCCAAGTAGTACCAACAAGAATCTTGGTTTTAAACTTGAATAAAAACTAATTAAAGCATGAAATTAATAGGAAAAGTTCATAGTAAACACCTTAGATATGCTTAGAACTTTGCTTAGAAAGGAAAGAAGCTCACTTCCTATGGTGGATTTGCCCAAACTCAAGAGAGAAAACTTCAAGAAGTTGAGAGTAAAATGAGAGAAGAAGAGAAAAGGAGATGGCCGGCCAAGAGGGAGAAGAAAGAGAAAGAAATAGGCTAGGAAAAACTGGAAAAGAAATAAAGAAAAGGTGGGAAAAAGATTAACCAATTAAACCTCACAAGAGTAAAGTAAAAAGGTGGTCTTTTAATGCAAGAGTTGCTAACTTGGATTAATTTGATTGGTGGAGCTCATTACCCTCTTATCACTTAATACTAACAATAATAAAACACAAATTATTAAAGCAAAAATAGAGTAAAATTGGAAGAGAAAATCCGGCCATAAAGAAGAAAGAAAAAGGAAAAGAATTTCGGCTAAAAAGAAAAGAGAAGAGAAAAGAATTTTCGGCCAAGAGAAAAAGAAAAGAAAGAGAAAAATTTCAGCCAAGGGAAAAGAAAATAAAGCAAGAAAATAAGTGAAATTTTTGAGTAAAATTGAGCTAAAATTCAAGTAGTCAAAAGACTAGAAAATAGTAAAATGAGCTAATCAAAATTTAAACACTAATATAAATTAAATTGTCAAATAAAATTATTCTAACTTTAGTACTTAAGTGTTCTTGCTTAAAAATGAAAATCTTAACTAATTAACCTAATTAACTCAAGAAATCTTCCAACTAATAAATCAAGGTTTAACACTTAATCCTAAATAAGAAAAATGTCTTTTGTAAGTGCATTTCTAGGGTGTTACATATACAATCACACATACTACACATACTACACACGCATTCACACAGATTCATACACACACAACACACACATTAAATCACGCAATCACAAACACACATGCCAATCAGACATAGATACACACAACTCACATACATACACACAAACACACACACACACAGAGTTGGATTCTCTCACGCACAACACACATTCCACCACCATCAAAATATTGCCTCTCAAACAGCCCATAAATAGCATAATCCTACCCAAAACAACCCAATTCAACCACCATCCAATATTGTACAATTCCATCATCGCCTCAAACAATAACCTGCAAAAATCAGTTTTAGTCCCTCAAACGCACCTCTACAAGCTTCCAAACAGCCACCTCCACCACCTGTTATAACCACTCAATGCCTCCTAAAATATGCCTCCTAAAATAGGCCTCAAAACACTATCAAGAACAATGGTAAACAACCACCACACCTCTATTGAACCACCTGAAACAATCTTCCACCCCAGAACCCAATCACCAATCTCAAGCACAACCAAAACCCAATCACTGTAACAGCCCACAACAGACAACCAGACTCACTGTCGATAAGTCATCACAGCCGCTGTTACCATCATTAGAACTACCACTACATAGCCACCTGAAGATCACTCCCACACCCCTGATTTGAATGACAAAACCAATTCCACCCAGTGACTTCCTCACCACCAATTAGCAGCGCCTCCACCAAATTATCCACCTCCACCAGTCAGCCAACCTGCAGAAACAACCATCACTAGAACTTCCATTCACCACCACAAACCCCCAAACCAACAAACTGCCACCAGCTCCTCCTCCCACCACTAGGTTTTTATTGCATCTGTAGCTTCACCAATGTGTCAGCCCCACCTTACCTAGAGGCGCACCAAAGGGCTTAGCGGACTGCCTGCCTAGCTCTCGCCAGGACTCAAATCACGCACTCGCTTAAACATCCAAGCGTAGGTACCCAAAATAAAATATATTCATAAAGAAATACATTCATGAAATTTACTTGAAAGTATAAATATCACAAGAGTTTTACATCCCAAAATATAAATAATATTTATAATAAAAGCCTACACATTTAGGCTATCAAAATACATGAAGCAAAACATTTACTATATCCAAAAGCAGCTTTTCCAGCTTTAGTGTTTTGGAAAACCTGGTTAAAGAAAACAAATGAACGGGATGAGCTATAATAGCCCAGTGGGTGCCCAACTCATGCAATCATACCAGGACTTCATTATTTTATGGAACAAGATAATTGAAAAGGCAAATAGACAGGTTATGAACAATTTAATTAACAAGTAGTCAATGGCGGATACAGGGCCCAACTACAGGAGCAAGCTCAGCCACAGGAGAAGCAACTACTGTTCATGTAACCATGATGTTAGGACCAAGATAATAACTCAGGTCTTTATCAAAGGACATGCCAGTATTATCACGCACGCCCTAACCACCATTCACCTTATAACCTCCGTACAAGCTACCACATCTAGGGAGTAATCTCGACCTTGGAGGGCCAACACGCGAGAAAGTTCAATCCGGAGTTGGCCTCTTTGAGGATTCACAACTCAAAAGGGAAAGAACAACACGCCCTAAAACACCCAGCACCTTATATCCTCCCAAGCCTGCCTGGGTTGACTATCCGTGAAGTAACGGTGAAGTTAGTCACGGAAGTCTCATGCACAAGTAACACGTTGGATAATGAAAGCGTATAACACATTGCGGAATAGATGCAATAAAGTACACATCTTTCCTCAAGTAGCACATGTCATCAAATAACAATTACAAGTATAACATAATTTTTCATAATATAGCATTCTCAAGTATGACAAAATATTTCATGCATCATGCACACATAAAGACACTCACCTTAAGTGCTTAAGAAAATATTTCGTAATACGGTCGGGTTTCACTTCTGGAGCCTGAAATTTAAAAGAAAATAGTCGTATAAAAACTGAATAAAAATCTAAGTAATTCGATAAGAAAATTTGAGAAATACCTCAAGTATTTCTAGGGTTTAATTTCCAGGGTTTTGGAGTTTAGGGTTTTACCCTAGGGTTTAGGGTTTTCAAAATTAGGGTTTTCTAACTTTTTAGGGTTTCGCTCGGAAAGGTTTAATTCACTAATAGCTAATCTACGAAAATTTCTGCACGTTCTAATCACTAAATTACAGCTTATAAAGCTTTAAATCATAGCCTAATCACTTTTATTTCTTAGGTTTTATCGAAATTTCAGGCAGCACTTCCCCTATAATCGGACTAACCCAAAATTTTAAACCTGCAAGAAAAACATCCAAACAACCCAATCTCAAGTAGTTCTACCAATTTCACATCAAACTCACTTCAATTTCACTCAAATTTATCACAAAAACACTTGAACCTCTCCAAGGTTCTTCAACCAAATCAAACCTAAATCATGCCATTTCAAGTTTAATTCACTATCTACAAGTCATACAAGTCCATAAACCTCATATTCATGGAATAAAACTTCATATTTCATGGCTAAAATAAATCACACTTAACCATAAAGACATCGACTTAAAAGCTAGAAAACTATGATCTTTATACTTGAAATAAGATGAAAAGTTCTTGGGAAATACCTTTAGTAAGACAAGATTGTTGCTTAGGAGGAAGATCAACTTAATTTCTATGGATGAAAAGTGATCAAATGGAAGTAAAAGCTCCAAGAAAATGAAAGAAAATAGGAGAGTAAAGAGAGAAGAGAGGGGCCGGATTTGAGAAGAAGAAAAAGAGAGAAAATGCCTAGTTAAAGAAGAAAAGAAATGGAAAAGAATTGGGAAAAGTTTGACCAATCAAAGCAAGACAAGAACAAAGTAAATCTTGACTTTCTCTCCATGGAAGACTACACTTGGCTAAGGGTCATTAGAAGAGATTTTTATTATTTATCCCATGATTAATCTTGCAAGACATTCTAAGTACAACTCCTAAGGAAGAAGGTACAACATGCTAATAAAATAGAAAATCATTCCTTATTATTTTTTTCCACTAATTTTCGGCCCTTTCTTTTTTCTTTTTTTTTCCTACTAATGGACATAATACAAATTGAATGGTTCTACATGAATTTCTAGGGTGTTACAACCAAGCTCTCTCACTTTACCTCCACAGCCACGCAAACAACCCCTGATCCACCAAACACGCCACTCAAACTGCCATCGCTACTCCAAGTAGTCTTAACTCATACTACAGCCACAATCCAAGTCTCACCACCACCAACGACCATCTCCCATTACTTCGTCCCACAACCCAAGCTCCACCGCAAGAGTTGTGAAATCAGACAAGCACCTCCACACACTGCCATCTTTACCACAAGTCCATCAGCTTTGAACTCAGGTGAGATTTCAAGCATCCCTTCCAACTTCTGTTAGATAGCTTCGGATTAAAATTGTGAGGAAATGTTAATTTATTTTGTATATTTGATTGGTGATTTGATGAATTTGATTTTGGAGAATTTGGTTTGCTGAATGATTCAGTTTTTTGGTGTAAAGAAGAAAGGATTCTGAATTTTCTTTGATTGATTGAAATGGGAAATTAGCTTGATAAACTTGGGGAAAATTTGAATGTCTAAAGGTTGGAGTGAGTGATTAAAGAATCAATGAGTGAGAAAAGGGAGAAAAGAAGAGAAATGGAGAATATAAAGAGAGAAACACAGACAAGAGGAAGAAAGAGAGAATACATAGTGGAGAAGAAGAAGAGAAGAGAGAAAGAGGAAAAGCTAGAGTAAAAAGAGAACCGAGGGAGAAAGAGAGAAAGATAGAATCGGAAAGAGAAGAATGAAATAAAGTGATGTTGAGAGAAAGAAAAAGAGAGAATCAGGAACGACGGAGAACAGAAGAAAGAAAAAAAGAGAGATTCGGGTGAAGGATGAAAAAAGAAGAAGAAGAAGAAGAAGAAGAAGAAGAAGAAGAAGAAGAAGAAGAAGAAGAAGAAGAAGAAGAAAAAGACTAGAGAAAGGGAGAAATGGCTATTTGGGGAAGATAACCAAAATAGTAATTTGGGGCTTTCAGTGTGTTGTGTTTTGTTTTTTTTTTCTTTTGTCATTCAAACTTGACTGATTTTGGTTTGGCCTAATCTGTTTTAATTGTCAGTTTCAATTGGTTAATTAGTTAATTTAGTTGTAGATATCAAATTTTGACACACCTTTTGTAAAAAATATGTGTTTTACTTCATTTAGGGTTACATTTTGTTCTTTTATGGGTTAATTGCAATTTTGATGTATGTTATAACTAATTAGTCATATTAGGGGCAAAAATGGTAATTTTAGCATGTAGATACTTTTTATTTTTATTGTAATTTCTAAGTTCATTATTTCATAGTTTTTTATCATTTTCTAATTTTAAGGTTTTTTTGGAGTCACTTAGTAATTGTTTAAAATTTTGGTATCTTTCAACTTCAAGGCCCGTCTTACAATGCATTTTTTTATTAGAATTTTGTGTGAAAATTTTTATATGTGCTTTTTGCATATTTATAAAATTTTTGTAATAATTTTATAATTTTTAGAGATTGGTTGTTATTTATTTAATTTTTGTCTTTTTGTTTATTAAATGTACGTTTCATGAGAATGCATCATTGTTAAAAGTTTCAAGTGAAAATTTTAGTATGTGTGTTTTGTGTGATAATGTATTTTGTGTAAAAAATTTTGAAAATTTTAAATCTCATTTAATAATTTTTGTCATGAGGTTGCCTTGTTAGAGTCTGAAGCTAATATGTCACGGTAATATGAAGCTCAAAATGATTTGCAGAATATTCTTGCAGTAGAGGAGAGGCTTTGGAAGCAGAAAGCGCACATTAAATGGTTGGAGGGTGGGGACAATAACACAAAGTTTTTTCACTCTTCAGTTAGACAACGGCATATTAAATCCTTCATTCATAAAATAAAGATTTTGGATGGGCATTGGGTTTCTTCAAAGAAGGAGATTGGGGAAGAGGCAGTGAAGTTTTTTAGGAATTTATTTGAAGTTGAAGATCAACCTTCTGATTATCAAGGGTTGAATATCGTGCCAAAGGAAATAACTGAGGAAGATAATATGCTACTTGAAGACTTTCCTTCTATTGAAGAGGTCTTCCAGACAATAAAGGATATGAATGGGGAGATTGTAGCTGGTCCAGATGGGTTTAGAGGAGAATTCTTTACAGCAGCTTGGGAGGTGATTGGAGAGGATGTGTATAAAGCAGTGGTGAGTTTTTTTTGCTGGTGCTGAGCTTCCTAGGAGTATTACTTCCACATCCATTATACTTCTACCAAAGGTTCAGTGTCCATAGCAGTTTACGGAGTTCAGACCAATCAGCCTGTGCAATTTTATTAATAAGGTGATCTCAAGAATTTTAGTTGTTCGTATATCTGGAGTGTTGCCAAGAATAATTTCACCTCAACAAAGTGGTTTTATCAAAGGAAGCCTTATAATAGATAATTTCTTATTGGCGTAGGAGTTAATCTCAGGCATTGGTAAGAAAAATTTGGGGAGAAATGTGGCTTTGAAATTAGACATGGAGAAAGCTTGTGATAGGGTGTCTTGGATGTTCTTAATTAGGGTGATGCGGAATTTTGGTTTTGGGAAAAGATGGATTGACATGATATGGAGACTCATCTCAAATTTCTGGTTTTCAGTTGTTATCAATGGCGCTTTAGCTGGTTTTTTCCATTCAACAAGTGGATTGTGTCAGGGAGATCCTTTGTCCCCTCTTCTTTTCATTATTGGAGCAGAGGTTTTATCCCGTACCATAAATAATTTAATGGAGGACAAGAGGTTTGTGGGATTTAAGGTACCACGGAGGTGTCCTCAAGTGTCACATTTAGCATATGTTGTGTCGCATTCGAAAAATCGTAAAAGTAAATGTGTACTAGTGGGGTCGTTGACTGTCGCGTCCTGAAAAGATGGTCCTGTCTCAGTGACCCTTTTCGAAAATAAAGATTTTGGAAAAATCATGTGTATGTGATAAAAATTAAATTTTAATAAAAAAGATGTATTTTAAGGAAAATTGTATTTTAAAAGAAAACAAGGCCGGGACTAAAAGTGCGACAGTTTTGGCCAAATGATTTTGAAAAAGGGTTTTATTTTATTTAAAAAAAAAATGGAGTCGCCACTTGGTACTGAGTTAGGGTCTACCAAGTCACCCGAAAAATCGTTTAACAAAATAAAAGTAAAAATTTTAGAAAAATATTTTAAAACCCTTTTTCGATTTCGGTCTATGAAAAATGAGAGAAAAAGATTCGGGAGTCACATTTGAAGAAAGGGAAGGCAAAGGCTTACACTTAAGGCACCCTATCAACCTAGCCGAGGCTAGTTGCGAGGTTTAATCAAATTTTCCCAAGTTAACCCTAGATTCTATCGCGTTTTGGATGTCTCTAAATGAATGCAAATCCTAAGTCTAAATGTGAGTATCGAGAGGGTCAAAATGTTCCGTCAAGGCTTGGTCGAAATTATCGCATTAATTGCGAAATCCAAGTCGAGACCTCGAAGGAGCCACTAGCGTCTATACAAAATGAAATGCAAAAAGAAAAGAAAATAATAATATATAGTAAGTGAAGAAAGAACGTGGGTATGCAACATGACGGGTACAAGGGACTAATAACTCGTGACTGAATATTTCTACTCACGGAGGGGAGAACGGCCTATATGCCACTGCTTCCCACGTGAGTAGACAACTATTTCTAGTCAGATCACACAAAATGACCTAAATTCTAAGTGAGATGCAACTTAGATGTCATGCATTTGAAGATGTGTCAAAAATAAATAAATAAATAAATAATAGTAATAATAATAAAAATCATGCAAAATGGAAAGAAAACTAAAATGTGTGAAATGGGATGTAAAAATGCACACGAGTACACCTAACATTAAAATGTCCTAAGGGTCTAGCATTGGGCTAGCACGTTCTAAAAAATCCCACTAGCGTTGGACTAGCGGGAAAAGAATGAATTCACAACTAGCATTGGACTAGTGTGATGACAGAATACTATAAATCATGAATTAAATATTAAAGCATAAATTAAATGCAAATTAAACATATAAAGACATATAAAGTCACATAGGAGCACATAACACGTAAGCATAATATCTAGATGCAAAAATCCTAAGGAAAGCGATAAAACATATAAGCATATAAGTACGCAAAAGCACACAAGCCCTAACTATTACACCGGGGAATTTAATTACACTTTAAAAGGGGGAAAATTAAAAATGTCCTATCTATTACACTTTCTATCTAATTACACAATTTTTGCTAAAATATGAGAAAAATAATCTAACTATTACATTGACTAGTTAAATACAAAAACTATTACACTTTTCGCCAGAATAATAATAAAGAAATAATAAATTTTAAAATTAAATAGCATAAAAGAAATAAATATGCAAAGAGCATGCGAGAATAGGAAATATATGAATAAAAATGCATAAGAATCACGTAAGGCACATTGAAGCACATAAGAGAAAAAAAATCAACGAAGAGTAGGGATACCTCTTGAAAACCCGGTGCAAATACTTAAGAAAATGAACACACACGTCAATGTATCACAATATAAATAAATAAAAAATAAAAATGTGAAATACCCACAAAAATTGGGAAGTAACAATGCAAAATTCGAGTGAGTTAAGGGCCTAAAAAAGACAAATTCAAAAACTCCTAGGGGCTAAATAATAAATTCAAATAAGCATGGGGTGCAATTGTAAATTAATGCTAAATGGGGTGCAAAAATAAAATTTTGCAAAGTATGGGGGTACAAAAATGTAAATTTCAGAAAGTTCATGCCAAATTGCAATAAATAGGACCTAATTGAAAGAAAACTAATTATAGAGGGGATAATCTCTAAGATACAGGGACTCAATTGCATAATAAAATAGTTCTCGAGGTTAATTGATAATACACAAGAAAACAAGGATTATAACCAAAATACTTTCTTGTCATAAAATAACCAAAAGGCAAAATACTAAACGGCAATAAACACCAAATTAGTTAATTAAATAACCTTAATTAACTGTACTAATTAAATAGTTAACAAACCAATTAATCAAAACATAAAAACAATTCCAACATTTATTAAGTCAGTAAACCAAAATGGATTGAAACCAAAATATAAGGAAAAGAAAACAACTAATTCCTTTTTTTTTTAACCAAAATCCCTACATTTCCATATTTTATTCTTCACTCATCTTCTTCAGAAAATTCGCTTCTCCCAATTTTCCCCATTTCTCTCTCGATTACTCTCTTTCTCTCATCTTTCTCTTTCTCTTCTCCTCCCCCTCTTCTTTTCTTCACCAAATGCCCCCCCCATGTCTTTCTCTCCTTTACAGCTTCTCTCCCTCATCTTCTCTCCACTTGAAGACAACAGAAATGAAACCCAACATCCTCTCACTCTCGCTGCCCTCACTGATTTCCTTTTTTTTTTTTTCTGTTGTCGTTCTCTTTCCCTTCCTCAGTTTCGACTTTCGACACTTTCCCCCTCTTAACTCTGCTTCTCTCTCGGCTTTCCTAAAATAGCAGAATTAAAATTTTTTTATCAGTTTCTCTTTCGAAGCAGGGGCAGGGAGATGTGGAGATGGGGGCAGTGGCATTGGTGCTGATTTATGGTTTTTTCTTGCAGGTACTGGAGGTGGTAATTAGAGTGAATTTAGGGGCTTTGATTGGCTTTGATGGTATTTGGAGTTTTGACAGTTGTGGGGGCTATGGAGACTGATTTGTTGATTGTGTGTGTGTGCTTGTGATTTTGAGGCGATGGGGACAGAGATGATTCTTGTTGGCGTGGTTTCACAGATGATGAGGAAGGCTCTGTGGAGAAGCTGTGTGGTGTGTATGTTTATGTCTGTTGATTCTGGGCGGTGGTACTTGGGGCTCGCATGTGGTAGTGATAGTTTGGAGTAGCGCTAGATAAGGATTGAGTGAATTTGGTGATGATATATGAGATGGACGATGGCATTACTGTTATGGTAGTGGGGTGTTGGTGGTAGTAGAGGCTATTGGGGTAGCTTCTGGTGGTGGAGGAGAATATTGGGCTAGCAGGGGAAGTCAGACGAGGGAGGTGGCTGCAGGCTTAGGGGGCTGTTACAATTCCTTGGCTAATTTTGAGGTTTTGGGGCTGTGGAACTGATTTTGGGATGGTTGGGTGAGTGATTAAATGTGTTTTTTGGTTGTGTGTGGAATTTTGGGATTGAATTTACTTGACTGAGTGTGTATGTATAAACATGTATGTTCGTATGTGATGAAGTGTGTGCATTTTTGTATGCTCTGAAAATGTGAAATTGTGCATGTTTGGGTGCTGTGAAAAGTGAAATTGTGACTGACTATGTGAGCTAGTGTGTGAATTTTTGTGACAGGCCCACCTTACCCAGAGGCGCACCAAAGGGCTTAGCGGACTGCCTGCCTGGCTCTCGCCAGGACTCGAGTCGAACACGCACTAAAAATTCATAAGCAGTTGTAATTCGGTAGAAAACTAGTAAATACCAACTGTGACAGTTCTCAAGGTCACATCACATTCAAACTTAAAAGTAAAAGTACTAGTTAAACAATTTACATCACATACGTTTATTATTACAATAATATCTCAAGCAGTCCTTCTACCAAAGTCCTACCCAGTTCTACCCTGGATTCCTCACCACCGACTTTAGAGATAGGAGCCTGTTTAAGGAAAACAAATAAAAGAGGGTGAGCTAAAATAGCTCAGTGAGGTTCCCACACATGCAAATACAGAGGCAATCAAACAGAAGTTAATTAAACGAATGTCACAAGTCATAAGACAATATAAGGACAAATTAAGTAATCACTGATTTAAAAAAAAGGGAGGATACATTCCAATCACGAGAGCAAGTACTAATCATGTGTCCATGGTATTGAGAGTGGATTGCCGGTTATGCCTGCATTATCGAGCAAGAGCCCTATCCGCCATTCACCTTATATCCTCCAAGAGCCCCTCCGCTACCTCCAGGGTGAGAACTCAACTCTGGAGGGCAACAAGCAAGAAGGTTCAGTCCGGAGTTGGCCTCTTTGAGGATTCACAACTCAAGGAAACGAACCACAAGCCCTACAACACCCAACACCTTATATCCTCCTTAGTACCCTCCTGCCTGACTAACTGCGATACAACCACGAAAGTCTAGCCAACAAGTTTTATGTAGTCAAAAATTCACAAACAATTATATTCACATCAAATAAAAATTGTGCATGTAACAAACCATGGGGTAAGTGCGATAAAGTACACACTTTCCCTTCATATAATACATTGTAGCAATTCAAAAATATCAAGAACACATAGCACATTGGGACAAGTCACGAGTATCAAGTACAAATAAAATCACACTTGAACATGCATTATGAATATGTGAAGAAACACTCATAAACAAAAGCAAAGGAACACTCACCTGGAACGCTTAAGAAAATATTTCGTAAAACGGTTGCGTCTCACTTTTGGATCCTGGAATTTATAAGAAATAATCTAATGAAAACTCAATTTAAACCTTAATCATCTTAGAAAGGAAATTCAAGAAATACCCCATTAAATTCTAGGGTTTTAGTTTTAGGGTTTAGGGTTTAGGGTTTAGGGTTTAGGGTTTTCACCCTAGGGTTTTCTAACAAAATTTTGGCATTATTTCCCCTTAATTTTCGGCCATCCAAACTTGTTTTCCATCAAGATTCCAATCATCAAACCCATAATTCAACAAGTTCTACAACTTCTTAGTTCAATCCAAGCTCAAATTCAATCAAAATTCCACTAAATTTCAAGAATTATACTCCAAGAATCATTACCCAAATCTGCACAGGGTTGGTTTTCAGCCAACTTCATGCCATTATTGGGGTCAATCCACTAAGAACCAGGGAATTGTGATTACATGGTTTTAAATTACGTTTATAGGGTTACAACTTTCGTGAAGATCGTCAATCCAAATTCCAACTAGAACAGGTTCAAAATCAGGCCCCAAGTTGGCTCATCATCAAAACTGTTTACGCAGAACCGAATTTTCAGCCAACTTTGCAAGCTTTCTGCGGTTAATACACAATGAACCACCATTCAAGCTTTATACCATTTGAAAGCCCTATGAATCTAGTTTCTAAAACAACAAGAATCACTCGAATCTAAGTTATCTACATCAAGTTATGAAAGTTTTACTAAAACTGGTCTAGCATGACTGTTAGTATAAAACTTGAACAAAACCCTAAATAAAACTTGAAATTAATAGCAAAAGTTCATAGTACATACCTTAAACAAGCTGAGAACCTTGCTTAGGAAGAAGAAAACCTCACTTTCTATGGTGGAATTTGTCTAAAATTGGAAGAAAAGCTCTAAGAAAATGAAGAACAAGAGAGGGTAGAGAGAGGTCTAGAGAGTTCGGCCAAGAGGGAGGAAGAAAATGGGAGAGAATTCAGTCAAGAAAGTATAAAAAGAATAAAAGAATAATGGAAGAAAGTGCAACCAATCAAAGCTAAACAAGAGTCAAGCTAGGGTTTAGATATTTTGGCATAATAGGTACTAGTTGGCTAAATATAATTTGTACAAATTTTAATCACCTATCACTTAATATTTAGCAAGTCTTATAACATAAAATTTTAAAACAAAAGAGAGGACAAGGGGGGGTAGGAGGGTCGGCCATGAGGGAGAGAAAAAGAGAGGGAATTAGGTCAAGAAAATGGAAATGAAATAAAGAAATTAGTGAAGAAAAGAAGGACCAATTACAGTAAGACAAGAAGCATGTTAGGTTGTATGCTTTTAATGAATGTTGGCTAACTTGGTTAAATTTGATTAGTGAAAAATATTGGTCACTTATCTCCTAGCAACTTGCAAGACTTTGGCACAAATTTTAAAGCAAAAAGAGAGGAAGAAATGAGAGAGAGAGGGCCGGCCATATGGTGGGGAAAAGACAAGGGTTTAAGTGAAATTTTTAGGTCAAAATTGGAACTAAGACTCACTTAGTCAAAAGCCTTGAAAATGATAAAGTTAGTTAGTCAAAATTAAACACTATTATAAACTAATGGTCCAATAAAATTAACCCAAGTTGGTACTTAGGTGTACCACTTAATCATGAAGAAAATCTCATTTAGTTAACCTAACTAACTTAAGACATCTTTCAACTAATAAATCAAAGATTAACACTAAACCTTAGATAAAAGAAATGCCTTATTAAATGCACTTTGATTTTCCTCTTTTTTTTTTTCCTTTCTCATTCATTTTTTTTTCTACTAATAAACATAACATGAATCAAATAATCTTTTTAGTGCGAATTTCCGGGGCATCACAATTTTTGTAGGTAAATCTGCATGTGCTGTTATTATGCCTGAGTGTATGTGTTGTGCAGATATTCCAATGGTCTGTTAGCCGTGAGTTGATCTCTGTGTGAAGGTCTGCGTATTATGTGTCTCAGAGTGTGGGATGATGAAACTGAATGAAGGGCCGAAATTAGTGGGAAAATTAATAAGATATGTTTTTCTATTTTACTACCATGTTGTACCTTTACCTTTAGGAATTATACCTAGCATCTCTTGCAAGATATAATCATAGGATAAATCACAAAAACCTCTTCTAATTACCCTTTGCCAAGTGTGGTCTACTATTGTTAAGAAAGTCAAAATTTACTTTAGTTTTGTCTTGCTTTGATTGGACCACCATTTTTCCAATTTCTCTTCAATTCTTTTACTTTTCTTAGCCTAGTATTTTTCTTCTTTTCTCTTCCTTGGCCGATTTTCCTCTTCCTTCTTTTCTCTCCATTTTCTTTCATTTTTCTTGGAGCTTTTACTTCCATTTACTCATTTTTCAACCATAGAAATTGAGTGGAACTTCTTCCTAAGCAACAATCTTGTCTACCTAGAGGTATTTCCCATGAATTTCTCTTCTAATTTTAAGTGAAAGATCATAGTTTTTAGCTCTTAAGTTATGTTTTTATGGTTAAGTATGATTGATTTTTGGCCATGAAAAATGAAGTTTTATTCCATGAATGTGAAGCTTGTGAACTTGTATGCATTGTAGATATTATATTAAACTTGAAATGGCATGATCTAGGTTTGATTTGCTTGAAGAACTTGGAGTAGTTTATGTATTTTTGTGATGAATTTGAATGGAATTGAATTGAGTTTGATGTGAGATTAGTAGAACTACTTGAGATTGGGTTGTTGGATTTTTTCTTGCAGGTTAAAAATTTTTGGGTTAGTTCGATTGTAGGGGAAGTGCTGCCGAAATTTCGATAAAACCTAGGAAATAAAAGTGATTAGGCTATGATTTAAGACTTTATAAGCTTTAATTTAGTGATTTAAGCGTGCAGAAATTTCCGTAGATTAGCTATTAGTGAATTAAACCTTTTCGAGCAAAACCCAAGAAAGTTAGAAAACCCTAATTTTGAAAACCCTAAACCCTAGGGTAAAACCCTAAGCTCCAAAACCCTAGAAATTTAACCTTAGAAAGACTTGGGGTATTTCTTGAATTTCCATATGAAATTTCTTAGATTTTAGTCAGGTTTTTATACGATTATTTTTCTCATGAATTTTCAGGATCCGGAAGTGAGACCCAACATTATCGCGAGATATTTTCTTAGGCTTCAGGTGAGGGTTCTTATGTGTGCATGTTGCATGAAATTCCATGTAATACTTGATATTATTATTTCGATGTATAAACTGATATGTTATGTTTGACATGATTATTTAATAAAATGTGTTACTTGAGGAAAGATGTGTACTTTATCGCATCTATTCCGCAATGTGTTACATGCTTTCACTATTGAATGTGTTATTTGTGCTTGCGACTTCCGTGGGTAACTTTATTGTTTTCCACGGTTAATCAGATTGGGTGAGTATGGGAGAGATATAAGGTGCTGGGCGGTTATTCAGTGCGTGTTAATTTTTATATCTGAGTAAAGTCTTGGAAAAGGCTAACTCATGATTAAATTTTATGCTTGATCTTGGACTTCCAGGGCTAACTTCACCGTTACTCCTCGGTTAGTCAACTTGGCGTGTTGGGGATGATATAAGGTGCTGGGGTTATATGTGCATGATATTCTTTCCTATATGAGTTTCATTCCTCGAAGAGGGTAACTCTGGATTGAATTTTTCAAGTATCTCGAACCTGAGCTTTTACCTCGGTCCTGATATCCTTGTTATCTTGATCATGATCGATACTCCTGCAATTGAGCTTGCTCCTGTAGTGAGCCTGTATCCGCCATTGATTTTACTACACTTCACATTTCTTGTTCATCATTTATTAAATTTGTTAATTATTATCCTTAAAGGTTTATTTGTTATTGGTATACTACATGACTTGAGCACTCACTAGGCTATTATAGCTCATCCCGTTTATTTGTTTTCTTTAACCAGGTTTTCCAAAATACTAAAGCTGGAAAAGCTGATTTTGGACCTAGTACATATTTTGTTTAATGTATCTGGACAGCCTAAATGTGTAGGCTTTTATTGTAAATATTATTTACATTTTGGGATGTAAAAACTCTTGTAGTATTTATATTTTCAAGTAGATTTTATGAAGGTATTTCTTTACGAATTCATTTTATTTTGGGTTAAGTACGCTTGGATGTTTAAGCGAGTGTGTGTTTGAGTCCTGGCGAGAGCTAGGCAGGCAGTCCGCTAAGCTCTTTGGTGCGCCTCTCGGTAAGGTGGGGCTGTCACATTTATGGCGGTTGCTGGTGGCTGGGAACTTGATGATTATACAGTGACTGATGGCAAGAGAAATTTGGGTTTTGATTCACGGTGACAGAGAGGGTAGACGGTGGTGAGAAAATAAAAGAAGACAGGAGACACGAACCCAGAAACAGAAAACCCAAACCCAGAAAAAAGCAAGATAGTAAAAAGAAAAAACTCAAAATATTCTTAGAAAATTCAAAGAAAGAAAACAAAAACACAAATAATTCCAAATTTTCATAAAAGACATGGACGAAAATGTAACACCCTAGAAATGCACTTACAAGAGACATTTTTCTTATTTAGGGTTAAGTGTTAATCCTTGATTTATTAGTTGGAAGATTTCTTGAGTTAATTAGGTTAATTAGCTAAGATTTTCATTATTAAGCAAGAACACCTAAGTACTAAAGTTAGAATAATTTTACTTGACCATTTAATTTATATTAGTGTTTAAATTTTGATTAGCTCATTTTACTATTTTCTAGCCTTTTGACTACTTGAATTTTAGTTCAATTTTACTCAAAAATTTCACTTATTTTCTTGCTTTATTTTCTTTTCCCTTGGCTGAAATTTTTCTCTTTCTTTTCTTTTTCTCTTGGCCGAAAATTCTTCTCTCTTCTCTTTTCTTTTTTGGCCGAAATTCTTTTTCTTTTTCTTTCTCCTTATGGCCGGATTCTCTCTCCCTATTTTACTCTCTTTTTGCTTTAATAATTTGTGTCATATTATTGCTAGTATTAAGTGATAAGAGGTTAATGAGCTCCACCAATCAAATTAATCCAAGTTAGCTACTCTTGCATTAAAAGACTACCTTTTTACTTTACTCTTGTGAGGTTTTAATTGGTTAATCTTTTTCCCACCTTTTCTTTATTTCTTTTCCATTTTTCCTAGCCTATTTCTTTCTCTTTCTTCTCCCTCTTGGCCGGCCATCTCCTTTCTCTTCTTCTCTCATTTTGCTCTCAACTTCTTGAAGTTTTCTCTCTTAAGTTTGGGCAAATCCACCATAGGAAGTGAGCTTCTTTCCTTTCTAAGCAAAGTTCTAAGCATATCTAAGGTATTTACTATGAACTTTTCCTATTAATTTCATGTTTTAATTCAGTTTTTATGCAAGTTTAAACCAAGATTCTTGTTGGTACTACTTGGAGAAATTAGTTCAGAATTTGAGATTTACTTGCTAGATAAAGTGTTCTTGTGGTTAGATAGACTAGTATATGGCCTTTAAAGCTTGAAATTTCATGTGTTATATGTTGTTTGGTTGAAGATTCTTGGAGTAGAATTCTTGGAATTTAGTGGAATTTTGATTGAATTTGAACTTGAGTTGAACATAAAAGTTGTAGAACTTGTTGAATTGGGTTGGATTGTTGATTTTTCTTGCAGGAAAAAAATTTGGGTTAGTCCGATTTTAAGGGGAAATGCTGCCGAAATTTTGGTAGAATTAAAAGAAGAAAAATTGACAAGTGAGATTTTAAGCTTAGAATATGTTCAATTGAAGGAAATTGAAGTGTAGAAATTTTTAGAAATGATCTAGTGATAGATTAAATTTTCTTAGAATAAGTAAACCTAAACCCTAGAAACCTAAACAACCCTAGAAATAAGTGGGGTGTTTTCTTGAATTTTTCTTACTAAATTTACTAGGGTTTTACTTGGGTTTTCATTATATTATTTCTTTTAAATTTCAGGGTCCGAAAACGCATCACGACCATTTTACGAGATATTTTCTTAGGCATTCCAGGTGAGTGTCTTTATGTGTGCATGATGCATGAAATGTTATGTTCTACTTGTAAATATTATGTTACACTTGCAAATATTATGTGATAAAATGTGCTACTTGAGGAAAGATGTGTACTTTATCGCATCTATTCCGTAATGTGTTATATGCTTTCACTATTCAACGTGTTACTTGTGCGTGAGACTTCCGTGACTAACTTTACCGTTACTTCACGGATAGTCAACTCGGATAGGCTTGGGAGGTTATAAGGTGCTGGGTGTTTTAGGGCGTGACGTTCTTTCCCTTTTGAGTTGTGAATCCTCAAAGAGGCCAACTCCGGATTGAACTTTCTTGCGTGTTGGCCCTCCCAGGTTGAGAGTACTCCCTGGATGTGGTAGCTTGTACGGAGGTTATAAGGTGAACGGTGGTTAGGGCTTGCGTGATAAAAACTGGCATGTTCTTTGATAAAAGACCTGAGCTATTATCTCGGTCTAAATGTCATGGTTACATGATCAGTACTTGCTTTTCCTGCGGTTGAGCTTGCTCCCGTAGTTGAGCCTTGTATCCGCCCTTGACTACTTGATAATTAAATTGTTCATATCTTGTTTATTTAACTTATCGATTATTTTATTTACTAAAATAATGAGTTTTTGATATGATTGCATGACTTGGACATTCACTGGGCTATTATAGCTCATTCATTTTATTTGTTTTCCTTTACTCAGGTTTCCTGAAAAATTAAAGCAGGATCGACTGGTTTTGATTATTATAGATGTTTTAGTTATTGTAATAGCCAAACTGTGTTAGGCTATCTTTGTGAAAATCATGTATATTATGACATGTAAACTTTTGATGTGACTTGTACCTTTAAATAAATAATATGAGTGTATTTTATGTTATTCCATTTTATTTTATTTTATTTTATTTTATTTTGAGTTAAGTACGCTTGGATGTTTGCGTGAGTGCGTGATTCGAGTCCTTGGCGAGAGCTAGGCAGGCAGTCCGCTAAGCCCTTTGGTGCACCTCTGGGTAAGGTGGGGTTGTCACAGAACATGCATCAAAACGAAGAGAATATCTCACCTTTTTAAGCTTGATGAACAGTAAACGCCTTTGAGATTGAAGATGAACAGTAACTAGGAAATGGAACTGGCAGCCTTGTGTGTGTTTTTATGTGTCAAGTGTGTGTGTTTGATTCTTAAAGCACAAAAGCCAAAGTGTTTGTAGGGTTTTCTATTTTTCTCTCTTTTTTGTTTTGCTGATTAAAAGGGGTATTTATAGGCCACTTGTCTTGTTGGCCAAGAATGCTATAACATAACAAAAACGCCACTGGTATTAAAAATGCTAATTTTATTAAAGAAAATATTTTTTAACCCCAAAATTAAGAATTAATACGAAGAATCTGACAGCAATCTCTAATTTTTCAAAAAGAATTTTCAGTAGATTTCAAAAATAAAACTAGAGCTCAAAAATTGATAAAAAACACGGTTGGGGTGTAAAATGATGACTTTGCCCCTGGACAACGAAAATACACAAAAAAATAGATATTAGCCTCAAAAAAATTATCAAAATTTAAAAGTAAGCTTAAAACATTAGAAAATGCCTTTTTGACTCAAAATTTGACAAAAAAAATGAATTTAAGCTATAAAATGACGATTTTGCCCTTGGACAATGAAATTTGCAGAAAAATAGCTATTTACCTCAAAAAAATTATCAAAAATTAAAAATAATCTTAAAACACTGGAAAATGCATTTATGACTCAAAAATTGATGAAAAATGAATTTAATTTGTAAAATGATGATTTTGCCCTTGGACAATGAAAATTTACAAAAAAATAGCTATTGATCTCATAAAATTGCCAAAAATTAAAAATAAGCTTAAAACACTGAAAAATGCATTTGTAACCCAAAAAATTGACAAAAAATGAATTTAATTTGTAAAATAATGATTTTACCATAGGACAATGAAAATTTACAGAAAAATAGCTAATGTTTCTAAAAAATAAAGAAAATTTAGAAACATGCTTAAAGAATTATAAAAATTAATTTGGAACTAAAAATGAGCTAAAATGGTGTTCGTGAAATGAAATTACCATTTTGTCCTTGTGCTGGTAAAATATATAAAAAAATGCCAATTAAATCTAGAAAAACCATAAAAATAAAAAATATGTATGAAAGTAAAAATGTGAATTTAAACCCCCCAAAAACTGATAGAAAAATATTTACAGATAAAATTACTATTTTGCCCCCCCAAATTATTGAAAAATTAAAATTTGGCCCAAAAAAATGCAAACATGCCCCCCAAATGTTTGAAAATAAATGGTGTATTAAAATTTGGTGTCTACATGCTAATGATGTCTTAATTTTTTCATCAGCATCATGTAATTCCTTGAGGATGATTATGGCTTCTTTAGGAAGTTATGAGGAAATGTCGGGGCAAAAAATAAATAAATTCAAAAGGTGTTTTTTGGTGGATAAGAAGTTTTCATCTATGAAAAGACAGAAAATTGCTCGGATTATAGGTTTTTCTCACAAGCCTTTTCCTATTGAATATTTGGGATGTTCGTTACATGCAAGAAGGTAGAAATCTGAATTTTTTGGTGAAGTCACTCATTCCATTGTTAACGGGATTGCTTCTTGGAAGAATAATTTCCTATCAGTGGGAGGAAGATTGGTGCTTATCAAACATGTGTTAGCATCTATTCCCACTCATTTATCGGCTGCCTCAAATCCTCCTCAATCTGTTCTTAGGGTTTTCTAAATTTCTTTGGTCAGCGAGTTTAGATTCCAAGCACTATCATTTGACCAAATGGAGCAAGCTGTGTTATCCAGTGGATGAAGGAGGAGTAGGATTGCGATCTTTGTCAGAGGTTTTTTCAGCTTTCTCCATGAAACTTTGGTGGAATTTTCGTTCACAAAATTCCCTATGGGCGGTATTTATGAAAGCTAATTATTGCTCTCGACATCATCCTAATTTGGTTAGGGCCTCCATAGTTGCATCATTGACGTGGAAAAGAATGATCAAGGTGAGATCCTCTGCTGAAAAATATATGTTTTGGTTATTAAGGTCAGGAAATTGTAGTTTTTGGTGTGACAATTGGCTTGGGTCAGGTCCACTCTGTTGGAGAATTCCAGTTACTCTTGAAAAGCAGACAATGTCGGATTTTGTGTGAAATGGCAGCTGGAATTATACTTTGTTGCAAAGATGGGTTCCCCCAGATATATTCCAGGAAATTTCCAAGTTTGCTATTCCTTCTACTGAATCGTCAGATTTGATGGTTTGGTCTTTGACTACAAGAAATAATTTTTCACTATCTTCTGCATTTCAGTTGGTTCGTAGAATAGCACAAAAATCTTGGATTTTTGGTGAATTGTGGTTGTCTCAAGTTCCATTGAAAGTTTCTCTTTTCATGTTAAGGCTTTTGTGCCACAGATTGCCTATGCATGAGGTGCTATGTAGAATGGGTTTTTTTGGTCCATCAAAATGTTTTTGTTGTTGGGATTCACAAGAGGAATATATAAAGCATGTGTTTGTAACAAGAGAATTTGCTAGCAGACTATGGGACTTGTTTGGGAAGGATTTTGATGTGTTCATTACAAGATTATCTATAAGGGCGTGTTTAGTTTCGTGGTGGCTTTCTAAGGGTTCAAATAAATATATGGAGTTTGTACTTCATATTGCGCCTTTATTTATCCTTTGGCATATTTGGAAATGTCATAACATTGCCTTTTATGAAGGTGGAAGAATGCATTGGAGGGAGATTTGGGTTCTAATCGCACGTGATATCAAAGCTTCTTTTCATATTAAATTTCCTAATGCAATATCTGTTGATATGGAGTGGCTGGAGTTTATTAGATTTCTCTCAACAAATCCTAGGAGGCAAAGGAACAGGTGGATAAAGTGGAGGAAGCCGCAGAATGGAGACTTGTTATTAAATACTGATGGTTGTTCTAAAGGGAACCCAGGCCAAAGTGGAGGTGGTGGTATACTTAGAGACTCTTAAGGTAACTTCATTTTAGCTTATTCTTCTTACTTTGGCAATTTATCTAAAATGCAGGCGGACGTAAAAGCATTATTAGTGGGGGTTAAATTATGTGAGGAGCATGGATATTCCAATATTCATATGCAAATGGATTCAAAGGTATTGGTGGACATGTTAAGTAGCAAAGCTGCAGTTCCTTGGTCAGTGTCTCTTGAGATGGAGCATTTAAAGAAGTACAACTTTGGGTATATCTCTCATTGTTTCAGACAGGCTAATAAGGTGGCGGACATACTTGCAAATGAAGGATGTACATTCCAGTCTATTCATGTTTATTTTAATGTTATAGAACTTCCTAGATTAGCAATTCGAGAGTTTAGAATGGATAGATTAGGAATGCCTTCATTGAGGCAAGGTTGAGTTTTATTATCATCATGTATTAATTTTATTTTTATTCTTTTGGAGGTAAGGTTTATGTCCCCCTTTATTTACTTTGTACTATTTTTATTTTATTAATAAAATTTGAGGCTGGCATCCCCTCCTCGTGTACGGGGTTTGCCAAAAAAAATTTTTTTTCATCATTTTTATAATTTTTGTCATATTTATGTCACGTTTTCCAATGCACTTTTATTTAAAAATTTTTTATGTGAAAATTTGTATATGTGCATTTTATATACTTATAGATTTTATGTAAAAAAATTTTATCATTTTTTAAAGACCGTTTGATAGTTATTTTAAATTGTATCTTTTTGTCTATTAATGACACATTTTCTAATGTTGCATTAGCTTTTAATTTTTACATTGAATTTTCTTTCTCCTTATATTGTGTGAATTTCAGTATTTGTTTATATAATTTAAGGAGTCCAAGTGAATTTTATCTTTTTTTTTTGGTGTTTATTTTCTTACAAATTTCTAAAAAAAAGGGGGGCAGCAAGCAGGTTGCGTTTGCAGCCTGCTGCTGTTGTAGTAGCATGGCTGCTATTGCCATGACCAAAATGCCATACCTTTACCCCCAAAATTCCATCATTTCCGAGCCAACCTGCCAATGCCCATTGTTTCCAAACACCATCATCACAACTACTCTTTGTTTAATCACATCACACCCTCACTTGCACTCATTTCACCAAATTTTAGGGGATTCTTGCTTTGTTTTTTCAATCACCAGATTCATCAACTCCATTCTCTCCCGCTCGTTCACTCACTACCCACAGACTTCACACAATTCCCTCCCTGTCTTGACTCCATACTTGTCTTACACTCTTGTAGACACCAAATTTTGACACACTATTTATTTTCAAATATTGGGGAATTTGTTTGTATTTTTTGGGGTCAAATTTTAATTTTTCAATAATCTCGGGGGGCAAAATAGTAATTTTATCTATAAATATTTTTTATAAGCTTTTGGGTTTTTTTAAATTCACATTTCACTTTCATATGTATTTTTTTAATTTTTTGTGATATTTTCAGATTTAATTGGTATTCTTTTTATATTTCTTAGCACAAGGGCAAAATGGTAATTTCGCCTCGCGAACACCACTTGTGACAGCCCCACCTTACCCAAAGGCACACCAAAGGGCTTAGCGGACTGTCTGCCTAGCTCTCGCCAGGACTCGAGTCGAGCACTCGCTCAATACGTACACATAGTTAATGCAAAATAAAACACATTCATAAAGAGATATATTCATAAAATTCATTTGAAGTACAGGTATTAAAAAAGTTTTTACGCACTAAAATTTACATAGCATGTACAAGAATAGCCTAAACAAGTGGCTATCAAAAGATACCAAACAAAACATGTATAATGTCCAAAATCAGCTTTTCCAGCTTTAGTATTTTGGGAAACCTAGTTAAAGAAAACAAATGAACGGGATGAGCTATAATAGCCCAGTGAGTGCCCAAGTCATGCAACCATACCAAAAAACCATTATTTTATGGTACAAAAATAATTGACAAGTTAAATAGACAGGTCATGAACAATTTAATTAACAAGCAGTCAATGGCAGATACAGGGTTCAACTACGGAAGCAAGCTTAGTTGCAGAAGGAGCAAGTACTGATCATGTAACCATGATCTTAGAACTGAGATAATAGCTCGGGTCTATATCAAAGGTCATGCCAGTATTATCAAGCAAGAACCCTAGCCACCATTCACTTTATAACCTCCGTACAGGCTACCACATCCAGGGAGAAATCTCAACCCTGGAGGGCCAACACGCAAGAAAGTTCAATCCGGAGTTGGCCTCTTTGAGGATTCACAACTCATAAGGGAAAGAACATTACGCCCTAAAACACTCAGCACCTTATATCCTCCCAAGCCTGTCCGGGTTGACTATCCATGAAGTAACGGTGAAGTTAGTCACGGAAGTCTCATGCACAAGTAACACATTGGATAATGAAAGCGTGTAACACATTGCGGAATAGATGTGATAAAGTACACATCTTTCTTCAAGTAACACATGTCATAAAATAACAATTACAAGTATAGCATAATATTTCTTAATATAACATTCTCAAGTATGACAAAACAATTCATGCATCATGCACACATAGAGACACTCACCTGAAATACCTAAGAAAATATTTCGTAATACGGTCGCGATTCGTTTTCGGATCCTGAAATTTAAAAGAAATAATATAATGAAAACCCGATTAAAACCCTAGTGAATTTAGTAAGAAAAATTCAAGAAAATACCCCACTTATTTCTAAGGTTTTGGTTTTAGGGTTTCTAGGGTTTAGGGTTTTCTTATTCTAGGAAAATTTAATCTATCACTAGATGTGACGCCACAGAAAATTCATATAATTCATATTATGCTTATTGGTAGAAAAAAAAAAGAAGAGTGAGAAAAGAAAGGGCAAAAATTGAAATGCATTTTATAAAGGAATTTCTTTTATTTAGGGTTTAGTGATAATCTTTGATTTATTAGTTGAAAGGTTTCTTAAGTTAATTAGTTAAACTAAATGAGATTCTTTCATTATTAAGTGGTACACCTAAGTACTATATTTGGATTAATTTCATTGGATCATTAGTTTATAATAGTGTTTAATTTTGACTAACTAACTTTATCATTTTCAAGAATATTGACTAAGTGAGTTTTAGTTCACTATTTTGATCTAAAAATTTCACTAATTTTCCCTTGCCTTTTCTCTCTCTAAAATCCGGCCCTCTCTCTCCTATTTTTCTCTCTTTTTGCTTTTAAAATTTGTGCCATAAAGTCTTGCAAATTTCTAAGAGATAAATGATCAAAATTTCCACTAATCAAAATGTACCAAGTTGGTCACTATTTTATTAAAAGTCTAAACCTAACTTGACTCTTGTTGGGTTTTGATTGGTCATTATTTTCCCACCTTTTCTTTATTTCTTTTCCATTTTTCCTAGCCTATTTCTTCCTCCTTGGCTGGCCATCTCTCTTACTCTCTTCCTCTCATTTTGCTCTCAACTTCTTGAAGCTTATTCTCCAAATTTTGGGCAAATCCACCATAGAAAGTGAGCTTTCCTTCTTCCTAAGCATAGTTCTAAGCTTGTTTAAGGTATGTACTATGAACTCTTGCTATTACTTTCAAGTTTTATTTAGTTTTGTTCAAGTTTTATACTAAGAATTTGATAGTAGTACTTGAAGATTTAAGCTTGAATTGAAAAATACTTGAACAGTCATGCTGGACCAGTTTTAGTAAAACTTTCATAACTTGGTGTAGATAACTTGGATTCGAATGATTCTTGTTGTTTTAGAAACTAGATTCATAGGGCTTTCAAATGGTGTAAATCTTGCACTGTGGTTCATTGTGTATTAATCGCAGAAAGTCTGCAAAGTGGGCTGAAATTTCGGTTCTGCCTAAACAGTTTTGATGATGAGCCAACTTGGGGGCTGATTTTGAACTTGTTCTGGTTAGAATTTGGATTGATGATCTTCATGAAAGTTGTAGTCCTAGAAACTTAATTTCAAACCATGTAATCACAATTCACTGGTTCTTAATGGATTGATCCCAGCAATGGCATGAACTTGGCCAAAAACTAAACCTGTGCAGATTTGGGTTGATGGAACACTAAGTTGTGGACCGATTTTGGAATGGTTTTTGTTATAATTTGACATGGTGCTCTTCATAAAAGTTTTAGCCCTTAAAATATAGTTTCTATCCATATAATTACTTTTCTCATACGACATATCAATTAGAAGTTATGTTCGGTTGAATATCCCTAGTTGGTAAACTTGAAAAACATGAGTTAACAAAGAAAATTGGAATTGAGTTAGAATTGAACATAGAAGTTATAGAACTTGTTGAATTGGGTTGGATGGCTGTTTTTCTTGCAGGGAAAATTTTGGTTTAGTCCAGTTTTTAAGGGGTCATGCTGCCGAAAATTCAGTAGAAATAAAGAAGCAAAAATGGTGGATGAAATCTATAACCTAGAAATAATTAGGTTATTTCTTGAATTTTTCTTGCTAATTTACTTAGGGTTTTCACTAGATTATTTCTTGTAAATTCTAGGATCCGAAAGTGAATCTCCACCATTATACGAAATGTCGCGCCCCATTTTTCGAAAAAGGGAAAATAAAATGATAAATAAATGTTGATAGATGTGTCGGAAAAGAAAAAGGGAGAATTAAATGCGATTTTATGGTTACTAAAAAAAAGGTTGTGTTTATTTTGAAAAAAGAAAAGCGTGTAAATTTTTGTAAAAAATGATTTTTTAGAAAATGCTTTGTAAAGGATGATTTGATAAAAACGGGACAAATAAACGCTTTATTTATTTATTTATTTATTTTAAATAAAAGAAAAAGGGCCTAAAATGGGACTTTTGGAAATGCGATGGTTTTTGGGCCCGAAAACAGAGTCTAAAAAGGGTTTTTAGTGAAAAAGGAGTCGCCACTTGGTATTGAGTTTTGGTGTACCAAGTCACCCGAAAATATTTTATAAAAGGTAAGAAAATCAAAATGCTTTATTTAAAGAAATAGTTTTTGAAAAAAGTAATGAAAAACAAGAAAACCCTTTTAGACGACTCCAGGTCTTTGAAAAACAAGAGAAAAAGGTTCGGGAGTCACAGTTGAAGAAAGGGAAGGCAAAGGCTCGCGCCTAAGGCACCCTTTCAACCTAGCCGAAACTAGTTGCGAGGTTTAGTCTAAATTTTCCTAATATAACCCTAAAATTTTATCGCATTTGGATGTAACTATATGAATGCAAATCTAGTCCTAAAATGGATATCGTTAAGGGACAAAATGTTCCATTGAGGTTTAGTCGGGATTATCGCATTAATTGCGAAACCCGAATGTAGACCTCGACGGAGTCACGAGTATAGGTGCAAAATGGAATGCAAAAGAAAAGGAAAATAGTAGTATAGATAGTAAGTGAACAAAGAAAGTGGGAATGCAAACATAACGGGTACGGGAGACGAATAGACTCGTGACTAACTGTTTCTACTCACGGAGGGGGGGAACGACATGTACGCCATCGCTTCCCACGTGAGTAGATGACTATTTCTAGTCAAATCACGCAAATGACCTAAGATTCTATGTGTAGGTGGAATCTAAATGTTATGCACTAAACATATTGTTAAAAATAGATAGTAAGTGATAAAGTATATATAAAAATTATACAAAAATGAAAAAAGGCCTAAAAAGAGAAAAAAAGCGTGTGTAATGGTCATGAGATGCACACAAAAAATGATCCTAATGCTAAAATGACCTAAAGGATTAGCATTGGACTAGCCTACTTTCTAAAAATTCTCCGCTAGCGTTGGACTAGCGAAGAAAGTCGAAATGAACCACAACTAGCGTTGGACTAGTGTGGCGACGATACACATATATAATTAAAGCAAGTAAATAAATAAAGCATGTATTAAAGCAATAATCACATAAAAGCAAATAATAGCACATAGGAGCACATAACACATAAACATGATATTCTAGATGCAAAATCCTAAAGAAAGCGGATAAAACACATAAGCACATAGCACACATAGCACACAAAGCCCTAACTATTACACCGGAGAATAGCCTAATTACAATCTAAAAACAGAAAAAAGAATAAAAGATATCCTATCTAACCTATCTATTACACTTTCTATCTAAAATACATAGGCTTTAATTAAATAGATAAAACATAAACTATCTATTACATTAATTATCTAAATACAAAGAATTTGCTAAATAGAATATATTATCTATCTATTACATTTCTTTGAATAAATCAAAAATTAAATTTGAGTAAATAATACGACATAAATAAATAAACACTCGCACATGGATAAAATTATAAGCACAAAGATGCATAAAACACATAGAAAAACACATAGGAGCACGTAAAAGCACATAAAGAATAATAAAAAAGGGTAATAGAGGTACCTCCTATTCGAAGACCTAGTACAAATTGCTACTAAAATGAACAAACTTGTGAAAAATACCACTATTTAAATAAATAAACTACTAATTGAATAATTTCCTACCGATCACTATGAACATACCACGATAATTCAAACAATCATAGCAATAATAAACAAAGTAAAAGAAAGAAAATAATGATAATAATAATTAATTATTTAGGAAGAAAAATGAAAATTGTTTAAGTAAAAATAAATAAGTAAATAGGTAAATAAAGCAAAACAAGAAAATAAAGTAAATAATAATAATAGAAGATAAAATACAATAATATGTACTTAAACTTTTAACACCCCAAATAATGATTATCAAAATAACTAAAACGGAAAATATAGGAAACTAATTTGCACATTAATTAAGACTAACAAGACCCAATTTTAGAATATTAATTATAAATTTTGATAAAATAAATAAGTAAAAAAATGTGAAAAGAAATAATTTAAAGCTTTGAGGACTTAACTAATTTTAATTAATATATTTTTTTTTGCAAAAAATAAAATATCATAAGATTTGGATTAAAAAGAGAAATTTGGGCAATATTATAGAGTGAAAATGTAATTTATAACAAACTAAAGGGTAAAATTATAATTTCAAACCATAGTTAAGATAATAATATAATTTACAACAAATTTAAAGGCTAAAATATAATTTCCAGCAATATTTAAGGCCAAGAATACAATTTCAGCAAAATCATTAAGTAATACATAATTTACAACAAATATTTAAAAGCAAAAATGTAATTTCAGCAAGTATAGTGATTTAAATAAAATTCCAGCAAGGTTGGAGGGACAAAAATAAAATTCCAGCAAGCATTCTAGGGCAAAGAAAGAATTTCCAGCAATGTTGGGGAACAAAATAAAATTCCAGCAAGCATTCTAGGAAATTAGAACCAAATTCCAGCAACATAAAGTTTTAAAAATGAAATTCCAGCAACTTAGGAACTAAATTACAATTTCTAACAATTAATGGAGGTATTAAAACAAATTCCAGCAACATAAAGGATCAAAATATAAATTCCAGCAACAATAGGGACTAAATTACAATTTCTAACAATTAATGGAGGTATTAAAACAAATTCCAGCAACATAAAGGATCAAAATATAAATTCCAGCAACAATAGGGGGCCAAAAATAAAATTCCAGCAAGTATTCTAAGGCAAAAATAGAATTTCCAGCAATGTATAAGGGCCAAGATGCAATTTTCAGCAGCATTTAAAGCCTAAAGTACAATAACAGCAAGCTTGGGAGGCAAAATTGCAATTTCCATAAATATTAGAGGGTAAAAATGCAATTCCAGCAAAATCTAGGGGTCAGAACGTAATTACCGAAAAATATAGGGTCAGAAACTGGAAATTTAAAAAATGCAGGGGTCAAAATTATAATTATATAAAAGTTGGGGGACCTAACTGCAATTAATTAGGACCTAATTGAAAAGAAAATAAAATTATAGGGGTCAATCTACAATAAACAGAAACTTAAACGCACAAATTATAAATTTCTAGGGCCACAGTAGCATTAACGAAAGTATAAGGACTATAAAAATAAATAGCTATTATTAATTAAAATAAATTAAAAAAAACTAACTAACCAAAACTGACGCAGTTTTGAGTGAAACTACGTCAAAACGACGTAGTTTCACCAAAACTAATTTTTTTTTTTTCGGTTTTAGTTTTCTCTTTTCCCTTCTTTTTTTTTTTTTCCTTTTCTCCACCAGATTACCCCTTTTTTTTTTCTTCTCTTTTTCTCTCTTTCTCTCTTTTCTTCTTCTTTCTCCCTGCTTCTTCTTCTTCCCGATCTGTTCTCTCCCTTCCCCCCCCCGATTCTCTCTTCCGGTCCTCTCTCTCACACAGGTCTCTCTCTCTCTCTCTTCCCTCGCCGGAGCTCTCTCTCTGTAGTCTCTCCCTCTATTTCTTCTACCCGGAAATCCCTAAATTTGCCCATTAAATGTCACCAATTAATTGTAGAAAAATGAAAGAGGGATGGAGATCTTTACCTGGACCAAGGAGGCGCGGCGGGTCCACGGTGGTTGTGGGATGGTGGTTGTGGCCGGTGATTGGAGGTTGTTCTCCGGCAGTGGTGGACTGTCGTTGCTACTGTTGTTGTTGTTGTTTTTTTTTTTTTTATACATATATTATCTGCAGGTGATAATTTGAGCTGCAATTGGTGTGTGTAACCGTGTGTGCTTCAGTGTGTTTTGACTGGTATGTGTGTAATGGCGTGTGTTGTGGTGTGTGTATTGGATGTGTGTCTGTGTATGTGTTTGTGTGATTGAGTGTGCAGGGGTGCGTGAGTGTTCTTGGGCTGGTGCAAGTGGAATGTGTGGTGGTGTTGTGATTTGCAGGCGTGTGATGTCTGTGAATGTGTGTGTGCTGAATGTGTATTTTTGATTGGATTGGATGTGCCGTGTGTGTTTGTGAGGGGAAGGTGTGAATGTGTGGGGAGGTGAGGGATCTGTGTGTGGTTTGTGTGAGCGAGTGTGTATGATGTGTGATCTGTGTATGGAGAGAGAGGCAGAGAGGGAAGGCAGAGAGGGTGAAGTCTGTGCTGCAGGTGGTCTGGAACGTGATGGTGAGTGTGGGAAGGAAGATGAAATGTGCAGTGCAGATGAGTGTTTTTGTGAGTGAACTGGTGTGCTTGCAGGTGAGTTGTGTTGTGTGTGTGGACTGTGAGTTTTTCTGCAGGCAGGGGAATTGAGAGTGCAGGTGGAGTGAGTGGTCTGTGATGTGAGTGAGTGCAATGTGCGTGTGTGAGCTGTGTTGAAGAGGGAGAGATGTGAGTGCCAGTGTGTGTTGTCTGTGTAGTGCTCTGGTGAGGGAGTGAGGGAGACTGAGGGAGAGAATTGGTGAGCTTGTGTGTGTCTGTGTAGTGGAGTGGAAGTGCAGGAAGGCTGAGGGAAGCAGTGGGTGAGGGAATTGTGTGTTCTGTTTTCTGTGTAAGTGTTCTGTGTGCAATGTAGTGCCCGTGTATGGTGGAGGCAGAGGGAGAACCGAGAGATTGAGAGAATGGTGTGTGTTTTTTTTTGATGTCTGATGTTGAGAATGAAGAAGAGAGGAGTTTTATCCAATCCCAAGAAATCTGGCAAAAAGTGTAATAGGTGAGGGAGTGATGTGATTAGAGAGTAGAGTTTGGTGGGTTAAGTAGAAGAAGCATGGCTGCCATCAGCCATGGCAGAAAGCAAACAGCAGCAACCAACGTTGCTGCTGTTTGAGTCTTTTCTCTTTTTTTTTTTTTTTTAGAAGAAGAAGAAATTTGTAATGGAAATAAGAAGAAAGAAAAGAAATAAAACGAAATAAAAATAAAATAAAATAAAAGATATTTGTATTCCCTAAAATCAATAAGAAAACAACTAAATTCAAAGTTATAGAAATGAGTAAATAAAACTTACCGCAAAAATTCAAAAATTAATATAACATTAAAAAGAATGTGCTATTAATAAAAAAGGTAAAATATTGAAATCAATACTAAACGATTTTTTTTTTTAAAATCATGAAATTTATACAAAAATTTATGAATATATAAAATGCACCTATAACATTTTTACTTGAAAATTCTCGTTAAAAAAAATGCACTGGAAAATGTGATATTAAATTAAACAATACTAAAATTTTAAATAAATACTAAATGACCTCTAAAAATTATGAAATTTTTACAAAAATTTACAAATATACAAAATGCATATAGAAAATTTTCACTTGGAAAATTCTTGTAAAAAAGAGTGCATTGAAAAACGTGCCATTAAGTTTAAAATACTAAAATTTTAAATAAATAATAAATGACTCCAAAAAATCATAAAAATTATAGATAATGATAAAAATAGTAAAATTGTATATTTAGGAAATAAAAATAAAATAAAATAATATTTACATTGTGAAATTACCATTTTGCCCCTGATGTGACGAATTAGACAGAATACGCGAAAATTGTACTCGACCCCCAAAAAATGAAAAATGCCCCTTAAAATAAAGTAACACACATATTTTTACCAAAGATGTGTCAAAATTTGGTGTCTACACGAAATATTTTCCTAAGCGATCCAGGTGAGTGTCCCTTTACTTGTGTATGTGAGTGTTTCCTCGTGTATGCTTGATGCATGATAAATGGTAATTCTCTGTGTTAATTCTATGTGTACTTGATATTCATGAATTGTTACAATGTACTATATGAAGGGAAAGTGTGTACTTTATCACATTTATCCCGTAATTTGTTACATGCATAATTTCTATCAAATGTGAATATAATTGTTTGTGAACTTTCAAATAAACTAAACTTGTTGGCTAGACTTCCGTGGTTGTACCGCGGTTAGTCAAGCCGGTTGTACAAAGGAGGATATAAGGTGCTGGGTATTTTAGGGTATGGCGTTCTTTCCTTGAGTTGTGAATCCTCAAAGAGGCCAACTCCGGATTGAACTTTCTTGCTTGCTTGTTTGCCCTCTTGGGTTGAGAATATCTCCCTGGATGTGGTAGCCTGTACGGAGGTTATAAGGTGAATGGTAGTCAGGGCTCTTGCTCAATAATGCAGGTAGAACCTGTGATCCAGACCCGAAATACTATCTCGGTTCTACATCATGGTTATATGATCAGTACTTGCTCCCGTAGTCGTGACGTATCCTCCCTTGTTTAAATAATTATTTACTTAATTATTTCCTATGTGATTTTGCGACACATGTTATTTGCTTATTTATTCTCTCTTGGTTTGCCTCCGTGTCTGCATGTGTAGGAACCTCACTGGGCTATTATAGCTCATCCTATTTTATTTGTTTTCCTTAAACAGGCTCCTATCCCTAAAGCCGGTGGTGAGGATTCAAGGGTAGATTCTGGTAGGATTTGGATAGAAAACTGCTAGAGATATTATTGTATTAATGAACGTATATGATGTAAACTGCTAAAACAGTACTTTTACTTTTAAGTTTTGAATTTTATGTGACCCTGAGATACTGTCACAGTTGGTATCTACGAGTTTTCTATTGAGTTACCATCACTTACGAATTTTAATGCGTGCTTGACTCGAGTCCTGGCGAGAGTCAGGCAGGCAGCCCGCTAAGCCCTTTGGTGCGCCTCTGGGTAAGGTGGGGCTGTCACACTAGATCATTTTCTAAAAATTCCTGCACATCAACTTCCTTAAATTGAGCATATTCTAGGTTTAAAAATCTCACTTGTCAATTTTTCTTCTTTTAATTCTACCAAAATTTCAGCAGATTTCCCCTTAAAATCGGACTAACCAAAATTTTTTTTTCCTGCAAGAAAACAACCAACCAATCCATATTTCAACAAGTTCTACAACTTCTATGTTCAACTCAAACTCAAATTCATTCAAATCTCTACTCAAATTCAAGAGTTCTACTCCAAGAATCTTCAACCAAGCAACATATAACACATGAAATTTCAAGGTTTAAATGCCATTTACTAGTCTATCTAGCCACAAGAACACTTTATCTAGCAAGTAAATCTCCAATTCAAACTAAGTTCTCCAAATAGTAGCAACAAGAATCTAGGTTTAAGCTTGCATAAAAGACTAATTAAAACTTGCAATTAGTAGGAAAAGTTCATAGTAAATACCTTAGATATGCTTAGAACTCTGCTTATGAAGGAAAGAAGCTCACTTTCTATGGTGGATTTGCCCAAATTTTAGAGAGAAAGTTTCAAGAAGTTGAGAGCAAAATGAGAGAAGAAGAGAAAGAGAGATGGCCGGCCAAGAAGAAAGAAAAAGAGAGAGAAATAGGCTAGGAAAAATGGAAAAGAAATAAAGAAAAGGTGGGAAAAAGACTAACCAATAAAAACATAACAAGAGTCAAAGTAGGGTTTATGCTTTTTAGGTATTAGTGGTCAACTTGGATCAATTTAATTGGTGGAACTCTTACTCTCTTTATCACCTAGTAATTAGTAATATTATAGCATAAATATTAAAGCAAAAAGAGAGAAAAATAGAGAGAGAAAGATCCGGCTATAAGGAGAGAAAAAGAAGAAAGAATTTCGGCCAAAAAGAAAAGAAAAGAAAGAAAAATTTTCGGCCAAGAGAGAAGAAATTTCAGCCAAAGAAAAGAAAATAAAGCAAGAGAACATGAAATTTTTTTGAGTAAAATTGAGCTAAAATTCAAGTAGTCAAAAGACTAGAAAATAGTAGAATAAGCTAATCAAAATTTAAACACTAATATAAATTAAATGGTCAAATAAAATTATTCTAAATTTGGTACTTAGGTGTCCTACTTAATAATGAAAATCTTAGTTAATTAACCTAATTAACTCAAGAAAACTTCCAACTAATAAAAATCAAGGATTAACACTTAACCCTAAATAAAAGAATGCCTCTTGTGAGTGCATTTTCTAGGGTGTTACACCACTTTAGCTCATTTCAGGTCCCAAATTTATTTTTCTAATTCTTTAAACATGTTTCTAAATTTTCTTGATTTTTTCGGGGACGATTACTATTTTTTCTGTAAATACTGTGTTAAAGGGCAAAATCGTCATTTCATATTTTTAATCCATTTTTCGTTAATTTTTGAGTCATAAATGTATTTTCTAGGATTTTAAGTTTATTTTTAATTTTTGATAATTTTTTGAAGCTAACTAATATTTTTTATACATTTTGACAGTACAAGGGCGAAATTGTCATTTCACATTCCAAACCCATTTTTTTTTACCAATTTTTTAGTCCCAAATTTATTTTTAGGTTTTTAAGCATGTTTCAAAGTTTTTCTAACTTTTTTCGGGGTGAATTTCTATTAACAAATTTATTATTTACATTTTTCTTAATTTTTTCTATTTTTGTGAGAGAATATAAATTTTGATTTTTTTTAAGGGTAAAATTGTAATTTTGGTAGTCAAGGGCGTTTTGGTCTTTTAGCCATTTCTTAGAAGATAAGTCTTTTGTGCACTATAAATACCCCCACTTGGGATTAAAAAAAGGGGAGAAAATGAAAAAGCCTAGGTAGAGTTTTTTGTTTTTAATTCTTTGATTTTATTCTATTTTACCAAGAACACCAAGAACACACTTTTTTCTACATACATCTTTAAGTTTTCACACACCACACCAAGAACACACACCACACACCTTCAAGTTTTCACACACCACACCAAGAACACACACTTTTTTCACCACATATCTTCAAGTTTTCACACACTACATCAAGAACACACATTCACACACTCTCTCTCACACACTACACACTACTCACTCTCTCACACACACTCACACTACTCACACTCTCCCTCATGCATTACACATACACTCACTCTCTCTCACACACACTACACATACTACTCACATTCTCTCTCACACACTACACATACTACTCACATTCTCTCTCACACACTACACACACTACTCACACTCTCCCTCACACATTACACACACTCACACTCTCCTTCACGCATTACACACACTCACACTCTCCCTCACGCATTACACACACTCTCACTCTTGCTTACACATTACACACACTCTCACTCTCTCTCACACACTACACACACTAATCACTCTCTCTTACACACAAGCTCCAAACACTCACATTCATAGTTCATCCACACATATTTACACATACAAACACACACACACGTCATTTACACACAATCTCCAAACACACACACCTCAGCACATACACAAAGCACGCACTTCACAGAAACAATACACAGATACACACATTTCCATACACAAAATTCACCACAATCACAAACACACACTACACATGTAGCAGCCCCACCTTGCCCAGAGGCGCACCAAAAGGCTTAGCGGACTGCCTGCCTAGCTCTCGCCAGGTCTCGATGCACGCACTCACACGAAAAATCCGAGCGTACTTAACTTAAAATAAAATAACATAAAATAAAATGAAACAAAGTAAAATAACTCTTATTATTTAACTTAAAGATACGAGTCATATCAAAAGGTTACATGTCATAATTTACATAATTTTCACAATAATAGCCTAACACAGTGCGACTATTACAATAACTAAAACACTTATAATAACAAAAAAAAATAGTTGGTCCCGCTTAATTTTTCCGGTAACCTGAGTAAAGGAAAACAAATAAAATGGAATGAGCTATAATAGCCCAGTGAATGTCCAATTCATGCAAACATATCAAGAACTTATTATTTCGGGTTATCAAAATAATCAATAAATTAAATAAACAATATATGAGCAATTTAATTTACATGTAGTCACTGGCGGATACAGGGCTCAACTACGGAAGCAAGCTTAACCGTAGAGGAGCAGGTACTGATCATGTAGCCACGATATTTGGACCGAGATAATAGCTCAGGTCTTTATCAAGGAACATATCAGTTTTATCAATCACAAGCCCTAACCGCCAATCACCTTATAACCTCCGTACAAGCTACCACATCCGGGGGAAAAAAATCTCAACCCTGGAGGGCCAACACACAATTAAGAAAGTTCATTCCGGAGTTGGTCCTCTTTGAGGATTCACAACTCAAAAGGAATGAACATCACACCCTAAAACACCCAACACCTTATGTCCTCCCACTTGCAGCCCGGTTGACTAACCGTGAAATAACAGTGACGTTAGTCACGGTAGTCTCTCACACACAAATAACATTTTAAATAATAAAAGCGTGTAACACATTGTGGAATAGATGCGATAAAGTACACATCTTTCCTCAAATAACACAGGTACTCACATAATAATTGCAAGTTAAGCATAATAGTCACCAAATAAAATTATCACATTCCATGCATCATGCACACATAAAGACACTCACCTGGTGCCTAAGAAAATATCTCGTAGAAAGGTCGGGTCTCACTATCGGGTCCTGCAAATTGAAAGAAATAATCTAATGAAAAACCCAATTTATACCCTAATTAACCTAGTAAGAAAATTCAAGAAATACTCCATTAAATTCTAGTTTTTTTTTATAGGGTTTAGGGTTTAGGGTTTAGGGTTTAGGGTTTTTATTCTAGGGTTTTCTAGGGTTTTTTTTTCTAGGGTTTTCTAACAAAAATTGGGCATTATTTCCCCTAAATTTCGGCCTTTCCAATCTTGTTTTTCATCAAGATTTCAATCATCAAACCCATAATTCAACAAGTTCTACAACTTCTTAGTTCAATCCAAACTCAAATTCAATCAAAATCTCACTAAATCTCAAGGATTAAGCTCCAAGAACTTTCACCCAAACAACATGTTCTTCATGAAATTTCAAGGTTCCAAGGCCACATACTAGTCTATTTAACCATAAGAACACTTTATCTAACAAATATATATCAAGTTCTAACTAATTTCTTCAAGTAGTATTAACAAGAAAATTGGTATTAAACTTGCATAAAAGCTAATTAAAACATGAAATTAATAAGGTAAGTTCATGGTAAATACCTTAGATATGCTTAGAACTTTGATTAGAAAAGATAGAAGTCCACTTCCTATGGTTGATTTGTGTCAATTTGAGAGATGAAAGTTCAAGAAGTTGAGAGCAAAAATGAGGGAAGAAGAAGAGAAAGCATGGCCGGCCAAGGTGAGAAGAAAAAGAGAAAGAAATAGTCTAGGAAAAATGAAAAAGAATTGAAGAAAAGGTGAGAAAATAATTAGCCAATAAAATCATTACAAGAATAAAGTAAAAAGAGAGCATTTAATGCAAGTTTAGCAACTTGGTTTAATTTAATTGGTTAAAATTATCAACTCTTGTCATTTAATATAAACAATAAAGAAACATAAATTATTAAAACACAAATAGGGTAAATTAGGGAGAGAGAACCGGCCACATGAAGAAAGAAAGAAAAGAAGAATTTCGGCCTAAAGAAAAGAAAAGAAAAGAGAGAGAATTTCGGCCAAGAAAGAAAGAAGAGAGAGAGAAAAATTTCGGCCAAGGGAAAAAAAAATAAGGTAAGAAAATAAGTGAAACTTTTGAATAAAATTGAGCAAAATTTCAAGTAGTCAAAAGACTAGAAAATAGTGAAATGAACTAGTAAAAATTTAAACACTACTATAAGTTAAATGGTCAAGAAAAATTATTCTAACTTTAGTACTTAAGTGTTCTTGCTTAGAATGAAAATCTTAACTAATTAACTTAATTAACTCAAGAAATCTCCCAACTAATAATTCTAAGATTAGCACTTAACCCTAAATAAAAAAAAATGCTTCTTATATGTGCATTTTCTAGGGTGTTACAACACACACTGCTCACAAATCAGGCTCCTTGGCATCATGCAATTCACGCATTAAATCACACACAATTCACATACAATTCACACACAGACTCATGCACAGACACATTCACATACATCAGTTCTACAAACAACACTCAGAAGCACACATATTCGAACACACAGAGTACATCCACACTCACAGATTCCAGCACACACAAAACATACAGACAACACTCATACATACACATATACACACACGTAATGCACACACACACTTGTAGCAAAACAGCCCCAAAAACAGTCATAAACACAGACAATACCAAGCCATTAGATCACCCACAATCATATCGCTAGCCTTGCAATCACATATCCACAGCCCCATACAGTCAGCCTCCACCCCTGTCCACCGATAGATCTCCATCACCAAGCAACTACAAATAACAAAACAGCAAGCCTAATTTCTATCTTCACCGTTACGTTCCACAGTCAATAGAAAGGCCTACCAAACCACGTCTCCTGTTTTCTCCTCTACTTGCAAAAAGTCAATCAAAATAGCCCTCCCTAATCAAACTGCAACCAAAACCAATCACCATTTCATCCCAATCCCTACCAAAAACACCCAAAGCCATTACACAATTTTACCTACAACTACTTCTCAGCACAAATCCACCATCAACAACCACCTCAAACTGTCATCCCTGATTCGCCTGTCATTACCACCGCTCCATCAGTTCCTTTAACCTCACAACCACCACGGTCCATCACCTGCAAATAAGAAAACCCAAATAATCACAGCCCGCATACCTGCAGAAAAACATCCCATCACAAAAATAGCCAATCCAGAATCCCAAATCAACTCCAAACATCTGCAACAACCATCACAATCCCACTCACACACGTTCAAGTCCAGTAGCCCATCACACAGAATTAACACTATCCTTCTCCACTGACCATGCTACAGCAGCCAAGATTCACAATCACATAAGAAATAACACAAACTAGTCCACAACCTGCAAGCTCCGTCTATAGACCCACCTATGACAGCCACATCCACACTTGAAACACCAAGCCACAACCACGAAGCAATCGATCAGCAACCATTAATTCTGGCCATAAACCCACAATCCTCAACATCTCGTCACCAGTGGATGCTCTCACCATCAGTCATCACTCGAGGCCAGTTTCACCGATATCAATCATGACCATCGCACAACCATTACCAGCTTTGCAGCCATCAAAAGCTAAATTTTTTACCTCCCCTAAAATAGGTAATATCTCAGCTCCCTTTGCTCAATTTCTTGTTATTGTGCATTTAATGGTTGAAATTGTATAGAGTGTTTTGATGTCTTATGCACGAGTTTGAAGGAAATTTGGGAGGTTTGGGTTCTAGGAGCAGATGAAGATCTTTTGAAGGGAGATCCAATTGACATTTTGGGGAAAATTAATTCGGGAGAGTGAATAAAGGTAGATGGAAAAAAGAGAGAAATAACATAAAGGAGAGGAAATTAGAGGAAGGAGGAGAGGAGAGAGTAGAGAGAGCAAGAAGATGTGAGGGAGAGAGAAAGAAAGGGACTCAAGGCAAAGATTAGAGGAAAACGGCGAGGGAAGAGAGAAGTAGGGAGCAGCAGACGGAAGAATAGAGAAGACAGAAAAAAAAAAAAGAAAGAAAAGAAGGAGAAGAACAGAAGAAGAAACAAAAGGAAAACCAAAAATGGAGGGAAAAGGAGAAGAAATTAGAGGAAGGAGGAGGAGAGAGAGAACGAGAGACTAGGTAAAAAGGGGTGGTTTAATTTCAGTGCTCTTCTTAATTTTTTTTTTGTAAATTGTTATTATTAGTATTTTTCATTTAATAAATTGGGTTTTGATTAATTTAGTTGATAGTTAAAGTTAAATTAAGTGATTTAGTTTGTTTAATCAATATGGCTTCTTTTATTTTAGAATTTAACTTTCTGTTTTATGATTGTTTTAAATTTGTTTTAAATCCTTAATCTTTGGAATACCATGGGTACACCTCAAGAACTTCTGGTCTTTTGCATTTCAGGTCCTTGATAATTGCAGATTGTCCCCACTAGATTTACCTTCGTTTAATTAGGACCCTCATTTGCAATTTGGCCCACTTTTGTTGAATTTTATTGCCTTGTCCCTCCATTTCATTTTAATTTGTGCCACCCTTAGATTTTCTTTAATATTCAATTTTAACCCCTTTTAGTTTTATGGAGATTGATTTTAGTCCCCTTAGTTGCTAAATTTTACATTTTACTCTCAATTCATTTAGTGTCTCGTCTTTATTCTTTATATCGTGATACCTTGACTTGTGCGTTCATTTTCTTAGAATTTTGTACCGAATCTTCAAAGAGGTATATCTATTTCTCATTAATCCTCTTTATGTGCTCCAATATGCTCCAATGTGATTTTATGCATTATTATTTGTTTATTTTTTATTTTTGCATACCTTTTGCATATTTACATATTTAATTTATTTAATTTTAAATTTTTATTGTTATTTTGAAAAAATATAATATTTTGTATTTAGCTAGTCAATGTAATAGTTAGATTATTTTTCTCATATTTTAGAAAAATTGTGTAATTAGATAAAAATGTAATAGATAGGGCATTTTTAATTTCCCTCCTTAAATTGTAAATTAAGTCCCTCGGTGTAATAGTTAGGGTTTATTTGTTTTTGTGTGCTTACATGCTTATTTGATTTACCGCCTTCATTAGGATTTTGCATCTAGATATTTTGTTTGTGTGTTATGTGCTCCTATGTGATCTAATATGTTTTTATATGTTTAATTTGCTTTTTATTCATGCTTAAATGTTTAATTCATGATCTATGGTATTCCGTCACCACACTAGTCCAGCGCTAGTTGTGGCTTCTTTCTTTTGCGCTAGTCCAACGCTAGTGGGACTTTTTAGAACGGGCTAGTCTAACGTTAAACCCTTAAGACATTTAGTGTTCGGTGCATTCGTGTGCATTTCACATTTCACACACTTTTAGTTTTCTTTCCATTTGGCATGATTTTATTATTACTGTTATTATTATTATTATTATTATTTTAACACATTTTTAAAATACATAACATCTAGGTTGCATTTCACTCAGATTTTAGAACATTTGTGTGATCCAACTAGAAATAGTCGTCTACTCACGTGGGAAGTGGTGGCGTACAAGCCGTTCTCCTCTCCGTGAGTAGAAACATTCAGTCACGAGTTATTAGTCCCCCGTACCTGTCAGGTTGCATACCCACCTTCTTTCTTCACTTACTATACATTATTATTTTCTTTTCTTTTTGCATCACATTTTGCATAAAAACTCGTGACTCCATCGAGGTCTCGACTTGGGTTTCGCAATTAATGTGATAATTCCGACCAAGTCTCGACGGAACATGTCGACCCTCCCAGTATTCACATTTAGACTTAGGATTTGCATTCATTTAGACACATCCAAAACGCGATAGAACTTAGGGTTAAATTAGGAAAATTTTGATTAAACCTCGCAATTAGCCTCAGCTAGGTTGAAAGGGTGCCTTAAGCGCAAGCCTTTGCCTTCCCTTTCTTCAAATGTGACTGCTGGACCTTTTCTCTCATTTTTCGTAGACCGGAGTCAGAAAAGGGTTTTGAATAATTTTTCTAAAATTTTAATTTTGTTTTGTTTAAACGATTTTTCTGGGTGACTTGGTACACCTGAATTCAATACCAAGTGGCAACTCCATTTTTTTTAAAAAAAATAATAAAACCCTTTTTCAAAAATCATTCGGCCAAAACTGTCGCACTTTTAGTCTCGGCCTTGTTTTTATTTAAAATACCATTTTTTAAAATACACTTTTTTCACTAAAATTCGATTTTTCTTACACACGCACGATCTTTCCAAAACCTTTATTTTTGAAAGGGTCACTGAGATCGGACCGTCTTTTCGGGATGCGACAGTCAACGACCCCACACAGCACTTTTTACTTTACGATTTTTTAGGACGTGATAACTCTCACAACTGCACACTAAAAAACAACCAGACAAGCAAATCACAGACACTCAATGCCCTCGGTCCTCACTTCACTTGCATATTAACACATCAAAAACTCACTTCACTCAACAATTCTCACACAACTCAACAAATCACCCTCACTTCATTCACTCATTCCACATACACAAGCATATCCCCCATTTCACTAATTCGCTACCTCTCCCTCTTTCTCTTCCTCACGACCCTCTCCCGACCAGTAACACTCATAATCACACAAAAATCACTCAAAACTCTCTTCCCTCTGCCTATCCTTTTGATATCCGTTTCGCTATACTATGGATACTTAGGCAAGTGTACCTATCGTTTCGAGTAGTACAGTGTATAGGAGTACCGAGTGTCGATCCCACAGGGACTATGTGAGTACCAGTACTAACCTTCCTGTTATTATCTAACCTCACAAAGCAAATGACGAATTTATTGGAAATACAAATTAACTAAACTAATTACCTAATTAAAGCACAATCTAGAATTCAGTAGAGAGAATGGTCAAAAGTAGAGGTGAATTTAGATGAAGAATTCCCCTAAACCAACATGCCAAGACTCTAACTTGATTAATGATTAACCCAATTGCTTAGACCCTAGAGTCCCTTATGTGAATCATATCCTTTCTCAAGTGAAGCAATTCCTACCTTCTCGGTTGATTAATTGGAATCTCTTCTCAATTAAAACCCCTAAAAGATGTAATTTCTAATCAATGGACTCTATTTGTGGTTGAGCTTTAATCCTAAAACTCAACTTAGGAAGAACTCATGTAATCCTATCTCTAGCAATTCATTCAAGTTCTCTCTATTCATGAAGTGATCTAATCATATGTGCAATCTCTCGATATACCCATACAAAATCAATACTTGAATTGAAGGATGCATGCAAATCTCAATCCAAAACACAAATAAACTCATGAATAAATCTAAGAACAAAGTGGGTCTTTCATTAAATCAAGAATAAAATCATAGACATAAGAATCTAGGGTTCATCCCATCTAAATCATAAACAACTCAATTCATAATTACAAGAATAAAATTAACAAAAGACAAGAAAGAAAGAGAAAGCTCATTCTCATGCAGCCCTCTTGAATCCTCCCTTGCATCTTGATAAAATCTTCTTGCTTTCACCATTGAAGCCCTTGAGTTGTCCCTCTACTCTTGCTTTCTCCTCCCTACATCACTCTAGATGTGCAAAATATGTGTTTTTGAGGTGTGTGCGGCGTGTGTGTGTTTTCTCTCGAGTTAGGGTTCTCCTTTTCGTCAAATGGCCAAGTTCAGCTGCTAAATACGCTGCAGATTCTGTGAAGAAACCGCGGCATAAACCGCGCGCGGGTTGTCGAGCGGTTTGTTCACTTACTTCTGAATGGAAACCGCAGCACAAATCGCGCGTGGGTTGTCGCGCGGTTTGTCTACGTCAGATTTGGCCTCAAAGGCAGCCGAATTAGCTTTTCCTTAAAATACAAAAGTTGTAGCCCCTTGAGATAGCTTTCCAAAACATCAAAAATCACGTCATTTAGAGGTCTGTGGCCAGAGAGTACTCAAAATACTAAGAACTGGTCAGAACAGCCTCGCAGTGCAAATGTGCTTCAGTAACTTGGGATTTTGACCATTGAAACGTGAGAACTGGACTTTGATGTCTTCGTATGAATTGTAGAAAATTGTCTTAGCTTCAAAATACCTCAAGAGTCATCCTAATCCAATGTCTCTAGCTCTAGATATGACCAAAACACTGAAATATGTCCAAGCTGCCAAACTATTTCCATTCCAATTCTTCTTCGCCTATTTCTTCATTGCACTCCAATCAATTGAAATCGAGTTGAAGCTATCAAAACCCTACAAAATGATGTAAAAACACTTTTAAATCATACATTTACACAATTTGGCATTAAAATCATAAAAGAGAAGAAATAGCTAAGAACTAGAGAAAAACTCATAGAAAACCCTAAAAACCTAACCTAAAAAACTAGTTCACTTTAACACTTATCAATTCCCCCACACTTAAGCCATTGCTTGTCCTCAAGCAATGAACCATACAAATCTCAAACAATGACTTAACAAAAGTAAAAGCAAAACGTACATCTTCAAGAACAACTTCTCAACAACCGTGGAACACAATTATGCAAACATCCATCTTATTTTAAATACTCATCATATTAAGCAAAGCAGAAAGAATTATATGTCAATTAAACAAGTTCAGTTCCATTTCTCTACTATATTCGAAACTCATAAGTAAGCAGATCGTATAGCTAACAAGTACAACTATACGCCCATGATCCATTCATTTTTCACAACTTGGGACTTTTTTCTTCTTAAGCTTAGCCTTTACATTAGAACATGAAGTTGCCTTTTTACGCGAAGATCGATATTGGTCAGATGAAGATCCCCAGGTTACTCAACACTTCATTTGTCTAAGCTACTATGCATACTCATAATTCTAGCACCTTTTTACGCGAAAGTCGACATTGACCAGATGAAGACCCCCGGTTACTCAGTACTAAAACTAGCAGGAGTAGAACCTAAGCTCAATTATTCTCTGTTTTTTTTTTCTTTTTTTTTCTTCTTCTTATTTTTTTTTCTCAATTTTTTTTCAACTCATTTAGTCCCTTTTCCCTAACACATTACCAATCATAGGCACAAGCCATACTTATAAACTATATTCACTACTTAACTCATGAAGAAAAACAAATAAAGCAGAAAAACTTCACTAAACTCACAAAAAATTTAAGCATAATCCAATCTACTTTACCTAATATACTTTCTTCAAAATAAAACTTCAAAATCACGCAATCACATCCCTAGTCAATTAAGAAGACAATCCTAAAAAATGTACATAATTACTCTACTTGGGAAGGGAAAATTGATAACTAACGAGTTAAATAGATAATTACTTTCATAGAACTCAAAATAAAAACATTAAAGCACCTAAGTTGGAAAATTTCGGGAAAAGAAAAAAAAATTGATAGAAAATCAACAACCGCATCAAACAATCAATTTCCAGCAAATTGACCAACAAGTAGCACACACACCACGACAAAATTAAACTCCTCCCCCATACTTAAATCACACATTGTCCCCAATGTGTGAAAAAACAAGGAAAAGAAGGAAAAGAACAGTTAGAACAAATACTCCCCTCATGGTAGTAGTGGCCACTCTAATTACGATTTAGCTACAAGAAAGAGATCCACAATGTAGAAATCACTGCAGCTCATCAAAAGAAAGATAACTACACTCCATAGCTCGTTAGATGCATGCCAAAATGTAATAAAAATCCTGAAAATAAAAATAATACCCATAGACCCATAAAGAACTAAATAAAGAAAAAGAAAGGAGAATGACATAAAGCATTTAATAACCATCTGGTGCCTATGCATCGTCTCCACTCCTGTCCTAGCACCATTTGATGATTTACTTTGTACTTTTGCCATTGTACCTACACTAAAAAAAAAAAGAAATATCAAACCAAGGTGCAATGGAAGTCATTTCCTTAACCAATGAAAGTACGTAAGAAGCTCACAACACTCATGTAAAGCTCAAAATGCACCTCCACACTTAATTAGTTGTAATCCCATAAGCCATGTAGTAGCATAGTCAAAAAGACAACTAAATATACATGCAATTTGCTATTGAAACCATAAAAGCATATTGCTAATTACTAAGCAAATGAACAACGATGCTCAACATAATGCAATTCACTTAATAATAGCAATTCTTCCTCAAATAGCAACTTAACAAATATAAATTAGGTGTAATGAATGTCTACTACGACAACTACTAAAAAATGAATTATTACTAACTAAGGAGTAATCAATAAAGCGTACAAATAAGAAGTGGGGATGTAAGGGTTGGGAGGAAGAATGATGTTTCAAATACAAAACAATCAACTGCCAAACAACCTAAGCACTTCAAAACTAAGCAAAAGGGAAATTTTTACATGAAAATCACACAAGATAAGCAATGGAATACAAAAATCAAAGAAAAACTCCCTTTTGCTCAAGTTATTTTCAATTGTTATGGTTGTGAGCTTCACGTCTTTCTTGAGTTCTGCAAAACAAACATCAAACAAACTAATTAAAATAATCCTACTAAACTTGAAAACAACTAAAAGTACTAAAATACTAAAGTAAAAAGTTGGGTTGCCTCCCAACAAGCGCTTGTTTAACGTCGTTAGCTCGACGCCATCAAGTGTTATCACGTAACCCCTTGATGAAAAACCTCTTCGGCCCACTCCTTCCTCCTTTTGGGCCGTTGGATCTCAATCAGTCGGATGTCTATCATAGTCAGCCTTCTGCAACTCATCACTTTCTAGGCTGTGGCGGTGGCACCACCATGATAGAATGGCATTCTTTCATTGTGACCTTGCCCTCAAATTCCTCTAGTCTCCTCTTACATGCAATGTTATTATCATGAACTTCATGGTAAGAAGGAACCTGCAAAATGTTAGTACCACAAAGAAGATTTATGTATAAAGGCTTAAAAATATAAACATGAGGTGCCTCCTGTGGAATAGAAATAGTGATTGGAAGTGAGGATTCTCCTAATTCTTTTGGTTCAATAGGTAACTCTTCCTCACCTACAACTTTCTACTTCATTCTCTTGTTCTTTTTAATCCACTCATGTTCTTCCTCTTTACTCGCCATTAGAGGGTCACTCAATTGATCAACATTAGACAAATCAATCACTTCCACTAGTTCACTAGGGTTTACCTCCGTGTCACTCATCAAGTCATATTGGTTCCTAGTGTTCATAGCTTCAGTAATTTGTCCTATGAGACTCTCAATAGCGTTGGTGATAGCAACAAGTTGTTCCCCAGTTTTCTCAATTTCAGCCTCTATTTTATCCATCCTATCATTCGATGCTTTCATAAAATTCACCACTGACCAATTCTAACTCGGGATTAGACTCCACAAGGGGAGAATACGATTCAATTCTAAGATCATCTACCCTATCATTGGCTAACTCCCAAGCATGATTTTGTGGAATCCCTTGTTCCTTCCATTCAAAAGATGAATGATCCCACCACCCCGAGTTGTATGTATTTAAATAGGGGTCATAAAGAAGGGGGCAGGCATAAATATCATTAAAAAGTACTTGTCTAGAATGGAGACACTCAAACGACTCGTGACTTCCACCACAACAAGTACAAACAATAGCATTACCTTGGGAATAAGAGGGAATACACTCAATCTGCTCATTATTTTTATTAACAATATTCTCAAGTAGCCTTTCAAGAGTACTAAATTCATTCGTACCTGTAAGCTCGGCGTTGTTACCTTGTTCATTAGGCCAATCGTAGAAGTACTCTGCCATTCTTAAGTGAAAGTTGCAGAGTTGAGATCCTCAAAAACACCAACTTCTACACCAAAAATCAAAGAAAAGCTAAGAAACAAAAATTAAACAAAATAACAAGAATAAACATAAAAAGACACAAAATGGTTAGAGTAATAAAAATACGGCGTTCCTAATATCCTAGTCCCCGGCAACGGCGCCAAAAACTTGATATCCGTTTCGCTATACTATGGATACTTAGGCAAGTGCACCTATCGTTTCCGAGTAGTACAGTGTACAGGAGTACCGAGTGTCGTATCCCACAGGGACTATGTGAGTACTAGTACTAACCTTCTTTCTATTATCTAACCTCACAAAGTGAATGACGAATTAATTGAAATACAAATTAACTAAAACTAATTATCCTAACTAAATGCACAATATAGAATTCAGTAGAGAGAATGGTACAAAAGTAGAGGTGAATTTAGATGAAGAATTCCCCTAAACCAACATGCCAAGACTCTAACTTGATTAATGATTAACCCAATTGCTTAGACCCTAGAGTCCCTTATGTGAATTATATCCTTTCTCAAGTGAAACAATTCCTACCTTCTCGGTTGATTAATTGGAATCTCTTCTCAATTAAAACCCCTAAAAGATGCAATTTCTAATCAATGGACTCTATTTGTGGTTGAGCTTTAATCCTAAAACTCAACTTAGGAAGAACTCATGTAATCCTATCTCTAGCAATTCATTCAAGTTCTCTCTATTCATGAAGTGATCTAATCATATGTGCAATCTCTCGATATACCCATACAAAATCAATACTTGAATTGAAGGATGCATGCAAATCCCAATCCAAAACACAAATAAACTCATGAATAAATCTAAGAACAAAGTGGGTCTTTCATTAAATCAAGAATAAAATCATAGACATAAGAATCTAGGGTTCATCCCATCTAAATCATAAACAACTCAATTCATAATTACAAGAATAAAATTAACAAAAGACAAGAAAGAAAGAGAAAGCTCATTCTCATGCAGCCCTCTTGAATCCTCCCTTGCATCTTGATAAAATCTTCTTGCTTTCACCATTGAAGCCCTTGAGTTGTCCCTCTACTCTTGCTTTCTCCTCCCTACATCACTCTAGATGTGCAAAATATGTGTTTTTGAGGTGTGTGCGGCGTGTGTGTGTTTTCTCTCGAGTTAGGGTTCTCCTTTCGTCAAATGGCCAGTTCAGCTGCTAAATACGCTGCAGATTCTGTGAAGAAACCGCGGCATAAACCGCGCGCGGGTTGTCGCGCGGTTTGTTCACTTAACTTCTGAATGGAAACCGCAGCACAAATCGCGCGCTGGGTTGTCACGCGGTTTGTCTACGTCAGATTTGCCTCAAAGGCAGCCGAATTAGCTTTTCCTTAAAACACAAAAGTTGTAGCCCCTTGAGATAGCTTTCCAAAACATCAAAAATCACGTCATTTAGAGGTCTGTAGGCCAGAGATGTACTCAAAATACTAAGAACTGGTCGGAACAGCCTCGCAGTGCAAATGTGCTTCAGTAACTTGGGATTTTGACCATTGAAACGTGAGAACTAGGACTTTGATGTCTTCGTATGAATTGTAGAAAATTGTCTTAGCTTCAAAATACCTCAAGATTCATCCCAATCCAATGTCTCTAGCTCTAGATATGACCAAAACACTGAAATATGTCCAAGCTGCCAAACTGTTTCCATTCCAATTCTTCTTCGCCTATTTCTTCATTGCACTCCAATCAATTGAAATCGAGTTGAAGCTATCAAAACCCTACAAAATGGTGTAAAAACACTTTTAAATCATACATTTACACAATTTGGCATTAAAATCATAAAAGAGAAGAAATAGCTAAGAACTAGAGAAAAACTCATAGAAAACCCTAAAAACCTAACCTAAAAAAACTAGTTCACTTTACCACTTATCACCTTCATCAGAGAAAACACACCACAACACCACTTCACAAAAACCACTAAACTCATAGCTTCACTCACCTCCACCACACACCATTTACAAACTTGCATTCACAAACAATTCACACTCAATCACTACACAAACACATACATTGCACTCATACATAACATTCAAACACACAACACTCACTCTTGCTCTCTCCCCTCTCGACCTCTCTCTCACTGAACACAGAACACACACACTCTTCATTCACTCACTAGACAAACACACACTTCACATACACCAGCACATACATATACAATGGGCAATCCATCACCAAAACGCTACCAAAAACCAAAAAAATAATCTCCATGACTACCTGCAAAATAGCCAAACAAAGCAAATTTCAAGTCACCACTTAGACCATCACAAACCTCTCCCCTAGCCACATCTCCAAGCAGCTCCACGGTCAGCCATCAGCAAGCCAAATCTCCCCAAATAGCTTCACATCACCACCATCAATTCACATACAAAGCCCACAATATACACACGTAGCTCATACTCTCATGCATATCACACAAAATATACATGATCCACCATCGCCACTAAGCCCACTATGAGAACGAAGATAACCGAGCTCCACGTCAGCTCGGCCATGTCATCACTTTTGATTTATTTGACTTCTATTTCAGGGAAAACTCCTTAGTCCTCTCGATCCCACCTAGCACTTTTGGCTGTGAGCCTTGGGAAGCCAAATATGCTTTCAGTCGCTGTTGCGTCTCCATTAATGCACTAACAATCAATCACTGTTGGGTGAACAGTTTGTTCTCCTATATATACTCATCTCTCTCCCCATTTATGAGGACTTTTTCCTCTCTTTCTGAAGTATCTTTAAGGAACACTTCCTTCTTCTCTATCTTCTTTATTGAGAACCGAATTACTAACTTAAGCATCGGAGTGTTCTTGGGGATTGAATCCCCTTGCATGTAAATTTTCTTGTAGCTTACAAGTTTACTCACTAGGACAAGCACGTGGAGGTTGAAAATTCAAGATTCTACAATTGGTGCCGTCTGTGGGAATGAATTTTTAGTCCTTTCTACCTTTGTTTCTATCATTGGAATTCTACTTTTTGATCTCTTGATATCAGTCTCTTCTGATCATGCCTCCTAAGCCTCAACCAAGAAAGGACACTCTCACCATCCGAGAGCAGCCAGTTTCGTCTTCTCATAGGGAGCCAAACCCTACTACTCAACCCGAGGTTCAACAAAATCCTCAGGAACCTCTGGAGCAACAAAGAGAAAAGCTTCCTTTGGACGAAGAAGCCATGGCTAAAATGGTTGAGTTTGTAAAGGAGAACCTCGATATTTTTGATTAGTTGGGTAAGTTTTTCAAGCAATAGGGAAAGAAACTTGTTGAGTCCTCGTCACGTCGATCAAGGTCCCTCTATGATATGGATTAATCTTATTCGAGGCAATCCAAGAGATTTCACATTGAACAAACTGATCAACCCTCACTGAGGAGGAATGTACTGGAAAATCAAGGTGGGAATATCAAGCTTGTTGTCCCTTCCTCCGAGGGCAGCCGGGCTTCTCCGTTCATTGCGGAAGTTAATGATGATCCTCTCCCAATTACAAACTGCCAAATATCCCCTTCTATGATGACCATGGTGATTCCGAGGACCATGTTCATGCTTTCATTTCGGCCTTTCTGTTATATCAAGCTTCTGATGCTGTGATGTGCAGAGCCTTTCCCAGTTATCTCACGGGGAATGTCAGAAAATGGTTCTGGCAACTCACCCCAAATAGCATTCAAAATTTCGATGAGCTGACTAGTAAATTCGTGTCTTGCTTTGTTTCTTCCAAACCATCGAGTAAAAAGTCAGCTTCTTTATGCACCTTCGGCAAGCTTCTAGTGAGCCACTTCGAGACTATTTGACTTGTTTTACAAACGAATCACTCCAGGTCCCTGATCCAGATGAACAAGTAACCATTGCTACCTTCATTCATGGATTGCTGCCGGGGAGGTTTACCACCCAATTGCATGAAAAATACCCTGAGACCCTAGATGAGCTATGGGGGAGGGTAGGTCAGGCAATACAGGGTGAGGAAGCTAATAGGATGAAATGTGAAATACAGTCACCTAAATTTGAGAAAAAAGGCCGAGGAGGTAAGACTCATGACGATGATGCTAATAATTTCTTAGGCCGAGGAGATAAGGACAAGCGTAGCGTGTTCGACAAGATAAGCAAAGAAAAATTTATTTCGAACATGCTGCTGACTCCTCTCAATGCTAGTAGGACGGAAGTGTTGGCTGTAATGAAATAGCAGAATTTGGGTAGACAGTAGCCCAAGATGGTAGGTAAGAAGAAGAGAAGGAATTCTAATCTTTATTGTGCCTACCACAAAGATGTGGGTCATGAGACCGAAGACTGTTACGATCTCAAAAAGGAGATAAAAAACATGAAACAACAAGGGTATTTGAGACGTTCGAGATAATACCCAAAGACGAAGAGAGTATCGTCAGGAAGTTCGTCGAGATGATCACAGAGAACCTTGGCGAGGAGATCGGCTAGACCGACGAGATCATCATCACTACAATGAGCGCAAAAATGATAGGGATAGATCTCCAAATCCAGGTGCTGGAGTAGCTGGAATTATTAATACCATTTCGAGAGGTCCCAATGAGAGAGATAGCCAAAGCTCCAGAAAGAGAACTTACGGCAATTCTCTTCTGGGTCTTTCAAACTTAGCCCTCATCTGTCAGAAACACTTTCTTATGGGCCAAATGACCCAGTGCCTGCTGCTTCGGGTAGCAATGAAGCACTGGTGACTGAGGTGGTTACCAATAATTATTTAGTGAAGAAAGTCTACATCAACGTCGGAAGCTTTGCAGACATTATGTATTACAGAACTTTTGAGAAAATGGACTTGAAAGACAGCCAGCTCATCCCTATCTGAACCCCACTGGTGGGCTTCGAGGGTCAAGTTATGCATCCTGAAGGGATGATCACTTTGTCTACAACCATTGGGAAATATCCCTGATCTAGAACTTTACAAATTAATTTTCTAGTAGTTAAGGCTAATACCCCTTACAATATGCTGCTCGGATGCCCGACCCTCAATGCTCTTCGGGCTATCTTGAAATACCCAAAGTTCAATTCTGTACTTTAGAAAATTAAACTTTGACCCTTTTAGATTCATTTCCTTGAATTGCATGACATGCATAGAAGCTAGGCTTGTGTTAGCTTTTTAAACAAAAGAAAAAAAAATTGTAGCACAAGATGTCACACAATTAGGGGTCAATTAGTGAAGCAAGTTTGTGAATTAAACACCACATAATCTGCTTATCAGCCCTAGTAGGAGGACTACACAAAGGAAAAATTAAAATGAAAAAAAAAGAAGAAAAATCTTCTCATGAAGCTAGCTGGTCAAACAAGATTGCAAGCAAGTAGGAGGTGTCATGTTCTTGGAGTTTGTAGGGTGAAGCAAGCACCTCATGAGCAGCCAGCCTAATGTGCTGATTAAATGGGATAAAAAATGATAGAAAAATGATGGAAAAAGGCTTCTTGAAGTCGTCCAAAGAGAGAAAGAGAAAGGAGAGAAAATCTGGAGAAAAAGCAAGCTGGAATTGGAACAAGATTGAAGACTCTTGAGGGTAACACCAATTTTCTTAACTTCTTGATTGATTCTATATGTTATTTAGAAAATTTAAAACTTAATTGATGGTATATATTCTGATTTGGAGGTGGAATTGAACTAGGAACTAGGAGATTTTGAACCAAGAAAGCTTTAACATACCTAGAACCCGTAGCACAGTCACCTCTGCGCAGCTGTAGGAAACTGATCATAACTTTGTGTAGAAAACTCAAAATTGGATGCCGTTTGTTGTGTTAGAAACTAGATTCAAAGGCCTTTTCATGGTATAAAAATCATTGTTCTGGTTCGTTATGTAGAAATACCAGAATCGTTTGGAATCTGGCTGAAAATCTAGACCTGCAAAGAACAGGGTTGGTGAGGTCCTAACTTGTAAGCCAATTTTAAGCTCGATATGATTCAGATATGAATTGGAGCCCTTCATAAGAGTTTTAGTTCTTGAATTCTAGTTTCTATACATGTAAATATCACTCTCATACAACTTATATTTTGAAAGATATGTTGAGTTGAAAATCAGCATCTGGCTGGACTGAGAATTTCGTTAATCTAAAGATGGTCTGCAACTGGTTTAAATTGTGGCCATATTTTGACTGGGATTTTCTTCGAATTTAAAAATGGTTTCTTCTGAAGAGTTGTAGGAAATTGAATCTAGTTTCCAACAGTACCAATTTTGTAGCGTTTTGATCAGTATAGCCCAAGTTATGTTCAAATGAATGGACCCTGCGCAGGCAGCCAAGGGAGGATCCGCGAGCTTGAAGCCCATGGCTCCACCCACGGTTCCTCTCCAGATTACTCCTATTAGAACAGTTTTCTTGGTCCATTTGAGCCCTATTTTTCAAGGGTTTTCACTTGTTTCATGACATATCATTAGGCATGCTTTTATTAAGTTAATATTAGGTTCATGATTTGGGTTTTCTTAAGTGAGTCAATTACACTTTGTAGGTGATTTTGATGAGGCCAGAAACTCAAGCTATTTGAGTTGATTCAACGAATCGGTTGGTGATAGTTTTGGGGAAGTTGAGGTGAGGACTTTCTTATACTTTAGCTTTTTCAAAAAAAGTATAACTCTTATGTATACTTGACTTTAAATGACTACTTGGATATCAAGTTGGCATGAATGAAGTTTAAGTGTGCATGAATGATTCTTACGAAAAGAATGTGATTGATTGAAAAGTATTTGATATTTGTTCATATGTTTGGAATGGCTCTTTATTTGCTATGTTAATTACTCTACCAAGACTAGTCTATATGATATGTATGATATATGGCCTACCTAGCGGGAGAAATAGCTAGGACATGAGTATGGCCTACCTGGCGGGATAAATAGCCGGGCTGGAATTTCAGTAGGTTGATGGTTAACTTGTAAATATTGAGCTATTCATGAATGAAGATTAATATATGTATCTGCATGAATGTCATGAACTAATTCATGCCCTAAAGTATAATTATAGCTCCTCACTGAGCATGTGAAGCTCACTCCTCTTTGATTAATTCATTGCAGGTTTTTGATGAAGTTTTGGAATAGGCTTTTGGGCTCATTGGGTTGGATTGTTAAAGGTGAGCCTAGTACATGTAGTTAGAGTAGGAAGCAATGTGCTTTGTGATGATTGCGGTGGCAGTCATGTAATGTAAATACTTCAGGATTTGTATTATATGGGATGTTGATGTAAATTATACTTTGCTTATGGATTGTAGATTGTGAGATTGTGTTGTAAGAATTTAATTTAATTTTATTGTATAAGCATGTTTTTAAAATGAAACTTAGATTGTCAGGTTGTGAACTTGGGAGATTTTATTTATGTTAATGGAAAGTTGATGATATCTCGGAGGACTCGTTATTGATTGTTACATTTAAGTACTCTGATTTTGCTAGCCTGGTATTGTGGGGTTAATTCTCCATAATACGGCGGGGTGTTATACGCCGGGTACGGGGTGTGACATCCTTTGGCTATCTTCTCCACGTATCCTTTAAGCATGAAGTTTGAAACTCTTGGAGGGGTAGCTGAAGTTTTTAGTGATGTCCAAACAGCAAGAGAGTGTTACATTGCGCTACAGTCAGCCTCTTCGGCGGATCCCCATGAAAATACTAAAAGGACAAAATTAAAAGGCAATAAACCTTATGGAGGTTTAGTGTTGATTCTTGATATTCTAGAAACACTTGCATTCGAGTAGTCACCTTGACTTGAGATGGGTGACAAGATGGAAGAGGTGATCATAGATGAAAAGAACCCGAAGTACACTGTGAAGATAGGCTGAGGTCTTTCTGCCATGACCCAAGACGCCTTAACAGTCTTGTTAAGAGAATTCAAAGGAATATTTGCCTGGACGACTAGTGACATTGCTGGAATCCCTCCTGAATTGATGATACATAAGTTGAATGTGGATCCACGAGTCAAACCAGTTTAGCAGAAGAAAAGGCATTTCGGCCCGGAGCGCAGTCAAGCTATTACCGAAGAGGTAGACAAATTGTTGGCAGCAAATATGATCCAAGAAGTACAATATCCTACCTAGTTGGCTAACCCAGTCATGGTCAAAAAAGCCAGTGGGGGTTGGCGAATGTGTGTCGACTACACGGATTTGAATAAAGCTTGCCCAGAAGATTGTTATCCATTACCTCGAATTGACTCTTTAGTTGATTCGACCACTCGTAATGATATGTTTTGTTTCTTAGATGCATTCTAAGGCTACCACCAGATTGGAATGACTGAAGAATATTAAGAAAAAACTGCCTTTATTACCGATCCTAGAATCTATTGTTATACCACCATGCCATTTGGGCTTAAGAATGCTGGGGCCACTTATCAACATCTGGTTGATAAGATTTTTCATAAATAGATTGGCAAAATAATAGAAGTCTATGTTGATGATCTGCTTATCAAGAGCTGAACCGTCAAGGTGTTCATTGGTAATTTAAGAGAAGTGTTTCAAGTTCTGAAGGATGCCCGGATGATGCTTAATCCTGAAAAATGTATTTTTGCTTTGAAATTCGAAAAGTTCCTCAGTTATATGATCTCTTCTCGGGGTATAGACCCAAACCCCAACAAGGTTAAGGAAATACAAGATATGGCCCCGCCGACTTTGATAAAAGATGTTCAGAAGCTTACTAGTTAGCTTGCTATGTTGAATAGATTCTTTTCTAAATCTGCTCAACATAGCCTTCCTTTCTTCAAAGCTTTAATAAAAACTAATGTATTTGAATGGACTTCAGAATGCCAATCTGCTTTTGATCAACTGAAGGAACACTTGAAGTCTTTACCCACTTTGGTCTTTTCGATTATCGGAGAAACTTTGTTTTTGTATCTTGCTATAGCTCCCGAGGCCATCAGTACTGTGTTGGTAAAAGAAAATTTGGGAGTTCAATATCCTATCTACTCTGTGAGTCGAGCTATGAACGCGCCGGAGACAAGATACACTTCGGTCGAGAAATTGATAGTCTGTTTGATTCATACAACTCGGCGGTTAAAGCTTTACTTCCTGGCTCACCACATTTGTGTTCGGACAGATTAGCCACTTCGGCAAATCCTGACTAAGCCCGAAGCCTCGAGCATATTGATGAAATGGGCTATTGAGCTCAGAAAATATGACATTTCTTATGAATCTCGAATATCTCTTAAGTCACAAAGTTTGGCAGATTTTATTGCTGAAGCAACTCTAGGGTTGGTATTCGAAGACGCTGACACATCAGTTGAGAAACTACCCTGGACACTATAAGTGGACGGATCTTCAGAAAAAGATGGTAGTGGTGCTGGGCTGTTATTACAAAGCCTAGAAGGGCAAAAATGCTATTATTCTCTTCTTTTCGATTTCCCGACCTCTAACAATGAAGCTGAGTATGAAACACTCATCGTGGGAGTCAACATTGCTGTTTGGTTAAAAGTCAAGCGGATTCAAGTCTACAGTGACTCTCAATTGGTGGTGAATTAGGTTCTTAAGAAGTATGTGGCCAAAGAACAAAACATGCTCAAATACCTAGCGAAGGTAAAACAATTAATGTCACATTTTGAAGCATTTACTATTTCCAGAATCCCTCGCGCTTCTAACCAAAGAGCAGATGCTTTATCTAAGCTAGTTTCCACTCCTTTTGTCGAACTCAATAAGTCCATTCTCACTGAAGTTATTGGCAAGCCCAATTATGCAAAACCAAGTGTGAATGTTGTTGATATCTCAAAAACTTGGATGAGTCCAATTGTTGACTTCCTTAATTGAGGACTTTTACCGTCTGATGGGGAACAAGCCCGAAGAGTTCAAAGACTTGCACCTCAATATTCTCTACGGGATGGTACACTCTATAAAAAGTCTTACCTAGGGCCTTGGCTAAAATGCATCACTCCCGAGAAAGGTAATCAAATCCTCCTTGATGTGCATGAAGACCTTTGTGGGGCTCATATAAGACCTCGAACTTTGGCACGAAAAACTCTTCTTCTCAGATATTTCTGGCCTATAATGCATAATGACTCTGTGAATGTGGAGCAAGTTTGTCCTTCTTGTCATTTCAATGCTGCTGAAGTTCATAGGCCTACTCACCAAATGGTACCAATCTTCTCGCCCTGGCCTTTTGAACAACGTGGAACAGATATCTTGGGGCCTTTTTCTCGCGCTCTTGGAAATTATCAGTTTGTCATCGTGGCTATTGATTATTTTACTAAATGAGTTGAAACTGAATCACTAATCACTATTTTCGGGAATGTAGTCTAAAATTATTTTTAAAAAAATATAATGTGTAGGTTCGGGTTACCTAGAGTTATCATCTTTGACAATGGCCGACAGTTTGCTAAAAATTTCTTTAAAAGTTGATGTAGAGATTTAAATATTGTGCAGCATTTTACTTCGGTTGGTCATCCTCAGGCCAACGAACAGGCAGAAAATTTTAATCACACTTTTCTCCGAGGACTAAAGACTCGGCTACACTAAGTTAAATCCAACTGGGTAGATTATTTGCCCAATGTATTGTGGGCCTACCGAACAACTCCTCGGACATCCACCAGTGAGACTCATTTTTCTTCGACTTATGGAGCTGAAGCAGTTATTCTTGCCGAGCACCTGGTCTCAAGTCCTTGAACAGAAGCCTACACTGCCGAAGATAATGAACAGGCTCGACAATTGGTCTTGGACTTGTTGGAAGAATAGAGAATATCAGCTACGTTGAAATTGGCACATTATAAAAATACAATAGCTCAGTATTATAATATTAGAGTAAAAAATTTGTATTTCAAACCAGGTGACCTGGTCCTTAGAAAAAATTTGGTAAGCTAAGCTGAGCCTCTAAGAAAATTAAGCTCAAAATGGGAAAGACCTTATCGGATAGTTGAGGCTGGCAAAAATAGTTATTATAAAATAGCATACCGAAATGGTTCTCTTGTACCTTGGACATGGCATGTTGAGAGCCTTAAATATTTCATGTTTGATGAAATAAAATACGTTGATCATTTGCTTTGCCTTATTCTTTGCCGCAATTACTTTGTTATTTATTTGTACTCTTGCTACAATTTATCAGAACCATTATGAGGGGGGAGAAACCCTGTAACAAAAAACAAAATAAAGAAGAAAAAAAGGCAAAGTAAAAAAGCTGAAGATCGAATAAGAAAAGGAATATATATATATATGTCTCATAACAATGTATTCGGCTCCTCGACCAATACTTAGAAACATCATCTAAAGCCTATTCTAAGAAAACTATTACATGAAATTCTAATCTATTTTCAGGGGAGCTTCTTCGGCATTGGCTACAGTAGTTGCTTCTTTTACATCTGAAGGAGGTTCCTCGGTCGTTGAGGCTTCAGCTTGGGAAGATTCAACAATTCTTTTTTGAGGCTCTTTCGCTTGGGGTTCAGATGGAGCCTGCTCAACAACGAGCTTCTCCTCTTTGACGAATTTCATTATTATACTTCTAAGACTTGGAGCTGGGGGTGCATCCATTTCTTCATCTTTGAAGTCTTCATTTATTTTCTCTAAGTCTTCTCCTTTTTTGAACCCTACGGCGAGAAGGTTCACCAACTTGTGCACCCTAGGGTGTGACAGCCCCACCTTACCCAGAGGTGCACCAAAGAGCTTAGCGAACTGCCTGCCTAGCTCTCGGCCCAGGACTCAAACACGCACTTGCTCAAACATCCAAGTGTACTTAGCTCAAAATAAAATGCATTCTTAAAGAAATACATTCATGAAATTTACTTGAAAGCATAAATATCACAAGAGTTATTACATCCCAAAATATAAATAATATTTACAATAAAAGCCTACACATTTAGGCTATCAAAATACATTAAACAAAACATGTACTAGGTCCAAAATCAGCTTTTCCAGCTTTAGTAGTTTTGGAAACCTGGTTAAAGAAAACAAATAAATAGGATGAGCTATAATAGCCCAGTGAGTGCTCAAGTCATGCAACCATACCAGTAAAATATAATTTTGTTCAATAAAATATTTAACGAGTAAATAAACAATTTGTGAACAATTTAATTAACAAGTAGTCAATGGCAGATACGGGGCTCAACTACGGGAGCAAGCTCAACCGCAGAAGTAGCAAGCACTGAACATGTACCCAAGACATTCGAACAGAGATAATAGCTTAGGTCCTTGCCAAGGAACATACCAGTATAAACAAGCAAGTACCCTACCCACCATTCACCTTATAACCTCCGTACAAGCTACCACATCCAAGGAGCAGTCTCAACCTTGGAAGGGTCAACAAGTAAGAAAGTTCAATCCGGAGTTGGCCTCTTAGAGGAATTCAACTCAATTGGGTAAAGAACAACACGCCCTAAAACATCCAGCACCTTATAACCTCCCAAGCACGACCGGGTTGACTAACCTTGAAGTAACGGTGAAGTTAGTCACGGAAGTCTCAAGCACAATTAACACATTTAATAGTGAAAGCTGTAACACATTTCGGAATAGATGCGATAAAGTACACATCTTTCCTCAAGTAACACATTTCATCAAATAATAATGTCAAGTTTAACATGGCATTTCATGCAACATGCACACATAAGAACACTCACCTGAAGCCTAAGAAAATATCTCGCGATAAGGTTGGGTCTCACTTGCGGATCCTGAAATTCAAGAGAAAATAGCCGTTTAAAAACCTGACTAAAATCTAAGAAATTTCATAAGGAAATTCAAGAAATACCCCAAGTCTTTCTAGGGTTAAATTTCTAGAGTTTTGGAGTTTAGGGTTTTACCATAGGGTTTAGGGTTTTCTAACTTTTTAGGGTTTCGCTCGGAAAGGTTTAATTCACTAATGGTTCGTCTACGAAAATTTTTGCACGTTCAAATCACTAAATTACAGCTTATAAAGCTTTAAGTCATAGCCTAATCACTTTTATTTCTTAGGTTTTACCGAAATTTCGGCAGCACTTCCCCTATAATCGGACTAACCCAAAATTTTAAACCTACAAGAAAAACATCCAAACAACCCAATCTCAAGTAGTTCTACCAATTTCACATCAAACTCACTTCAATTTCACCCAAATTCATCACAAAAACACATAAACTACTCCAAGGTTCTTCAACCAAATCATCCTTAATTCATGTCATTTCAAGTTTAAATCATTATCTACAAGCATACAAGTCCATAAACCTCATATTCATGGAATAAAATTTCATTTTTCATGGCTTAAATAAATCACACTTAACAATAGAGACATGGTTGAAAAGCTACAAAACTATAAATTTATACTTGAAATAAGAAGAGAAGTTCTTGGTGAATACCTTTAATAAGGCAAGATCTTTGCTTAGGAGGAAGATTAACTAACTTTCTATGGATGAAAAGTGATCAAATGGAAGTAAAAAGCTCTAAGAAAATGAACCAAATGAAGAGAAAAGAGAGAAGAGAGAGCCGGCCAAGAATGAAAGAAAAAGAGAGAAATTAACTAAGTAAAGAAGAAAAGAAATAGAGACAAATTTGAGCAACACTTGGACCAATCAAAGCAATGTCGCGCCCCATTTTTCAAAAGAGAACTAATTAAAGTAAAAAAAAAATGAAAAGGAAGTGTTAAATGTAGTTGTGTTTATTGGAAAAAGAAGTGTGTAAATTTCTTGTAAAAATAATTTTTTAGAAAAATACTTTGTAAAAGATGATTCGACAAAAACACGATAAACAAATGCTTTATTTTAAAAATAAAAGAAAAAGGGCCTAAAATGGGACTTTGAAAATGCGACGATTTTTGGGCCTGAAAATAGAGTCTAAAAAGGGTTTTTTAGTGAAAAAGGAGTCGCCACTTGGTGTTGAGTTTTGGTGTACCAAGTCACCCAAAAATATTTTATAAAAGGTGAGAGAATTAAAAATGATTTATTTAAAGAAATGATTTTGGAAAAATATAGGAAAAACAAGAAAAACCCTTTTAGACGACTCCAGGTCTTTGAAAACAAGAGAAAGAGGTTCGGGAGTCACAGTTGAAGAAAGGAAAGGCAAAGGCTCGCGCCTAAGGCACCCTTTCAACCTAGCCGAAACTAGTTGCGAGGTTTAGTCTAAATTTTCCTAATATAACCCTAAGATTTTATCACATTTGGATGCAATTATATGAATGCAAATCTAATCCTAAAAATGAATATCGATAAGGGACGAAATGTTCCACTGAGGTTTGATCGGAATTATCGCATTAATTGCGAAACCCGGATATAGACCTCGATGGAGTCACGAGTATAGATGCTGAATGGAGTGCAAAAGAAAAGAAAAATAATAGTATAGATAGTAAGTGAACAAAGCAAATGGGGATGCAACATAACGGGTGCGGGGGACTAATAGACTCGTGACTATCTGTTTCTACTCACGGAGGGGGGAACGACATGTACGCCATCGCTTCCCACGTGAGTAGATGACTATTTCTTAGTCGGAATCACACAAATGACCTAAAATTCTATGTGTAAGGGAATCTAAATGTTATGCACCAAATAGATGTTAAAATAAGTAATAAGTTATAAAGTATATAGAAAAAACTCATAGAAAATGGGAAAAGCCTAAAAAAATAAAATGTGTGTGAAATGGCATAGAATGAACACGAAAAATGATCCTAATGCTAAAATGACCTAAAGGCATAGCATTGGACTAGCCTATTTTTTAAAAAGTTCTCCGCTAGCGTTGGACTAGCGAAGAAAACGAAATTAACCACAACTAGCTTTGGACTAGTGTGGCGACGATACACATATATAATTAAAGCAAGTAAATAAATAAAGCATGTACTAAAGCAATAAATCACATAAAAGCAAATAATAACAAGTAGGAGCATATAGCACATAAGCATGGTATTCTAGATGCGAGTTCCTAGGAAAAGCGAATAAAACACACAAGCACATAACACACATAGCACACAAAACCCTAACTATTACATTTTCTATCTAAAATACATAAAATTTTTTGTTGAATAAAATAACACATAAACTATCTATTACATTAACTATCTAAATGTAATAGTTTGCTGGGGTGAGATGCAATACAAAGTTTGGTTTGCCAAACTTGGAAAATAAACGTGAAAGGTCCAGTTTGCTGGACATGCACCCAGTTTGCTGGGGTGAAATGCAATACAAAGTCCGGTTTGCCAGACTTGGAAAAGTAAACGTGAAGGTCCAGTTTGCTGGACATGCACCCAGTTTGCTGGGGTGAGATGCAGTACAAAGTTTGGTTTGCCAAACTTGAAAAATAAACGTGAAAGGTCCAGTTTGCTGGGGTGAAATGCAATACAAAGTCCGGTTTGCCAGACTTGGAAAAGTAAACGTGAAGGTCCAGTTTGCTGGACATGCACCCAGTTTGTTGGGGTGAGATGCAATACAAAGTTTGGTTTGCCAAACTTGAAAAATAAACGTGAAAGGTCCAGTTTGCTAGGGTGAAATGCAATACAAAGTCCGGTTTGCCAGACTTGGAAAAGTAAACGTGAAGGTCCAGTTTGCTGGACATGCACCCAGTTTGCTGGGGTGAATACAAGAAATTAAACGTGAAGGTCCAGTTTGCTGGACATGCACCCAGTTTGCTGGGGTGAATGCAATACGAAGTTCGGTTTGCCAGACTTGGAAAAATAAACGTGAAAGGTCCAGTTTGCTGGACATGCACCCAGTTTGCTGGGGTGAGTACAAGAAAATTAAACGTGAAAGTCCAGTTTGCTGGACATGGACCCAGTTTGCTGGGGTGAATGCAAATGCGAAGTCTGGTTTGCCAGACTTGAAAAGTAAATGTGAAAGATCTAGTTTGCTGGACATGCATGAAATGTTTTTTTTTTCTTTTTAAGTCAAAAAGCAACCCACAAAGCAATGTGAAAACACCCAATTTGTTGGATAAATATGCAGAGAAGATTAAAAAAAAAGTTGAAAACAATATATAAAACAATTTGATTTTGATTTTGACTTTGTTTTTTTTTTTTTTTTTTTGGATAGCCAACCCACAAAGTAATGTGAAAACGTCCAATTTACTAAATTAATTCATGAAAAAGATTAAACTACTGACAGTAGTTTACAAAGCATTTTGATTGATGATTTTCTTTTTCTTCTCTCTTTTTTTTTTTTTTTTGACTCTATGTAACATATCAAAAATCCATTTGAAAGAAATAAATAAGTGAATAAATAAAATCTTGTACCAAAAAATTTGCTCCAATATAAATCAAGTGAAATCAATTTGAAATCTAACCTTTAAAATTTGCCTCAGTGTAAATTTGAAGTCAGTCCTTCCCAATACAAGTTCGAACATGAGATATCAAAATCAATGTGAAGCAAAAATGTTTCAAAAATTTTTTTGCCCTAGTGTAAATTTGAAGTCAGTCATTTTCACAGTGTGTTCAAACATGAGATGTCAAAATCAATGTGAAATCAAATTTTTCTCAAAAAATTTGCCCCAGTTTCGGCTCTTGAATCAATTTGAAATGACCTCTTTTTTTTTTTTTTTCTTCTTCTTTTTTTTCTTTTTTTTTTTTAAGAAGAGAATAAAAGGATTTTTTTTTCCCAAGAAGAAAGAAAAAGGATTTTTTTTTTTTTTGGGAAAGAAGAAAGGAAAAGGACTTTTTTTTTTTTTGTTTTTTGAAAGAAGATAGCAAGAGGATTTTTTTTCTTTTCTTTTCTTTTCTTTTTTTTTGTTTTTATTATTATTATTATTATTATTTTTTATTTTGTTTTTTTTTTTAGTCGCCCTTTCGGGTTTTCACCTTTACAAAAGAAGACACAGAGCAACAATTATTCAAATCTTGAATGGTCATTCCCTCTTTTCATTAAATCAAACTAGTATTTGAAAAATATTTGGCATCAGTAAGACAATCTTCCCTTGGTGAATTTAGGATAGATATATTAACATCATATGCCCCTTTGATTTGCAAATTTTCTTTCGAAATCATCACAAAAGATAGACTGAGATTGGTAATCGTCTTGGCTTTTGAAATGGGGTCGGGTAATGTGCTGAAAATAGTAAGGTTGGAAAGCAGAAACTATAAGGGGTTTAAACAACTTGGGGTCGCATTTGCAAAGAAAATTGCCCCAGTTTTGACAGTTTTCACCTTTTTTTTTTTTTTTTTTTTTCTTCAAAAAAATTTTTTTTTTATATCCTAATTTTGCCATTGAGTTTTGGGACTTTTCTTTTCCTTTTTCTTTTCTAAAAAGAAAATTTGCCCCAGTTTATTACTTTCTTTAGTGTTCCCCTTTTGTCTCTCTCTCTTTTTTTTTTTTTTTAAACGCAAGTCGAAATAAAATTGTCCTAGTGTGGGATGAAATATCACAAAACTATCCCAGTGTGGAAGGGGTGCGACCTTCAAGTGGGCTGTCAAATGAAAATCACATATTCTGGAGGCTCTAAGGGTAAACTAGGGAAGAAAAGGTTCTTTTTTTTTGTTTTTTTTTTGGTTTTTTTGTTGTTTTTTTTTTTTTTTTTTTTGAAAAAGAAAGATGGTCTGGCTTTGTTCGGTCCCTTTTGCAACAAAAATGTTTTTTTTTTTTAAATTCACCAAATCAGATGAGAAAGTCTTTTGTGGTGTCTGAATTAATGATCCAGGAAAAGATCCGACCGTTCACTTCTGCTGGAATACGGCTTCACTCAAGTAATGCTTATTTTCTTTTTTCCTTGATGAGAGCAATTGTGCACCAACTGACTTGAACTTTATTCAAACGTCGTTATCCTGCAAAAAATTACAACAACTGGTATGTCAATCTACTCAAAGTCGTTTTTTTTTTTTTTTTGTTTACCTCAAAGAAAATTATAAATTTTGAGTCAGCAAATATACAAAAATGCATTATTTTGACCTTTGTTAGTTCCCCCACACTTGAATCATTAGTTGACCTCAAACGATTTGGAAAATGTGAGATCGAATAATGATTCAAACATTGAAATCACGCATGTGTGTTCTAAAATGCATTTCCTCAAGGTCGAGTAAAAAATTATTATGCAATTTATTGTTTTGTCTTTAATACTCATAATATCAAGTAAAGGAGAAGGAATTATATCATAATTAAGCTAGCTCAAGTTAATTTCTTCGCCTTACTGAATTTCACAAGCAAATGAATCATATGATCAATCAAATCACAACACGTGTCTATGGTCAATTTCATTTTTCACTTGAGGGGAATTTCTTTTAGTGACCTAATCACTCAAGATACGAGAGTGTCTTTTGACGCGAAAACCGACATTGGTTATGAAGGTTCCCGGTTACTCAACATCTCAATCTTTAAACAAGTAGTAAAAATTGTATTTGAGAAGTAAAACTGCCTTTTTACGCAAGAATCGACATTGGTTAATGAAGATCCCCTGGTTACCCAACAATTTACTTGCACAAATTTGCAATGCATTACTCATAATTCAAGTACCGTTTGACTCGAAAGTCGACATTTTTGGATGATGACTCCCGGTTACTAAGTACATGAATCATTGGAGTAGAAAAACCACATCATTTTTCTTCTCTTTTTTTTTTTTCTTTCCTTTTTTTTTTTTTGCATAAAATCCCTCATAATAGACGTTAAATCACATGAGCGCGCTAATTGACCATAATCAGCATTTAAATGTGAAATTAAGTAAAAAAGAGAAATTTTCATCAAACATACAAAATTTAGACATAATTCCAACCACTTTACAAGATATACTTTCTATAAGAACAAAACTCTAAACCACATAATAATAATTTATTATTGCCTAGAGAAAGCATTTGTCGACACATATAAAGTAATTTCAACAAGTAGAGAATTAGACAAAATCAAAATGACTACTACAACTCACAAATATGTGACACGACTTTATTTTAACCTCCTAAATGACCTATACAATACACTCCACATGAAAGTGAGAACAGTTAGGATGTGAAACAATGAACTCCCCTGGTGAATGGGTTGAAGTCATATCTCCAGCATGTTTGTCCCTTTTGTCGTGCTTGAATCTGCCAAATATGCATTGGAAACTTGTTTGACAATCTATTGCAACCCTTTATCTTAAAGGCTAGAATGCTCAAAAGTGAGAATCTAAGCGATAGATCTGCTATTTTGCCTCGGTACCATTGTTGACACTCTGTCTCTTTTGAATTAAGCACGAGTTCTCTCTTTTTTTTTTTTGCGTCGTTCAACATACTTAACACGGAATCTCAAATTTTCCCCCCATTTTTTTTTTTTGCTCTAGTTCTTCTTAATATTTTGCATTATTTTGAAATTAGAAAGATACCAGAACGCCCATTATCAGTCTCAAATAAGATGGCATCCGAAAACCATGGGTATTTATTTTTCCCCTCAAAAGGTACAAGAAAAATATTTTTTCTTTTTATTCAATTTGAGCTTACGCTCAGTCATGGAAAGAGAAACTTTACAATGACACAAACCTAACATTAGGCTTTGAGAAAAGTGTGACGTATTTTGAGGTCTCATCAAAGAATCATTTGCTCAATATAATAACAGATTTGAAGAAAATTTTTTTTTCAAAGGCTAAATACAAAAATAAAGGGAAAATCAAATGTCATAAACAAATTTGAAAAAGCAACTTATTGAACACTTCATTTGAGAAAAATTTTGAAGATAAGGCAATCTTAAATTTACAGAAGGAGTGCAATTATTAGCATCCAAATTATTTACAATTGTCTAGCTATAACATACAATTTCATTTATCACATTGATTTTTCTAACCAAACTCACCTATCTAGTTTCTAGGTACTATCAATTCTAAAAAAATCGGTCGTCTATGACCTTTCGAATAATTCGAAAGAACACTTATGTTTTTGATGTCCTTATGGGTCCCAAGTATGTGACGGTTTATTTAGAATTGGACCATGATCTAAAATACTCGAACCTAAGACCAAATATGTATCATATGTCTTTCCTATTTTACCACCTCCGTTAGAGGACCTAAAAAAAAAAATCAAAATTAGTATAAATAAAAATAAAAACTGATGCATGTCCTAGGGGAGCCCTTATTATGCCAAGGGTAGGCCTAGCATGAAATGCAATCCTTTAGGGTGAGACCCCCCTTTTCTAATCGTAGATAAGCCAGTTCTGCCAGGAAGAGATACCTTCATTCTGCTCGTATTACCTTACCTAGGGTCTCACCCGCTAGGATTTACCGAAAATATAAACGTGCATGTCTTTTAGGGTTACGTACCCAAGACAAAAAAGACGGCTTTCCTACCATGGGATTCCCGAAATGATATTCCCTCTAGGGTTTATGCATGATGCCAATTGTTAAAGCAGATGCAAATATGCAAAAATGTTCTAAAATTTTTTTTTATCCTAATAATGATGCACAATTTTCCCGAGAAAGATGGCAAATGAACTGTACAAAGGATTTTTGACTTCAAAAAAAAAAAAATTTTTTTTCGACTGAAAAATTGAGCCATAAGAGGTTGCGGAACACAACATTGAAAGAAGGTCAAAAATCGTGGCTTTATTTAGAAATAAACAAGTCAAAATGCCAGTTTATTAAAATAAAATTAATTATGTGTTAAAATCTCCTTTTTTTTGTCACGTGGGATGGGAGGGCGGGGATACGGCAAAAATGACGCATTAATTTCTTTGAAAAAAGAATAAATGCAAATTGTGTAAAAGTTTGACCACTTGGGTGTATTTATTGACACTGTGAAGATTCGATTTGAACAAAACTGACTAGTACATAAGAATGAATTAAACTTCGAAAAAGGTTTAGATCTACAAATCTTATCTGGAAAAGTATAAGTTGAAAAATCATATTATTATTATTATTTTTTAATTAATTAATTAATTTTTTTGAAATTTTATAAAATTTACAATAAGTGGTCCCTTGGGGTGCTTTATTTACAACCAAATGTAATTTTAAAAAAAATTTTTTATGAAAATCTCATTTTTATCTTTCTCGAAAAAATTAATGGTAAGACAAAATTTTAAACGTGTCGATAATGGGCTGGTTTCCTACGAGAGCACCATGCCAGGGCTCTTTATTCTATGGTTGTGAATGCGATCAAAGAATAAGAGAGAGAGTGCGTTAGTTTTCAACAAATATCACATAACATATTGATAAAGCAAATAGCAATAAACGGTACAACACAAAAATAAAGAGGGGTGGATTCCCTCCTCTCGTGCCTAGTGTACCTAACAGGGTAAGGTTAACTCTACCCTAGGCTTATTCTATATGGATGCATGGGGTTAGGCTTACTAATGCATCTAGACTCAACAAGGCTTCGGTTCCCGAACCTTCAGACCGAGGGATCCAAACAAATCCGTCAATTCCAAGAATCCCAAGTCGGTGGTTCAAGTGATCCCCTAGACACTGCTACATGCACGAATGCGATGGCTGCATGTCTAGGCAAATCGATTCTAGTCTTAAAGGGATGGGTGGGTGGCAACCACCAAAAAGATAAAAAGGGTTTTAAAAAAAACATCAAATGCACGTATGAAGTGCTCCTTGTGAGAGGAGGGAGTGATAAAGCGTGGGCTCTAAGGGTGACTGACCCCCTCCCAAATACAAGCACGGTCGAGTAAAGCAATAACAAGTAAATAAATCATACATACATCACATAAGTGGCCGAGAGACGGGAAGCGTGTGAGATGCAAAAGACAAACCTAAAAACCTAGAAAAAATAAAAATGCAATCCTAACATCCAAACGTGATAAAATGAAAGGGTTAGAAAAGGAAGCAAATGACTAAACCTAGTGCTCGGACTCACTAGTGATCCCCAGTGGAGTCGCCAGCTGTCGCGCCCCATTTTTCGAAAGAGAACTAATTAAAGTCGAAAAAAAATGAAAAGGAAGTGTTAAATGTGGTTGTGTTTATTGGAAAAAGAAGTGTGTAAATTTCTTGTAAAAATAATTTTTTAGAAAAATACTTTGTAAAAGATGATTCGACAAAACACGATGACAACAAATGCTTTATTTTAAAAATAAAAGAAAAAGGGCCTAAAATGGGACTTTGAAAATGCGACGATTTTTGGGCCCGAAAATAGAGTCTAAAAAGGGTTTTTTAGTGAAAAAGGAGTCGCCACTTGGTATTGAGTTTTGGTGTACCAAGTCACCCAAAAATATTTTATAAAAGGTGAGAGAATTAAAAATGATTTATTTAAAGAAATGATTTTGGAAAAATATAGGAAAAACAAGAAAAACCCTTTTAGACGACTCCAGGTCTTTGAAAACAAGAGAAAGAGGTTCGGGAGTCACAGTTGAAGAAAGGGAAGGCAAAGGCTCGCGCCTAAGGCACCCTTTCAACCTAGCCGAAACTAGTTGCGAGGTTTAGTCTAAATTTTCCTAATATAACCCTAAGATTTTATCACATTTGGATGCAATTATATGAATGCAAATCTAATCCTAAAAATGAATATCGATAAGGGACGAAATGTTCCACTGAGGTTTGAGTCGGAATTATCGCATTAATTGCGAAACCCGGATATAGACCTCGATGGAGTCACGAGTATAGATGCTGAATGGAGTGCAAAAGAAAAGAAAAATAATAGTATAGATAGTAAGTGAACAAAGAAAATGGGGATGCAACATAACGGGTGCGGGGGACTAATAGACTCGTGACTATCTGTTTCTACTCACGGAGGGGGGAACGACATGTACGCCATCGCTTCCCACGTGAGTAGATGACTATTTCTTAGTCGAAATCACGCAAATGACCTAAAATTCTATGTGTAGTGGAATCTAAATGTTATGCACCAAATAGATGTTAAAATAAGTAATAAGTTATAAAGTATATATAAAAAACTCATAGAAAATGGGAAAAGCCTAAAAAGATAAAATGTGTGTGAAATGGCATAGAATGAACACGAAAATGATCCTAATGCTAAAATGACCTAAAGGCATTAGCATTGGACTAGCCTATTTTTATAAAGTTCTCCGCTAGCGTTGGACTAGCGAAGAAAACGAAATTAACCACAACTAGCTTTGGACTAGTGTGGCGACGATACACATATATAATTAAAGCAAGTAAATAAATAAAGCATGTACTAAAGCAATAAATCACATAAAAGCAAATAATAACAAGTAGGAGCATATAGCACATAAGCATGGTATTCTAGATGCGAGTTCCTAGGAAAAGCGAATAAAACACACAAGCACATAACACACATAGCACACAAAACCCTAACTATTACATTTTCTATCTAAAATACATAAAATTTTTTGTTGAATAAATAACACATAAACTATCTATTACATTAACTATGTAAATACAAAAAATTTACTGAATAGAATATTACCTATCTATTACATTTCTTTGAATAGTTAATATTAATCCAAGTCAATAATATGAAATAAATAAATGTTCACACATGTATAAAAAATATAAGCACAAAGAGATATAAAAAAAAAACATATAGAAAACACATAGGAGCACGTAGGAGCACATAAAGAGAAATAAAAAGGGTAATCGAGGTACCTCCTATTCGAAGACCCGGTACAAATTGCTACTAAAATGAACAAACATAGTCAAAAATACCACTATTTAAATAAATAAACTACTAATTGAATAATTTCCTACCGATCACTATGAACATACTACGATAATTCAAACAATCATAGCAATAATAAACAAAATAAGAGAAAGAAAATAATGATAATAATAATTAATTATTTAGAAAAAAAATGAAAATTGTTTAAGTAAAAGTAAATAAGCAAATAGATAAATAAAGCAAAACAACAAAAATAAAATAAAATAAAAATAAAATAAATAATAATAATAATAATAATAATAGAAGATAAAACATAATAATACATACATTGAAATTTTAACACCTCAAATAAGAATTATTAAAATAACTAAAAGGAAAATAGAGAAACTAATTTGAACATTAATTAGACTAACAAGACCCAATTTTAGAACATTAATTATAAGTTTGATAAAAATAAATAAAGAAAATGTAAAAAGAAATAATTTAAAGCTTTGAGGACTTAACTAATTTTAATTAATACTTTTTTTTGCAAAAATAAAATATTATAAGATTTGGATTAAAAGTGGAAGTTTAAGCAATATTCTAAAGTGAAAAATGTAATTTGCAACAAGTAAAAAGGTAAAACTATAATTTTAAACCCTACTTACGGTAATGACATAGTTTACAACGAATTTAAAGGCTAAAATATAATTTTCAGCAAGTATAATGCCCAAAAATAAAAATTCCAGCAATACTTAAGTCCAAGAATATAATTTCAGCAAAGTCATTAAATAATACCTAATTTACAGCAATGTCTAGGGTCAAATTATAATTTTCAGCTATATAAAAGGGCCAAAAATAAAAATTCCAGCAACTACAAGTATTAAAATACAAATTCCAGCAACAAATAAAAGGCTAAAATATAATTCTAACAATTAATGGAGGTCTTAAAACAAATTCCAGCAACATAAAGGACCAAAATATAAATTCCAGCAACAATAGGGGGCCAAAAATAAAATTCCAGCAAGTATAGTGGCTCAAATAAAATTCCAGCAAGTTTGGGAGGGACAAAAATAAAATTCCAGCAAGCATGGGGACAAAAATGCAAAAATTCCAACAACAAGGAGGGCTAAATTTACAATTTTCAACAACATCTAAGGGCTAAAATACAATTCCAGCAAACATAAGTGACTAAAATCGCAATTTCTGACAAGCTAAAGGGGGAAAATATAATTTCCAGTAAGTTTAAAACTAAATTACAATTATTCTGGACATAATTGAAAGGAATTACAATTTTTAGGGGTTAACTTAAATAAATGAGGACTTAAATGAAATAAACTAAAAGCATTTAAGGGCATAACCAAATAATTAAGAACCTAAAGGGGCAAAATGTAAATATATAATCTGATGAAAATAATAAAAAATAATAACTAAAGAAAATAACCAAAACTACGTCGTTTCAGACCAAAACGACGTAGTTTTGGCCAAGAATATATATATATATTTTTTAATTAACGATTTTTTCTTTTTTTTTTCTTCAGATTTCTTTTTACTTTTCTCTTTTCTCTCTTTTTCCTTTTTTTCTTTCTTCTTTCCCTCTTTTCTTTTTCTCTCTTCTTCCTCCCCGGTTCCCCTCTGTTTTTTTCTTTGCTCCCGATTCTCTCTCTTCTACCTCACTCTCTCTGTCTCACTCTCAATCTCTCGCTGCCCCTCTCTTCTCGCCGGACTTCTCTCTATCTCTGTCCTTCTCCCTATCCGGTCTCACTCTTCTCCGTTCGGCCCTCTCTCCCCGTCTCTGTTTCTTCTCTCTCTTCTTTTTTTTTTTTTTTTTTTTAAAGATTTGATCCAAAACTTCCCAAAATACTCTAAATTCACAATTAGATATCTTATCACATACGTCTATTTCAGGGATTAAATGAGAATTCAAAAGAAAATTGAAAGCAAGAAGAGGAAGTTTACCTGGATTAGGGGCGGCGGTGGAGCTGTTTGTGGGGTGTTCGGTGGTGACTGGTGGTGCGGTGGTGGTGCTCCGGTGTTGATTTTTGTCGTCGTCGTCGTCGTTATTGTTGTTGTTGTTGTTTTTTTTTATTATTTTTTTTATTATTCGGTTTCCTGCGTGTGCTTGCAGGCGTATGTGGTGTGTGAAATCCGTGTGTGTGTTTGTGATTTGCAGGGGTGTGTATGTGCTGGTTGTGTGTGATGTTGTGCGTGTGTTTCTTGCGTGTTCTGGCTGTGTGAATGTGTGTGGAGTGTGTTTAACAGGTGCAGGGATGGTGTGAGATTTTGCAAGGGAAGTATGAATGTGGACTGATGTGTGTGTTTACAGGGGCGTGTGTACGTGTTTCTGTGTGATGTGTCTGTGTATGTGCTGCTGAAGTGAAGGCAGAGAGAGTGAGGGAGAGTTTCTGCGTGTTGTGTGTTTTTGTGTTGTGTGAGCTTTGTGCAGGGGGAGGGGTCAAGAGAGGGAAGAAGGGAGAGGGAATTGTGAGGTGCAGGTGTGAATTGTGTGTTTCTGGGTTTGTATGTGTGTTTTGGTGCAGGGGAGATGAGAGAGTGAATGGGAGAGGTGTGAGTCGTGTGTCTGTTTTTGGTGGTGTGCCTGTGTGTGTTTCTGGTGATTGTTTGTGTGTGTGTCTGGTGATTGTTTGTGTAGGTGTTTGAATGCAGGGGAGATGAGGGAGTGAAGGAGCCGAGAGTGAGGGAGTACGTGCTTCTGCTGGTGCATGAATTGGGAGTGCAGAGGGAGTGAGATGGTGAGGAATGAAACTGGTGTCTGTGTGTGAAGAGGAAGAGAAAGAGGGGATGGTGAATCTAAACAAAATCCCCCAAAATCTGATAGGTTGAGTGCAAATTGGGGGTGATGATGAGAAGAGGGATGGCCTGGGATGGAGTTTGCAGAAACTCTGCAGAAGCAACAGCAGCAGCAACGCTGCTGCTGCTGTTCCATTCAGTTCTTCTTTTTTTTTTTTTTTTTTTTTAAAGCAGAAAAGAGAAAATAAAGAAAATGAAAATAAAAATAAAAATAAAATAAAATAAGACTACTTGAATTTTTTTTTCTTTTTTTTATTTTCTAAATAAAAATAAAAGAAAAGTGGAATACAATATTATAAGAAGGAAAAGATAAAATTTAGTGTAACAAATTAAAGGTTAGTTCAACATTAGAAAAATACAACTTAAAATAAATACTAAATGGTCTTAACAAAATATGTATATATTTTTTTATTTTTATTTATTTATTTATTTATTTATTTTTTTACACAAAATTTATAAAATGCTCATAGACAAAATTCTCATAAAGAAAATCTTAAATAAAAAGTGCATTGGAAAACGTGCCGTTGAATTAAAAAATACTAAAATTTTAAATAAATGATGAATGACTCCTAAAAATCATTAAAATCATAAATAATAATAAAAATAGTAAAATCATGTATTTAGGAAATAAAATAAAATAAACTAATATTTACATAGTGAAATTACCATTTTGCCCCTAATACGACGAATTAGATATAATACGGCGAAAAATGTACTCGACCCCCCGAAAAATGAAAAATACCTCCTAAAATAAAGTAACACACATATTTTTACCAAAGGTGTGTCAAAATTTGGTGTCTACAAGCAAGACAAAAGCAAATGTAGATCTTGACTTTCTTACCATGGTAGACCACACTTGGCTAATGGTAATTAGGATTGATTTCTTTTGTCATTTATCCCATAATTAATATGGCAAGACTTCTAGGTACAAATCTTAAGGGAAATGGTACAACATGCTAGTAAAATAGAAAATCATTCCTTATTTTTTTTCCACTAATTTTGGCCCTTCTCTTTTTTTTTTTTTTTTCTAATGAACATAATACAAAATAAATGGTTTTGCATGAATTTCTAGGGTGTTACATCCTCCCCCCCTTAAAAGAATTTCGTCCTCGAAATTCTACCTGGATTTTCGAATAGTCGGGGATAACTTCGCTGCATCTCTTCCTCTGTTTCCCAGGTGGCTTCTTCGAGATCATGATGCTTCCAGAGAATTTTGACAAGTAGAATTTGTTTATTTCTCAGCTCTTTCACTTTTTGATCCAGGATTTGAACTGGCCGCTCTTCATAGGTTAACGTCTCGTCAAATTCAATTTCACCAAAGGTGTGTCAAAATTTGGTGTCTACAAGCAAGACAAAAGCAAATGTAGATCTTGACTTTCTTACCATGGTAGACCACACTTGGCTAATGGTAATTAGGATTGATTTCTTTTGTCATTTATCCCATAATTAATATGGCAAGACTTCTAGGTACAAATCTTAAGGGAAATGGTACAACATGCTAGTAAAATAGAAAATCATTCCTTATTTTTTTTCCACTAATTTTGGCCCTTCTCTTTTTTTTTTTTTCTAATGAACATAATACAAAATAAATGGTTTTGCATGAATTTCTAGGGTGTTACATCCTCCCCCCCTTAAAAGAATTTCGTCCTCGAAATTCTACCTGGATTTTCGAATAGTCGGGGATAACTTCGCTGCATCTCTTCCTCTGTTTCCCAGGTGGCTTCTTCGAGATCATGATGCTTCCAGAGAATTTTGACAAGTAGAATTTGTTTATTTCTCAGCTCTTTCACTTTTTGATCCAGGATTTGAACTGGCCGCTCTTCATAGGTTAACGTCTCGTCAAATTCAATTTCACCTGGTTGAAGTACATGTCGTGGGTCTGGGTGGTATTTTTTCAAGACAGACACATGGAAAACATTGTGTAATTTGGCCAACTGTGACGGTAATTCCAATTGGTAGGCAATGTTACCGACACGCTTAACGATTTTGAATGGTCCCACGTATCTTGGTTGAAGTTTTTTCCTTTTTCTAAATTTAATTCTTCATTTAAATGGAGAGATTTTGAGAAACACTTTATCTCCCACTTCAAACTCCAACTCCTTCCTTCGATGGTCAGCATAACTTTTCTGTCGGTTCTGTGCAGTTTGGATTCGTTGCTGAATCAGCTTGACCTTCTCATAGGCTTCTTCTATCCACGGTACCTTTTCCGAACCTAATACTCTTCATTCACCCACTTCATCCCAGTAGCCAGGTGTTCTGCATCTTCTTCCATACAACGCCTCAAATGGAGCCATCTGGATAGAGGCTTGATAGCTGTTATTGTAGGCGAACTCTATCAAAGTCACGTGTTGATCCCAACTACTACCGAAATCCATCACGCTTGCCCGTAGCATATCCTCCAAAATCTGGATCACTCGTTCGGACTGTTTGTCAGTTTGGGGATGATAAGCCGTGCTGAAATTCAATTTTGTCCCCAAAGCTTCGTGCATTTGTTTCCAGAGTTGAGAAGTAAACCGAGGATCCCTATCCGAGACAATGCTGACTGGAATTCCATGAAGCCTAACCACCTCATCAATAAAAATTCGGGCAAGTTTCTCCAAAGGATAAGTCATATTCATGGGTAGAAAATGGGCAGATTTGGTCAGTCGATCAACAATCACCCAAATCGCATCATGCCCTCTCTGGGTTCTTGGCAAACCAAAAACAAAATCCATGGTAATAAGTTCCCACTTCCACTCTGAGATTTCCAAGGGTTGTAACAGCCCTGACGGTCTCTGGTGTTCGGCTTTTACTTGTTGACACGTAGGGCAAGTTTGAATATACTGTGCTATCTCCCTCTTCATATTATCCCAACAATAGAGTTTCTTCAGGTCTTGGTACATCTTTGTACTGCCTGGGTGCACGGTGTATTTGGAACAGTGAGCTTCATCCAAAATCATTCTCTTCAACTCTTCATCCTTGGGTATAAAGATTCAGTGTTGAAATCTCAACAATCACTCCGGCCCCACATTATATTCAGGTAAGATCCCTGCTTTGGCTTTCTCTATCCGCTTTTGTAACGTAGGATCTCTACCTTGAGCTTCTTTAATTTGCCTCAACAAGTCAGATTGAACACTTATATTTCCACAAGTCACCTTTGAGCCAACCATCCGTGGGTTGCTCTCACTAACTTGCTCTAACAATCTCTATTCAAGGATGGCCAAACTAGCCACTTGCACCTTTCTACTTAGAGCATCTGTGACAACATTGGCTTTACCCGGATGATAATTAATAGTATAGTCATAATCCTCCAATAACTCCACCCATCTGCGCTACCGCAAATTTAGCTCCTTCTGAGAAAATAAATACTTCAAGCTCTTATGATCAGTATATACCTCAAAAGTGACTCCATACAAATAATGCCTCCATTTCTTGAGTGCAAATACCACGGCTACTAACTCCAAATCATGTGTGGGATAATTCCTTTCGTGAGGTTTCAACTTACGAGAAGCGGCAATTACTTGTTTCCCTTGCATTAACACACATCCCAGACCTTCCCATGAAGCATCCGTGTACACACTAAAAGTCTCCTTTCCACTGCTTAACGCTAATACCGGAGCTGATGTTAATCGCTTCTTAAGCTCATAGAAACTCTGCTCACACCGTCCATCCCAATTAAACTTAGCATTCTTCTGAGTTAAAGTAGTGAATGGTGTGGCTATCTTTGAAAAATCTTGAATAAATCGTCGATAATAGCCAGCTAAACCCAAGAAACTACGAACTTCAGTTGGATTTTCAGGGCATCTCCAATTAACCACGACTTCCACTTTTGAGGGATCTACTGCTATTCCTTCTCCCGAAATGACATGACCTAAGAAAGCTACTTGGTCTCTCCAAAATTCACACTTGCTGAACTTGGCATACAACCTGTTGTCTCTCAAAGTTTGTAGCACAACTTTCAAATGTTGCTCATGCCCCTTGTGAGACTTGGAAAATATCAAAATATCATCAATAAATATCACTACAAATTGATCCACGTACGGCCTAAAGACCCTATGCATCAAATCCATAAAGGCCGCCGGGGCATTCGTCAATCCAAATGGCATCACCACAAATTCATAGTGACCATATCGAGAATTAAAAGTAGTTTTGGGCACATCTTCTTCCTTAATTTTTAATTGATAGTATCCTTGCCTAAGGTCTATTTTAGAAAATACTACCGCTCCCTCCAATTGATCAAACAATTCATCGATGTGAGATAAAGGATACTTTATTCTTGATTGTGACGCTATTTAATCCTCAATAGTCAATACAAAGCCTAAGGGTACCATCTTTCTTCTTTACAAATAGCACTGGAGCTCCCCATGGTGAAATACTGGGCCTAATAAATCCCCTTTCCAACAAATCTTGAAGTTGAACCTTAAGCTCTCCGAGTTCCGCAGGAGACATGTGATACGGGGTTTTAGAAATTGGTGAGACTCCTGGGACCAATTCTATGCCAAATTCCACTTCTCGTTCAGGGGGTAGAAAGCTTAATTCCTCCGGAAAAACATCAGAAAACTCTCGCACCAGAGGCACATCTTCAAGCCTAACTTTATCTCCAAGGGTATTAATTAAGTATGCTAGACATCCCACTGCCCCTCTAAACATCAATTTCCTAGCTTGCATGGCAAAATGAAGGTTTGAAGAAGCTAGGGTTTTTTGTACATCCAACCTTAAAATAGGTTTTCCCGGTATATTAAAATCTACTACTTTCGTCCCACAATTCAATTGAGCACTATACTGGGTTAAACAATCCATGCCTAAAATTACATCATAACCCCGAATAGGCAGCGCTATGAGGTCCGCAAAAATTTTTCTCTTTCCTACCCAGAGTTCACAATATTGGTAAACAAGGTTAGTAGTCAAACAATGATCCCCAGTAGGCGTCCTCACTTCAAATTCATAAGGTAATCTAACAGGTTGTACTTCAACGATAGTCATAAATTGGGGATTCACAAACGAATGGGTAGAGCTAGGATCTACTAATAATTTGGCGAGATAGTGGAAAACAAGAATTGTACCTTCAATAACTGCTGACGACTCCTGTGCATCGCGCTTGTCTAAAGCATAGACTCGAGCTGGCACCTTCCTCTTATTCCCGCTCTCCTTAGCTTGACTAGGGTGCCCAGGTTGAGGTACACTCGGTCCATTGGTTGCTTGCTTCGGACATTGACTGATTTGATGCTCACCGCTACCGCAAAGCAAACATTTTCGATTCTTTCTCCAACAAACATCTTCAACGTGGCCACCTTTACCACAATACCCGCAAACCACTGGAGTAGCTGATGATTGAGTTCCCCTCTAGGTATGTGACAGCCCCACCTTACCCAGAGGCGCACCAAAGGGCTTAGCGGACTGCCTGCCTAGCTCTCGCCAGGACTCGAATCACGCACTCGCTCAATACGTACACATAAATAAATGCGAAATATAACACATTCATAAAAGAAATGTATTCACAAAATTCATTTGAAGTACAAGTATTACAAAGGGGTTTACACACTAAAATTTACATAGTATGTACAGGAATAGCCTAAACAAGTGGCTAACAAAATACACAAAACGAAACATCTACAATGTTCAAAATTAGCTTTTCCAGCTTTAGTATTTTGAGAAACCTAGTTAAAGGAAAACAAGTAAATGGAATGAGCTATTATAGCCCAGTGAGTGTCCAAGACATGTAGTCATACCCAGAATCTATTGTTTTATTGCAAAATAATTGACAAATTAAGTAGACAAGTTATGAACAATTTAATTAACAAGTAATCAATGGCGGATACAGGGCTCAACTACGGAAGCAAGCTTAACCGCAGAGGAGCAAGTACTGATCATGTAACCATGATGTTAAGACTGAGATAATAGCTCAAGTCATTATCAAAGGTCATGCCAGTATTATCAAGCAAGCAAGAACCCTAACCACCATTCACCTTATAACCTCTGTACAGGCTACCACATCCAGGGAGAAATCTCAACCCTGGAGGGCCAACAAGCAAGCAAGAAAGTTCAATCCGGAGTTGGCCTCTTTGAGGATTCACAACTCAAAAGGGAAAGAACATCATGCCCTAAAACACCCAGCACCTTATGTCCTCCCACGTGCAGCCGAGTTGACTAACCGTGAAGTAACGGTGAAGTTAGTCACGGTAGTCTCAAGCACAAGTAAACACATTAGATCATGAAAGCAAGTAACACATTGTGGAATAGATGTGATAAAGTACACATCTTTTCTCAAGTAACACGTTTTATCACATGATATTTGCAAGTGTAGCATAATATTCACAAATAGAACATAACATCTCATGCATCATGCACACATAGAGACACTCACCTGGAATGCCTACGAGAATATTTCGTAAAACGGTAGTGTCTCGCTTTTGGGTCCTGAAATTTAAAGGAAAATAATCTAATGAAAAATCTGATTAAAACCCTAATTAACTTAGAAAAGAAATTCAAGAAATATCCCACTTATTTCTAGGGCATTTGGTTTTAGGGTTTTCTTATTCTAGAAAATTCACTCAACCAAATTCACAAGCTCAATATCACTATAAACTAGACTTAATTTGGAACATTTCCCATTTTGACACCGAATTTGGGTTCCAATTGCAACCTGATCTAATTACCATCTCAATTCCATTTTCTTTGTTAACTCATGTTTTCAAGTTTACCAACTAGGAGTATTCAACAGAACATAACTTCCAATTGATATGTCGTATGAGAAAAGTGATTATATGGATGGAAACTATATTTTAAGGGCTAAAACTTTTATGAAGAACACCAAGTCAAATTCTAACAAAAACCATTCCAAAATCGGTCCACAACCTAGTGCTTCATCAACCCAATCTGCACAGGGTTGGTTTCCAGCCGAGTTCATGCCATTGCTGGGGTCAATCTACTAAGAACCAGAGAATTATGGTTACATGGTTTGAAAGTACGTTTCTAGGACTACAACTTTCATGAAGATCATCAGTCCAAATTCCAACTAGAACAAGTTCAAAATCAGCCCCCAATTTAGCTCATCATCAAAACTGTTTACGCAGAATCGAATTTTCAGCCTAGTTTGCAAACTTTCTGCAATTAATATACAACGAATCACAGTGCAAGCTTTACACCGTTTGAAAGCCCTATGAATCTAGTTTATAAAACAACAAGAATCATTCGAATCCAAGTTATCTATACCAAGTTATGAAAGTTTTACTAAAACTGGTCCAGCATGACTGTTATTCCAATACTACTAACAAATACTTAGTATAAAACTTGAACAAAAGCTAAATAAACTTGAAATTAATAGCAAGAGTTCATAGTACATACCTTAGAAAAGCTTAGAACTATGCTTATGAAGAAGGAAAGCTCACTTTCTATGGTGAGATTTGTCTAAAATTGGAGAGAAAGCTCCAAGAAAATGAAGAACAAAGAGAGAGTAGAGAGAGATAAGGGAGTTCGGTCAAGGGGAAATAAAATGAAAGAGAAATCAGATCCAAAAGGTATAAAAGAAATAAAAGAATAATGGGAGAAAGTGCAACCAATCAAAGCTAGACAAGAGTCAAGCTAGGGTTTAGATATTTGGACATAATAGGTATTAGTTGGCTACAAATAATTAGTGTAAATTCTTAATCATCTATCACTTAGCATTTAGTAAGCTTCATGACATAAATTTTAAAACAAAAGAGAGGAAAGAAGAAGTAGGAGGGCCGGCCATAAAGAAATAAAAAGAGAAGAAAAATGGCCAAGAAAAATAGAAAAGAAATGAAGAAAATAATGAAGACAAGAATGATCAATTATAACAAGACAAAAGTCATGTGAGTTTGTATGCTTTTAATGAAAGGTTGGCTAACTTGGTTGAATTTGATTAGTGAAAATAGTAGTCACTTATCTCCTAGTAATTAGTAAACTTCTTGGCACAAGTTTTAAAGCAAAAATGAAAGAAAAATAGGGAGAGAGGGGCCGGCCATGGAAGGGACAAAAATCAAGTGAGTGAATAAAATTTCTAGGTCAATTATTGAACCAAAGTTCAATTAGTCAAAAGGCTTTAAAATTGGTGAGGTTAGTTAGTCAAAATTAAACACTATTATAAACTAATGGTCCAATAAAATTAATCCAAATTGGGTACTTAGGTGTACTACTTAATCATGAAAGAATCTCATTTACTTAACCTAATTTACTTAAATAATCTTCCAACTAATAAATCAAAAATTAACACTAAACCCCAAATAAAGGAAATTCTCTTATTGAATACATTTTTGATCTTGCCCTTTCTTTTTTTTTCTCATCATTTTATATATATATATGTATTTCTTTCTACTAATAGACATAATATGAATTAAATAAATTTTGTACGAATTTCTGGGGCGTCACAGGGTATCCTCATTCCGTTCATTTCTTTGTGGTGTCTGTCCCGTTGGAGCCCTTCTTGCCCTGCCAGGTTGAGTGTCCTGCCAAATTCTTGCTCCACCAGTTCCTCGTTCAGCTTTAGGGGCTGGGGCAGCTCCGAGTGACGGACGAGAATCACTAGCATTTCCCTGTTTCTTTGCTTGAAAAGTCTGAACCAAAGATTTTGTCTCCTCTATCTGCTGTGCTTTCTCCACTGCAGATTCGTACGTCTTCATCGTAGCGGCGGCAAGGGCCTCTTGAATCTCTAAATTTAAACCTTGGATGAAACACCTCTTCCTCCGTTTTTCTGTGGCTACCAACTCAGGTGTATATCGTGACAATTTGGTAAATTGGGCTTCATACTCCGCCACAGTCATTAGTCCTTGTCTCAACCACAAAAATTCATCCTCCCGCTTTTCTTGTACTCGTGCAAGAATATATTTTTCTTTAAACTCCTAGGTGAAATTGACCCAAGTTCTTGGGGTCTGGAAGCATTCCCACTTAGTGTTTACCAAATTCCACCAGAGTGTGGCAGCACCTTCCAGTTGAAATATAGCAAAGGTCACCTACCTTTCATCAGTGTATCTTAAGGTGGCGAAAATTTTCTCGATGTCCACCAACCATTTCTCAGCGATCTCTGGGTTTGGACTACCATTGAACTTGGGAGGGTTAAATTTTTGGAATCTCTCTAAGGCGACATCTTCACCTACTATTAGATTCCTATGAGGGTTACCAACTTCCGTTCCGAGGTTTTGCCGATTTCCAAGCTGGGTCAAAACATCGGTCATACGATTTAACACGGCGATCATCGGGTCAGCCCCAGAGTTTGGGTTTTTGCCTGACGTGTTGCCCTCCTCATGATCTTGTCGACGAGGTCGTCCTCTTCCTCGACTTGCCATCACTTAATATTCTAAAATAATATTAACGAGTTATTTCGAGATCCACGTGATAATTAACGAGGCGTATAAAAATGCACTAATTCATGAATGAGACAAGGAAAGCAATTATCAAGCCAAATAGTGTCACATATTTATACATGTCATTCAATTTATACATGTCAAAAATCTCACGTAGAGAACATAGCATGACATATATAGATCCAAAAGTTTTTACATACCAAAATATATCACAACTACAAGCATAACAAAATAAACATAAGCTCTATACATACTCCTATCTAAGGATCTATACTAACTGTATGGATCCAACAGGGCTCATATCAATGAGCTCTTAACCAAAAACTAAAACCCTAGTCTAGTTCCCTATGGAACTAGCAGAATCCTCCACTGACTCCTCCTCCTCCCAAGGCTCCTCCTCGGGACCCCCCTCAATCTCCGGAGATGCAGGTACCATGGGTCCAGGTCCAGCAGGAATCTCCTCCTCACCTCGGGCCTCTCCTATCACATGCTCAAGAGTATGCACGCACTCATGGAGGACATGGCCTAAACCATCACGGACATGCCCAGCTATACGAGTCAATCTCTCGCGGGACCTCCGGAGCTACTGAGTCAAAGCCAAAGTCCTCTGTCTCTCTCTCACAAGGTCCTCCTCCAGCTCTCCAATATGGCGAGCCTGACGGCCCACCTGTCTCTCAAACTGCGGACGCTCGCGTGGGCAACAGCAGAAGTGCGAGCGAAACTCCTATTCTCCTCAATTAGTGGGACTGCCACATAATCGGGATAGAAGTACATCCTCCAGCATCCACAGGGCGGGTAGGTGAAAAGCACAAATATGGATGCCCCATCTGATGGTGATAGCAAGCTACGGGTCTACACCTCGGCCCCTGATACCTCGATGGTATCACAGTAAGATCTCGTACCTCTGACGTCTCACCTCGACCCTCGTCAGACATACCTACATATTTAAATAATAAATCAATTAGGTCTATCCCAAAAGTACTTAATAATAAATAATACTTAAATGTTACACTCAAATATCAAACTTAAAATAATCTAAACCCATGCTCAAGCATATTCACAATAGCGTCTGGGTGCGAAAATTCGGATCTTATCTCTCACACTCAGGTTGATCAGGCCCAAGAGTAACCGACTCAACCCAAATTTCCTACCCGACACCCAAACAAGACTAACACTAGAGACAGGATTCATCCTAAACTCTGATACCAGCTGTGACAGCCCCACCTTACCCAGAGGCGCACCAAAGGGCTTAGCGAACTGCCTGCCTAGCTCTCGCTAGGACTCAAACACACACTTGCTCAAACATCCAAGCGTACTTAGCTCAAAATAAAATGCATTCTTAAAGAAATACATTCATGAAATTTACTTGAAAGCATAAATATCACAAGAGTTATTACATCCCAAAATATAAATAATATTTACAATAAAAGCCTACACATTTAGGCTATCAAAATACATTAAACAAAACATGTACTAGGTCCAAAATCAGCTTTTCCAGCTTTAGTAGTTTTGGAAACCTGGTTAAAGAAAACAAATAAATGGGATGAGGTATAATAGTCTAGTGAGTGCTCAAGTCATGCAACCATACCAGTAAAATATAATTTTGTTCAATAAAATATTTAACGAGTAAATAAACAATTTGTGAACAATTTAATTAACAAGTAGTCAATGGTAGATACGGGGCTCAACTACGGGAGCAAGCTCAACCGCAGAAGTAGCAAGCACTGAACATGTACCCAAGACATTCGGACCAAGATAATAGCTCAGGTCCTCGCCAAGGAACATACCAGTATAAACAAGCAAGTACCCTACCCACCATTCACCTTATAACCTCCGTACAAGGTACCACATCTAGGGAATAATCTCAACCTTGGAAGGGCCAACAAGCAAGAAAGTTCAATCCGAAGTTGGCCTCTTAGAGGAATTCAACTCAATTGGGGAAAGAACAACACAACCTAAAACACCCAGCACCTTATAACCTCCCAAGCACGACCAGGTTGACTAACCGTGAAGTAACGGTGAAGTTAGTCACGGAAGTCTCAAGCACAATTAACACATTTAATAGTGAAAGCATGTAACACATTGCGGAATAGATGCGATAAAGTACACATCTTTCCTCAAGTAACACATTTCATCAAATAATAATGTCAAGTTTAACATGGCATTTCAGTGCAACATGCACACATAAGAACACTCACCTGAAGCCTAAGAAAATATCTCACGATAAGGTTGGGTCTCACTTGCGGATCCTGAAATTCAAGAGAAAATTAGCCGTATAAAAACCTGACTAAAATCTAAGAAATTTCATAAGGAAAGTTCAAGAAATACCCCAAGTCTTTCTAGGGTTAAATTTCTAGGGTTTTGGAGTTTAGGGTTTTACCCTAGGGGTTTAGGGTTTTCACAATTAGGGTTTTCTAACTTTTTAGGGTTTCGCTCTGAAAGGTTTAATTCACTAATGGTTCATCTACGAAAATTTTTGCACGTTCAAATCACTAAATTACAGCTTATAAAGCTTTAAATCATAGCCTAATCACTTTTATTTCTTAGGTTTTACCGAAATTTCGGCAGCACTTCCCCTATAATCGAACTAACCCAAAATTTTAAACCTGCAAGAAAAACATCCAAACAACCCAATCTCAAGTAGTTCTACCAATTTCACATCAAACTTACTTCAATTTCACCCAAATTCATCACAAAAACACATAAACTACTCCAAGGTTCTTCAACCAAATCATCCTTAATTCATGTCATTTCAAGTTTAAATCACTATCTACAAGCATACAATTCCATAAACCTCATATTCATGGAATAAAAATTCATTTTTCATGGCTTAAATAAATCATACTTAACAATAGAGACATGGTTGAAAAGCTACAAAACTACAAATTTATACTTGAAATAAGAAGAGAAGTTCTTGGTGAATACCTTTAATAAGGCAAGATCTTTGCTTAGGAGGAAGATTAACTCACTTTCTATGGATGAAAAGTGATCAAATGGAAGTAAAAAGCTCTAAGAAAATGAAGCAAATGAAGAGAAAAGAGAGAAGAGAGAAGAGAGAGCCGGCCAAGAATGAAAGAAAAAGAGAGAAATTAACTAAGTAAAGAAGAAAAGAAATAGAGAAAAATTTGAGCAACACTTGGACCAATCAAAGCAAGACAAAAGCAAATGTAGATCTTGACTTTCTTACCATGGTAGACCACACTTGGCTAATGGTATTTAGCAGGGATTTTTTTTGTCATTTATCCCATAATTAATATGGCAAACTTCTAGGTACAAATCTTAAGGGAAATGGTACAACATGCTAGTAAAATAGAAAATCATTCCTTATTTTTTTTCCACTAATTTCGGCCCTTCTCTTTTTTTTTTTCTAATGAACATAATACAAAATAAATGGTTTTGCATGAATTTCTAGGGTGTTACACAAGGTAGTAATCCTTGTGCTCTTAGATGATCTCAATTTGATCATCTCGCATCAAGGATGCCATGTTCTGGATTGCCTTGGTGACCCTGAACTGGAAGCATGGCCTATTCAGCAGCACTAAGTCCCGGGTGAACCTCTCCGAAGCCTTGAACTTTTTCACCCCTTCCTTCTCAGCTGCTCGGATAGCCTCAGCATACTCTTCGGACTCTTGAAAGTCCTTGACCGCTTTTTCTATGGCTGCCTTAATGTCTTGTTCTTTCTGTTCGGCAAGCTGCTCCAATTCTTCAGCCCGAGCGCCGTCTAGAGACTTCACTCTGGCCTCACATTCCATTAAGGCTTCATCCTGGGCCATTGTAGCCTCTAGTCTGGCCTCTTCAGATGAAGTGAAGCTTAATTGCAGCTCCCTTCTCGCCTCCTCGGATGCACTTTGTTGTTTCCACAACTCCTCCATTTCTGTTTCCCTCAATTTTTTGGCTTCCTGAGCCCTGGTGAATAGCTCGTCCATTGTAGTATGGGCCTGAAGAGTTGTTATCGTTAGTATAATTGAAAAGTACAAACCTTGTAAGGTATAACTGAAAGACTCACCTCGGCTAAGGAGATGGCCATCCTGTTCGACAGCTAGTTGAAGTCCATGGATTGTGCTCTCTTCACCTCTTTGGGTAAGTTGGCCTTTTGCAGTAGTTCCTTGGCTACCTTTCCCTCCTCGAAGCTATTATCAACAATTAAAATCTAGTGAGGTAGGAAAACCTCACCTTTGTCGAGGATGTGCTCTTTCTGTGATTCGAGCACTTTCAGTTGCTTGCCTAGTCCATGACGACCAGAATCTCCTCGGCCCCTTGGAGCCCTTCCAACCCCTCGGCCGAATCTTGTCCTGAAGCTATCCACTATAGGAATAGGCATCGGTAAAATCTGCACTTTAGATTCCCTTATTGGGGAAAGGGGCACACTTGGTGAAATTCTACTAGGAACCGAATTTGGACCTGAGCTAGATGAAGCTTTTCACATTTTAGACGGCTCGGCTTCTTCTTCGGTTCCTCGCTTCTTTTTCTTTGAAGCATTTGTTCCTAGCAGAAGATCAGTGAAACTTGGCACTGCAAAATAAAAACAAAATATTAGCTAGTATTCATTATGACGGAGGTGAAGTTGAAATTTTACCTTGTTTCTTAAGCCGGAATGAGCAAACAGAGTCATCCTGGCAGACTCTGGCTTGGCTCAGACCCCCCTGTGCCAAAATCAACTGAGAAAATTCCTAGCAACTTATACAAAAGTTGCCATCAACAATCTGTCGCTACTACTTCTCATGAATAGTACCCAGAGAAGAATCTGGGGTTGCGTTTGCCCCTCTCCACCAAAAACCCTTGGGAAACTATTCGTCAGAGACGAAGAAGAATCTTGTCTTCCAATCTTTGATAGATGAAGGGTAATAGGTAGCTATCCGAGGAGCTCCACTTCGGGCAGTGAGGTAAAACCATCCCCTTTCTGAAGCATACCTTCAGATGGTAAAGAATTTTCGGAAGAGATCAACTTTTGCCGAAAACCCAAAATAATTACATAGCAACTCGAAACTAACCACGGTTCTAATAGCGTTTGGGACAAGTTGGATAACTCTTGTCCCCTAGTATCACAAGTTGTCCCTGAAGAACCGAGTGGTGGGAATTCTTAGCCGAGTCTCAAACTGGTCTACATAAACTGCCATTGCATCGCAAGCTGGTTCATGGGCTCGGTCACTCCTTCTCGAGAAGTAAGTTTTATAATGATGCCTGAAGATGTACTTTGTCTTCACTTGTCGAGCTATAAACATGGACAAGGAGGTGACATACCTTAGAACATCCCCGAAGTAGCTCGTTGGTAAATCTTGGGGACGGTTCGGCCTAATTGCCCCTTCGTCTTCGGGAACAGGGGAATCTGGGGTATGAGCAGGAGACTCTGGAGTCTGCATCTGAGAACCCTCATTAGTGCCTGAACTATCTTCTTCCCTCAGATCTGACTCAATTGATGTCTCTATGTTCGCCTCGATGGCGTGTGTGATGTATTCCTGAGAAGGGTTAGTGCTAGTGGTTGCCTCGGAGCTCAGAGCCGAGGCCTATGGTCTTTCAGCTTCGACTCTGCTTGCTTTTGTTACCTTGGCACGAATGTCTTTTGTTACCATACTTATTGTTGGAATATATTGTCGCGTCCTGAAAATCATGAGCAAAAGGTGCAAAGGGTACTAGTGGGGTCGTTGATTGTCGCGTCCTAAAAAGACGGTTGGGTCTGAGACCCTTTTGAAAAGATAGAGTTTTTGAAAAGCCGTGCGTGTGTGAGAAAAAATCATATTTTTAGTGAAAAAGTGTTGTTTAGTAGAAAATGGTATTTTAAAAGAAAATTAGGCCAGGACTAGAAAATGCGACAGTTTTCACCAACTTAATTTGAAAAAGGGTTTTATTTTTAGAAAATGGAGTCGCCACTTGGTACGGAGTTAGGGTGTACCAAGTCACCCGAAAAATCGTTTAACGGAACAAAAAATAAAAATTTTAGAAAAATCATTTAAAACCCTTTTTCGACTCCGGTCTACAAAAACGAAAGAAAAAAGGTTCGGGAGTCACATTTAAAGAAAGGGAAGGCAAAGGCTTGTGCCTAAGGCACCCTTTCAACCTAACCGAGGCTAGTTGCGAGGTTTAATCAAAATTTCCTAAATTAACCCTAGATTCTATCGCGTTTGGATGTATCTATATGAATGCAAATCCTAAATCTAAATGTGAATATCGGGAGGGTCGGCATGTTCCGTTGAGGCTTGGTGGGAATTATCGCATTAATTGCGAAACCCAAGTCGAACCTCGAGGGAGGCACGAGTTTTTATGCAGAATGTGATGCGAAAGAAGAAAAGAAAATAATAATGTATAGTAATTGAAGAAAGAAGGTGCGTATGCAATATGACGGGTACAGGGGACTAATAACTCGTGACTGAATGTTTCTACTCACGGAGGGGGGAACGGCCCGTACGCCACCACTTCCCACATGAGTAGATGACTATTTCTAGTCGAATCAAACAAATGTCCTAATTTTGAAGTGAAATGCAACCTAAATGTCATGCATTTTAAAACTGTGTAAAAAATAATAATAATAATAATAATAATAATAATAATAATAATAATAATAAAATCATGCCAAATGGAAAGAAAACTAAAAGTGTGTGAAATGTGAAATGTACACGAATGCACCTAACACTAAAATGTCCTAAGGGTCTAGCATTGGACTAGACCTTTCTAAAAATCCCACTAGCGTTGGACTGGCGGGGAAAGAAAGAAGCCACAACTCACGTTGGACAAGTGCGGTGACGGAATATCATAAATCATGAATTAAATATTACAGCATGAATTAAAAGCAAATTAAACATATAAAAACATGTAAGATCACATAGGAACACATAACACATAAACATAATAGCTAGATGCAAAATCCTAATGAAAGCAGTAAAACAAATAAGCATGTAAGCACGCAAAAGCAAATAAACCTTAACTATTACACTGGGGGGCTTGATTTACAATTTAAGAAGGGGGAAATTAAAAATATCCTATGTATTACACTTGCTATCTAAATATACAAAAATATTTGTAAACAATATAAAAAGAAAATAATCTAATTATTACATTGGCTAGTTAAATACAAGAATATTACATTTTTCGTCAAAATAATACAATTTAAAATTAAATAACACAAAATAAATAAATACGCAAAAAGTGCATAAAATAAGAAACGCATAAAAAATGCATAAAATATCACATTAGAACACGTTGGAGCACATAAAGAAGCAATTAAAAGGTAACGAAAATACCTTTTTGAAGACCCGATACCAAAGCTTAAAACGAACACACAAGTTAAAGGGACAACTATTTAAAAATAAAGAGTAAAATATGAAATACTAACACATTAGAAGAATGTAAATTATCGCAAGTTAGAGGGAAAAAAAAGTAGAATAAATTGAGACCAAATAGTAAATTTAAACTAATTGGGACAAAAATTAAAAATCTACACAAGTCTAGGGGTGTGATGCAAATTAAAGTAAATTGGGAGGCAAAAATGTAATTCTAGCAAATATGGGGCCAAATTGCAAGTCATGGGACCTAATTGAAGGAAATATGAAATCTGGAGGGGTTAATTTGTAAATTAGGAGGGACCTAATTGCACAAGACAAGAATATTGTGGGGTATAACAACAGTAATTAAAATCTTGGGAGGTTTAGGCATAAATGTTAATTTTTATACAAAACTATTTTACTAAAATCCTAAACCATAATAACAATAATCTAAAAAATAAAATAAAGTAAAATCAGAAACCCATTTTCCCCAATAATCATTCTTTCTTCTCATTTTTTTTTATTCTTTATTTCTTCCTTTCTTTTTCTTTTCTTCTACCTTTTCCGATTTTTTTCTTCTCTAAATTTCCTTTTCTGTTTTCTTCATCTCTCTTGCTCACTCTCTCTTCTCCATTTCTCGTCTTTTCTCCCTCCGATCTGCTCCTCCTTCTCTCTCGCTATTTTCCTTCGATTCCCCTCTATTCTCTCTTGCTATTTTCCTTCGTTCTCTCTCTCGATTCCAGCTTCTCTCTATTTTTTGCTTCTTTTCTCTTCCCCTCCCCTACGTTTTTTCCTTCCAGGAAACAGAACTCCCTCTCTCTCTCTCTCTTGCCTATTCTCTCTTCTGTTGCTCCGAATTCTCACTCTCTCTCTCGAAATTTCCTTTCTTTCTTTCTTTCCAGCTCTCGTTCTTCCTAGTTCTCTCACTTTACATCTCGTCTTCTCTCTCTGTTACTGTTGTCCCCTTCTGATTTCTATTCTCTCCCTTTCTCCCTTACTCTCTGGTTTCTATTGTCCCTTCTTCTCTTCTTCGTTCTTCTCCGTCCCCACACCGGAATCCCCAACCTCCTCTAACCGAAAATCAAACTCTGCAAAACTCTATCCTCTACAGCCTAACCCAACTCATCAATCAAATTCACAAAATCTATGCAATTGTTAGGGATTAATTGAAACAAAGAATTAAGAAATTGTACCTGTGCTGAGGGGTAGAAGAGCTGGTGGCGAGAAATTGGCCGTGGGAGGTGGCACCTCCAGTTGCGTAGCATCGGTGCGTGGGGGTCTTTCGTCGATGGCACTGGGGAGAAGATGTTCTGGTAGGAGGGGTAAGGGTTGTGGTGAGTAGCGGTTTGCCAATGTTTTATGGTGGAGGTTGTTGGTCTAATGGCTACTGGTTGTTCACGAATTGGGACTAATTTTTGGGCCTGTGTGATGGTGAAGGAGAGCGTGAACCTGCTTTGCAGTGGCTCAAGACCATTGGTGGAGCTGGGACTGGTTAGTAACTCTTAGGGGCAGAGGAGCTGGCAGTTCTAGGTGGTTGATTGGGACTTTTGGTGGTCATTGGTTGCTGAATATGGGTTGTTAGTGTTGTTGTTGAGGTTGAGTAATGGCATGAGCAGGTAATTGTGAAGGTTGACTGTATCTGGTGAATTGATTTTTGGATTTTGGTCGTTTGGTTTGGTTATGTTGGATTGACTTCGGTGAAATTGGAGCTAATGGTGCATTGTCTGCAGGTGGCTGGTGGTGGAGTTAGGGGCAGGTTATGGTGGTAGAGGATAGTCGGTGGAGGCCCTGCTGCTAGGGTGACGATGGAGGGCTTTCTGGCTATGGAATTTGTGTGCGATTGGAGTGATTAGGGGTGGCTGTGTGAATTTTGTGTGAAGGGGATGTGAATATGTGTGTGAATTTGGGAATGGTGTGTGCAGGTGTTAATAGTGAGAATTTGGTGGCTTTGTGACAGCCTAGGTTACTTCTGTTGTGTTGTTATTTTCTTTGCAGGTGACTGGTGTTGGGGCTAGGCAGCAGGGTGGTTGGGTTGTGGCTGCTTTGTGACTGTTTTCATGGTGCTTTTAGATGCCGATTGAAGTTGAAAGATGAAGAATTAGGGACGAAGCAAGGTGAAAGGTTTAACTTCCCAGTGGTTTTGACAAAGTACGGTGGGAATCCGGTGGTTAATGGATGGTTGGGGCTGGTAACAATGCCTGATGATGATGACCTATGTGTGAGAAGTGTGTATTGTGTGTAATGATCGTGTGAAACTGGGTGTATGTATTGTGTGTGTGTGAAATGGTATGTCTATATGTGAATGTCGTGAGTGAACTGTGTGCGCAGGGATGTGTGAAATTGTGTGAATGTGTGTGTTTCTGATTGTGTCTGTGTGTGCTTGTGTGTTTCTAATTGTGTCTGTGTGTGCAAGTGCTTAGTGTAAATTGTGTGTGTTTAGATTGTGTCTGTGTGTGCGAGTGTTTAGTGTAAATTGTGTATGTTCTGATTGTGTCTGTGTGTGTGAGTGCTTAGCGTAAATTGTGTGTGTTCTGATTGTGTCTAGCTGTGTGTATAAATGTGTGTGAAAATAGTGTGTGTAGTGTGTGTGAGTGGGAATCTGTGTGTTTGAGTGTGGGCAATGTATGTGAATCTGAGAAGTGTGTGTGAAGTGTGAAGAGTTGTGTGCGTTGTGTGTGTATGAATTTCTGAATGTGTGTGAAGTGTGAAGAATTGTGTGAGTTGTGTGTGTGAGCAAATTGTGAGTTTTGTTTGTATGTGTGTGTATGAGTGTGTGTAAATGACCGTGAGAGAGAAAGTGTAAAAGTGTGTTTTGAACTGTGTAGTGTGTGTGAGAGAAAGTGAACGTGTGAAGGTGGAGTGTGTGTAGTGCGTGAGAGAGAAAATGAATAGGAAGTGGAAGAGTATGTGTAGTGCGTGAGAGAGAAAGTGAATAGGAAGTGTGTGTTCTTGGTGTTCTGGGTGTAAGATGAAGATGTATTGGTGTGTGTTCTAGGTGTTCTTGTGTGAAAATTTGAAGATGTGTGTAGAAAAAAGTGTGTTCTTGGTGTGGTGTGTGAAAACTTGAAGATGTATGTAGAAAAAAGTGTGTGTTCTTGGTGTAGTGTGTGAAAACTTGAAGATGTGTGGTGTGTGTTCTTGGTGTGGTGTGTGAAAACTTGAAGATGTGTATAAAAAAGAAGTGTGTGTTCTTGGTGTTCTTGGTGAAATGGAAAAACTAAAAAACTAAAAAAAACTAAAAAAAAAACTAAAAACTCTCCCTAAACTTTTTATTTTCTCCTCTTCTTTTTAAAATTCCCAAGTGAGGTATTTATACTGCACAAATCTTAACCTCCAAGAAATGGCTAAAAGACCAAAACGACCTTAACTACCAAAATTACAACTTTATCTTTAAAAATCTATTTCTCTTACAAAAATAAAACAAATTAAGAAAAATGTAAATAATAAATTTATTAATAGAAATTCACCCTAAAAAAATTAGAAAAAACTTTAAAACATGCTTAAAAACCTAAAAATGAATTTGGGACCCAAAAATTGGTGAAAAATGAGTTTAGAATGTGAAATGATAATTTTGCCCTTGGATAACGAAAATATACAAAAAATAGCTATTGGTTTCGAAAAATTATGAAAAATTAAAAATAAGCTTAAAACTCAAGAAAATACATTTATGAATAAAAAATTGACGAAAATTGAATTTTTACACTATAAAATGACGATTTTTCCCTTAAATGCAGTATTTACAGAAAAAATAGCAATCGCTTTCGAAAAAAATCAAGAAAATTTAAAAACATGCTTAAAGAATTAAAAAAATAAATTTGGGACTTGAAATGAGCTAAAATGGTGTTCACGAGGTGAAATTACCATTTTACTCTTGTGCTAAAAAATATAAAAAGAATACCAATTAAATCTGAAAAATCACAGAAAATTAAAAATTAAAAAAAATACGTATGAAAATAAAAATGTGAATTTAAGACCCCCAAAACTAATGAAAAAATATTTACAGATAAAAATTACCATTTTGTCCCTTGAAATTATTGAAAAATTAAAATTTGACCCCAAAAATATAAACACCTCCCCTTCCAATGTTTGAAAATAAATAGTGTGTCAAAATTTGGTGTATACATATATTTTGGTGGGTTTTTTGCAAATCTGTCTTTAGTAATTTCTCTTCAGCTCTTTGGATGCAAAAATCCCTTCGGCTCTTCGGATGCAAAAATCTCTTCGGCCCTTCGGGAGCTAAAGCAGAGAAAAGTAACAAATGAGCCATGATCACCCCTATTTATATACTATGAAGTATGCGAACCGTCATTTGGGAATCGTGATCGGTCACAACGTTTCGTCCTCCTTATTAATTACTTCTGACCATTATCAGTCAAGGCCTTCCCTCATCCTCAGACATCACTTTGAATTTGAAATTCAAAACTTTAAATTTAAACGCATTTTCTATTACGTACATCTCTTCAGTAGCACTTAGTTCAAATCTTTTTTGTTTCCCAAATTCGTTTCGAACTAGGGGAGCTTGTGTGAGAACGTAGATAACTGAGCTCCACGTTAGCTCGGCCATGTCATCACTTTGACTTATTTGACTTCTATTTCAGGAAAAACTCTTCAGCTTCTCGGTCCCACCTAGCACTTTGGCCGTGAGCCTTGGGAAGCCAAACATGCTTTTAGCCGCTGTTACGTCTCCATTAATGCACTGACAATCAATTACTTTTGGGTGAACGGTTTGTCTCCTATAAATACTCATCTCTCTTCCCATTTATGGGGACTTTTTCCTCTATGTCTGAGTATCTTAACAAGAACACTTCTTTCTTCTCTATCTTCTTTATTGAGAACCAAGTACTAACTTAAGCATCGGAGTGTTCTTGGGGATTAAATCCCCTTGCATGTAACTTTTCTTGCAGCTTAAGTTTACTCACAGGACAAGCACATGGAGGTCAGAAATTCAAGATTCTACACCCACCAGCACCACTAGGCTCTCTATCACCAACCACCACAATCGGCAAACAACCACCACACGCATGAGCCACTGCTAATCAGCCACCGAGCCTTGGGTAAGTTTTCCCTACCCCTTACATGTTGCTCAATCTATGAAATTTTGGGATAATTTGTGAAGCAATTAGTTGCTTTATTTTCTTGATTTGAAGGTAAAAATTGATTCTATTCGAAATTGGGTAGGGAAAACGGGATTTAGGATTTGAAATCGATTTGGGGGGCCTTGGGATTTCTAGCAAAGAGAGAGAGGGAGAAGTTGGATAATGAAAGAAATTGGGAGAGTTGGGGAAGCTCTACTTTTTGGTTGAAGAAGATGAAACCGAGTGTGGGAGTGGGAATTTTGTTTTTTGGGAAAATTTCTCTTTTGGATTGAAGGAGATATTCGGGGAAGCAACTTGGTTAAAAGTTTTTACAGAAAGCTTTTGGAAACTGTAGACACTAAATTTTGATACACCATTTACTTTTCAAACATTGGAGCGGTGTTTATATTTTTGGGGTCAAATTTTATGTTTTTAATAAATCGGGGGGACAAAATGGCAATTTTTATCTGTAAATATTTTTCCATTAGTTTTGGGGGTTTTCAAATTCACATTTTACTTTCGTACATATTTTTTTAATTTATGTGAATTTTTCAAATTGAATTGGTATTCTTTTTATATTTTTTTGCCTAAGGGCAAGATTGTCATTTTACAGTCTAAATTCATTTTTTGTCAAATTTTGAGCCGTAAATGCATTTTCTAGTGTTTTAAGCCGATTTTTAATTTTTGGTAATTTTTTGAAATCAATAGCTATTTATTGTATTTTTTCATTATCCAAGGGCAAAATTGTCATTTCACATTCTAAATTCATTTTTCACCAATTTTTGGGTCTCAAATTCATTTTTAAGTTTTTAAGCTTATTTTTAAGTTTTTTCTAATTTTTTTAAGGGTGAATTTCTATTAACAAATTTGTTATTTATATTTTTCTTAATTTTCTCATTTCTGTAAGAAAAAAATAGATTTTTTAAAGATAGAGTTGTAATTTTGGTAGTCAAGGGCGTTTTGGTCTTTTAGCCATTTCTTGGAAGATAAGTCTTTGGTTCACTATAAATACCCCCACTTGGGGATTTAAAAAAAGGGGGAAAAAATAAAAAAGTCTAGGGAGAGTCTTTAGTTTTTTTTTAATTTTTAGTTTTTAGTTTTTCCATTTCACCAAGAACACCAAGAACACACACTTTTTTTCTACACACATCTTCAAATTTTCACACAAGAACACCAAAAACACACACCACACATCTTCCAGTTTTCACACACCACACCAGGAACACGCACCACACATCTTCAATTTTTCACATACTTCACACTTTTCACTCACACTCTCTCTCACACACTACACACACTCACACTCTCTCTTGCACACTAGTTCATAATCACACACACAGCCATGCACACTCACATTTGCACACACAATACACACACAACCCCTTCACAAATACACACACTTGCACACACAACACACTGATTTCCAGTCATTGCATTTCACACACTACTCTATACACAGCACACACACTTCAAACAAACACGTACTCACACACAAATCACGCAGCTCTTTCACATATTGATTCACACACAGTCACGCAATTAGACGCACACATGGTCACGCAATTAGACACACACACATGCCCAGAATTCACACACTGACAGCCACGTTCAAACACACAGTAGCATACACATTCCAGCAAACACAAAAATAATCACACATTCCAGGCACACATGCATACTCTCAGACACACAATGACTCAAATCCCCCACAAACGACCAAAGACAGTCTCTCGCCTGCTGAAATCTTTGCAAGAAAATCAGAAATTACAAGAATAGACCACCAATTTCAGCTTGAAACAGACCCAAACACCATCCCCAATTCACTCCAAAAATCACCAACGATTGACGCGAGACAGAACCACCAGACCCTCTGCTACCCAATTCGTCACCATCAGCAACAACAACCCAATTGCAGATCCTTCATCAACCGCAAAGCAACTACCAAAAAATCAATCCAAAAATTGTCAATACCACCCCTCACCGTTAGCAACCTCCACTCCCTGACAACCATCTCACACTCTCATTCGGTCAAAGCTACTGCCACACCATAAACAATCACCAAAGTCACTGCCAAGCATCATCTGCAATCACCAAAAAGCCAGCCACAAAACAATCAAACGAAAATCACCAGTAACAGAACACCAATTGCAACCTAATAAAATCCCAAATCACAACTCACAAGCTCCACCTCCAATTCAATCACCATCACCTTGAGTCAGCCCAAATACCCCCAAACAGCAACCACCGCCCTCTATTAGTGAAATCAAAGAAGCAAAGCCACCACTCATCACCAAATTCTATCAATCCAACTCCCAATCTCGCTGCACAAAACATCAACTGAGACAACATTCACCGCCCATAGCAGCGTCTGCATCCACCAGCAGTATGAGCAACCCAAGTGTCACCTTACTGCCCCAATCGAACACAATAGCTCCTCCGCATCACCAGCTCCACAACCGAAGCCATCAATGGCATTCATCTTCCTTGCTTCCATCGCACTCTGAGACCAAGTAAGCTTTTGATCATCTTACTTATTTCATTTTATTTTATTTTATTTTTCTGTCTTTTGTCTAGATTAAATCAAACTAAAATTGTGCTGGTGATGGCTTTGCTCTGGTATTAGAAGAATTTGGATTTGATTCCTGATTGAAGAAACTAAACAATGATATGGGGGACTGGATTTAGTATGATTTGGAGATTAAAGAGGAAAAGAAGTTGATTTGGGCGTTATTTTGAGGGGAGGTTAATTCTGGTTTTTAGAGGACAAGATGCAGAGAGAGAGAGAGAGCGATGGAGAGAGGAATTAGAGGGAAAACACAGAGAGAACTAGAAGAGAATAGAATCGGGGGGAAGAGAAGACAGAAGAGAAAATCAGAATTGGGGGGGAGAGAGAAGAAGAGGAAAAAAGAAAAAGAAAAGAGAGAACAGAGATGGAAAGTGAAATATAAAAACTTGTTTTCTGGAAAAAGAAGGAACTGAGTTGGGGAAATTTTTAATTTGGGGCTCTCAGTAGAACCGAATGGGGAATAAGGGATTTTGGTGTTATTTTGATTAATGAATTTTAATGTCTGATTATTTTTTTTAGTTTTTTAGAAATTGATAGACTTTGGTATTTGCTTATAGTGTTGTTTGATTGTTAATATGATTAATTAACCAAAAAACACAGGTTAGCAATTAAGGTTTTAATCTTGATTTTTTATGTGGTTATTTCATTTATTTAATTGTCTATTTTTTTAGTTTAATTTTGTTTAGCTTGGTTTTGATTAAATATTTAATTTAGTCACTTAAAGGGATTGAGGAAACTAAGTCTGAGTTTTTTTTTTAATTTAATTAATTTCTTGGTCTTTTTTACTTGTCTTGATTTAGTTTTGATTTATTTAATCAAGTTGATTAGCTGAATTAATTTAAGTGAGTTGATTTTACTTTTACTTTAGTTTGGATCTCTTATTCTTACGTTTATTTCCTAATAGAGTGTATATTCATGTTTTGGCCCCCCAGGACTTGTTTTTGTCACCATGACACGGAGCATTTTTTTTATTCTACGATTTAGTTCCTACTATTTATAAATTGACTCCCCCCAATTGGCTTTAGTTTGCATGTTTACCCCTAGGCTTGCTGTTGGTTGCATTTGTAATCCTTATACTTGCTGGAATTTATTGTTTTCATGTCTCCCACTTGCTGGAATTTTAATTTTAAGTACCATACTTGCTGAAATTTTTTTTTCTAAGCCCATTGAACATTGCTGGATTTTTTGGGACCCAATTCTTGTGTTGCTGGAATTTTTATTCTAAGTCCCTAGGTTTGCCAGAAGTATTGTTTTAGTCCCCTTAGTTGTTAGACTCTACATTTGGACCCAATTTTGCCAATATTTATATTTTGGTTTTTATTTGTTTATATCAAGGTTCCTTGACTTGTTTGTTCATTTTGATTAATATTTTAGTACCGGGTCTTCAAAAATAGGTACTTTCATCACCTTCCTTTTTTTAATTGCTTCTTCATGTGCTCGAATGTGCTCCAATGTGATTTATGCATTAATTTTATTGTTATTTGTTTCTTACTTTTATATACTTGTTGCATATTTACATATTTAATTTATTTAATTTTGAATTTGTATTATTTTGGAAAAATATAATATTTTGTATTTAGCTAGTCAATGTAATAGTTAGATTATTTTTCTCATATTTTAGCAAAAATTGTGTAATTAGATAGAAAATGTAATAGATAGGGCATTTTTAATTTCTCCCCTTAAATTGAAATCAAGCCCCCCGGTGTAATAGTTAGGGTTTATTTTGCTTTTGCGTGCTTACGTGCTAAATTTGTTTTACCGCTTTCATTAGGATTTTGCATCTAGATATCATGCTTATGTGTTCTGTGCTCCTACTTGATTTTATATGTCTTTATATGTTTAATTTGCTTTTAATTCATGCTTTATTATTTAAATTCATGTTTTATGTTAGTCCGTCACCACACTAGTCCAACACTAGTTGTGGCTTCATCCGTTTCCTGCTAGTCCAACGCTAGTGAGATTTTTTAGAACGGGCTAGCCCAACGCTAGACCCTTAGGACATTTTAGCCTTAGGTGCACTCGTATGCATTTCACATTTCACACACTTTTAGTTTTCTTTCCATTTGGCGTGATTTTATTATTATTATTATTATTATTACTATTATTACTATTATTTTCGACACATATTCAACTACATGACATCTAAGTTGCATCTCACTAAGGATTTAGGACATTTGTGTGATTCGACTAGAAATAGTCGCCTACTCACGTGGGAAGTGGTGGCGTACATGCCGTTCCCCCCTTTCGTGAGTAGGAATATTCAGTCACGAGATATTAGTCCCCCGCACCCATCATGTTGCATTCCCACTTTCTTCGACCACTTACTATCTTATTATTATTTTTCTTTCCTTTTTTGCATTTCATTTTGCATTCACACTTGTGACTCCTTCGAGGTCTCGATTCGGGTTTCGCAATTAATGCGATAATTCAGACCAAGCCTCGACGGGACATTTTGACCCTCTCGATATTCACATTTAGACTTAGGATTTGCATTCATTTAGATACATCTGAATGCGATAGAATCTAGGGTTAATTTAGGAAATTTTGATTAAACCTCGCAACTAGCCTCGGCTAGGTTGAAAGGGTGCCTTAGGCGCAAGCCTTTGCCTTCCCTTTCTTCAAATGTGACTCCTCGGACCTTTTTCTCTCATTTTTCGTAGACCGGAGTCGAAAAAGGGTTTTAAATGACTTTTCTAAAATTTTTATTTTTGTTTCGTTAAACGATTTTTTCGAGTGACTTGGTACACCCTAACTCAGTACCAAGTGGCGACTCCATTTTTAAAAATAAAACCCTTTTTCAAATTTATTTGGCCAAATATGTCGCACTTTTAGTCCTAGCCTTGTCTTTCTTTTAAAATACCATTTTTCTTAAATACACTTTTTTACTAAAATTTGATTTTTCTCACACACGTACGGTTTTTCCAAAAACTTTTATTTTCGAAAGGGTCACCGAGACTGGATCGTCTTTTCGGGATGCGACAGTCAACGACCCCACTAGCACCCTTTGCTCACGATTTTTCATTTTACGAAGGATTTTGGCGACTCCACTGGGGATCACTAGTGAGTCGAGCCTCTAGACTTAATCACCTTTTCCTTTATTTAACCCTTTTATTCCATCGCGTTTGGATGTTAGGATTGCATTTTTCTTTTCTAGGTTTTTAGGTTTTTCTTTTGCATCTCACACACTTCCCGTCTCTCGGCTACTTATGTGATGTATGTATGATTTATTTACTTTTGCTTTATTCGACCGCACTTGCATTTGGGGAGGGGATCAGTCACCCTTAGAGCCCATGTTTTATCACTCCCTCCTCTCACAAGGAGCACTCCGTACGTGCATTCGATACTTTTTTACCCTTTTTAATCTTTTTGGCGGTTGTCACCCACCCATCCCAGTTAGGAATAGGATTGATCTAATTAAGCATGTGAGCAGGGCACGATGTGCACGTAATCATGTTTGGGAGATCACCTGAACTCTCGGCTTAAGTCCATAAGTCTAGAGATTCGGGAATTTTAAGATCCACTTGGACATGTGGCCATGGCTCGAAGTGGACGTAGCAGTGTCTGGGGGATCGCTGAGCCACCGACCAAGGGCTTTGGGATTGATGACCCTTACCCTTAGGTCTGAAGGCTTGGGAACCGACAGCCTAATTGAGTCTAGATGCATTAGTGAGCCCAACCTCATGCATCCATGTAGAATAACCTAGGGTAGAGTTAGCCTTACCCTATCAGGTACACTAAGGCACAAGAGGAGGGAACTAACCTCATTTATTTTCCTTGTTATGCCATTTATTGTTATCTATATGTATTATTTGTTTTTGTCCATGTGTTATGTGTTATTTTTTGAATAAACTAACAAAATTTCTTTCCTATTTTGATTGCATTCACAACCATAGAATAAAGAGCCCTGGCATGGTGCTCTCGTAGGAAGCCAACCCTCTTTTGGCACATTTAAATTTCATTTTGATAATTAATTTCTTCGAGAAAGATGGAAATGGAATTTCATAAATTTTTGCAAATTTATTTTGTTATAAATTCCCAAGGGATCAATCATTGTGAATTTCTTAAAAATCCTAAAAATTTGATTTTTCGTCTTATATATTCTTGAATAAAAATTGTAGTTTTTAAATCCTTAGTTTTTAAATCTTTTTCAATGATTACTCATTCTTGTTGTACTTGTCAGTTTTATCCGAACTAATTCTTTTCAAAATCAATAACTGCCCTCCAGTGGTCGAACTTTTGCATAGTTTGTATTTATTCTTTTTTTCAAAAAAAAAAAAGAATAAAAATAATGTGTCACTTTTACTGTATCCCCACCCTCCCATCCCACATTGCACAAAAATGATTTAAAAAAAAATATTTTATCATACTTTAATAAGCTAACATTTTTGACTTGTATGTCTCCATATAAAGTCATGATTTTTATTTCTTTCAATGTTGTGTCCCGTAACCGTTTGGAGGTTCGATTTTTCAATCAAATACTTTTGGAGTCAATAATTTCTTTTGTACAGTTTATGGTCCTTCTTTCTCAAAGAAATTTTTGCATCATTGTTAGATAAAAAAAAATCTTTAGGATATTTCTCAAATTTGGCATTTTCGCATATTTTAATTAGCTTTAATAACTGGCATCATGCATAAACCCTAGAGGGAATGCCATTTCGGGAATCCCATGATAGGAAAGCCATCCTTTTGTCTTGGGTACTTAACCCTAAAAGACATGCACGTTTATATTTTCGGTAAATCCTGGCAGGGTGAGACCCTAGGTAAGGTAATACGAGTAGAATGGAGGCATCTCTTTCCGGCGGATCTGGCCCATCTACGATTAAAAAGGGGGGTCTCACCCTAAAGGATTGCATTTCATGCTAGGCCTACCCTTGGCATAATAAGGGCTCTCCCTAGGACATGCATCCGTTTTTGTTTTTATTTATACTAATTTTGATTTTTTTCATTTTTACAGGTCCTCTAACGGAGGCAGTAAAATAAGAAAGACATCTGATACATATTTGGTCTTACGTTTGAGTATTTTTAAATTATGGTCCAATTCCAAATAAACCGTCACATGCTTCGAGACCCAGTAAGGACATCAAAAACATGAGTGTTCTTTTGAATTATTCGAAGGGTCATGGACGACCGATTTTTAGAATTGATAGTGCCTAGAGACTAGATAGGTGAGTTTGGTTAGGACTAAGTAATGTGATAAATGAAATTGTATTTCATAGCTGGATAATTGTAACAAGAATAGTAATAATTTGGATGCTAATAATTACAATCGTTCTGTAAATTTAAGATTGCCTTGTGTTCAAAATTTTTTCTCAGATGAAGTGTTAAATAAATTGCTTTTTGAAATTTTTTGGTGACATTTGATTTTCCCTTCATATTTTTTGTATTTAGTTTTTGAAAATGATTTTGCTTCAAATCTTTTTGTTATGTTGAGCAAATAATTCTTTGATGAGGCCTCAAAATAAATCACATTTTTGTCAAAACCTAATGCTGGGTTTGTGTAATTGTAAAGTTTTCTCCTTTGATAAGTTAATGAGTTCAAATTGAATGAAAAGAAAAATATTTTTCTTGTATCTTTTGAGGGTGAAAATAAATGCCCATGGTCTTCGGATGTCATCCTATTTGAAGCTGATAATTGCCACTTCGATATCTCTCCGGATTCCAAAATAACACAAGCTGTTAATGAGGAGCTAGAATGACACCGAAAAGGAATATGGACTTTTGTGTTAAGGATTCCGAATGGTACAAAAGGAAAATTCAAGCTTAACTTGGAAGAGGTAGAAACCACGAACATTAACACCAAGACATCGCTCAGGGAGTTAGTCAAAATGCACTTTTACTCCGAAAATCTACAAAATGTCAAGCCAAGTTCGGATGTATGTTTGGACGATTCAAGCACAACAAAAGGAACTAAACATGCAGGGGATGCCACTTCAACCAATTCACAAGGGGAGTTTTATTGTTTCATGTCCACGATTTCTTATTCACCTTTGGAATGTGTTGTATGAGTTATTGTGAGATTAAGATAGGGGATGTCACACGCTTGTGAGTTATAACTTGCAATTCTGATTTTCGTCTAATTCCCCTACTGGTTGAAATTACTTTATGTACTTTGACAAATGCTTTTTTCAAGTACTAAGAAATAATTATTATGTGGTTTGGAGTTTTGTTCTTATAGAAAGTATATCTTGTAAAGTGGTTGTAATTATGTCTAAATTAGGTGGTTTGATGAAAATTTTTCTTCTTTACTTAATTTCACATGTTAAATGCTGATTATGGTCAATTAGTGCACTCATATAATATGTGATGTAACATCTCTTATGAGGGATTAAAAAAAAAGAAAAAAAAAGAAAAAAAAAGGAAAAAAAGAGAAAGAAAAAAAGAAAGAAAAGAATAATGTAGTTTTTTCTACTCTAATGGTTCTTATGCTTAGTAACCGGGAGTTTTATCTACAAATGTCGACTTTCGCGTCAAACGGCATTTGAATTATGAGTAATGCATTGCAAATTTGTGCAAGTAAATTGTTGAGTAACCAAGGATCTTCATCTAACCAATGTCGATTCTTGCGTAAAAAGGCAATTGTACTTCTCAAATACAATTTTTACTACTTGCTTAAGGGTTGAGATGTTGAGTAACCGGGAACCTTCATAACCAATGTCTGTTTTTTGCATCAAAAGACACTCTCGTATCTTGAGTGATTAGTTCACTAAAAGAAATTTCCCTCAAGTGAAAAAAAAAAATCGAAATTGATTATAGATATTGGATGCACTTTGATTGATCAATGATTTATTTATTTGTGAAATTTAGTAAGGCGAAGAAATTTAATTGAACCGGCTTAGTTGTGATATAATTCCTTCCCTTTTGTTTGATATTGTGAGTATTAAAGACAAGACAATAAATTCTATAATAGTTATTTACTAAGTTTGAGAAATACATTTTAGAATACACACGGGTGATTTCAATGCTTGAATCATTAGTTGAGCTCGCATTTTTCGAATGATTGAGAACAAACAATGATTCAAGTGTGGGGGAATTGACAAGTGTCAAAATGATGCATTCTAGCACATTGGCAGATGATGTTAATATATCTATCCCAAATTAATGAGGGAAGATTGCCCTACTGATGCCAAATATTCTTCGAACACTAGTCTGTTTTAATGAAAAAAGGGAAGATCATCTCAATTTTGGACACTGTCATCCATTTCATTTCTTCTCCTGAAGTTAGTAATCCGGAAGGATCCTATGGTTAGAAGAATGTGACAGTTGAAGGCTCACAGATGAGAAAATCAGTATGCCAACATGGAATTCATCGGGAAGTTGATGACAACAGTTGCTTGAGGTTTCCCTTCTGTATTGATCATCTTGTCGCAATGTTAGAATTCAAATGGGAATGACTTTTCGAGGTCATCTGGTGTTACTATCTCTGAAATCTGCAATGAGGATGATAATGTCGAAGAAGGAATGAGCCGCCTGTTCATCGAAATGACAGACATTGAGAAAGCATCTGACATTGCTAGTTTCGATGAAATTGAAGAAGGGGCATTGAACAACTGGATTGCCGATTATCTCCCTATGCAAGGGGAGTTTCGGTAAATTTGGGATTACTTCTGCTCAATGTTCATATCTAGACAGAGCCCTAGAGTGGACTTTTTCTTTTATGTTGATAGAGTCAGGCTCATATCATATTTTGCATTTTACTTTTCAATGAAAATGGTTTTTAAACCTATCTTTAAAGTTGAATTGTGTCTTTTTGTTTTCCTTGAAGGATAGTGCCACACTTCTGTGGTTGTACATATTCCACTTTTTAAATTAATGCATTCTGAGTTTTAATGAGATGAAGATTATGTTTTCGTCTATTCATTTATGTATTCTTCACTTATATTTTTTCAGATGGCTGAAAATAACTGCTTATGATCCTTTGGATGTCACTTTACTTAAAACCGATGATTGCAATTTCGATATCTCTCTAAATTCTAAAATAGTGCAAGCCGCTGATGAGAATGAAAGTGATATTGAAGAATATTATGATTCCGTACTTAAGAATTTTGAACAATACGAGGAAAAACTCAAGCCAAACCTGGAAGAAACGGAAACTATTAATATTGGCACTAAGACAGAGGTGAAAGAAGTTAAAATCAGTGTGCATTTAAACAAGAAGCAGAGAAATGAAATGATTGAATTCCTCACGCAGTTTCAGGATGTGTTCGCATGGTCATATGATGATATGCCTGGGGTTTCTACTGATATAGTAGTTCACCGATTGCCCACTGACCCAAACTTTCCTCCAGTAAAACAAAACCTCGTAAATTCAAACTTGAAATGAGCCTTAAGATTAAAGAGCAGATAGTCAAGCAATTCAATGCCAATATCATTATTGTGTCCCACTATATGGTGCAAGATATTTTGTCTATATCCCTTCCTTTCTCTACTAATGTTCGTGATAAAATGATTTGGAGGCTTACACCATCGGGTGCATTTACTACAAAGTCCGCATTTGAATGTATAAAAGAAGGGAAAGTTGTTGGTTTTTTCTTTAAAAGAACCTGGGATAGCACAATCCCGATTAAAATATCCTTCTTTTTGTTGCGATTACTTCTTAAGAGATTACCGATTGCGGAGATTGTTGAGAAGATTAGGATTCATGGACCTTCAATATGTTATTGTTGCACTTCTCCGTCCTTAGAAACTGTGGAACATATTTTTTAGACTGGTGAGATACCATAACAAGTATGGGATTTTTTTGCAAACCTGATTGGTATTCGTAATACTTGCTCTACCTTTAGACAAAGATTGATGGATTGGTGGTTGCTGCCCACTAAGTCTTCTTTTCTTACCTTCTTGCACATTATTTCTCCTATCCTTGTTTTATGGAATTTGTGGAAGGCTAGGAATGAATTTATTTTTGTAGGTTGGACTCGCTCTTGGGAAGCTATTGCTCATAGCATCTTTAGAGATATCAAACTTGCATGTGAACAGAACTTTTCTTCTCAATTTGGTGATTTTGGGGTGGCCGGACTTTTACATGCAAATTGTCAAACAAAAACACAGGTTGAGAGTGAGTATGGTTAGGTGGATCTCTTCCACAGATTTTGTCAAACTAAACACAAACGGTTGCTCAAAAGGAAATCCTAGAATATGTGGAGCTGGTGGTTTGGTAAGGGATACAAAAGCTAAAGTAATTTTTGGCTTTGCATGTCCGTTGGGATATGGTACAAGTTTAGAAGCAGAATTTAAAGCATTACTTTATGGTGTGAAATTGTGTTTGAAGACAGGAATTGATAAATTTTATGAAGAATCTGACTCCTTATCTCTTGTTAATATTGTCAATAGGAATAATGAATGCCCTTGGTACCTCAGTTGTCTTTTGGATAAATTGACTAAATTTCATCAGCATGTTATTACCTTTGTTCACTGCTTTAGACAGGCAAACAAACTTGCTGATGTTTTGGCTAATGAAGGATTGAAGAGTTCTGAAGATTGACAGTTTTATAGCTTTACAAGTCTCCCTAGAGAAGCTCAGGGCGCTGGCAGAATGGACCACTTAGGCTTTCCATCTTTTCGCTTTAACTTTAAATAATTATGTAATGGTCTTTCTTTATTTACTTTTTTTTTTTTGAATTTGTAAGGGAGTTAGTACTCCTTATTTATTTCAAGCATTTTTCTTATTTATATTTTAAATAAAAAGAGGTAAGGCTAATATCCCCCTCTTTCATGTAATTTTAAAACTTATTAATAAAAGTCTGAGGTGGTGTCCCTCCTCGTGTACGGGGTTTTGCTAAAAAAAAAAAAGAGAAAATACATTTTAGAACGTACATGTGTAATTTCATTGCTTGAATCATTAGTTGATCTCAAAATTTCCAAATCGTTTGAGGGCAAACAATGATTCAAGTGTGGGGGAATTGACAAATGTCAAAATTATGCTTCTGAGTTGTTTATTTTAGTGTGGATTTGACTCATTTTGTATATTTTTCATTCAATTTCAGAATTTTGAGATAGGAATAATTTTAAGCAGATTAACACATAAGTTCTTATGATTTTTTTTTTTGCAGGCTGATGACATTTGAATAAAGTTCAGATCAGTTGAAGCACGATCTTTCTCATCCAAAAAGAAAAAGAGCAGAAGCATTATCGTGTTCTAGCCAAAGTGGATTGTCGGATATTTCCCTCGATCATTAGTTCAAACACCATAAAAGACTTTCTCGTTAATTTAGTAAATTTTCTTTTAAAACTTATTGCAAAAAGAGATGGATCAAAGGCAGGCCTTCTTTCTTTTTCCTTAAACATTTTCTTCCCCTAGTTTTTTCCTTTGAGCCTTCAAAATATGTGATTTTCGTTTGACAAACTACTTGAAGGTTGCACCTCGGCAATTTTGTCATAATTTCATCCCACACTGGGGCAAATTCTTTGTAAATGCGACCTCAAGTTGCTTAAACTCTTCTTAACTTCTTCTTTCCGACCTTAACATTTCTAGCACATTACCCGACCATATCGCAAAAGCCGAGAATATCACTGACCTCCGTCTTTATTTTGTGATAATTTTGAAATGAAAATTTGCTAATCAAAAGGGTAGATGATGTTAATATATCTATCCCAAATCAACAAGGGAAGATTGCCTTACTGATGTCAAATATTCTTCGAGCACTAGTCTGTTTTAATGGAAAAAGGAAAAATAATCTCAATTTTGTACACTGTCGTTCATTTCATTTCTTCCCCTGAAGTCAGTAATCCAGAAGGATCCTATAGTTAGGAGAATGTGATAGTTGAAGGCTCACAAATGAGAAAACCAGTATGCGACGTGGAAGTCATTGGGAAGTTGATGACAACAGTTGATTGAGGTGTTTCATCTGCATTGATCAGTTTGTGGCAATGTCTGAATTCAAATAGGAATGACATCTAAAGATCAAAAGGCATCTTTTAAGCCATTATTTCAAAATCAATTTTTTGAAAATATTTCATTTAATTGTATTTCATTTAGTTTTTGCACAGTTCATGTTGTTTACTGAACATAATTTCTTTTACATTATTGCATGTGAAGCATTTTCTGATCATTTCATGTTCTAAAAATTTTGACATTTATTTTGTTTGAATTCAAAATAAAAGCAAAGGCAATTCTAAATTTATTAGAAGCCAGAGTCACACATGAATTGCAAGACTATTTGGGAGATTTGATCTGAATCATTAATCAAAGGCCATGGAATTCGCAAAACTTGCAGAAAGTCATGTAGGGGATCGTATCAGAAATTCAAGATGAAAATACTCATGTTTATATGCACTTATAGAGTCAATGGACCGCTAGATGGTGGCATTACTTTTGCAATTGTAGTGGCTTTCTCTTTTTGCAAGTGCAATCACATCGTCATCAATTGAGGCCTTCATCAAGAATAAAAACTGGGGCAATTTTTTTTAAGATAATGGTGATTTGATCAAGAGCATGATTCATTTCAAAGATTGATTTCAAAAATTGACACTGGGTAAATTTTTGAGAAAATTTTGATTGCAAGATTAATTTTGATCCTTTATGCTTGAAGCAAAACTTGTAAAAGATCGATTCATACTGGGCAAACTTTTTGGAATGATTGATTTGAAATGAATTTTAATTTCAAATGGGTTTGATTCCATACACTGGGGCAAAAGTTTTTTTTTAAAAAAATTTTGATTTTTGAATTTCTCTATGTATTTTTGTCTAACAACCTGGACACCATTATGTTCATTTAAGTCTAATAGCTTAGACACTACATTTTGTTCACCAATTTAGCATCATGCAAGCATGCATTCGTCCAATAGCCTGCATCACATCAACATGTCTCATTTTTCCGAATAAGCATTTGTTTAGCATTCGTCTAGCATATTGCAAATTACTTTAGTTTGTCTAGCATTTTGCATGCCACTTTTTGTTAGTTTTACTCTATCTAGTCTGTTGAGTTTTAATTTCTGTCATGTTTCAATTTGTCTGTTGGGTTTTAATTTTTGATCATTTCAAGTCTGACAGCCCAGAATTTGCATTTCATGATTCCTGACAGCCCAGGATCACGCATTTGTCATTTATCTTTTCAAGTCTGATAGCCCAGATTTTACATTTCATGATTCCTGACAACCTAGAATCATGTATTTGTCATTTACTTTTTCAAGTCTGACAACCCAGGCTACATTCCATGATTCCTAACAGCCCAAGTTCATGCATTTGTCATTTACTTTTTCAAGTCTGACAACCCAGACTTTACATTCCATGATTCTTGACAGCCCTGAATCATGCATTTGTCATTTACTTTTCCAAGTCTGACAGCCTAGACTTTGCATTTCATGATTCCTAACAGCCTAGGATCATGCATTTGTCATTTAATTTTACAAGTCTGACAGCCTAAACTTTTCATTCCATGATCCCTGACAACCCAGGATCATACATTTGTCATTTACTTTTCCAAGTCTGACAGATCAGACTTTGCATTCCATGATTCCTAACAGCCCAGGATCATGCCTTTGTCATTTACTTTTCCGAGTCTGACAGTCCAGACTTTACATTCCATGATTTCTGACAGTCTATATGACGCCCCCAACTAGGTCCTACTCCAAAACCCTGATCGGGACGCTTGCCTGGCTCGCGGCATGACTCAAGTTCAAACAGTCATACACTATAAATGTAATCAAACGCTAAAAGTTACATATATCTTCAAATATAATTACAACATTTGAGCTAACTGAATCTCAAATTACATTTATTTGACGGCTAATTCTAAACAAAGGAAAACCCTCTCTTTTCACTTCTTGCCCTATTTCCCATGGGTTAGCACCTATAAGGAAAACAAATTTAACGAAGGGTGAGCTTATAGCCCAGTGAGGTTCATTTTAAAATCACATTGAAAATATCTCTCGAAACATATTTGTTTGAATAAAAATTCAAGCGAATTGACGGTACATAAAAATAGATTTAAGTCAAGTAGCACGTAAAACAAAAAAGGATACACAAGTACTGCCTAAGAAGATATCAAGGGCGAATCAAGTAGGTTTGCCTCCGGCACTACACCAAACATGTCACCTCCGGCTCTCACCTTTTGGTAGCTCGAGTTCTACCCAAGTACTTTTCCTGTACACTGCCTTGACTGCAAAACCTCCTTGCTGGCCGGAAAGTGCTGAGAGACCCAGATAGCCAAAACTTGGTAACCAAGCCTGCTGCTAGCTCAGCCAAGATCAACTACTAAGGTCGGGCCCCAAATCATGCACAGGCATACTTTGAATTTAACAAGTACAAGTATTGCCGGTGTGATAAAGTACATCACTGGACTTATATCAAGTATAATGTCAAGTCATGAAATAACAAGTGACCACATTGACCTTAGTCAATACATGTACAAAAGGCTCACCTCGGTGATCATATTTTTCATATAGATAACATAAAATAAAGTTTGCCGAGGTGTCAAACGTTAGTATAAACAAAGATTCATTGAATTCTCAAGAAAATCATGTAATTTTCGTAAAACCAAGATTAATAAATAAAAGTGAGTTTTAGGACACTCACCGGTAACTTTTAAGGTTTCCCCAAGTCGTTCACATGTCCAATCTTTGAGGTTTCAAAGAACCTACAATTGAGAAATAAGTTGCTTAATAGTTACGTTAAAGCAAGTGTACAAATTATTAAAACTTAATATTTACTAGGGAAGAGCCTAATTCCGTTTTCACTCAACCAAATTTCACAAGCTCAACATCACTATAAACTAGACTTAATTTGAAACATTTTCCATTCAGACACCGAATTTCGGTTCCAATTGCAACCCGATCAAATTGCCATCTCAAATCCATTCTTTCCCTGTTAACCCATGTTTTTAGGTTTACCAAACATAGGTATTCAGCAGGACATAACTTCCAATTGATATGTCGTTTGAGAAAAGTGATTATATGGATAGAAACTATATTTCAAGGACTAAAACTTTTATGGAGAGTACAATGTCAAATTCTAACATAAACCATTCCCAAATGGGTCCACAACCTAGTGCTTCACCAACCCTGTTTGCGCAGGGTTGGTTTTCAGCCAAGTTCATGCCATTGCTGGGGTCAATCCACCGAGAATCAGGGAATTGGGGCTACGTATTTTGAAATTAAGTTTCTAGGACTACAACTTTCGTGAAGATCATCAACTCAAATTCCAACTAGAACAAGTTCAAAATCAGCCCCCAATTTAGCTCGTCATTTGCAGTTGTGTTCGCATCCATAGGTTACTTAATTTCGAACTACGTTTGACTTGATTCCTTTCACAGAGATACGTAGGTAGCTTTGTGAGAGTTCGGTCACATGTTTTTCTATGTTGTTTGGTCATTAGTTTACATCTCATCACGTTCTCACACCGTGCATGACTAGATGTTTTGTTTGCAGCAGTATCTATTTTCACATTTGGGTGAGTCAAAATTTGGTATTGTCTACGTTTTTGTCTGAAATCTCTACAAGATTCTCGACAAAGAGGAGCAAACTATAGACACCAAATTTTGGCATACCATTTATTTTTCAAACATTGGGGAGGTGTTTATATTTTTGGGGTTAAATTCTAATTTTTCAATAAAAAGGGGAGAACAAAATCAATAATCTCGGGGGGCAAAATAGTAATTTTTACCTATAAATCTTTTTTCCATTAGTTTTCGATTTTTAAATTCATATTTTGTACTTTCATACGCATTTTTTAATTTTCTGTGATTTTTTCGGGTTTAATTGGTATTTTTCTTCTATATTTTACCAGCACAAGGGCAAAATAGTAATTTTGCAATGCAAACACCATTTTCATTCATTTCAAGTCCAAAATGTATTTTTCTAACTCTTTAAGCATGTTTTTAAATTTTTTTTTATTTTTTTGGGGACGATTGTAATTTTTTCTATAAATATCACGTTTTAGGGCAAAATTATCATTTCGCATTCCAAACACATTTTTTACCAATTTTTGAGTCAGTAATGCATTTCCTAGAGTTTTAAGCTTATTTTTAATTTTTGATAATTTTTTGAGGCCAACAGCCATCTTTCTGTGCGTTTTGTCATTATAAGGGCAAAATGGTCTTTTCATACCCCGAATGCATTTTTGGCCAGTTTTAAGCTCTAATCTTTATTTTTTTAAAATCTTGAAATCTAATTTGAATTTATTGGTAAATTTTGGTGTTTATTGTCATTTCTTTGTATTAATTTTTTATTTTTTTGGTCAAAATTTATTATTTAAAAAATAAAATTAAGATTTTTATTACCAGTGGCATTTTTATTATTTTGTAGTATTCTTGGAGGCCAAGACAATTGGCTCTATAAATATCCCCATTAAAATAAAAAAAGCAGGAGAAAAAAAGAAAAAAGAAAAAACCCTAAAACACATTCTTATCTAAAGAATCAAAGATCAAACACAAATTTTTACACCAAAACACACACACAACAACCGTTTATTAATTTTTCTGACTACTGTTCATCAACCTCATTTTTACTTTTTATCACCTAATCAAGATCAGTTCAACTATTCATCATCATCATCATCATCAGATTATCTCCAAGCTCAAAGGTAAGTTCTTAGCTTTTGTATTGATTCACTTTTGCTTCCACTATTCTATGTAAATATTGATAAACTGTATTAATTTGTTTGGGATTTCAATTAAATTTTTTACTCTGCTTGCTATTTTGTTTATGGGTTTTATTCTTTTTTATGGTTTTATGTTTACTCCTCCTGGTTTCATTTCCCACAGATCCCTCCCCAAAATCACTCACCGTCAATACCCAAACAACCACCTCCCCACCACCATTGTTAATCACATCCTTCCCGCTGACACTCGCCTCTCAAAACAACCAACAATCGATCACCTCCAAATTAGGCATAACAACTCAAACGAATCCAAATCCCCACCACCAGTAACCCAAATCCTCACTTGCAAAGAAACAACAAAACATCACAAACAAAGCATCCAGAACAATACGATTGTAACCATCACGCCAATCAAATAACCAGCATCTCCTCCACCATCTCTCCACCAGTCAATCAAGCCAAAGAAAGTCACAAAAACTCACAATCCAATAGCAATGCCTTCACTGTGACCCCCATTATTAAGTCATAACCGGTCCCAATTTATCACTGAAACAAAGCCAGCAAACACCAACGCCTTGTTTTCAATTGCCAAAACCCAAGCACCATTGACCTACCACCAGTTCTAACAGGCCAACCCAGCAATGCCCTATCAGCCCCAGTTCTCATTGTTGCTCCATTGCCGGAATCACTACCAATAGCCCCAATTTTATCTCCTCTAACCCCATCAGAATCGCCAAATGGACAAATTCCCCAAACGGCCACCTAAATTACCCCAAAACCATCGGACTTTAGTCCGAATAATTTGCAAAAATAGAACACTGAGCCACCAGCATCTGTCCATAATCTCTCAACCAAGTAGCCCCAAATCCCACAAACGCCTTACTGCTACTAGTCTCCTCTTCCACCACCACTTCACCGTAGCTCCCCAACCAACACTGACAACCTGCAGAAAACAACAACAAAACCACAAAATACCCAAAATCAGCCCAATCAGCTCCATTATGTTGATCCAAATTCTCAATCAAGACAATCGCAGGAGTTTCCCCATGTTGCAATCTACTGTTTCCCTCCAATTTCACCACACTTCCCCTGGTTTCAAAAGAAGAACCAATTGGGAAATTAATTCCCAATATTTTCTAGAGAGAGAATAGAAAGAGAGGCGATGAGAGTTGAATAGAGAGAAAAGTACAACGAGCAGAGAATTGAGAGAGCAGAGAGAGTGAGCAAGAAGAGAGAAGGGGGGAGAATTAAAGAGGGGAATTAGGAGAGGAAAACAGAGAACAGACGCAGAGGGAGAAGAAGGAAAGAATTTCAGATGGAAAAGAAAGAAAGAAAAAGTAAAAGAAGAGAAACGAGTGAGGGAAGAGAGCTGGAAGAGAGATTGAGAGAAATCAGTAGGGAGGAAAATAGAGAAAGAATTAGAGAAGTAGAGATGGAGAAGAAAGGAAGGGAGAGAAAGGGAAACTAAGAGAAGTGAGAGGAGAGAACGAAGAGACAAAAATAAAAGAGAGCTAGAGATATGGGAAGCAGAAAAAGAACAACGAGAAGAAGAAAATGGAAAGAAAAGGGAAGAGAAAATCAAACAGAGATCAGGGGAGAGAGAGTGAGTAAGAGTGTTCTGTTTTCTAGAAGAAAAATCGATTGGGAAGTGGTATTTTGTGGACTTGCATTTTATTTATTTATTTATTAGTTTTAGTTTTAGTCTACTTTGTGACACCCTAGAAATTCATATGAAACTATTTTATTCATGTATGTTTATAAGTAGCTCAAAATAATAATGATAATGGTAGAAAAAAAAAACCTAAAACGTACTTAAAAGAAAAATTCTTTCGTTTGAAATCTAGCATTAACTCTTGATTTATTAGTTGGAGGATTTCTTAAGTTAATTAGGTTAATTAACTAAGTTTCTTTCCTCATTGAGTAGAAAACCTAAGAATTAAACTTGGATTAAATTCATTAGATCATTAGTTTCTCATAGTGTTTCATTTTAACTAGCTTATATTACTATTTTCTAGTTTTTGACTACTTAAACTTTAGCTCATTTTTTTTTCTTTCTCAAAAAATTTCACTCATTCACTTGCTTTATTTTCTCTTCTCGGCAGAATTTTCTTTCTCTCTTTTCTTCTTCCTTGGCCGAAAATTCTTCTTTCTTTTTTTTTTTCCCTTGGCCGAATTTCTCTTTTTTTTTTCTCTCCCTCATGGCCGGATTTTCCCTTCTCTTTATTTCTTCTCTTTTTGCTTTAATATTTATGTCATAATATTATTAATTACTAGGTGGAGGAGATCTTTCTTGTGTCACCAATTAAATTAAAACAAGTTTACAACTAATGCCTAAAAAGCCTAAATCCTAACTTGCTTCTTGTAATATTTTTATTGGTTAATCTTTCTCCCAACTTTTCCATTATTTCTTCTCTATTTTCCTAGACTATTTCCTTCTCCTTTTCATTTTCCTTGGCCGGCCTTGCTCACTCTCTTTTCCTCTCATATTTCTTTCAACTTCTTGGAGCTTTTTCTTCCAACTTTGAGCAAATTTCACCATAGAAAGTGAGCTTACCTTCCTTCTAAGCAAAGTTCTAGGCTTGTTGTAGGTATGTACTACAAGCTTTAACCATTAATTTCAAGTTTAATTGGTTTTTTGTACTAGTTTAATCTTAACTTCTTATGATTTTAACTTGAAAATTTATGCTTGAATTGAAATCTTACTTGTTAGAGATAGTGTTTTCTTGGTTAGATTGAGTAGTAATTGGTATTTAAACCTTGAAAAATTTCATGGGGTATATGGTTTGGTTGAAGATTCTTGGAATTGAATTCTTGAATTTTAATAGGACTTTGATGGAATTTGAACTTGGATTGAACTTGGAAGTTGTAGAACTTGTGGAATTATGGATTTGATGGTTGAAATCTTGATGGAAACCAAGATTGGAAGGGCCGAATTTAAGGGGAAATAATGCCAAAATTTTGTTAGAAAACCCTAGAATGAAAACCCTAGAATGGAAACCCTAAACCCTAAAACAAAAACCTTAGAAAAAGGGGATATTTCTTGATTTTTCTTACTAAGTTAATTAGGGTTTAAATCTAGTTTTCATTAGATTATTATTTTTTATTTATTTCAGGACCCTGAAAGTGAGACCCGACCTTTTTACGAAATATTCTCGTAGGCATTTCAGGTGAGTGTCTTTATGTGTGCATGATGCATGTAACGTGATATTTCATTTGTAAATATTATGCTTTGATTGCAAATATTATGCGATAAAATGTGCTACTTGGGGAAAGATGTGTACTTTATCGCATCTATTCCACAATGTGCTACTTGTTTTCATGATTAAATGTGTTACTTGTGTTTGAGACTTCCGTGACTAACTTCACCGTTACTTCACGGATAGTCAACTTGAACGGGCGTGGGAGGATATAAGGTGCTGGGTGTTTTAGGGCGTGATGTTCATTCCCTCATGAGTTGTTAATCCTCTAAGAGGCCAACTCCGGGTTGAACTTTCTTGCGTGTTGGCCCTCCAAGGTCGAGGTTACTCCCTGGATGTGGTAGCATGTTAGGAGGTTATAAGGTGTGTGGTGGTTAGGGTCTTGCTTGATAATACCGGTATGACCTTGGCACGGACCTGAGCTATTATCTCGATCCCAATGCCTTGTTTATATAATCGGTACTTGTTTCTCCTGCGGTCGAGCTTGCTCCCGTGGTTGAACCCTATATCCGCCATTGACTAATTGTTTAATTATTTGTTCATGTGCTGATTAAATATCTTGTTAAATTATTTTATTTTTCTGAATAATAGATTTTTGGCCTGCCTGCATGATTTGGGCACTCACTGGGCTATTATAGCTCATTCCTTCATTTGTTTTTCTTTACTCAGGTATTTCTCACTCTTAAAGCTGGGAATGGCGAATTTAATTATAGTAGACTTTTGTTTTGTATTTTGGTCAACCGAGTTGTTTGGTTACCATTGTAAATAATATGTATATTTTGGACATGTAAACTTGTAGTACATGACCTGTACATTTTAGTGACTTTTGTATCTTAAGTTGAACTATGTGAATGTATTCCATTTTGGGTTAACTGTACGTGAATGTGCTGAGTGCGTGCTTGAGTGAGTCTTGGCGAGAGCTAGGCAGGCAGTCCGCTAAGCCCTTTGGTGCGCCTCTGGGTAAGGTGGGGCTGTCACATACTTAGAATTTAATCTATTTATGATTTTGTTTTACTTTATTGTTGAATTAGTAATTAATCTGGATGAGTGAGTTTCTGGTTTTTTTTTTTTTTTTTTTGGCATAAGGAGGGTCGTCACTCCCAAAATATTATTCATATAATCAGGAGTTAGGAGAATATACTCCTTTATTTACATGAGAAATAAAGACTAATAAAATAAAAGAAGAGTAACTACTCCCTATACATTCATTTCCTAATTTTATGAAAATGAAAAGAAGGATATCCTAACTGATCAAGGGAAACAGCTCCTTTTATTTCACTGGGTAAAGACAAAAAGGTAGGAAATATCAAGTCCATCTTTTTCTTGATTCCGTTGGCTGCAAGTAGATCCGCTGGCTTATTAGCTTCCTTAAAACAATGAGAAATGGTGATAAAATAGTGCTAGAAATTTTTTATGGAATATACAACTTGGGATAGATACTGAGGACATGACACCAAACCCTTGAGAATGTTTACTAGATTTAAAGAATCCGATTCTAAGTGTAAGTGTTTGAAACCCTTAGCCACACATTGTTTAACACCATGCAACATTGCTTTTGCCTCCACCTCTAAGCTTGAGCCAGTCCCAATAAAGCAAGAAAATCCAAAAATCAATCTTCCACAATCATCCCTTAATAATCCTCCTCCTCCACATTCACTCCCCACAGCACAACCATCCGTGTTGAGCTTGACATATTGCTTTGGAAAGTTCCATCTCACCTTGACGACCTCTTTTTTTATTTTAAGCACTGCAAACTCCTCATACAATTCTCTCCAGCTGGAGTGCTTAACAGAGATGCCAAACTTGGCCTAAAAAATAGTTCGAATATCCAAGAAAATAGATGCAGCTATACAATCCCAAGTCTTCCTTGCACTTGAAAAGACAAAATCATTTATAGCTTTCCATAAGTTCCAAGCAATTAACATTGGTGAAATAGTGATAAAAAAGGATGCAAGCTCATTTTTAGTTTTAATAAGCCACCACTTCATGAGCTTCATCTGAATAGAGGGATAAGAATCACGAATCCCCGCTGGAGCACCAAAGAAATCCCATATTCTCAAAGTAACCTCCCCGGAAAACAAAATATGCTCAAAGTTTTCAACCGAAGCCAGGCCACAATAACACCAAGAAGGTCCATGCACACCAAACCTTTGAAGCAAGTCTAAAGTGGGCAATTTCCTCCAAACCATGTTGGCTATCTCCAATGCTTCTCTTGGATTTGTGAGAATAGAACCATCCTCTAACATCCAGCAAATATTACCCTCTGCCACATCTCGAGTGAGATTTTAGTTAATTAATTTGATTTAATTCATGTTTTTGTATTTTTTAAATTTTGTTTAATTTATTTCAAGTAGTATTTTAGATTAGTGCATTGTCCTTTTTTAGCTATTTCATAATAAAGTGAGTATTTACGCTTTAGTCTTTGCTATCATAAGTATTATCAATTGGCCCCAAAACTGTTCTATGACATACAATTAAGCCCACCATAATTTCAGATTGACCCCCTCAAACTTGATTCTCCTTCAATTAGGTCTTACTACTTGTAAACTCTCCCCAGTTGTTGGAATTTATGTTCTTGCCCCCATGTTTGCTGAAATTTAGTATTTTGACCCTAATTTGCTTTATTTTGCATCATGACCCTTTGATTATTTAGCATTTTCAAATTTACCTCTTAAGCTGTATAAAATTTATTTTTAGTCCCCCTGATTCCTAGACTTTCATTTTTAGCCGAATTTGTCAATATTTATATACTTTACATTTTACTAATTTATATTGCGATACCTTGACGTGTTGACTTGTGTTTTAAGCATTAGTATCGGGTCTTCAAAAAGGTACTCCCCATTATTTGTTAAAATTCTCTTTATATGCTCCAATGTGCTCCTACGTGATTTTTGTGCATTTTCTTCAATGATTTTTCTTATTTTTACATGCTTTTTGCGTATTTTTTTTTATGCTATTCAGTTTTGAATTTTATTATTTTGGCAAAGAAACATAATATTTTTGAATTTAGCTAGCTAATGTTATAGTTAGGTTACATTTCGCATTTTTTCACAAATATTTGTGTATTTTAGATAGCAAGATAGGCCGTTTTTACTCTTTCCCCCTTTAAATTGTATCTAAATCCCCTAAGATGTAATAGTTAGGGCTTATGTGTTTTGCGTACTTCTGTGCTTAATTGTTTCATCTCTTTCCTTAGAATTTGCATCTAGATATCTTGTCTACGTGTTACGTGCTCCTATGTGCTCTTATATGTCTTTATATGGTTATTTGCTTTCAGATTACGTTTTTATTATTTTTGACTTATGTTTTATTAGTTCTTATTATTTTGTCACCGAACCAGTCCAATGCTAGTTGTGGCTTTATTGTTTCCCTGCTAGTCCAATGCTAGTGAGGAATTCCTAGAAAGGGCTAGTCCAATGCTAGACCCTTAGGGCATTTTAGTGCTAGGTGCACTCTTGTGCATTTTACATCATTTCACACACTATTCCCTTTTTAGTTTTTCATCATTTTTGCATGATTTTTATATATGTACGTAATCATCATTATTATCTATTTTTTTAAGTACTTCAAGTGCATGACATTTAGGTTGTATTTCACTTAGAAATTAGGTCATTTGTGTGATTTGACTAGAAATAGTCATCTACTTACGTGGGAAGCGGTGGCGTACAGGCCGTTCTCCCCGCCGTGAGTGGAAAAATATCAATCACGAGTTGTTTAGTCTCCCGTTCCCGTTGTGTTGCATACCCACTTTCTTCGACCACTTTATTATCTATATTATTATTTTTCTTTTTCTTTTTGCATTTCATTTTGCATAGACACTCGTGACTCCCTCGGGGGCTCGACTCGAGTTTTGCAATTAATGCGATAATCCTGACCAAGCCTCGACGGGACATTTTGACCCTCTCGACACCCACATTTAGATTTTAGGATTTGCATTCATTTAGACACATCCAAAACGCGGTAGAATTTAGGGGTTAGCTTAGGAAAATTTGATTAAACCTCGCAACTAGACTCGGCTAGGTAGAAAGGGTGCTTTAGGCGCAAACCTTTGCCTTCATAATAAGTAGTAACTTTAACAATATTATTATATATATTATTATATTTTTTAAATACTATTTTAGCATAATTAAAGTATTTTTGGCTACAAATGTCTCATTTTTCGATAATTCATAAGAATTAGGATTTTTACCGGAATAAAGGTTTTTGAGGCAGAATTTTTATTTGAACACATTAATGCACAATTCTTGTGTATAATTGTAGGTTCAACATACTAAAACTTATTTTGGATCAATTGGAGTAAAAAAAATCAAAGTCAATGCTGATTCAAAAAGTCAAAGTGGATGGACATCTTGAAGGAAAATTGTGCAAAAATAATGGAAAAATCTAATTCTTCACTGCAATGTTTGGAAACACATGAAAGATGCCTGCACACATCAGGTCCAGTTTAGCAAAAATAAAAAATCAAGTGGGGGCCACAAGATGTGATCCGCGGATGGCGATACGCGGATGAATAGACGCGTATCGCCAACCGCGTATCGCAATATGGCTGGACTTTCTAGGGCATCAACTTGCATCCTCTTCCAGCTGGTTTTTGCAGATATTTTCAGATGAAGATAGGGTTCTGCAAGTGAAAGAATACATTGGAAGCATAAATGAAGACTTTTGTGGCTATTGGGAATCTCCAAGCAAATTTTCATCATTTCCATGCATCAATGATTCATGCAAGTTGGAAAATGACTTGAGAAACATTTGTCTATAAATAAAAGTCATTTGTAAGGCATTTGTAGCAAGTCTTAGTTGTAGAAAGTAGTTATAGTCTTTAATTTTCTATTTAGCTTGGTAGAGAATTAGTAGAATTCTCTAAATCCTTCAATAGAGTGGTGAGAAACATTGTAAGAGACTTTTGTAGTGCAATCTTTTGAAGGTGAATAAAGAAGACGACTAATTCTCATATTGGTTGAGCAATTCTCAAACTCTATCTCTTTTACTTTCAATAGTTGCCATGAATTCTATCTTTGAAGTTGAACTTTTAGTTGTTTCACTAACCATGTTGAACTAAAGGCTTCATCTAGATCATAGATGAAGCTAATGAATCAACAAACATGATTTAACTTCTTGCACTTACTAAGCTTGCATTTGTTTGTTTACTTGTTCAAGTTGTAATACTTGTTTTTGCTTGGCCAACTTAAACAAGTCATTTAGTTGCTACTTGACATTGAGAGATGCATGTAACAATGAAAAATGAACAAGTAATGCTTAAGTCTTTCATATGAGAATAATGGATGCTTAAGTGAATCACTACAATTCATACTTTTCATAAGATTTCATCATGAGAATAGTTGAAATCTTGTCATTTCATAGAGAGATCTAGTTATGACACATATGGAACTGGATTCTAAACAAAGCAAGATAACACTTAGTAGGTCATTCATGTTTGGTTCATTAGTGAATTCTATCTTATAGGCTTCTTTGTGTTGAATTCTACAAAGGTTCTCAATCATATATCTACTCTATTGAAGGGACCCCACATCACTCTTATTTTCATTTGTATTTAGATAATAAAAGTTAGTGAAATAGCTTTAGTAATTGCACATAATTGATTCCTCGTGAGATTCGACACCTAATGCTCCAAATACTACAACCAACCCATGCACATATGGAATAAGTTGGGAGATTAGGTTTTTATTACTTGATTTGTGTGTTTTTTGGTTCATAATTGTTACACCTAATCTACACCACGTCAAGTTTTTGGCACTGTTGCTGGGGAATCGAAGGCAATACTAATGCCAAAGCTAACTTCATTAATCTAAACTTTGTATATATTTTCTTGTAAATAATTATTTTCTTTTGTTTTGTTGGTGTATGCATAGGAGCTTAAGAATTGTGTTTCCATTTGATCCGGAAATGGAAAGAGCTGCATAGAAGGCAAGGAGACAAAGGCAAGGAGAATAAGCTAAGGTGGAGGAGATTGGTGACACCTCAAGTACATCTCAACCTCAAGAACATCAACAAGAGGTAGCTATGGAGGAGGTAACCCAAAATCCTAACCCTCAAACTCGTTCTTTAAGAGATTTTGCTATGCCGGATCTAGCCGGTTCTCACACAAGCATAATTAGACCATCGGTAAATGCAAATAATTTTGAACTTAAGCCGGGATTAATTCAAATGGTTCAAGAAAACCAATTTGGTGGTAATGTTAATGGAGATCCACACTTACACTCGGCTAACTTCATGGAAATATGTGATACAATTAAATTAAATGGTGTTTCCAAAGATGCCATGAGGCTTAGATTATTTCCATCTTCTTTAAGAGACAAAACCAAGCAATGGCTTCAAGCATACCCACAAAATACCTTTGCAACTTGGATGGACCATCCCAAAGCATTCTTGAACAAATATTTCCGACTAGGAAAGACTGCAAGACTAAGGATGGACATTACCAATTTCAACCAATGCGAAGGAGAGTCTCTTTATGAAGCTTGGGACCGATATAAGGACCTAATAAGAAAATGTCTATACCATGGACTTCCCGATTGCTTAATAGTTCAAATTTTCTGTAATGGACTTAATTATTCAACCAAAATCAATATAGATGTAGCTGCAGGGGGAGCTCTTATAGCTAAATTAGCAGAAGTGCCCAAGAGTTGATAGAAGAAATGGCGGCAAACCACTACCAATGGGCCAATGAAAGAGGTATTCCTAGAAGAACTCAAGGTATGTATGAAATTGATACTTTAGATATGCTTAGAGCTCAAATGCAAAATATGATGAATGTTTTCAATAAGCATGTCAATAGTAGTCAAAATTCATCGAGTGTTGCATATTGTCAGTTGTGTGGAGATTCTCATGATCCATCTACTTGTGCACAAGTCCAATATGTTAATAACTACAAGCCTTCTTCTTCTTCTAATAATCCTTTTTCAAACACATATAATCTGGGGTGGAGAAACCATCTGAATCTTGGGTGGAGGGAGCTAAAGATGATAACTCAGCCCGGGTTTTCACAAAACAAACTAGCTTGGGAGGTGGCAAATGAAAAAGTGATGGAAAGGGTTGAGCAATTTGAAAGTAGAATGTTAGGCATGGCAAGATCTTTAGAAAATCAAATTGTTCAAATAGCCGAACAAATAAACCTTAGGAACAAAGGAGAGTTACCAAGTAAAATCGAAATTAATCCTAAGGAACAAGTCCAAGCAATTGCATGAGGGGCGGTAAAGTGCTAAAAGAACCAATTGTTGAAGAATGCGAAAGTGGAAAAGAGGAAAAAGAATAAAAAGGGAAGGAATTAGTAAGTGATAATGAAGTTGGTGTTGATAATAAGAATTCTCAATCACAAGCTATTTCTCTCCCAACACAAATTCCATTTCCACAAAGGCTTAAAATAAAAAGCAAGAAAAATAATTGGGAGATTGCACAAATGCTTAAGAAACTACATGTAAACATACCTCTCGTAGATGCATTTTTGCAAGTTCCCAAGTACAGCAAGTTTTTGAAGGATATTTTGACAAGGACGAAAAGTCTTGATGACTTTGCAACAGTAGCACTCACGGAGGAATGTAGTGCAAGGATCCAAAACAAATTGCCACCAAAACTTAAGGATCCAGAGAGTTTTTCTATCCCATGCACTATTGGTTATTTTAATTTTTCCAATGCTTGATGTGTTTTGGTGCTAGTGTGTCATTACTTCCCATGTCAATAGCTAGAAGACTAGGTTTTAAGAAAGTTCAAAGCAGAAACATCACTTTACAACTAGCCAATAGGTGCATTAGGCATCCACTTGGTGTTCTTGAAAATGTTTTAATGAAAGTGGACAAGTTTATCATCCCCGTTGATTTTGTTGTTTTAGATATGGAGGATGACATAAATATGCCTATCATACTTGGTCGACCTTTTCTTGCTACTGCCGGTGCAATAATTGATGTGAAAAATGGCACATTAAAGTTAAAAGTAGGGGATGAGGAAATAGCCTTTGCATTAAATGATATGTTGAAATATCCCTCTTCTACTTTAAATATGTATTTACTTGATGATTTGGATGATAATGTGCCAAATGTTTCATTTCTAGGACTTGAAAGCACATAAAAATGGACAAAGAGAAGAAAGGACCAACTACACTTCATTGATATATCCACCCCCAAAGGAATGGAGAATTCTTTGGGTTATGGTCCTAAAAAGTGAAGCTCACACGTACAAAGTCTAACTATAGACTCTAAATGAATCGCTTGTTGGGAGACAACCCAATGTTTTCAATATTTTTGTGAAATTTTAGTTTGTATTATTAGGTATTAAGTAGTTTAAAATATATTTGTTTTGTTTGTTTTGTAGGCATACAATTTGGAACTTGATGATCAAGTTTGATTCAAGATGATACAATCATGAGTTTGACTCTAAAATCCCTTCTTCTTTAACATTTCATACTTATGAACATGTTTAACATGTGTATTATGTGATATATGATGTATTTTAGAAGTTGAAATTTGATGAAAGTTGCTATTCATCATGGTTGGGAAACTTTTTGAGCAAAAAGGTTAATTGGAGGTTCATGGTGATTATTTGACATTTGGCCTTATATACATGCTTAATATGCTCAAAGAAACATATGTGCATTATTAGTTTGGAATGTGCATTCAAATTTTGCAATGTATGCAACTTGGGAATTCATGCTCTATTTATGCTTGATGTTGTGAATTTGATGTAAAATTGGAGAAATTTGTGTTCGCACATGTGTATTTTCATGGTTCAAACCTGTTCCTAATGTTAAAATGTTCAAAAACATGTTAAATTTAAAGTTGAAAGTGCTATAGAAAATGGAATGAACCAATGGAACGGTAACATGCAAAAATAGAAAATCACTGTGATGAGGACATGTTGATCACTCATGATGATCAAAATGGCGGAGTTAGGGTGCCTAGTGGACCAGTGACAAGAGCACGGGCTAAGGAATTCCAGAACGCGCTACAAGTATTCATTCATGCAATCCAAGAACAAGTGGGTGCCTCAAAGACCATTGACGAAGTGTCCAAGGAAGGAACAAAGGGATGCACATTCATTCAAGTGGAACGAGGCAACCAAAATACAAGTGTAGGTGACAGGAGAGAAACCACGGATCCAACCGCGGATGACCATCGCGCAGTTTCTCTCGCGGTTCGTGTCCAAAAGTGTTGATCAAGTCACGAGAGAAACCGCGTCATAAACCGCGGATACTCCATCGCGCGGTTTCTCCCGCGGTTCGTGTCCAGAAACTCTCTTGAACACAACCGCGGAAGAACCCGCGGATCATCCTCCCACGGTTTGTCGCGCAGTTCACTTCCGGAATAATACGGGCTTTTACGAGGTTTTATGTTTTTTTCCTGTTTTTCAAGTTGTAATAGCCTAGGACCTAATGTAAGGGCTTTAAGGCAATTAAGCCTTGTTTCTTTTAGCTATTAATAGACACTCTATTGTAAGAGAGGGGATTAGACATCACGTTAAAAAAATTAAGGGTTTTCCCTCTTGGCCTCTTGAAAGCTTTTTTTTGAATACCTTAGGAATTCTCTGGGTGTTCTAGGCTTATCAATCCAAGTAATCACCTTGGCTTGTGGCGCCATCTACCTTCAAACTTGGTTCGCTAACTCGTTGGATCGTGGGTCAAGATCGTATCAAGGTTCGCCATCCCGAGGGTTAGAGGGGTCGAGTCTTTCATTATCCAAACTTGGGTATTGGCTAGATCGCCGTCTCGTATCACACTGCTTGTTGCAGGAAGTGATACGCGGATAAGAAATGCAGACGTCATCCGTGTATCAACTTCTGGGAGCTTTGTGCGATACGCTGCACATAAAAACACGAATGGGCTAGAAGATACGTGGGTAACCATCCACGTATCACTGTTCAAAGTGGTTTTTCAAGATCATTTCCATTGGTTTTCAATTGATTCACTTGCAACATGTGTTTCATGATTCGTATACATGCTTTGGACAATCAAATTAACACTTTAACATGTTCCAATCTTGCATCTTCATAGGTTAAGTTTAACTTTATAATTTTGAATATATGGCATGAAATGATGGAATTGTGACATGAAGCAAATTTGATCAAGTTTCTTTCATCTTTTAATTCATCAATACATAACTCCTTTGCTCATATTACTTGTCTTTCAAATTTTCAACCCTTGGAGCCACATTGCACAAACTAAGTGTGGGGGAATTCATAAATTTCACGTATGCTATGATGATTTTGCATTGCCTTAGTTATCCATTCATCATCTAAGATAGCATTCAAGTGTTTTGAGCTTTGAAGACAAGGTCAATGAGCAAAGATTAGACAAAAGGAAGAAGTGATGAAGCATTGTAAAGAGAGACTTTTCAAGGTCAATGGACTTCAAGGACACAAACAATATCAAACTTTGGATTTTCAAACCAAGCAAGAGAAGTTTTCTTGTTTCATATCGCATTCTTAACCTTTTCTTTATACATTGAGGACAATGTTTCATTTTAAGTGTGGGTGAAAGGTATAAAAGTATGTTTGGTTGGGACTTGGAGTAAATAGGGTCAAGATATTGTTTTGGTAAAAATTTTTAAAAATTTGCTTCTTTAAACATGCTTTCATGCCATACACTTGTTAAATTCCTTTACTTTTTGAAGTAATTTATGCAAATTTGCTTGAATATTTTCTACAAGAATATGAGAAATAGTTATTATGTGATTAGGAGTTTTGTTTTTAAGAAAGTGTATCTTGTAAAATGGTTGTAAGTATGTCTTGATTTGACATGTTTGATTTTAAATTTCTTTTCCTTACCTAATTTTACATTATTAAGTGATAGATATGGACAGGAAGTATACTTATGCATTATTTGAATTAAGGGACAAATATATTGTGAGCAAAATGATGAATGTTTTCTTATTACTGCTCCAATGATTCAAATTGCTTAGTAACCGGGAATCTTCATCACAAAATGTTGATTTTCACGTCAAAAGGCAATTGAATTAAGAGTATACATAGCAAGTTTGATTGAAAGTGAATTGTTGAGTAATAAGGGGTCTTCATCACAAAATGTCGATCCTTTCATCAAAAAGCAATTTCACTTCTCAAACTAAAGGTTAAAAGGTGGAAAAATGATCAAAGCGTTGAGTGGCTGGGGGTTCTCATCTACAAATGTCAACCTTCGCGTCAAAAGACACTTATAAGTTAAAAAAAATACAATACGTTCCCATTGTGTGTAAAATGAGTTGTATATGATTGTCCATATTGAATACTTAGAATGTGAAATTTTGTAAGGCACTGAAAATTTTGTTGAACAAAGTTTAATCTTGAAATAATTGGCTGAAATCTGGGGCAATCTTCAATAAAATTCACGTCCAAAATGAGCATAAAGTTCGACAGTTTGTGGGCGCATCTGGATGGGATCAATCATTGCTTTTACAATGGGTACCGGATTGATTTGTTGACTCAAATTTTGGAGATTCACCCTCCATCTTCGGACATGGATAATGTTTGCTTATGGTCCCCCTCAGAATTTGGTAATTTCTCTGTGGCCTCTACTTATGAGTTAGTAAGAAGTTCAAGCTCAGTTTCCTTTATGTTTGATAAGGTATGGCATCCTGGAATCCCTTTAAGGATATCTATTTTTATGGTGAAACTGTTGAACAACAAATTGCCTGTGGAGTATTCTTTATTTCGATTTGGAGTGCATGGCCCATCTAAATGTTTTTGTTGCTCTTCACCTAGTGTTGAAACATTGCAACATGTTTTTGGAGAGAGTGAATTGGCCAAGAGGATTTGGAATTTTTTTGGGCATAGTTGTGGGAATTTATACTGATGGTACATTTATTAGAAGTATTTTGGCATCTTGGTGGTTTAAAAATTCCAGCAATAATTTTGTTTCTTTCCTTTATCTTATTTTGCCTTCATACATATGTTGGAATATTTGGAAGTGGAGTAACAAAAGCTAAGTTTGATAATGTGATGTATGGATTTTGAAAAAGTGGTGTTTAGTATTGTGACTGAGGATAACAATGGCTTTTCAAGTTAGATTTCCTTGGCATGCAATGGAAAGGAAACTCATGGCATAATTTCCACATTGAGGTTTGTAATCTGAAGAGGAAGTTTTCACTTAAACTAGTGAGATGGTTAAAGCCTAATGCATGGATGTTTTAAGCTTAACACGGATGGGTGTTCTAAGGGCAATCCAGGGGAAAGTGGTGGAGGAGGGATTCTGAGAGATATGCATGGAAATATGATTTTCAGGTTTTCCTACTTACTTTGGGAGATCTTCTAGTGTACAAGCAGAAGCTCGAGCAATTCTCAGTGGGATATGCAATTTTGCCATCAGAAAGGTATTTTATCTCTGCATATTCAAACTGACTCCCATTTGTTAGTTACTACGTTACAGGGAAAGTGCAAGACTCCATGTTCAATCGTTCATGAGGTAGAAATGATTAAGAAAATGGGTTTTGAGTCAATCTCACATTGTTATAGAGAGGCAAACACAGTTGCTGACTACTTATCTAATGTTGGGTGTGTAAATCTGATACGAGACGGCGATCTAGCCAATACCCAAGTTTGGATAATGAAAGACTCGACCCCTCTAACCCTCGGGATGGCGAACCTTGATACAATCTCGACCCACGATCCAACGAGTTAGCGAACCAAGTTTGAAGGTAGATGGCGCCACAAGCCAAGGTGATTACTTGGATTGATAAGCCTAGAACACCCAGAGAATTCCTAAGGTATTCAAAGAAAAGCTTTCAAGAAGCCAAGAGGGAAAACCCTTAATTTTCTTAACGTGATGTCTAATCTCCTCTCTTACAATAGAGTGTCTATTAATAGCTAAAAGAAACAAGGCTTAATTGCCTTAAAGCCCATACATTAGGTCCTAGGCTATTACAACTTGAAAAACAGGAAAAAAAACATAAAACCTCGTAAAAGCCCGTATTATTCCGGAAGTGAACCGCGCGACAAACCGTGGGAGGATGATCCGCGGGTTCTTCCGCGGTTGTGTTGAAGAGAGTTTCTGGACACGAACCGCGGGAGAAACCGCGCGATGGAGTATCCGTGGTTTCTCTCGTGACTTGATCAACACTTCTGGACACGAACCGCGAGAGAAACCGCGGGAGGGTCATCCGCGGTTGGATCCGCGGTTTCTCTCCTATCACCTACACTTGTATTTTGGTTGCCTCATTCCACTTGAATGAATGTGCATCCCTTTGTTCCTTCCTTGGACACTTCGTCAATGGTCTTTGAGGCACCCACTTGTTCTTGGATTGCACGAATGAATACTTGTAGCGCGTTCTGGAATTCCTTAGCCCGTGCTCTTGTCACTGGTCCACTAGGCACCCTAACTCCGCCGATTTTGATCGTCATGAGTGATCAACATGTCCTCATCATTCCCCTCTTCTTGAGAAGGATTTGTCCTCAAATCAAGCTCATCACCTACAGGGAAAGGACTTAGATCAGACACATTAAATGTGGCACTAACTCCATACTCACCGGGCAGTTCAAGTTTGTATGCATTGTCGTTGATACGCTCCACAACTTGAAACGGTCCATCTCCACAGTGGAAGCAACTTGTTGCGCCGTTGAAGAGGAAACCTCTCTTTTCTCATGTGCAACCACACCCAATCGCCCGGTGCAAAAACTACTTTGTGCCGACCCTTGTTGGCTTGTTTCATGTATTGTTCTGTGCGCTTCTCAATGTTCATACGTACTTTCTCGTGCAATTGTCTCACAAACTCAGCTTTTTTCTCACCATCTAAATTCACATGCTCAGAAACAGGTAAAGGAGACAAATCCAAAGGGGTTAGTGGGTTAAACCCATACACAATTTCAAATGGTGAACATTGAGTGGTAGAGTGAATGGTTCTATTATATGCAAACTCTACATGAGGTAGACATTCTTCCCAAGATTTAATATTCTTTTTAATGATCGCACGCAATAATGTAGCTAAAGTTCTAGTTAACGACTTCTGTCTGACCATCAGTTTGAGGGTGACTAGAAGTAGAAAACAACAACTTAGTGCCTAACTTAGCCCATAAAGTCTTCCAAAAGTAGCTAAGGAATTTCACATCCCTATCGGATACAATAGTCCTAGGCATGCCATGCAACCTAACAACTTCCTTAAAGAACAAATTAGCTACAATAGAAGCATCATCGGTTTTGTGACAAGCAATGAAATGTGCCATCTTAGAAAACCTATCAACGACAACAAAGATGGAATCATTACCCCTTTTTGTCCTAGGTAATCCAAGTATAAAATCCATAGAAAGATCTACCCATGGTTCCTTAGGGATAGGTAATGGAGTATACAAACCGTGGGGTTGGACCTTGGACTTAGCTTGTCGGCACGTCACACATTTTGCCACCATTTTCTCAACATCCCTCCTCATTCGTGCCCAATGGAAGTGCTCTTGTAAGATCCCAAGAGTCTTTGCAACACCGAAATGTCCCATCAATCCTCCTCCATGTCGATTCCCTAACAAGCAATTCTCTCAAGGAACAATTAGGAATACACAATTTGTCTAAATACCATAGATAACCATTAGAGATGCAGTATCTTCCGTTAGCCATCTTCTTGCATTTTTCATAAATGGCAGCAAATTCATGGTCATTAATATACAAATCTTTAATCATTTCAAAACCAAGTAGCTTAGCATCAAGTGTAGTGATCAAAGCGTACCTTCGAGATAGTGCGTCAGCTACCACATTACTCTTACCGGATTTGTATTTAATAACATAAGGAAAGGACTCCACAAAAGCCACCCATCGGGCATGTCGTTTACTCAACTTGTTTTGTCCCTTGAGGTGCTTCAAAGATTCATGGTCGGTGTGGATAACGAACTCCTTGGGCCTCAAATAGTGTTGCCACGTCTCCATAGCACGAACAAGCGCATACAATTCTTTGTCATAGGTGGGGTAGTTCAATGCGGCACCATTGAGTTTCTCACTAAAGTACGCAATTGGCTTGCCCTCCTGCATCAACACGGCACCAATCCCTATACCTGAAGCATCACACTCAATTTCAAAAGTCTTCTCAAAGTTAGGTAAGGTTAATAACGGTGCATGTGTGAGCTTGTCTTTGAGTAAATTAAAAGCTTTTTCTTGAGCTTCTCCCCAATGGAATTTCTCATTCTTCTTGATAACAGTGGTCAACGGGGCGGCTATCGTGCTAAAATCTTTAACAAATCGCCGGTAGAAACTGGCAAGACCATGAAAGCTCCTCACTTCTCCAATGGATTTTGGAGTTGGCCATTCTTGAATTGCCTTCACTTTACTTTCATCCACATGTATACCCTGTGAACTCACAACAAATCCTAAAAACACAAGTTGGTTAGTGCAAAAAGTGCACTTCTTGAGATTAGCATAGAGCTTCTCTCTTCGAAGTACTTCAAGAACCTTTCTCAAATGATCCACATGGTCTAAGAGATTCCTACTATAAATCAAGATGTCATCAAAGTACACAACCACAAATCTTCCTAAAAATGGGCGCAATATATGGTTCATCAACCTCATGAAAGTACTAGGGGCATTAGTTAACCCAAATGGCATGACCAACCATTCATACAACCCGTGTTTAGTTTTGAATGCAGTTTTCCATTCATCCCCCCCTTTAATTCTAATTTGGTGATACCCACTCTTAAGATCAATCTTTGAAAAGATTTCGGCACCACACAATTCATCAAGCATGTCATCTAATCGAGGAATGGGATGGCGATACTTTACCGTAATGGAGTTAACGGCTCTACAATCGGTGCACATCCTCCACGTTCCATCTTTCTTGGGCACAAGGATGACCGGAACAGCGCATGGGCTCAAGCTCTCCCGAGCCCAACCTTTTTCTAGTAGCTCTTCCACTTGTCTTTGAAGCTCCTTGGTTTCTTCCGGGTTGCTTCGATAAGCGGGTCTATTGGGCAAGGACGCCCCGGGGACAAAATCTATTTGATGTTCAATCCCCCGAACGGGTGGTAGTCCACATGGCACTTCCTTGGGGAAGACATCTTCGTAGTCCTGCAAGAGAGAAACAGTAACACTAGGCAAAGACGGGTCAAGCTCATCAGTAGCAATTAATGCCTCTTTACACAAGAGCAGGAATATAGGCTGGTGAGAGAGACAAGCTTTCCTCATTTCACTGGCTTTTAGAAAAAGGTTTTGTTTTCTCTCTGGTTTTTCCTCTACGGCCGATTCAATATTTGCTTTTTTTTCTCATTTTTCTCGGCCTTTGGATTTTTCACAGCTTGCTCTTTCTTTTTCTTTTCATTTTCTCGCTCACTTTCCTTTTGCAAAGCCACTTGATCCTCATACACTTGCTTAGGAGTGAGTGGAGCAAGTGTAATCTTCCTATTGTTATGAAGGAAGGAGTATTTGTTGGAGTACCCATCATAATTAACCTTCTTATCAAATTGCCATGGTCTCCCAAGTAACAGATGGGTAGCTTGCATAGGTACAACATCACAAAGTACCTCATCTTCATACCTCCCAACCCTGAATCGTACAAGGACTTGCCTAGAGATCCTCACTTCACCACTATTGTTGAGCCATTGAAGCTTGTAAGGCCTAGGATGCTCCTTGGTAGGCAAAGCTAACTTCTCTACCATCAAAGCACTAGCAACATTAGCACAACTGCCCGTATCAACAATGAGACTACACACCTTGTCTCGGATGTGACAACGGGTGTAAAAGATATTCTCACGTTGAAGCTCATCCTCCTTAAATTGGGTGGTCAAGGCTCTTCTGGCTACCAATCCCACGTGATCATTAGTGGGGACTTCTTCTCCGGATTCTTCACCACTTTCCTCCATCAAAGGTGGCATCCCTTCATACTCCTTTTCATCATCAGTGATGACCTCACCACTAGTCAATGTGATCATAGTCCGCTTGTTTGGGCATTGGGAAGCAATGTGCCCAACTCCAAGGCATTTGAAACACTTGATGTCCCGATTGCGGGTTTTATTTGGGTCATGAGAGGCTTGCCCTTTACCCTCTACCCTTGCTTGGTTGTTCACGGGCTTTGGAGAGGGAGTAGAAGAAGTGGCCCGTTCCTCTCTCTTTGGTTGAGTTGGCCTAACATAGGTAGATTGGAAATTGGAATTAGATCTTCCTTGGCCCCTCTTCTTGATTCTTTTCTCAATCTTTCCGGCTTTGTCTACCATCTCTTCCATATCCATGTAGTGTTGTAGCTCCAATAATTCGGCTATCTCGGCCCTCAATCCATTCAAGAACCTAGCCATAGTAGCCTCAAGATCCTCTGCTATATCGGCACGGAGCATTAACATCTCCATTTCCTTGTAATAATCTTCAACGCTTCGATTACCTTGAGTTAAGGTTTGTAACCTTTGACACAAGTCTCGGTGGTAGTAGGTAGGAACAAAACGTTTCCTCATAGCCGTTTTTAATTCTTCCCAAGTGCGGATTGGTGGCTCTCTGTGCCTCCTCCTACCCGTAGCCAATTGATCCCACCACACAATTGCATAATCGGTAAAATCAATGACGGCCAGTTTTACCTTTTGCTCTTCGGAATAGGAATTGCAATCAAAGATCATCTCTATTTTCTTCTCCCACTCGAGGTATGCTTCGGGATCGGACTTGCCTTGAAAGGTGGGAATCTTCATTTTGATCCCCCTAATGGCGTCTCCTCCTTGATCATTGTCACGCCTCCCACGTCTAGGCCTCCTCACGAGTTCCTCTTCCTCATAGTGATATTCATCCGACTCATACCTTGGAGTCCCACTTCGCCTATTTCGGGGTTGGCTTTGGGAAGTATCCAAGTGGTCAAGGCGTTCATGAAGGGGTTCTAAGGCGCGATCCAACATGCCTTGGAACTCGGCTCTCATCGCCTCAGTCAAGAGTCGAACATCAATTGGTTGAGGAGTTCCACCTTCCCTAGACATTTTTTTTTCTTTTTTTTTTTTTTTAAACAACCTGCAAGAAAAATGTTAGTAGTAAAAGAAGACCTCACCCACTCGTTCTCACTAGATGTTCCCTCACTCTCGTGTATCACTCAATCACTTTAATGCACTCACCGCTCCTCAATTGGCCTCCGTATGCCTCCCTTTGAAGAGTTAGGATTCCTCCAAAGGTACTCAAACACTCACCAATTTAGAATCACCCAAGTGTGGCAAGAGGTTGGAATAGAATACAAAGAAGCTAGACTCAATCTGGAAGTTCAAATAGAAGCAAAAGAATAATGATGGATAAACTGGAATTTTACCAAACACAAAGAGGACAATAAGAAAACACAAGAATTTGATTCAAGAAAGGATTAATTAAGACCCTAACCCCCAATATGATGATACTTGAATGAAATTTTGCTGGGTCAAAGGATTATAATCCACTTTCTTCCTCCTTTTTTTTTTTTTTTAAATGCACGACTTTTGCAATGAAAGTGCACGACTTTTCCTTTCAACACCAAATTAACAAGAAAACCCAACAAAACTCCAAGAAACAAGAAGAGTAGAATCCGGTTCAATTAAACATTCGTACGTGGCGTTGTGATCTGTCCAACGATCTGGATGTTTCACCAGGTCTATTCGGATGCGCAAGGACAGTATTCCAACCAAATATACTTTAGTTTAATTGGTTTAGTTCGTGTGCTCGGCTTTTACTCCCTTTAAGCACGCCTTTTTTTTTAAACAAATCCCGGAAAATGTACAACCAAACACCACAAAAATAGACAAATTAAGTAAAAATTCACCGGATGAACAGTGACTGCGATGAACAGTGGCGGCGAACAGTACTTGCTACAGTACCGGAACAGTGATTTTTATTTTTTTTTATTCAAAGGAACAAAAACCAGCACAAAAGAAAGACTAATACGCAATCCTTTTGGTTTTTTTTTTTTTTTTTGGACTAAAGAACAAAGAAAGCAAGAACAAAAAAGAAAACCCTGATAGGAACTTTTCCAAGAACTCATAGAAACAAGAAAAACACAAGATTAAAAGGATATAACCTGGGTAAAGGCACTAGCTCTGATACCAAATGATACGAGACGGCGATCTAGCCAATACCCAAGTTTGGATAATGAAAGACTCGACCCCTCTAACCCTCGGGATGGCGAACCTTGATACGATCTCGACCCACGATCCAACGAGTTAGCGAACCAAGTTTGAAGGTAGATGGCGCCACAAGCCAAGGTGATTACTTGGATTGATAAGCCTAGAACACCCAGAGAATTCCTAAGGTATTCAAAGAAAAGCTTTCAAGAAGCCAAGAGGGAAAACCCTTAATTTTCTTAACGTGATGTCTAATCCTCCTCTCTTACAATAGAGTGTCTATTAATAGCTAAAAGAAACAAGGCTTAATTGCCTTAAAGCCCTTACATTAGGTCCTAGGCTATTACAACTTGAAAAATAGGAAAAAAAACATAAAACCTCGTAAAAGCCCGTATTATTCCGGAAGTGAACCGCGCGACAAACCGTGGGAGGAATGATCCGCGGGTTTCTTCCGCGGTTGTGTTGAAGAGAGTTTCTGGACACGAACCGCGGGAGAAACCGCGCGATGGAGTATCCGCGGTTTATGACGCGGTTTCTCTCGTGACTTGATCAACACTTCTGGACACGAACCGCGAGAGAAACCGCGGGAAGGTCATCCGCGGTTGGATCCGCGATTTCTCTCCTGTCACCTACACTTGTATTTTGGTTGCCTCGTTCCACTTGAATGAATGTGCATCCCTTTGTTCCTTCCTTGGACACTTCGTCAATGGTCTTTGAGGCACCCACTTGTTCTTGGATTGCACGAATGAATACTTGTAGCACGTTCTGGAATTCCTTAGCCCGTGCTCTTGTCACTGGTCCACTAGGCACCCTAACTCCGCGATTTTGATCGTCATGAGTGATCAACATGTCCTCATCAAAATCAGTCTCTTACTGTTTATCATTCTGAAAAGGATCTTCCAAAAGCAGCTAGAGGTGCAGTAAAAATTGATAGAATAGGATTTCCAAATATTAGGAAAATTTATAAATAATCTACTGTAAAGGGAGTAGTACTCCTTATTTATCGTTTAGATTTTAAATTTACTATGTATTATGCTGAGTTAAGGTTTATGTCCCCCTCATTTTTACTAGTTTTTTAACAAAATATGGGGTGGCGTCCTCCCTGTGTACGGGGTTCTGCCAAAAAAAAAATACTTCCCTTTTACTTGGTGTGATGAGTATTAGAAACTTTATAAGGAATTGCATAATGCCTATTTACTTTATTTTGTAGAATTGCATTAAAAAAATGAGACATTTGTTACTTCAATACTTGAATCATTATTTGATCTCTTGATTTTCCAATTGTTTAAGGACAAACAATGATTCAAGTATGGGGGAATTTGATAAGTAGTAAATTTACCAATATTATTATATATATTATTATATGTTTTAAATATGATTTTAGCATAATTAAATTATTTTTGGCTACAAATGTCTCATTTTTCAATAATTCATAAGAATTAGGATTTTTACCAGAATAAGGGTTTTTGAGGCGGAATTTTTATTTGAACAAATTAATGCACAATTCTTGTGTATAATTACAGGTGCAGCATACTAAAACTTATTTTGGATCAATTAGAGTAAAAGAAAATCAAAGTCAATGGTGATTCAAAAAGTCAAAGTAGATGAACAACTCGAAGGAAAATTGTGCAAAAATAATGAAAAAATCCAATTCCTCACTGCAATGCTTGGAAATATGTGGAAAATGCTTGCACACATGAGGTCCAACTCAGTAAAAATCAGAAATCAAGTGGGGACCACAAAGGTGTGATCCGCAGATGACCATCTGCGTATCACCATCCGCTTATCGAGAGATGACTGGACTTTCTAGGGCACCAACTGCATCCTCTTCCAGCTGGTTTTTGCAGACATTTTTAGATGAAGATAGGGTTCTACAAGTGGGAGAATATATTGGATGCATAAATGAAAACTTTTGTGTCCATTTGGAATTCCCAAGCAAATCTTCATCATTTCCATGCATTAATGATTCATGCAAGTTGGAAAATGACTTAAGGAACATTTGTCTATAAATAGAAGTCGATTGTAAAGTAAAAAAAAAAAAACAAAGACAGAGATTTAGTAGTAGAAAATAGTTATAGTCTTTAATTTTATACTTAACTTGGTACAGAATTAGTAGAATTCTCTTAATCCTTCAATAGAGTGGTAAGGAACATGGTAAGAGACTTTTGTAGTGCAATCTTTTGAAGGTGAATAAAGAAGAGGACTAATTCTCATGTTGGTTGAGCAATTCTCAAACTCTATCTCTTTTACTTTCAATAGCTGCCATGAACTCTATCTTTGAAGTTGAACTTTTAGTTATTTCACTAACCATGTTGAACTAAAGGCTTCATCTAGATCATAGATAAAGCTAATGAATCAACAAACATGATTTAACTTCTTGCACTTACTAAGCTTGCATTTGTTTGTTTACTTGTTCAAGTTGTGATACTTGTTTTTGCTTGGCCAGCCTAAACAAGTCATTTAGTTGCTACTTGACATTGAGAGATGCATGTAACAATGGAAAATGAACAAGTAATGCTTAAGTCTTTCGTATGAGAATAATGAATGCTTAAGTGAATCACTACAATTCATGCTTTTCATAAGATTTCATCATGAGAATAGTTGGAATCTTGTCATTTCATAGAGAGATCTAGTTATGACACATATGGAATTGGATTCTAAACAAAGCAAGATAACACTTAGTAGGTCATTCATGTTTGGTTCATTAGTAAATTCTATATTCTAGGCTTCTTTGTGTTGAATTCTACAGAAGTTCTCAATCATATATCTACTCTATTGAAGGGACCCTACATCACTCTTATTTTCATTTGTGTTTAGATAATAAAAGTTAGTGAAACAGCTTTAGTAATTGCACCTAATTGATTCCTCGTGGAATTTGGCACCTAATTCTCCAAATACTACAACCGGCCCGTGCACTTGCGGAATAAGTTGGTAGATTAGGTTTTTATTACTTGATTTGTGTGTTTTTTTGTTCATAATTGTTACACCTAATTTACACCATGTCACTTCCCTTCCTTCAAATGTGACTCCCAGACCTTTTTCTCTCATTTTTTCGTAGACTGGAGTCAGAAAAGGGTTTTTAAATAATTTTCTAAAATTTTATTTTTATTAAATGATTTTTCGGTGACTTGGTACACCCTAACTCAGTACCAAGTGGCGACTCCATTTTGAAAATAAAACCCTTTTTCAAAATTAGTTGGCCAAAACTGTCGCACTTTTAGTACCGAGCTTATTTTCTGTTAAAATATATTTTTCCTAAAAAATATACATTTTTTTACTAAAAATTCAATTTCAATCACACACGCATGGTTTTTTCAAAAATCTTTATTTTCAAAAAGGATCACCAGGTCAGACTGTCTTTTTGGGACGCGACAGTCAAAGACCCCACTAGTACCGTGCCTTATCAATTTCGGACGTGACAGAGGTTAATTGTTTTGTTGCTTTTTGTTTTGTAGGTGGGCGATTAAGGAGTTTACAGTTGGTTGTGTTGTCCTGGGCTGTGATTTGGTGGTGGAACGATGTGATAGGGAAGAGAGAGAGAGAGAACGATGAAAATTATGGTGGCTTTGCTGCTGGTTTTGGTGAATTGTGGATTAGGACTATTGATTGGGCGTTGCTGTTATTTTTGTAGGTGTAGAAGGAATTGCTGTTGGAAGTTTTGTGGTGTTGAAATTGGGGTTGTTTAGCTGACGAGTGATGGTGGGATGAAACATGGAGAAGGTAGTGATGTGGGATGCTCATTGGATTGTGGGTTTTTGCAATTGGTTTTGGGCTGCAGAGATGGAGGGGGCAATGGAAGTTACTGGGGGATTTGGTGATTTTGTGTGGGATGTTGGGCTATGGTGGGGGAGATTTGATGGCCAAACAGAGAAAGGCAGTGGAGGTTGTTTTGTTGTCTACAGTGACTGTCCAGTGGAGTTTTGATGTTATTGGCAGAGGATTGGGGTGGTTTGGTGTGAATTTGTGGAATTCCGGTAGTTGTTTGTAGTGGCTATGAGGGATTTTTTTGCTGCTGATTTTCTTTGGTGATTGTTGAACTGTAGGTGGGTGTATGGACTAGTTAAGGGTAGATGGTAATGGTAGTTGGAGGACACCTGATGGTTGGTTGGTAGTCTTTGGTAGTGACGATGCTTATAGGGGAAAATCTGGTGGAAAAAGGGGTGGGGAAGAGATAATGAAAGGTGGAAGAAATAGAGAAGAAAAAAACTCAGAAAAAAGAATCATACCAAAAAAAAAAAATGGACAAAACTGAAAAGGCAAATGAAATGTGCCCAAAAAAAGAAAAACTAAACAAGGCAATAATTAGGAAATTCGACTTCTAAAAAAGATTCAGATTATTCTTTAATCACATAAAAACTATTAAAGAAAATAGAGATGTTACCTTTAATTGTTCTTGACTTGATGATGAAACTTTGATGACTTAAAAAATGGAATTGTCTTGCTAGCTTTTGAAACTAGAAGATGATGAACAGTAACTTCTTTGGTTGAGGTTGAAGATGATGTGAACAGTAGCCAAAAAAATGGAGCGTATGTTTTTTTGGTGAGATAGTAGTTGTTTTGTTCTTTTTTTATTGAACAAGAGTGTATTTTAGGGTTTTTTTTTAATTTTTTTTCTTGTTCTAGTCCCCCAAAATGGCTATTTATAGTGCAAGAATGTTTGACCCTCCAAGACAAGGAAAAAGGACAAAAATACCCTTAATAATAAAAATTACCATTTTATCCTAAAAATAGTTTCCGGTAAAAATTAAAATTGAAACTAAAACTAAAATTAAAAACCAAATGCCATGATTTGTTCTGAAACACCCAAAAAGTGGAAAACTCAAAAAATGTAAGTAACAAATTTTATTAACTCACAAAAAATTTCGGTTAGAATACATATGCATGTAAAATGACCTTTTTTGCCCTTAAAAAATTATTTACTAAAAAAATAGCAATTGTCTTCGAAAAATTATCAAAAATTAAAAATAAGCTTAAAACCTCAGAAAATGAATTTAGGACTCGAAATTTGATGAAAAAATGCGCTCATGGTGCAAAATGAGTATTTTGCCCTTGTATTGACGAAATACACAAAAAATAACTATTGGCCTCGAAAAATTATCCAAAGTTAATAATAAGCTCAAAAACCTAGAAAATGAATTTAGGACTCAAAAATTGATGAAAAATGTTGATGAATGTAAAGTTGGGCTGCCAAGTTAAAATGTAAATAAATACACAATCTTGAGCTGTCACGAGCCATGGAATGCAAAGTTTGGGCTATCAGATTTGAAAATGTAAATGACAAATACATGACCTTGTGCTATCAAGTATCATGGAATGCAAAGTCTGAGCTGTCTGATTTGGAAATGTAAATTGATAAATGCATGATCCTAGGCTATCAGGAATCATGGAATGCAAAGTCTGGGCCGTCAGACTTGGAAATGTAAATGAACAAATGCATGATCATAGACTATCAAGAATCATGGAATGCAAAGTCTGGTCTGTTAGACTTGGAAATGTAAATGACGAATGCATGACCATGGGCTGTTAGGAATCATGGAATGCAAAGTCCGGGCTATCAGACTTGAAAAAGTAAATGACAAATGCATCAAACAAGGGAACAAAGGTGATCTTTCTCTAATCTCTCTTTCTACTTGCTCCCACTTATCATTTTTTTTTAATTTTAAGGTTTTTCCAGCATCCATGGTTGCCCTTCAACTAATCGCTCCTTCAATGAGATTTTGACAACCAGCAACAATTCTCCAATCAAGATCAAGTAGGCATCGGTTTATAGGGGAGAACATGCTGTGATTTTCTCTAAAACAAACATCAAAAAGTTGGTAGCCCCATTTAGATTTGCCTTGGTAGGGAAATTCTCACATGGATGTCCTAATATGGAGATCATCAAGAAGTTATTTTTTGCGATTGGTTTTTTTGCATCTTATACGCTTGGCTTATTGGATCAAAGGCATGTTTTAATTAGTTTCCATGCTGAAGAAGACTTTCTATGATGCTAGTTGAAAGGATCATGGATGGTCTAGGAGTTTTCAATGAGAGTCTTCAAGTGGAGTCCAGAATTTTTGTCTTGATAAAGAATCGGCTCATGCACTAGTCTGGGTGGTGTTTGAGTCTTTGCCAATCCACTTCTTTGATAAGTCAGCCCTCTTTATGATTGCAAGTATCATTGGATCACCATTAAAGTTGGATGCTACGACAGTGAATATTACAAGACCAAATGTTGCAAGAGTGTGTGTGGATTCAGATTTAACTGGGGAACTTCCTCAGCGTGTTTGGATTGCATCCGATCAAGGAGGTTTCTGGCAAAAAGTGACTTATGAAAAAACCTACCATTCTATCGTCAACATTGTCAAAAACAAGGACATGATGAATCAAGGTGCAGGCTGTTAAGGTCCGAAGGAACAAAAGATGGAGATCGACGAGAGAGGCAGTAAAAACACAATATGTTCCTAAATCAAACCCTTTGAACAATTCTGATAACGGGGTAGCTAATTTGGAGTCAGATAAGTTCCCTACAGCGTCTCAGCAGGAGAATAAATTGGAGGAAGGACAGGCTACAGCAAGGGGATAATTCTCTGATGGCGATGTTAGAACGAGCTAACGATGTTGTTGAGGTCCAACAGATTCATGCTTTAGGAAACAAGTCTGTTCAGACTAATATAAGTCCAACTGATTGTCTGCATGGCGATGTCGTGAACAATATGGCTGGTACGCAAACTGATCTGCAAAATATCAGCCCCAATGATCGTCAGAATACTACACGAATTGAGCAGGCAGATCCTTCGTATGGGGAAAATGTGCAGCAGGTTTTGGACATGGACAAGGAAGGGAGGATAGAACTAGATGATCAAGAGAATGACTTAACATATGTAGATAGAGTTCAAACCCAGCAGCAGTTGGTTTTAGAGGCAAAATTTACAATTGGAAATCTGTCCCCATATGGAGCTGTTGATTGTGTTGAAGTTAACCAAGATCTTGAGCAACGACTAGCCTTTTGTAACCTGGAGGTGTCTCCTCATCAGGTCTAGATTATTCAAATGCAGCAGCCATAATGGAACCATCAGAAATTGGATAAGCAAAAAGAGATTCGTCCTAAGTTTGATTCTGATAGAATCTTACGTTCTCAAGTAAGATTATCAGTGAATTCTTTTGCTGCTCTTTCCAATGATTAATTGCATATTTTGGAACATTAGGAGTGAGTCTCGACCCCCAAATTTGAGGAGACTTAAAAAGTTGATCAAAAGTTATAATATTTAATTGCTATTTGTGAACCTAAAATCAGTGTTGATAGATTTGTTGAAATTAGATTGAAGCTTGGTATGGATAGCGGTTTTTGGAATAAATCTAGGTCGTTGTGGGTCTTTTATAGAGGTATCTTGTTATGTTCAGTGGTAGGAGAAAGTGATCAACATTTATCTATATCAGTTAGTTCCTCGGTTTTACCTGGGCTGTGTACTTTGACTTTGTCCATGTCAAATGTTCGGATATTGATAGACTATGCTTATGGAATAATTTGAAGAATGAATTCAGGCCTAGTTTCCCCTAGGTTAATTGCTGGTGATTTTAATCTGGTGGTTCAAGCTGCTGAAAAACGTGGAGGTAGACCTTTTAACAGTCTCTTAAGCTTCTAATTTTTAACATTTTTGCAAGATGTTCAATTCTTTGATGCAGGTTATTCTAGCTTAGATTATACTTGGTGTAACAATAGACAAGGTAATGCACGAATATGGAAAAGATTGGATAGGGTCCTGAATCAACAAGGATTTGGTGAGCTTAAGTTAGAGTTGTCGGTGCAAGCATCTTTCTAGAAGACCATCTGATCAATGCTCCAATATTGATGAGTGGCAGAACTATATTAGACAACAAACTGAAGGCATTTTGCTTCTTGAAATTTCTGGACTTCTCATCCAGAATTCATTGAACTTTGATTGCACAAGTATGGAGAAAATCTCACACGAGAATCTCCCTTGAGGGTTTTAGCACTAAAGTTAAAAGAGGTGAAAAATGCTCTTTGGTTGTGGTCTAGACAAAAGTTTGGGGACATCTTTCCAAATGTAAAGAGATTGGAGAACAAGGCTGCTCGTTTACAGGCTGTGTTTGATGCTCAACAATCGGATGAAACTCTTCAGGATTTGCAATCAGTGAGTTCGGAATTGAATCGAGCTCTTTGTGTAGAGGAGAACTTCTGGAGACAAAAAGCTCGTGTCAAGTGGTGGAAAGAAGGAGACAACAATGCTAAATTTTTCCATTCCATTTTGGTTGAACGAAGAAGGAAGGCGACCATTCACTGTATTAAAAATAAGTCTAGTGATTGGGAAGATGATGAAGATGGAATTGAAAGGGTAGCTTGTGATTACTTTTCTTCCTTGTTTGCCCAAGATGAAGATCAGGATGTTGGTGACTTGGACCTAATTCCGAGATTAATCTTGGAAGAGGATAATCAAACGCTTGAGAGGTATCTTACTATGGAGGAGATTCGGGAGACAGTTTTCTCTATGGATGGAGAGAGTGCAGCTGGACCGGATGGCTTCACTGGAAAATTCTTTACCACAGCCTGGGAGTTAGTATCTGAGGATGTATATAAGGCTGTAATGAGCTTCTTTTGTGGGGAAGTGATTCCCTAGAGGTTTTACTTCTACCCTTGTGGTATTGATTCCAAAAATTGATAACCCTCAAGATTTCTCTCAGTTTAGACCAATAAGTTTGTGCACTTTTGTTAATAAAATTATCACAAAGTTATTGGCTAATAGACTTGCTAAGGTTCTTCCCCGGATTATCTCGAAGTCAACAAAGTGGTTTTGTGAAGGGCAGGTTGATGACTGAAAATTTCATGTTGGCTCAAGAGATGGTTACTGGAATAGGCAAAAAAAAATTGGGGTGGTAATGTAGTGCTAAAATTAGATATGGCTAAGGCATATGATAGAGTGTCTTGGCTATATTTGATTAATATTCTTCGGACTTTTGGGTTTGGTGAGAGGTGGATTGACATGATTTGGAGGTGTATTTCTAATTGCTGGTTTTCTATTATTATTAATGGTGCGCCTACAGGTTTTTTCAGGTCTTCTAGAGGACTTCGACAAGGTGACCCAATATCCCCAGCCTTGTTCATTATAGTTGCTGAAGGCTTGTCAAGGGCGCTAAATCATTTATCTCAGTTGCCATGCTTCATCCCATTTAATGTCCCAACAGGTTGTCCTGTTATTTCTCACCTGGCATTTGCTGATGATGTCATTATTTTTTCAGGGGCGTCTAAGAGAGCTTTGAGCATGATTATGGAGATTTTGATTCAATATGAAAGATGTTCAGGGCAGAAAGTCAACATTGCCAAGAGTGGTTTTTTATGTCATCCAAAACTCTCAAGGGTAAGAAGGGGTATTATAAAGCAAGTCACAGGATTCTCAGAAAAATCTTTTCGGTGCGTTACTTGGGCTACCCTCTATTCATTGGGAAATGTAAGACAACATATTTTGCTGATCTTGGGGTTGCTGTGATGAAAAAGATCTTAGCTTGGCAGAATAGATACTTGTCTTTGGGCGGGAGAGTGATGCTTATAAAGCATGTAGTTGTCTTCGATTCCGATACATATACTTGCTGCAGCTAATCCACCAAAAAGTATTTTTATTCAACTGGAACGGATCTTTTCTCAATTTTTGTGGGGTAAGGAAGATGACAAGGCTAAATATCATTGGGTTGGATGGAAGACTTTATGTGCTCCGACTATGGAGGGGGGTGCGGGTATACGATCTCTGGAAGACATTTATAAGGCTTTCTCGATGAAACTATGGTGGCAGTTTAGAAGTCAAAATTCGCTTTGGGCTAATTTTATGGCAGCAAAGTACTGTAGAAACATGCACCCATCTCAAATACACAGACATAGATTGGATTCGATTGCATGGAAGAGGATGTTGGAGGGGCGTGACTTAGCTGAAGACAATATTTGCTGGCTAAAAAAGGATGGTTTATTGTCTTCTTCGCCCAATGATGAAGGTTCAGCTGACAATGGTTTGGGCATTAACCGCAGTCAGGTGAGTTCTCAATGAAATCTGCCTTTGAATGTGTGAGAGATTGTAAAGTTTCGGCTTTTATTTATGCTAAAATTTGGGATTCTTATATTCCGATTAAAATGTCCTTTTTCATGCTTAGACTTTTAAGTCGAAGAATTCCCACGGCAGATGTGTTACAAAATATGGGTTTTTGTGGTCCTTCTATTTGTTATTGTTGTATTCCCCCGTCTGTTGAGTCAATGGAGCATATTTTTTGTGTGGGACATATTCCAACAAAGGTGTGGGAGTATTTTGGGGGGCCAATGGGTTTAAATCCAAAACATAATCAAGTCCGTATGAGGATTATGAACTGGTGGTTTGCTCCTTATAAAAATGGAGTTTCTAAGGTGATCTTTCAAATTATTCCAATTCTCATACTTTGGCATTTGTGGAAGGCAAGGAATGCTTATATTTTTGCAGGTGAGACTTGGACTTGGGAACATGTAGTGTTGGATATATTGGGTGATATAAGGGTGGTGCTCCAAGGGAAATTTAATATTTTTATAGCACATTCCAGCTGGTTGGAGATTTATAATCTTTTTGAATCTTACAAAAGAGAAAGTGAAGATTTCCTTAGTTAAATGGTTGCCTTCGAAGCATGGATTGAAACTCAATACAGATGGATGTTCTAAGAGGAACCCAAGGGTGATGTGGTGGAGGTGGACTACTAAGAGGATTGTAAAGGGAAAGTTTCGATTGTCTTTCCTGCTATTTTGGTTTTGGGTCCAGTTTAGAAACTGAAATGAAGGCAATGCTTCATGGTATTCAATTGTGCCTTGACAACGGGTTTGAAGCATTTCAATTAGAATCGGACTCTCTCTCTTTGGTACATATATTAACTAGTGTGATTTCTTGTCCATGGTTTTGCGTCAATGGTTTGAGGAAATAAAAAAATTTCAATTGCATTTTACATCTAGTTACACATTACTACAGAGAAATGCAATCAACCAGTAGATGTTTTGTTTAATGAGGGGAGAAAGTGCCAGAGAAATTATGTGTATACAAATTTCTCAACTCTCCCCAAGGAAGCTCGTGGAGCCTTAAGGCTATATTTGTTAGGTTTTCCTTCATTTCGATTCCACTAAGGTTTTTTTCCATGCATAGCATTTTCCTGTAAGGGAGTAAGTACTCCTTATTTCATAATCTTTGAATTTGAGTTTTTATTTTTATTTTTAAGTTAAAAGTTTTTTTTCCTGTACTTCCTGAGGTAAGGTTTATGTCTCCCTCTTTTTTTTAATATTAATAAAATTTAGGGGTGGTGTTCTCCTTGTGTACGGGGTATTGCCAATTAAAAAAAATGACAAATGCATGATCCAAGGCTGTCAGGAATCATGGAATGCAAAGTCTGGCTATTAGACTTGAAAAAGTGAATGACAACTGCATGATCCTGGGCTGTCATGAATCATAGAATGCAAAGTCTGGGCCGTCAGACTTGGAAAAGCAAATGATAAATACATGACCCTAGGCTGTTAGGAATCATGGAATGCAAAGTCTGGACTATCAGACTTGGAAAAGTAAATGACAAATGCATGATTCTTGGTTGTCAAGAATCATGGAATGCAAAGTGTGGGCTATCAGACTTGAAAAAGTGAATGACAAATGCATGATCTCGGGCAGTCAAGAATCATGGAATCCAAAGTCTGGGCTGTTAGACTTGGAAAAGTGAATAACAAATACATGACCCTAGGCTGTTAGGAATCATGGAATGCAAAGTTTGGACTGTCAGACATGGAAAAGTAGATGACAAATGTATGATCCTAGGCTGTCAGGAATCATGGAATGCAAAATCTGAGTTGTTTGACTTGAAAAAGTGAATGACAAATGCATGATCTTAGGTTTTCAGGAATCATGAAATGCAAAATCTGGGCTGTCAGACTTGAAAATGTAAACGAACAAATGCATAATCCTGGGTTGTCAAGAATCATGGAATGCAAAGTTTGGTCTGTTAGACTTGGAAATGTAAATGAACAAATGCATAATCCTGGGTTGTCAAGAATCATGGAATGCAAAGTTTGGTCTGTTAGACTTGGAAATGTAAATGAACAAATGCATGATCCTAGGTTGTTAGGAATCATAGAATATAAAGTCTGGGCTGTCAAACTTGGAAATATAAATGAACAAATGCATGATCCTCAGTTATCAGGAATCATGGAATGCAAAGTCTTAGTTGTCAGACTTAGAAAAGTAAATGACAAATGCATGATCCTAGACTGTCAAGAATCATGGAATGTAAAGACTGGGTTGTCAGACTTGAAAAAGTGAATAACAAATGCATGATCCTAAGCGGTCAAGAATCATGGAATGCAAAGTCTAGACCGTCAGACTTGGAAATGTAAATGAACAAGTACATGATCCTGAGCTATCAGGAATCATGGAATGCAAAGTCTAGGATGTTGGACTTGGAATTGTAAATGAACAAATGCTTGATCCTGGGCTATCAGGAATCATGAAATGCAAAGTCTAGGCAAATGCATGATTTGGAGCTGTCAAGAATTATGGAATGCAAAGTCTAAGATGTCAGACTTGGAAATGTAAATGAACAAATGTATGATCTTGGGCTGTCAGGAATCATGGTATGCAAAGTTTGGGCTATCAGGAATCATGGAATGCAAAGTCTGGGCTGTCAGACTTAGAAATGTAAATGAACAAATGCATGATCCTTGGCTGTCAAGAATCATGGAATGCAAAGTCTGAGCTGTCAGACTTGGAAATGTAAATGAACAAATGCATGATCATGGGCTGTCTGGAATCATGGTATGCGAAATCTGGGCAGTGAGACTTGGAAATGTAAATGACAAATGCATGATCCTGGGTTGTCAGGAATCACGGAATGCAAAGTTTGGGCTGTAAGACTTAGAAATGTAAATGAACAAATGCATGATCATGAGCTGCCAGGAATCATGAAAAGCAAATGTAGAGTCTGAGTTGCCAAACTAAAATGATTAAAAATTAAAACCAAACAAACGAGTTGGAACATGATAGAAATTAAAACCCTTCGAACGAGTTGTGGTAAAATTAACAAAAAAGTGATGAGGACATCAATGGCCGAGTGCACATTGGCGAGGCTCGTGATCAAGATGTAGCTGCCAAGAGTCCTTTTCAAGATATGGGAGGTCCAATGACTAGGTTAAAAGCTAAAAGGATGAAACAAGCTTTGCAAGGATTGATCATGGAATTACAAGAAGATGAAGCTACTTGGTTGAAACAATACTCTACAAGGCTGTTCACCTATTTTGGATTAGAGTTGGAAGAGCTTGGAGGCTATGGACTTGGATTCAGTTGAAGAACCCGTTTGCCACTTGAGGTTACAGGTTTCATGGGTTTAAGGTTTTTAGTTTAATAGGCCAAGTTGTCTTTTATGCTATTTTTATTAATTAATTTGTATCTTTAGTTGTTAGTTTGTGTTATGGTACAACTAGGATTAAGTTAGTTTTCATATTTAGTTTATATTTTGATGTTATGAGCCTCTATATAAAAAGGATTACTGTTCATCCGATTTGTGAATTCAATTTAGGTATGTTCTAAATTCGGTTGAAACTTGGAATGGATGGGGGCTTTGTGGATTCAGCTGGCTCTGTTTGGATCTTTTATAAGAACTTTTCTTTCTGTTTCTGTGGTTGGCAAAAGTGAAAAGAATCTATCTATTTTGGTCAGTTCTTCTGAGTTTGCAACGTCATGCAGGGTTTCCTTTGCCCATGCAAAATGTTCATATGAGGAAAAAATGGTGCTATGGAGCTCTCGAAGAAGTGAATTTGTTAGTGGTTGCCCTTGGATAATTGCTAGAGATTTTAACTTGGTTACAAATAGAGAGGAAAAGTGAGGTGGCAGGCCTTTTCAAATAAATGAGGCGATTGAGTTCTTGATGTTTATGCAGTCAACACAAATGTTTGATGCAGGCTATACAGGTTCCCCATTTACGTGGTGTAACAACTGAGAGGGACATGCTAGAGTTTGGAAAAGACTAGATAGGGTATTGGTGAATAATGCTTTATTTGGGCTAAATGTTCATTTTCCTGTTCAACATCTTTCAAGAAGACCTTCAGATCATGCTTCACTTCTGATGATGGCTAAAACTAAATTGGATAATCAACCAAGGGCTTTTCATTTTTTTGAATGTTTGGACTTCTAATATGAACTGTATGTCTTTGATTGTGTAGGCTTGGAACACTAATTTTTGTGGCTCTCCGTTGGTGACTTTGGCGTTTAAGCTAAAACGTGTGAAAGTTGCGTTGAGATCATGGTCCAGAATTGAGTTTGGTAACATTTTTTAAAATGCCAATTATTGGAAGAAAAGGCAGCAGAATTGGAGAAAGAATTCAATGAAGATGGTTCAGATGGATCCTTGGAAAATTTGCAAGTAGCTAGGGTTGAGTTAAATAAAGCTCTAGTTTTGGAGGCAAAAAGCTCTGTTAAATGGTGGCAAGATAGGGACCTTAATTCTAGCTACTTTCATGCTCTGGTGGCTTCTCATAGAAATAAATTGATCATTTACTAGATTAAGAATATGTCTGGTGTATGGATTGAGAATGAAGACGATGTGGGAACAGCTGCATGTGACTATTTTGCATCTCTATTTACTCAAGGTGAGGTGCCGAGGGACATGGACTTTGGGCACATCCCGAAGCTAATCCAGGCTGAAGATAATATTTTCCTAGAAGCCATACCGACTATGGAGGAGGTCAAATAGGCTGTGTTCTCTTTATATATGGATAGTGTGCTGGGAGTTGATGGCTTTTACGGGTAAGTTTTACACTTTCACATGGAATATTGTAGCCCTAGATGTATATAAAGCGGTAGTGAGCTTTTTTAGTGGTGAGGAGCTGCCTAGGAATTTTTCTTCCACTCTAGTTATATTAATTTCTAAGATAGATCATCCTCAAGATTTTTCTCAATTTCGGCCTATTAATTTGTGTACTTTTGTTTCTATGATTATTTCCAGGCTTTTGGTTGATAGGTCTATCTCCTTTACTTCCACGAATTATTTCGAAGGAGCAAAGTTGATTTGTCAAAGGGAGAACGATTTCAGAAAATTTCTTACTGGCTCAGGAGTTAGTAGCATATTTGGGAAAGAAAAGTTGGGGGACGGGGAGTGTGCTAATGAAATTAGATATGGCCAAAGCTTATGATCATGTGTCTTGGTTGTATCTGATTAGTATGTTACGAGATTTTACGGGCTCTTGGGTTTCATGAAGCTTGGATTGATATGATATGGAGGATAACATCCAGTTGCTGGTTCTCAGTAATAATTAATGGTGCTCCTAAAGGCTTCTTCAAATCGTCACGAGGCATATGACAAGGAGATCCTATCTCCCCTGCTCTATTCATTATAGTTGCAAAAGGGCTATCTAGAGCATTGAACAGGCTGCCTCATTTGTCAAGATTTGTTCCATTCAGGGTTCCTCGTGGTTGTCCTATTATTACTCATCTTGCCTTTGTTGATGATGTAATTATTTTTCAGAAGCCTCTAAATGAACATTGGAATTAATTATGGAGACTCTAAGGAAGTATGAAAGATGCTCTGGGCAGTAGATAAATACAAACAAAGTGGGTCTATTTGCCATCCTAATGTTTTTCAATCCAAATTAATGGTGATCAAGAGGGTCACGGGTTTCAACAGAAGTCTTTTCCTTTTCGTTATTTAGGCTATCTATTTTTTGTAGGAAAAAAGAAAAAAGACGTACTTTTTTTATCTTTGCTCTTCCATTACTAGCAAAATTTTGACTTGGCAGAATAGACGTCTTTCTGTGGGAGAGAGACTGATTTTAATAAAGCATGTGCTGTCATCTATTCCTTTACATATACTTGTTGTTTCTAACCCCCCCAAAAGGTGTTATTGTGCAGCTAGAAAGGATTTTTGCTAGATTTCTTTGGGGAAATGATGGAGACCAATTGAAACACCATTGGATTTGATGGACTTCTTTATGTGCACCAACAGATGAAGGAGAGGCAGGCATTAGAGCTCTTGATGACATCTATAACGCATTCTCCATCAAACTTTGGTGGAAATTTAGGGACTAAAAATCACTGGGCAAAGTTTATGTTTGCTAAGTATTGCAAATTAAGAGATCCTGTAGTAATTGCTCAGAATAGGTGGGACTCTAGGACCTGGAAAAGAATGCTAGCTGTAAGGGAAGAGGTTGAAGAATGGATTCATTGGCTCAACAAGGATGGTGTTGTATCTCAACTTCCAATTGATAAATTTGATGAAATTGTTTGGTCTTTGACTTCCACAGGTAAATTTTCTTTGAAAACTGCTTTTGAGCAAGTTAGGGATTGCAAAGTTTTGGGGTTTATGTTTAAGAAGATTTGGAATCAATTTGTACCAATTAAAATGTTGTTTTTAGTGTTAAGAGTTTTATATAATAGAACACCGACGGCGGTGGTCATTCAAAGGTTGGGTTTTCATGGACCCTCTATGTGTTATTGTTGTTCAATCCCCTCTTCTAAGACCATTGATCATATTTTATGTTGGGGTGATTTACCATCTAGGGTATGGAACTATTTTGGGAATCCATTGGGTTTCAAGTAAGGAAGTGAGCAGATTAGAATGAGATTAATGAAATGGTGGCTTTTTCCGGTAGCAAATGTGTATATGGATTTTCTTATTCAGATTATTCCTACTCTTATCATTTGGCATTTATGGAAAGTCAAGAATGACTCTATTTTTAATGGGGCTAAACATTATTGGGAACATGTAGTATTTGATCTTTTTGCTGACATTAAAGTTGTGTTTGTGGGAAAGTTTAAGCAAGAGCTAGGACAGTCATGTTGGCCTGATATTTTTCATTGCTTTGAAAAAGTAAAGAAGAAACATAATATTTCAATGGTTAGATGGATCCCCTCAATCAATGGACTTAAACTGAACACGGATGGCTGTTCTAGGGCAATCCAGGTGAATGTGGTGGGGGTGGTTTGCTTAGGGACTCTATGGGAAATATGCTTCTTGGGTATTTTTGTTTCTTTGGTAAGGGCACAAGTTTGGAAGCGGAAATGAAAGCATTGCTGTTCAAGATTCGATTATGTGTTGAAAGAGGATTTATAAGAATCTAATTGTCTGGTTCTTGTGCATATTCTTGAAGGGAAAGCTATTTGTCCATGGTATTATAGGCAATGGGTGTTGGAAATTAAAATTTTGCATTGCTTCAGAGAGGCAAATCAACCAGTTGATACTCTATCCAATGAGGCAATACACAGGAGAACTAATGAGGTCTTCCAAAGGTTTTCTCAACTGCCCAAACAAACTCGTGGAGCTCTTAGATTAGATTTATTAGGTTTTCCATCTTTTCGTTTTCATTAACTGTTTGGTATTCCTTTTTAATTTTCTTTTCCACTAGCTTTTTGTAATAAGTGGAGGTTAGGCTTTTATGTCCCCCTCTTGTAATAACTATGTTTTTTTGAATTAATAAAATTGGGAGTAGCGCCCTCCCTACGTTCAGGGTTAGCTAATTAAAAAAAAGAACTATACAACCTATTTTGGCAACTTTCTTAAATTCTTGTGTTTGATCTTGAAGAAGTGGTGGGTTGTTTCTTGTAATTCTTGAGATTTCCAGCTTGTGTGCACTTTAATCTTGAAGTGATTTGTTGTTTCTTGAAGTTCTTGAGTCATTCTTAGTGATTCTTGAACAAATTCTTGGTCAAAACTTCAGTTCTTGAACTACCTGTGTTCTGGAATTTACTTCCTTGAAAATCTTGGGTTGCCTTGTGCGATTTCTTGAGACTATTTGGGAAAAACTTGAACTGTCCAGCTTGATGTTATTGTTTCTTGAAGTCTTAAACACAAAATTTTGAAGTTCTTGATTCAGTTCTTGAGCTTCTTGAAGGACTTCTTGAAGAATTTTGGCTATCGGGTTCTAGGGTTTCTCCTAGTGTTGTTGTTTTTGATCTTTGTGTTGCATAGTTGCTGGAAATTTTCTGTTTGTGTTTAGTTTGGTTGGTCCACGATTTTCCTCTTCAAAAGTGATCAAATTAGGAAGTTAAGGGGCTGATCTTAGCTTTAATAAAGGGAGAAAATTCACCAAATACTTGCTGGAAAAGATCTCCAACGGCTAGTATCCATCTTTGGCAACTAGTGCAGGTGCAAGTTTTTTGCATGTGCACCAACAGCTCTTTAGCTGTTCTAGCTATTAGTTTACTTCATTTTTGGTAACTTCTTGTTGTTTTCAGTTTCCTTAATTGTTTCCAAGTGTTCATTGATGTGCGCAAGGGTAGCGAGATTGCCAAGACTGCTTGATGAATCCAAGTTGTTTGCTTTGAACCCTTCTCCAACAAAGAACTAAGTTCTAAAACTCTAATTTAGGACCAATGTGAGCGAGTTCAATATGCCTAAACTAAAGTTCTAAAGACTTGATCAAATGCGAAAGAAAGAACTCTAAGCTAGGGTTTGGGTCGCCACAAGGATAACTTGATAAGACCAAGAGTAGTTCTATTCCAAGAACCAAGAAAACTCCCAATTGAGCTCTCAAACACACAAAATTATTCTGAAAATTCTTGTTAAAATTCGTAATAGTAAAAAGGCCTATAAATAGGCTTACAAGATAGTTCTAGAATTCAAGTCTTTAACAACTACCAAAAACTAATACTTGACTAAATAAAATTCTTAACTAAGACAACTTTGAAACAATAAGGAAACTACTCAAATAGAAACTAGAGTTCTAGAACTTAATTAAAACAATAAGGAAATAATAACTTAAAAGCCTCATGGGCTTGGCCGAATGCCCTACATGGGCTTTGGGTCGTCCATCACAATGCTTCAATCTTTATGGCAACTTTGGACAGTTTCATGATCATCTTCTTTAACCATAATCACGTTTACAAGTATTGGTGATGGTGAATTATTGGCCCAAGCAATCTCTTTCTCATGCAAGTCCATAATCAATCCATGCAATGCTTCCTTCATTCTCCTTGATCTAGCACGTGTCATGGGTCCATCTAAACCTTGCAAAGGATCTTTGGTACTTGTCATCTTCGATTCATTCATAGAGTCTCCTTTATCCATATCATTCCCTCCTTCCTCGAAAGGATTCGCCCTCGAATCGCCTACATCATAAAGAGTAAGATCAGAAACATTAAAAGTAGCACTTATAGTCCCATACTCACTTGGTAGGTCGATCTTATAGGCATTGTCTCCTATGCGTTGAAGCATTTGGAAGGGACCATCTCCACGTGGGCCAAGTTTGGATTTCCTTTGAGTAGGAAACCTCTCCTTCCTCATGTGCACCCACACCCAATCACTGGGTTCGAAAACCATCTTCACACGCCCTTTGTTAGCAACTCGTGCATAATGCTCATTCCTTTTCTCAATATTAGCTCTCACCTTAGTATGTAATTCCCTAACAAAATTAGCCTTCTTCTTGCCATCCAAATATGCACGTTCGTTAGTAGGCAAAGGAAGAATATCTAAAGGTGTTAAAGGATTAAACCCATAAACAATCTCAAAAGGTGAGTAGGAAGTAGTAGAATGAGTCACACGATTGTAAGCAAATTCAATGTGTGGAAGACATTTTCCCAATTCTTTAAGTTACGTTGTATGATTGCACGTAACAAAGCAGTGAGTGTTCTATTAACAACCTCAGTTTGATCATCAGTTTGTGGATGTGCAACAGTAGAAAACAACAATTTTGTGCCCAACTTACTCCACAATGTGCGCCAAAAATGACTAAGGAATTTAACATCACGATCACTCACAATTGTCCTTGGCATGCCATGCAAACGTACAATTTCCTTAAAGAACATGTTAGCAATATGTGTAGCATCATTGGTTTTAGCACATGCAATAAAGTGAGCCAATTTGCTAAACCTATCAACTACAACAAATATGCTATCTTTACCACTAGATGACCTTGGTAAACCTAAAACAAAGTCCATAGATATGTCTATCCAAGGTTGATGAGGGACGGGTAGAGGAGAATATAAACCATGTGGTTTAACTTTTGACTTTACTTGCCTACATGCAATGCATTTATCACACACAAATTGAACATCATGTCACATGTTTGGCCAATAAAAATGCTCATTTAAAATAGACAAAGTATTTTGAATTCCAAAGTGTCCCATAACACCTCCCCCATGTGTTTCCCTAACAAGTAATTCACGAAGAGAACAATTAGGCACACATAATTTATCACCCTTAAATAAATAACCATCATGCCTAAAGTATCCCTCATGAGCTCGTTTTTCAGAAAGCTTCCAAAGATGAGAAAAATCAGCATCATTTTCATACAAGCCCTTAACAAGTTCAAAACCAAGCAATTTAGCATGTAAAGTGGTAAGAAGAGTATACCTCCTCTAGAGTGCATCAGTTACAATGTTCTCCTTACCTTGCTTGTATTTGATGATAGTAGGGAAAAGTCTCAATAAATTCTAACCACTTAGCATGCCTTTTATTCAATTTACCTTGAGACTTACAAGAATTTCAAGCTTTCGTGGTCAGAATGAATGACAAATTCCCTAGGTAGCAAGTAGTGTTGCCATGTTTGCAAAGTCCTCACCAATGCGTAGAGCTCTTTATCATAAGTTGGATAATTCAATGTTGCACCTTGCAATTTCTCACTAAAGTAAGCAATAGGCTTTGATTCTTGCATAAGTACAAGCACCAATTCCAACTCCAGAAGCATCACACTCTACTTCAAACACCTTGTCAAAATTTAGCAAACCTAACAAAGGAGCATGAGTTAGTTTTTCCTTTAATAAATTAAAAGCTTCTTCATGCTTACCTTCCCACTTAAACACTACATTCTTCTTGACAAGTTCATTAAGAGGTGCAGCAATAGTGCTAAAATTACGCACAAACCTCCTATAAAAACTTGCAAGACCATGAAAAGATCTCACCTCGTTTGCATTAGTGGGAGTCGGCCAATCTCTTATCGCTTGTACCTTGGAGTCGTCCACTTTAATGCCTTGTGAACTTACTACAAAGCCAAGAAAAACCACAGACTCCATGCAAAGGTACACTTAGACAAATTAGCATATAGTTGATTTTCCCTAAGAACAAGAAAGACTTCATGCAAATGATTAACATGCTCTTCTAGGGACTTACTATACACTAGGATATCATCAAAATATACTACTACAAATTTACTGATGAAAGAACGAAACACATGATTCATAAGACGCATAAAGGTACTAGGAGCATTAGTTAATCCAAACGGCATAACTAACCACTCATATAACCCATACTTAGTCTTAAAAGCAGTTTTCCATTCATCCCCTTCTTTCATTCTAATTTGGTAGTAGCCACTTTTAAGATCAATTTTTGAAAAGATAGTAGAACCATACAACTCATCTAGCATTTCATCTAATCTAGGAATAGGATGACTGATACTTTACCATTATTTTATTGACGGCTCTACAATCCACACACATCCTCCACGTACCATCTTTCTTTGGAACAAGTATCACGGGTACGGAGCATGGACTTAGGCTCTCTCGAACAAAGCCTTTATCAACGAGCTCATCCACTTGGCATTGAATTTCCTTTGTTTACTCAAGATTTGCTCGATATGCAGGGCAATTTGGAATACTTGCACCAGGTATGAAGTCAATTTGGTGCTCAATACCCCTCAATGGTGGCAAGCCACGTGGTATTTCTTCAGGGAATAAGTCCTTAAAATCCCTGTAGTAAAGAAACAACCACACTAGGAAAAGAATGATCAATATCATTAATGGAAAAGAAAACATCTTTGTACAAAACTATAAGCACTTGTTGCTTAGCTATCAACACTTCTTCAATTTCACTCTTGGTAGCATAAGCATTAACTCTTTGTCTTTCTTTTCCCTCATTCTCTTTTCTCTCTTTCTTTCCTCTCCCGGCCCTTACCATTGGTAAGTCCGACTCACTCTTTTCCTCCCTTTTGCTTATTTCTTCTTTGTTGCTCGATTGACCCTCTCTAGTTTTGAAATCTTTTGCAATTCTTACTTGGTCAGCATGAGCATCAATAGGTGACAAAGGATTAAGAGAGATTTTCTTACCATTCCACATAAACGAGTACTTGTTAAGGTAACCATCATGTTGTACCTTTCGATCAAATTGCCAAGGACGTCCAAGAAGTATGTGACATGCTTGCATAGGCACAATATCACACCATACCTCATCCTTATACTTACCAATAGAGAATGGCACAAGTACTTGTCTAGTCACCTTCATGTCCTCAGTATCAGCAAGCCAATGCAATTTGTAGGGTTTTGGATGCTTTATAGGCTCCAATCCAAGCTTATCTACAAATAAAGTTGAAGCAACATTAGTGCAACTTCCACTATCAATAATCAAATTACATACCTTATTGAAGACAGTGCATCGAGTATGGAAGAGATTTTCCCTTTGAATATGCTCGTCGTCCCCCTTAGGTTGCACACTTAAGGCTCGCCTTGTGATAAGTGTATCTCCATGATCAGTATCATAAGCTTTCTTAGAATCACTTTCTCCTTCCAATGGTGGCATCTCATCATCATCACTAGAAGTTATACTTGCCACATCTCCATCGTCCATCTATAACCATAGCCCTTTTGTTTAGACAATTTGAAGCCATGTGTCCAAAACCTTGGCACCTAAAGCATCGAACATCCCTCATTCGTGTGGAATTTTCTCCCTTAGGCTTTGATTGAGGTCTAGAGGTTGATACCTCTTGCTTGTTCTTCATGAACTTCCCTTGCTTGTGGAGCAACTCGATTTTCTCTAAATTGTGGAAAAGATCGATCCTCCCTAGAAGTTGAAGCTTGAAAACCACGCCTTTCACTTGTTCGGTTTTCTCTCCATTGAGCTCGATTAGTGTTGCTCATGGATGCCCTTGCCTTGCGTGATTTAAGTTGCCTCTCTATCTTGATAGCCTTCTCTACAAGATCACCAATCTCCAAGTAATGTTGAAGCTCCAAGACTTCTCTAATCTCGGCATTGAGTCCAGCAATAAATCGTGACATTAACGCCTCTCCCTCTTCCCTAATATCAGCTCGGATCATGAGCATCTCCATCTCCTTGTAGTATTCATCCACCGTCATTGATCCTTGCCTTAGGAATTGTAGACGTTGATGTAGGTCACGAGAGTAGTAGCTTGGCACAAATCTCTTCTTCATGATTGCTTTCATCTCTCTCCATGTCCTCACGGGCTCAGCATCACATCTTCTCCTATCCTTTCACAAGTTGATCCCACCAAACACTAGCATAATCAGTAAATTCAACTGCAGCTAATTGTACCTTTTTCTCCTCGGAGTAGTTGTGGCAGTTGAATACGTGCTCTACTTTGCGTTCCCATTCAAGGTACGCCTCAGGATCAAGCTTTCCTTGGAATGGAGGTATCTTCATTTTGATGCTTCCAAGATTGCTATCTTGTTGGTTGCGCACCCTCCTTCCTTTGCGGGAGATAATATCTTCATAATCTGAATCATAATCCTCTTGCTCTTCTTCAATGGTCGGATTAGTGAACACCCTTGCTTTCCCCTTCACGGATGACTCTACATCATCCATGCGTGTATGGATCCTCCTAAAGTCCTCTTGCATGGTTCTCAACAAGGTCTCAATATCCTTAAGCTTTTGGTCAACTTGCTCGGCCATAACTACAAAGAAAATCCTACAAAAAACAAGTTAGTAACGATAACAAAGGAAACTTGCCTTACTTCTCTCCCTTAGTGTATACACTCGTTCCCTCGTGTATCACTCAAGTTGTTGGCTTTTTCCCTCTAGTGAGCTCACCACTAAGCCTTTTTCCACTCTTGAGATGCTTTCTTGTAGGCTCTTAGATAAAAACCTGCTCAATCAATCTCACCAAGACCTTATAGCAACTCAAACACAAGAATAAATATGAGAGTAATCAATGTGGAAAGCTTAGAGTAGGGTTTGATCAAGAGAAGTCCAAGAAAAGATGAAAAAGACAAGATTTGACTCAAGAAAACACAATTTGGAAACCCTAATGTGTGGTATTCTTGTATATAAAATCTTGATTTTCAAAGTTTTCTTGAAAGAAAATAGTGTTTCTTGTGTAAAAAGCAAAGTTTTTTTCAAGATTTCCTAATGAAGATAGGCTCCACAAACCCTAGTTCGATTAAGTTTCTTGCACCACTTTCCTAAAAATTCCAACACAACAATACTTAGCACAATTAGGAAACCAAACAACAGCTATAAAATAGAAAAATTCCAGCCAAAAATCAATAAGGAAACAAGCTGGACGTTTAGATCACTTAAGGAAACCACCAGCACATGCACAAGCCTCACCGATTAGGAAACAAGGATCTTTGACCAAATCCCTTTGGATTTCCTTATTCCCTTCCTAACGGCTCTCCTTCCCCCTTTTAAGACTAGGTTTGATTGCTTATTTAAACAACAAAGCAGCCCTAATTCTCCTCTTTTGGTCGTTCAACAAGCTGGAAAAATTAAGAAAAATCGCAGGTAACAAGCAGCCAAAATTCCAGCACCAAAATCTCAATGAATATGCAAGAATCAAGTTCAAGAACTTGTTCCTACAAGAGAAACGTCCAAGAGGTGTTCAAGAACTTCCAAAATCAGTCTTAAATCTTCAGAAATTCATTCAAGATTTCCAAGAAGCAAGCCAAACAATTCCAGATTCAAGACAACTTGCAACAACTTCAAGAAACACCAAGACAGCTTTCAAGAACTTCAAGAACTCAACTAGTAAGTTCAAGAATTTCAAGAATTGTACTCAAAACACCAAGAAACCTTCAAGAACAATTGAATAAATGTTTTGCACGGCTCTTTAAACCTGGTGCAGCCTCTTGTACTCAATTCTTTCTTTATTTTTCTTTGTGCTTTGGCTCTTAAACTTCAGCACGCCTCTTTCTCTTTTCGTTTCTTTTTCTGTTCTTTTTTTTTTTTTTTTTTTGTCCAAGAACAATTCAAGAAACAACCAAAACAACTTCAAACCTTCAAGAAACTGAATCCGTGTGCTAGGTGCAAGAAAGATTCTTTTCCTTGAAAAAGTTTTTTTGACACTAAGACAATCAAGAAAACAATAAAACAGTCAAGATTTAAAAAAAAATACCACACAAAACCCTAGAATTCTTGATTGGAAACAACCAAGAACAACTCTAAGACCCTAGGACTCTTCAAGAATCACGATTAAACAACAAAAGACACACGAATAGATAAGAAACAAAGCTGGACAGAAACAAAATTAGGAAGAACAAGACACGATCACAAGGAACAAGAAACAAAAACACAAGTTGTTTGACGAGGCACGAAGCACTTGACAAAACAACAAATTAAAAGCATTAAAAGAGGGATATATCCGATTTTTCTAAGGAAAAATTCGGATTGAATAAACCTGGAAAATCAAGAACCAAGGCTCTGATACCAATTGATGTGCGCAAGGGTAGCGAGATTGCTAAGACCGCTTGATGAATCCAAGTTGTTTGCTTCGAACCCTTCTCCAACAAAGAACTAAGTTCTAAAACTCTAATTTAGGACCAATGTGAGCGAGTTCAATATGCCTAAACTAAAGTTCTAAAGACTTGATCAAACGCGAAAGAATGAACTCTAAGCTAGGGTTTGGGTCGCCACAAGGATAACTTGATAAGACCAAGAGTAGTTCTATTCCAAGAACCAAGAAAACTCCAATTGAGCTCTCAAACACACAAAATTATTCTGAAAATTCTTGTTAAAATTCGTAATAGTAAAAAGGCCTATAAATAGGCTTACAAGATAGTTCTAGAATTCAAGTCTTTAACAACTACCAAAAACTAATACTTGACTAAATAAAATTCTTAACTAAAACAATTTTGAAACTAATAAGGAAACTACTCAAATAGCAACTAGAGTTCTAGAACTTAATTAAAACAATAAGGAAATAATAACTTAAAAGCCTCATGGGCTTGGCCGAATGCCCTACATGGGCTTTAGGTCATCCATCACAATGCTTCAATCTTCATGGCAACTTTGGACAGCTTCATGATCATCTTCTTTAACCATAATCACGTTTACAAGTATTGGTGATGGTGAATTATTGGCCCAAGCAATCTCTTTCTCATGCAAGTCCATAATCAATCCATGCAATGCTTCCTTCATTCTCCTTGATCTAGCACGTGTCATGGGTCCATCTAAGCCTTGCAAAGGATCTTTGGTACTTGTCATCTTCGATTCATTCATAGAGTCTCCTTGATCCATATCATGTTCGCACTGTAATTTGGCAATATTCTTGATTCCTTTGAATTAGTGTTTCCACCAAAAACCTAATTCAACTAGGAAAGTTTTTAATTTTCTGTTTTGCATAAGTTCATTAAATCTATCAAAGAGCTTTTGAAAATCAAGATTTTTACACAAGAAAACCACACATTAGGAGAGTCAAGTCATGATTCTTGAGTCCAAATCGTGTCTTTTGTTTTTCTTGAAATTCTTGTGATACAAACCTTACTCTAAGCTTCCAATTTCATTACTACTCATCTTGATTACTTGATTGGAGTTTGTCAAGATCAATTGAGTAGGTTCTTATCCAAAGGCCTATAAGATAAGCTCAAGGAGTGGTAAAAGGGTAAGGTGTAAGCTCATCATCGGATAAAAGCCAAGTTTCATTGGTGTGATATACGAGTGAAGAGTGAAACACGTAAAAGTCGCTCTCTCTCTCTCTCTCTCCCTTCTCTCTCTAACTGATCGTCCTCTTTGAATTTCAAACCTGTCAAGTGGCGGCCATGGCTGTTTCTTGGCCGGCCGCCCCTAACCAATCCTCCTCTCAACCGGGCCATGATTCTCCTATGGAAAAGAAATATTTTTCTCAACTTTTCTCTACATCTAACCCTTCCTCGATAGATATTAGGGCCCCCTCTTCCTACAAAGGGAAGGCGGCTGTATTTTTTTCGAAAGAAGAGATTGCACAGGTTGCTGAACCTTTCAAATTGTCCATTGTTGGGAAGTTTTCTCATGGAAGACAAAAGTTGGAAGACATCAGAAAATTCTGCTCGGCTTTGGATTTGAAAACCAATGTTTCAAGTGGTCACTTGGATTCTCGCCATGTCCTAATTCGATGCACATCTGAATCTGATTTTCTTCAGCTTTGGACAAGGGGTATCTGGTATGTAGGCAAGTTCCCAATAAGAACTTTTCTCTAGTCATCATCTTTTCACGTAGAGACGGAATCCTCTTTAGTGCCTATTTGGTTCTCTTTTCCAAGCCTGTCGATCCATCTATTTCAGAAGCAATGCTTGTTTTCAATCGTTAATGTTGTGGGAAGACCTCTCTTCATTGACTCAGCTACTTCTTCATTGTCATGTTCTGGTGTTGCTAAGGTTTGCATAGAGGTTGATTTATTAAAGGAGTTTCTAGATTGTGAATGGATAGGGATTGAGGATGAAGCAAGAAATGGATTCTGGCATAAACTCCTCTCAAAAAATTTATCGGCTTCTTGTTCTGCATGTTGAAAATTGGGACATTCAAAGGAGGAGTGCAAGAAGGCTAATTCTGGTTTGGAAGCACCCTTGACGAAGAAAGCTTCTGAATATGCTGCTCAGTAGTATGTTCCAATTACTAAGGAGAATAATAAGTCTAAAGTTTTGCCAGTGCTCCAGAACTAGCATGGGGGTATTGATGCTCAGCATAGGGCTCCTATGCTTGAGGGAACCAGGTTTTTGTAGGAGGTTGTGGAGCAAAAGGAGCACAATTTAGCTGTTAACAATTCTTCCCTGTCGACAGACCTTGTGCCTAATAAGGACTTGCAATTTGTTGCTACTGTGATTGCCACTATGGCTGTGCCCGATATGATGAAGGAGACGTCTGTACAGGAGCAAATCAAGGTGATTGAATAAGAGAATGGGTCTGCTTGTCATCTGGTTGATATTACTGGGATGAACATGAAGTCCGGGGATACTATTGCTGTGGAATTTTCTGGAGCTGTGGTGAAGAATGCGACTGACTTGGCGATGCCACTGGTGGTTGATTCTTTTTTACAGGCTACTGAAGTTAGGAATGATGCTTATCCTATCTTGCTGGAGGCACAACTAACGGAGGAAACATCTAATTAGGTGGAGCTTTTGTCTTCTGAACCTTCAAACATTGATCTGGACATGTCGCCTCACTAGGCTGCTATGATTTTGGATTCATCTCTTGATCATTTTTAGCAGTTTAGTCGTGGGTTTAAAGGAATCAAAGCTAAATTTCCTTCAGATAGGGAGCTCAGATCAATGGTAAAATCCACCCATAACTCATTTTCACCATTATCTGATGATTAGATCTTTATTTTTGAATATACGGGGGTTGTCCAAGGCCTCGCATTGTCTTCATTTAAAAAAGATAATAAGGATGTCTAACATCCAATTTTTGGTTTTATGTGAAGTAAAGGTGTCATCAAATAAATTGGAATTTTTCCGTTGCAAACTTGGGTTTGATTATGCTTTGAATAATGTAGATAACTCTTTATGGGTGTTTTATAATAGTCCTTTTAATTGTTCTTGGGTTGGGGATGGTGACCAGCACCTTTCGGTTATGGTAGATCATCCGTATTTTGGTTCTTCAATTGTTGTTTCCATGGTTCATGCTAAGTGTTTGGCCCAAGATCGTATTCCTCTGTGGGAGAATCTTCTTAATGATAAGAGAGTGAATTTACTATGGATGGTTATTGCTGATTTTAATTTAATCATGGATGAGAATGAAAAGAAGGGTGGAAGGCCATTTAACATGAGTCACGGAATTGAGTTCTTGGACTTTTTGAGTAGCTCTAATCTAGTTGATGCTGGTTTTACGGGATCACAATATACTTGGTGTAATAATAGAATGGGGCCGCTAGGATTTGGAAAAGGCTTGATAGACTCCTGGTTGATGATATTTTCTTGGAATCTGGTTTGAAAGTATCTGTTCAGCAATTGGCTCGCACGCCATCGGATCATGCTCCATTGTTGATTAGTACTAGTGTTAGATGTGATACTAAATCTAGACCTTTTAGATTTATGAATTTTTGGACTAACCATCAAGCTTTTTTACAGGTTGTCAAAGATGCCTGGAAGGCCCCTTCTTCCGGATCTCCTTTCCAGAGTTTAGTTGTTAAATTGAAACATACAAAGGAGACATTGAAGAGATGGAGCAAGGAAGCCTTTGGAGATATTTTTCAGAATGTGAAGAGGGCAGAAAAAAATGTGGAGATGGCAGAGGCTAAATTATTGGTGGATAACTCAGACGAAAACCTTAAGTCTCTTCGGAGGGCTCAGAACTTGTTGAATAATCAGTTGGCCATTGAGGAGCAGTTCTAAGAACAAAAGGCTCATGTTAAATGGATGCAGAAGGGTGATAGCAACACCCGATTTTTTCATTCTATGGTGAAACAAAGGAGGGCTCAGTCTATCATTCAAAGAATAAGGAATGCTGATGGCCAATGGCTAGAGACGGATGATTAGATTGATCAAGAGGCCTCTTCTTTTTTTGCATCTCTTTTTTCGGCTGAAGGATAGACAACAATGTCCCCTTGATATGATTCCGAAGATATTGACCTTGGAGGACAATCAGAAATTGGAGGCTTTTCCAACTGAAGAAGAGGTGTATAAGAAAATCAAAAATATGGATGGGAAGAGTGCTCCTGGACCTGATGACTTTACTAGGCTATTTTTTATCAAATCCTAGAATATCATTGGCAAGGATGTGCACCAAGCAATTGCAGAGTTTCTTTGCAGGGGCTGAACTTCCGAGATGTATTACTTCTACCTTGTTGGTGTTGATTCTGAAGACGAAGGCACCTCAACAATTTTTGATTTTAGACCGATTAGCCTTTGTAACTTTATCAATAGGTTATTCTGGTATTCTTTTGGATCATTCTGGCAATTATTTTACCTAGAATCATCTTCCCCTCAGCAAAGTGGCTTTGTGCAAGGAAGGGTAATTTCTGATAATTTCTTATTAGCTCAAGAATTGATTGAGGGGTATTGGTAAGAAGAATTTTGGTAGTAATGTTGCTTTAAAACTAGATATGGCAAAGGCTTGTGATAGAGTGTTCGTGGTTCTTCTTGATTAGGGTTTTGAGGGCTTTTGGGTTTGGATGAAATGTGGATTGACATGATATGGCGAATAGTTTCCAATGTGTGGTTTTCAGTCCTTATAAATGGTGCTCCCATGGGTTTCTTTAAATCATCTCGAGGCCTTCGTCAAGGAGATCCTTTATCACCTTGCGTTGTTCATCATTTTTGCTGAGGTGTTGTCTCGCTCTCTTAATAGCTTATGTCAACACAAGGCTTTTGTGGGTTTTAAAGTTCCTAAGGGTTGTCCCCTTATTACACATCTAGCTTATGCTGATGATGTAATTATCTTCTCCGCGACGGGCAAGCAATCTTTGGGATTGGTAATGAAGTGTTTGGAGAACTATGAACATGTATCTGGCCAAAAAATTAATATTCATAAAAGCTATTTTTTGGTGGATCGTCACATGAAGCAGGAAAATAGGAGGAAGCTAGCTCAAACAACTGGCTTTTCTTTTAACCCTTTTCTAGTGAAATACTTGGGATGTCCCCTATATATTGGTAAACAAAAGTTGATTTATTTTTGGGATGTTGTTCAATTCTATCTTATCTAGAATTTTGGCTTGGAGGAAGTAAGTTGTTGACCATGGGGGATAAAATTATATTAATTAAACATGTACTTTCTTCTATTCTTATTCATATTCTTGCATCCACTAATCCTCCCAAAAAGATTTTGCAGTTGATTGATCAAGCTTTTGCCAAATTTCTTTGGTTCTCAACGGATGAGAAAAGGAAAAGACATTGGATAAGATAGAGGGCATTGTGTTACCCTACTGAGGAAGGTGGTCTTGGATTTCGATCTATGATGGAAGTGCATGAAGATTTTGCTATAAAGCTTTGGTGGAATTTTTGCACTAAGGAGTCATTTTAGGCCGACTTCTTGAGGAGCAAGTGTTGCTCATCTATACATCCGAATTGTGTCTAGCAAGCCAGGGGCTCTTCTTTGATGTGGTGTAGAATGCTGAAAGCTAGGGATATTCCAGTGTTCAAAATGCAGTGGATTTTAATCTAGTCGTTATAGTTTTTGGAACGACAATTGGACTGGTTTGGGACCATTGTCTTGGAGGTTTTAGACACAATCCTCTCAAACTGTGGCTGATTTTGTGTGTCGTAATGAATGGAATTTTGTTGAGTTAAGAAAGTGGGTGGACTCGGAGTGTATTTCAGCTGTTGCACAAATCCAGTAACCGAATGCTATGGATCCGGATAAAATTGTCTGGGCTCCAACTTCTAATTGTCTATTTTCCTTTTCTTCAGCTTTTCAGTTGGTTAGAGCTATTTCCTATAAATCTTGGATTTTTAAGAAATTATGGCTGCCACAGGTTCCTGTTAAGCTGTCATTCTTTATGATTCGAGCTTTGAAGAGTAAACTCTCTACAGATGAGATGCTGGGTCGACTGGGTATTCATGGGCCTTCTAGATGTGTTTAATGTATTTTATCACATGAGGAAACCATTGATCATTTATTTGCATTGAGTGACTTGGCAACAGGAGTATGGGGTTGGTCTGGTTCACACTTCAATTTAATGCTTTCCAGGAACTCAATCAAGGAATTCTTGGTTTCTTGGTGGTTTAAGTGCTCCAATAATCCAAAGGTAAATTTCCTGTTACATGTGATCCCTATCTTTATGTGCTGGTATATTTGGAAAACAAGAAATTCTATTGTCTTTGATAATGCTAGTCCTAATTTATCGCGAGTTATTCGTGCGATCTGTAGTGATGTTGTGGCTGCATTTGTCATTAAATTCATGGACAAGAATTTAAATAATTGGTTCGATTTGATGCATAGTGTTTCTATAGTTCACAAAAAGGAAGTTGTCCAACTTGTCAGATGGGTAAAATTGACTTTAGGAAGGTTGCTCTTAAATTCATATGGTTGTTCAAGAGGTAATCCAGGTGAAAGTGGTGGGGGGGGGGGGAATTGTAAGAAATTCTCATGGTGATCTTATATTTGCATATCATTGTTATTTTGGGAAAGCAACAGGTTTTTCTACGAAAGTCCATGATGCAAATCCGAGCGATGAGGACATAGTGATCACTCATGACAATTGATTGCACACTCATTCAAGAGGAACAAGGTTGTCAAAATACAAGTGTTGAAGGAATGAGAGAAACCGCGGCACAAACCGCGGATGATGCCTCCCACGGTTTGTCATGCGGTTCACGTCCAGAAACTTTGATCAAGCCATGCGGGCAACCGCGTCATGAACCGCGGATACCCCATCGCGCGGTTTCTCCCGCGGTTCGTGTCCAGAAACTTCCTTCAACACAACCACGGAACAACCCGTGGACCATTCTGCCGCGGTTCGTCACGCGGTTTGTGTCCAGAATAATAGCGGGCTTTCGCGATTTCTTTTATGTTTTTCTATTTTCAAGTTGTAAAAGCTTAGAACTTTAAGCTAGGGTCTTTTAAACATTTAAGCCTTGTTTCTAGCTATAAATAGTCACTCTCTTGTAAGACTGAGGCAGTTTTTGATATTATTTTTTTAAAATGAAATTTCATCTTTTGAGGGTTTTCTCCTCTTGGCTTCTTGTAAGCCTCCTTTGAATGCTTTAGGATTTGCTCTAAGTGTTCTTGGCTTATCAATCCAAGTAATCACCTTGGCTTGTGGCACCTCCTACTTTGGCTTATCAATCGAGTATCCACCTTGGTTGTGGCGCCTTCTATCTTCGCCATCTCGTTGGGTTTCTTCATCCTCCAAGCTTGGGTAATTGGCTAGATCGCGTCTCGTATCAGTCCAGGCCTTACTTTTTGGGATTCGTTTGTGCAAAGAACGTGGGTTGGATGACATTCATATCTAGCTAGATTCAAAAGCATTAGTTGACTCCTTATTGCATGGTGGTAAAGGACCTTGGTGGGTCTCTCGACAAATGGATGAGTTAAAAGCTTATCAATAGTCTTCTATCTGTCATTGTTTTCGAGAAGCGAACAAAGTTGCTGACAGTGTTGCTAATGTTGGTTGTTCTACACGTTGTGATAAAATTTTTCTTAATATTTCTGACTTGCCGAAAGAGGTGGTAGGTGTTTTTACATTGGATAGGCAAGATGTTCCTTCTTTACGAATTAAGACTTCTTATGTTTAGTTCATGTAAGGGAGTAGTACTCCTCGTTTACTTTTGTAATTTTCCATTTGCTATCTGGAGACTAGGTTTATGTCCTTCTCCATATTTTGTAATCTTTTAATTTATTAATAAAATTTGGAGTGGTGCCCACCCCCGTGTACGGGATTAGCCAAAAAAAAAAAAAAGAAGAGAGAAACACGTAAAGGAGTGAGTGAGGATTTTTATTTGTGCTATTGATGTTTTTTTGCAGGTTTTCTGCATTTTTTTTATAGGTTTCCATTATGGGTGAACAAAGTGAGAAAAGACTCAATGCTTTAGAGTCTAACATGCGTGCCATGCAAGATGAATTTAGGCGTGCGTTCACCAAGTTGGAGGACATTGACTCGACTGTCAAGGAGAAATCACATATGGCTCAGAATGCTAGAGATGATGATTTTGATGGTGGTTATGATTCTGAGGAAGTAGTGTCCCGTCGAGGGAGGAGAGTTCCTCAACAACGTGATAGCAATTTGGGAAGCATAAAGATGATAATTCCACCATTTAAGGGGATGAATGATCTGAGGCATACTTAGAGTGGGAACAAAAGTTTGAGCAAGTGTTTGATGTTTACAATTATTTTGAGGAAAAGAAAGTTCAACTTGCTGCAGTTGAGTTCGTGGAGTATGCTAGCATTTGTTGGGATCAACTTGTGAAGTCTTGTAAGGGATGTGGGGATGCACCAATTCACAATTGGGTTTCCATGAAGGTGATTATGAGGAAAAGATTCATTCTAAGTCACAATTCACGAGATTTGCATCGGAGACTACAAACTTTGAAGCAAAGTTCTTCCACAGTTGATGAATACTACAAGGATTTGGAGACACTCTTGATTCGTGCTGACATCCAAGAGGATGAGGAGGCCACCATTGCCCGATTTATAGCTGGTTTGAACTCTGAAATTGCAGATATTATAGAATTACAACATTATGCGGAGCTTCAAAACTAAGTGGAAAAGGCACAAAAGGTAGAACGCCAACTCAAAAGCAAGAGGAACTGAGGGTTTGTAGGGTCTCAAAGCCGTGGCACATGGAGGGACTCATGAGATAGAAAGTTTGATCAAATGCCACAAAAGCCCAAGGAGACTTGGAAGAAGGGTGAGTTGAGTTTCATGATCTTCTTCATCTAAGCCACCAAGCAAGGGTAAGATTGAAACTCCTTTGAGGCAAAGGAATGTTAAATGCTTCAAGTGTCAAGGTTAACGGCATATCTCGTCTCAATGTCCAACTAGAAGAAACATGATCATCCTTGATAATGGAGATGTGGAGAGTGAGCATTAAAGTGATGATGAGATGCCTCCACTCGAAGGTCCTAGTGATGATGATTCGTGTCATGGAGATCCACGTGAGGTTGATCCGCCTAGTGGTGAGATATTGGTGACTAGGAGATCATTGAGCATTCAACCTAAGGGGGAGGAAGAGGAGATGCATACGAAGCACATATTCCACACTAGATGCATTGTTGAAGGCAAGGTATATAGTGTTATTGTTGATTCCGGTAGTTGTACTAATGTTGCTAGTACATTGTTTGTAGAGAAATTGAAGTTGCTTACAATTCAACATTCAAAACCATACTACTTGCAACGGTTGGATTTTGGAGATGTGAAGGTAACCAAGCAAGTGTTAGTGGCATTTGCTATTTGAGGATATGTGGATGAGGTGTTGTGTGATGTTGTTCCTATGCATGCTTGTCACATCTTATTGGGATGTCCATGGCAATTGGATATGCGTGTTCTTTATGATGGTTTCAAACATACGTATCGCCTAACTTGGAAGAAAAAGAAGTTTATATTGAAGTCATTGACGCTATGGAGGCTTATGCTGACCAAGCTTGCATCACAAAAGAGTGCAAGGTTCGTGAGATACCAAGGGATGAACCAAAAGAAGCTCAATCCGAGGGGGATGCAAACGATCAAAGTGGATTGCTGGGAGAGAGAGAGAGAAAGATCGTAAGAGTGAAGAAAAAAGAAAAGGGAGGAAAAAGAAAGGGGAAGGTGTGATTAGAGGGGAAATAAAAGTGAGTGCTTATGCTGAGAAAAGTGAGATTAAGAGTGCATTGTTGGCAAAGCAACAATTACTTATAATTTTGTATAAAGATATTTTCGTTTCTACTAATGAACTTGACCCTTCTATTCCTAGTGTTGTCGTTTCTTTGTTGCAGGCATATCAAGAGTTATTCCCTGACGATATTCCAAGTGTTTTTTTTCTTCTTTAAAAACATAAACCGTAAAACTTTGCCTCAGTGTGGGACGAAATTATCACAAAATTGCCCAAGTGTGGGAATGCGACTTTCAAGTGGGTTGTGAAACGAAAATCATATACTCTAGATGCTCAAAGGGGAAAACTAGGGGAAGAAAATATTTAAGGGGAAAGAAAGAAGGCCTAACTTTGATCTGCCTCTTTTGCAACAATTTTGAAAGAAAATTTACTAAATCAAATGAGAAAGTCCTTTATGTTTGTTTGAATTAATGATCGAGGGAAATATTTGACCATCCTCTTCTACCAGAAAATGGTCTCCTGTGGATAATGCTTCTTCTCTTTTCGTACTTTAGTTGATCCAAATTCTGTCCAGATGCCATTAATCTGCAAAGATCCCAAAAACTTGTATGTCAATCTGCTCAAATTATTTTTACCTCAAACAATTCTAAATTTTGAATCAACAAATATACCAAAATGCATTATTTTGACACTTGAATCATTGTTTGTCCTCAAGCAATTGGAAGATGTGAGAACAACTAATGATTCAAGAAATCACACATCTACATTCTAAAATGTATTTCCTCAAGACCGAGTAGATAATCATTATGCAATTTATTGTCTTATCTTTAATACTCATAATATCAAGAAAAGAAGAAGGAATTATATCACAATTAAGTTGGATCGACTTAGTTTCTTCGCTTTACCAAATTTCACAAGTAAATGAATCATATGATCAATCAAAGAGCATCACATGTCTATGATCAATTTCATTATTTTACTTGAGGAAATTTCACTTTATTGAACTAATCACTCAAGATACGAGAATGTCTTTTTATGCGAAAACTGACATTGGTTATGAAGGTTTCCGGTTACTCGACACCTCAATCTATAAGCAAGTAGCAAAAAGTGTATTTGAGAAGTAAAATTGTCTTTTTATGCAAGAATCGACAATGGTTGGATGAAAATCTCTGGTTACTCAACAATTACTTACTCAAATTTACAATGCATTACTCATAGTTCAAGTACCGTTTGATGCGAAAATCGACATTTTAGATGAAGACTCTCGGTTACTAAGCACAAGAACCATTGGAGTAGAAAAAACTACATCATTCTTTTTGCCTCTTTTTTTTTTTTTTTTGCAGCATAAAATCCCTCAAAATAAATATCAAAGATTACATGATTGCACTAATTGATCATAATCAACATTTAACGAGTGAAATTGAGTAAAGAAGAGAAATTTCATCAAATATGAAAAGTTTAGACATAATTCAAAATACTTTACAAGATATATTTTCTATAAGAACAAAAATCCAAATCACACAATAATTATTTCTAAATAATTGAAGAAAGTATTTTTCGAAGCAAATAAATTAATTTCAACAAGTAGGAGAATTAGACAAAAGTTATGGTTGCTACTATAACTCACAAGCCTATGACATCACCTTATTTTAATCTTACAATAACCGATAGAACACATTTCAAAGGTAAATAAGAAATTGTGGATATGAAACAATAAAGCTCCCCTTGTAAAATGATTGAAGTCGTATCCTCTATGTGTTTCTTCCTTTTGTTGTAGTTGAATCTTCCAAACAAACATCCAAACTCGCTTGGTAACTATTAGGATTCTTTTCTTAATAACTTAAGTGCTTGTAAGTGAAAATCTAGACAACAAATTTGCCATTCTACCATTCTGAGTTCAACTTGAGTTCATTTTTGCATCACTTAGAATCCTTAACACAGAATCCATATTTCTCTTTGGGTATCACCTAGTTCTCATTAATAGTTTGCACTATTTCAGAATCCATGAAGATATCGAAGTAGCAATCATCAACTTCACATGAGGTGACATCCAAAATCATAGGCATTTATTTTGGCCATTTGAAATGAAAAAATGCAAAAATATATAAACAACTAAATAAATAGACAAATGAGGAAAACTTCCATTTCATTGAACTCAAACTTGCATTTTCTTGAAAAGGGAGTATTTAAAAACACACAAACTGGCACCAGCCTTTAGGAAAGTAGTAAACACAGTCCAAGTTTAAAACAAAACATTTTACTTAAAAGTAAATAAGGACTCACGACCCACAAAATAAAAAAAAAAAAAGATTTGAGCCAGACACTAAAACTATTGAAGAAAGAAATCCATTCCAGGGCTCTATCTGGAAAGGCAATCCAAAATTTATCATCACCCCCTCGCACAAATAAGTGACCAGCTGTTTAGTTGTTCAATGCTCCATCATCCATGAAACTGAAACCAGTAGTCAGATGTTCCATTCATCATGACTTTCTCATCTACCGCTATGATGCAATCCACCCCGAGACCCCTCGTTAATCACGTAACGGGAACCTTCACAACGATCGCGATCCACAGGACAACCCTCCCAAACGATCATTGTTGTGTATCTAGGAACAATCTAACCCCAATTCTACCAAAGAATTGAAATGAGATTAATAAAGGATCCCAAACCCCAACCCCACACGTCAGTTAGAACTCAAGGATATCAAAAGAACTCACGAATCACTTGTAAAATTCACAAGTCTCACAAAGAGAACCAAAGAGGAAAAAATCCACACAAAGTTTTATTCAACATCAAGGTGATCTCTAAAAAAATGATAGAAATTAGCGTTATGTATGTAAAAACACGCTAAACAACTGATATGGAAAGTAACTTGTCTATTACAAGTGAAAAACTAAGTAAAAACGTGTAAAACAAAAGAAATGGTAAAGTTTCGGATGTCGCGGCACGGCCTTCCTCATGGCTTTAATAAGAAGGTTTTGCAATGCTGAGCCATCGGCATCCTGAAGCGAGCCACAGCCATGTCTCGACCCCCAGACCCCTCATTAATCACGTAATGGGAACCTTCACAGTGATCGCGATCCACAGGACAACCCTCCCAAAGGATCATTCTTGTGTATCTAGGAATAATCTAACCCCAATTCTACCCAAGAATTAAAACGAGATTGATAAAGGATCTTAAACCGTAACCCCACACATTGGTTAGAACTCAAGGATATCGAAAGAACTCACGAATCACTCGTAGAATTCACAAACCAAAGAGGAAAAAAACCTCACAAAGTTTTATTCAACATCAAAGTGATCTCTAAAACAATGATAGAAATTAGCGTTATATATGCAAAAAACACCCTAAACAACTGATATGGAAATTAACTAGTCTATTACAAGTGAAAAACTAAGTAAAAATGCGTAAAACAAAAGAAATTGTAAACCTTCGGAAGATGGTCGCGCCCTCTGCCGTGGCATGGCCTTCCGCACGGACTTGATCAGAAGGTTTTGCAATGCTAAGCTATGGGCATCCTAAAGCGAGCCACGGCCACATCACGCCCTTCACTACCCACGGCTCACCACCAGCCATCATCTTTTGCTTCTTCTGCTTCCTAGCCGCCAGTGTACTCTTCCTTATCTTTGATGGCCTCTTCCCCTAGCCCTTTTTATCCATTCTTGGTGCTTTTAAACCTCCATTAAGGGTTGGCAAAGGCCTCCACTTCGATGATGCTCTTGAAACAATATGAATGCATTTATCAACTAGAGCTTTGGCTTCTAGGATCGTATCATTCCCCTTCTCTTTAAGAAGATTCATCCTCGAATCTTGCTCATTTATGACTCCGACTGAGGGAACATCATGTACCTGCACAGATGAAATGTGTGGAAGAGAAGAATGAGAATTAGTAAGATCCTTCTTCACCATTTTCTTCTTCCCCTTCACAACCTCAAGCTCCTTGGACAACTTCACATAGTCCCTATGAGCTTCCAACGGTGTCAATGCCACAAGTGCGATGTCCTTTCCATGCCACGAGAACAAGTACTGATTGTGGAACCCATCATACATCACCTTGTGATCAAATTGCCACGGACGACCCAACAATAGATGACACGGTCCCATCAGTGCCACGTCACATATAACTTTATCTTTGTAGGCTCCAATAGTGAACTCGACCATGATTTGCTTGGTCACCTTCAATTTGCCACTATCCCTCACCCACTGCAGTCTATAAGGCTTGGGATGCTTCATTGTTCTCATACCAAGCTCATCTACCAACAATGAATTCACAAGGTTAGTGCAACTACCGAGTCAACAGCAATGCTACATACCTTGTTCCCAATGAAACACCGAGTGTGGAAGATTGATTCTTTCTGCAAATCAGGTCCAGCTTCCTTAGGATGATGCTCAACTGAAATTTTCCTTGTGAAAAGAAGCTCTCCCTTGTCAGGTTCACAGCTAATAGGACCTTCACTATGGCTTCCTCTCTCCAGCGGTGGCATCTTCTCATCATCCGAAGAAGCACTCTCTATGTCTTCCCCCAGCCAACATGATCATGGTCCTAGTGTTAGGACATTGGGATGCCACGTGGCCACGTCCTTGGAACTTGAAGCATTGGATGTCGCGCGTCCTCATAGGTGTGTAGACACTAAATTTTACACACCATTTATTTTCAAATATTGGGGGACATGTTTGCATTTTTTTTGGAGTCAAATTTTAAATTTTCAATAATCTGGGGGGGCAAAATTATAATTTTTATCTGTAAATATTTTTTTTCAACAGTTTTGGGGGTTTTAAATTCACAATTCACTTTTATACGTATTTTTTTATTTTCTATGATTTTTTCAAATTTAATTGGTATTCTTTTTTTGTTTTTAAGCACAAGGGCAAAATGGTAATTTTAGCTTGTGAATACCATTTTAGCTCAATTCAGATCTCAATTTTATTTTTCTGATTCTTTAAGTATGTTTCTAAATTTTCTTGATTTTTTTAGAAGACGATTGCTATTATTTTTGCATATATTGCATTCAAGGGCGAAATCATCATTTTACGGTTTAAATCTTTTTTTCTTGTCAAATTTTGAGCCATAAATGTATTTTCTAGTGTTTTAAGTTTATTTTTAATTTTTGGTAATTTTTCAAGGTCAGTAGCCATTTTTCTGTGAATTTTCATTGTCTAAGGGCAAAATCGTCATTTTACAGTCCAAATTCATTTTTTCTCAAATTTTGAGTCATAAAGGCATTTTTTTAATGTTTTAAGCTTATTTTTAATTTTTGGTAATTTTTTTTATGTTAATAGCCATTTTTTGTGTATTTTCGTTGTCTAGGAGCAAAATCGTCATTTGACACCTTGAGTGCGTTTTTATTAGCTTTAAGCTCTAGCTTTTATTTTTGAAATCTACTTTGAATTATTTTGAAAATTTTAGAGATTTCTGTCAATTCTTTGTATTAATTTTTAATTTTTGGGGTTAAAAAATATTTTTTTTGAATAAAATCAGTATTTTATTACCGGTGACGTTTTCGTTATTTTATAGCATTCTTGGTGACCGAGACAAGTGGCCTATAAATACCCCTTTTGTCAACAAAAAGAAAAGAAAAAAAAATTAAAAACCCTAAAAAACACTTTTTCTTTTATGCTTTAAAGATCAAACACACACATTTTACACCCAAAAACACACACACACTCTTCATCTTTTTCATTCCGGTTACTGTTCCCACCTTCATATATCGATGGTTACTGTTCATCATCTTGGAGTTTCAAAACAAATTTTTCAACCAACAAGAAGATTTCATTTTTAGCTCTCCAAGTTCATCAATCCAATTATCCAAGTTCAAGAGTTGAATCAGATCCTCAAGAGCCAATAAGAAGATTTAATTTTTTAGCTCTCCAAGTTCATCAATCCAATTAACCAAGTTCAAGAGGTAATATTCTAAACTCCACTTTTCTTTTCTCACGGTTATTTCTCATAGTAATCTGGACTGAGTTTCTTGTTGTTCTAATTTTATGATTTTTTTAATTTTATTTTTAGTTTTTGTTTGTCTCTCTGGTTTGTGTTTTTGGGTTTTCCTTTTGTTATGCTTATATTGTTCTTCATCAATCCTCAACCTTTCTCTCCACGTTCTCACCACCATTTCTTCACTCACTACCACAGCAATACAGAATCCCTCCACCAGTAGAATCATCAGCCATCAGAGCCAAGACCACTATCTAAACCAAACCACCAATCGACAGTCCCAAACCACCATACTCAACCCCTCCTCCTTCCAACTTGTAAGATTGCCTTACACACAGCCTCATCACCACCTCTATGACCCGAACAACCTGCAAAAGAAAGACACGAAACAAACACTCCATCATCCTGCCCAAGCTCCCATTGCCACCGCCCAATTCCATCCCCTACCTCTACCACCATCACACCATTAGTTATAGCCCTCAAACAGCCCACAATCGACCTTTTAAAACCACAACCAGCAACCCAAATCACATCTCCTCAACTCATCTGTCAGAACCACTGGAGCAATTTCCACAAGCTAGCTACCAGTTGCTAATGCCAAAGTTTCCAAATCCCACGATGATAGCCCAAAATCATTATGAACAGGTCCCAAATGCTTATACAAATCCATATATCAATTGCTAATCACCATCACTCATGTAACACCCTAGATATTCATGAAAAACCCTTCATTTTGTATTATATTCATTAGGGAAAAAAAAAAAAGTGATGGCTGAATTTGTGGAAAAAAAAAATGATGAGCATGTTGTACTTAGTGCCTTAAGAGTTGTACCTAGGAAATCTTGCAAGATTAATTATGGGATAACTAATGAAAATCACTTCTAATTACCTAGTGCCAAGTGGAGTCTTCCATGGTTAAAAAGTCAAGACTTACTTTGGTTTTGTCTTGTTTTGATTGGCCACTACTTTTTCCAATTTATCTCCAATTCTTTTCATTTTTACTTAGCTTAGTTTTCTTCCTTTTTCTTCTTGCTGGCCGGCTGCTTCTTTCCCTCTTTTCTCTCCATTTTCTTTCAATTTTCTTGGATCTTTTACTTCCATTTACTCATATTTCAACCATAGAAATTGAGTGAAACTTCCTCCTAAGCAACTATCTTGTCTACCTAGAGGTATTTCCCATGAATTTCTCTTTTAATTTCAAGTGTAAGATTATAGTTTTTAGCCTTAAGTTATGTTTTTTTTATGGGTTGTATATGATTGATTTTGGCCATGAATATGAAGTTTTATTCCATGAATATGAGGTTTATGGACTTGTGTGGCTTGTAGATAGTGATTTAGACTTGAAATGACATGATTTAAGTTTGATTTGGTTGAAAATTTAAGCTTGAACTTAAGAACACCTTAAACAGTCATGCTGGACCAGTTTTAGTAAAACTTTCATAACTTGGTGTAGATAACTTGGATTTGAATGATTCTTGTTGTTTTAGAAACTAGATTCATAGGGCTTTAAAACGGTATAAAGCTTGCATGGTGGTTCATTGTGTATTAATCGCAGAAAGCTTGCAAAGTTAGCTGAAAATTCGGTTCTGCGTAAACAGTTTTGATGAAGAGCCAACTTGGGGGCTGATTTTGAACCTGTTCTAGTTGGAATTTTAAGTGATGATCTTCATGAAAGTTGTAGCCCTATAAACGTACTTTCAAACCATGTAATCACAATTCCCTAGTTCTTAGTGGATTGACCCCAGCAATGGCACGAATTTGGCTGAAAACCAACCCTGTGTAAATTTGGGTAATGATTCTTGGAGTAGGGATTTTGAATTTGAGTGGAATCTTGATTGAATTTGGGTTTAAATTGAACATATAAGTTGTAATACATGTTGAATGGATTGGATGGTTGATTTTTCTTGCAGGTTTAAAATTTTTGGGTTAGTCCGGTTATAGGGGAAGTGCTGCCGAAATTTCGGTAAAACCTAGGAAATAAAAATAATTAGGCTATGATTTAAGGCTTTATAAGCTGTAATTTAGTGATTTAAGTGTGCAGAAATTTTCGTAGATTAGTTATTAGTGAATTAAACCTTTCCGAGCAAAACCCTAGAAATTAAACCCTAGAAAGACTTGGGGTATTTCTTGAATTTCCTTATGAAATTTCTTAGATTTTAGTCAGGATTTTTATACGATTATTTCTCATGAATTTCAGGATCCGGTAGTGAGACGCGACCTTACCACGAAATCTTTTCATAGACAATTCAGGTGAGTGTTCTTATGTGTGCATGATGCATGAAATGCCATGTTCTACTTGATATTATTATTTGATAAAATGTGTTACTTGAGAAAAGATGTGTACTTTATCGCATCTATTTCACAACGTGTTACATGCTTTCATTATTAAATGTGTTAATTGTGTGTGAGACTACCGTGACTAACTTCACCGTTACTTCACGGTTAGTCAACCCTGACGTGACTTGGGAGGATATAAGGTGCTGGGTGTTTTAGGGCGTGACGTTCTTTCCTTAAATGAGTTGAATTCCTCTAAGAGGCCAACTCCGGATAGAACTTTCTTGCTTGTTGGCCCTTCCAAGGTTGAGATTACTCCCTGGAGGTGGTAGCTTGTTTGGAGGTTATAAGGTGAACGGTGGTTAGGGTACTTGCTTGTTTGTACTGGTATGTTCCTTGATGAGGACCTGAGCTATTATCTCGGTCCGAATGTCTTGGTTACATATTCAGTGCCTGCTACTTCTACGGTTGAGCTTGCTCCCGTAGTTGAGCCCCGTATCCGCCCGTGACTACTTGTTAAATTAAATTGTTCACAAATTGTTTATTTACTCGTTAAATATTTTATTGAACAAAAATCACATTTTACTGGTATGGTTGTATGACTTGAGCACTCACTGGGCTATTTTAGCTCATCCCATTTATTTGTTTTCTTTAACCAGGTTTCCAAAATTACTAAGGCTGGAAAAGCTGATTTGGACCTAGTGGATATTTTGTTTATTGTGTTTTGATAGCCTAAATGTGTAGGCTTTTATTGTAAATATTGTCATATTTTGGGATGTAAAACTCTAGTAATATTTACACTTTTAAGTAAATATTATGAATTATTTATTTATGAGTGCATTTTATTTTAAGTTAAGTATGGTTGGATGTTTAAGCGAGTGCGTGTTTGAGTCCTGGCGAGAGCTAGGCAGACAGTCCGCTAAGCCCTTTGGTGCGCCTTTGGGTAAGGTGGGGCTGTCACAGGTGGTATCAGAGCCTAGGATTGAATCTTGTCTCTAGTGCTAGATTTGCTTGGGTGTCGGGTAGGAAATTTGGGTCGAGTCGGTTACTCTTGGGCCTGATCACCCTGAGTGTGAGAGATAAGATCCGAATTTCCGCACCCAGACGCTATTATGGAGATGCTTGAGCATGGGTTTAGGTTACTTTTAAGCTTGATATTTGAGTGTACTATTTAAGTAATTATTATTATTAAGTACTTTTGGGATAGACCTAATTGATTAATTATTTAAATATGTAGGTATGACGGACGAGGGCCGAGGTGAGGCGTCCGAGCTTCGAGACTTGACGGTGATACCCTCGAGGTATCAGGGACCGAGATGTAGACCCTTAGCACGCTATCGCCCTCAGCCGGGACATCCTTACTTGTGCTTTTCACCTGCCCGCCGGATTCGACCGCGTTGTGGATGCTGGAGGTTGTACTCCTATCCCGATTATGTGGTAGTCCCACTGATCGAGGAGAGTAGGAGTTTCGCTCGCACGTCAGCTGCTGCTCAGGCGAGCGTCCGCAGTTTGAGCGACGAGGTGGGCCGCCAGGCTCACCAGATTGGAGAGCTGGAGGAGGAGCTTATGAGAGAGAGACAGAGGACTTTAGCATTGACTCAGCAGCTCCGGAGATCTCGTGAGCGATTGACTCGTGTAGCTGGGCATGTCCGAGATGGTTTAGGTCAGGTCCTTCATGAGTGCGCGCATACCCTTGAGCGCGTGGCGGGAGAGGCACGAGGTGAGGAGGAGATTCCCGCTGGACCTGGACCGGTAGTGCCTGCATCCCCGGAGATCGGGGAGGGTCCTGAGGAGGATTCATCAGAGGATTCTGCTAGTTCCGTAGGGAACTAGATTAGGGTTTTAGTTTTTGGCTAGGAGCTCATTGATATGAGCCCTATTGGGTCCGTACAGTTAGCATAGATCCTTAGATAGGAGTATGTACGGAGTTTGTATTTATTTTGTTATATTTGCAGTTGTGATATATTTAGCATGTAAAACTTTTGGATCTGTGTATATCATGCTATGTTCTCTACGTGAGACTTTTGACATGTATAAATTGAATGACATGTATATATATGTGACTTTATTTGACATGATAATTGCTTTCTTTGTTTTATTTATTAAGTGGTGCATTTTATACGCTTCGTTGATTATTACATGGATCTCGAAATAACTAGTTAATATTATTTAGAATATTAAGTGATGGCAACTAGAGGAAGAGGTCGACCCCGTCGACAAGATCCCGAGGAGGGCAACACATCGGGCGAAAACCCAAATCCTGGGGCTGACCCAATGATCGCCGTGTTAAACCGTATGACCGATGTTTTGACCCAGTTGGGGAATCGGCAAAACCCTTGGAGCAGAAGTTGGCAACCCGCATAGAAATCCAATAATTGGAGAAGATGTTGCCTTAGAGAGATTCCAAAAATTTAATCCCCCTAAGTTTAATGGCAGTCCAAACCCGGAGATCGCCGAGAAATGGTTGGAAGACATCGAGAAGATTTTCGCCGCCTTAAGATACACCGATGAAAGGCAAGTGACTTTTGCTATATTTCAACTAGAAGGGGCTGCCACACCCTGGTGGAATTTGATAAATACTAAGTGGGAACGTTACCGGACCCCAAGAACTTGGGTCAATTTCACCCGGGAGTTCAAAGAAAAATATATTCCTGCCCGAGTACAAGAGAAGCGGGAGGATGAATTTTTGAGATTGAGACAAGGATTGATGAGTGTGGCGGAATATGAAGCCCAATTTACCAAATTGTCACGATACGCACCTGAACTAGTAGCCACGGACAGACGGAGGAGAAGACGGTTCATCCAAGGGTTAAATTTGGAGATTCAAGAGGCCCTTGCCGCTGCTACTATGGAAACTTATGAGGCTGCGGTCGAGAAAGCTCAGCAAGTGGAGGAAACTAAATCATTGGTTAGAACTTTTCAAGCCAAGAAACGTGGAAACGCCAGTGATTCTCGTCCATCACCCAGAAGTGCCCCAGCCCCTAAAGCAGGAAGAGGAGCTGGCGGGGCAAGAATGTGGCAGGGCACTCAACCTGGCAAGGCAAGAGGAGCTCCAATGGGAAGAACACCACAGAGAAATGAACGAAAGGAGGATGCACAGAAGGGAACTCAATCATCAGCTGCTCCGGTGGTTTGCGGGTATTGTGGTAAGGGTGGTCATGTCGAAGAAGCTTGTTGGAGGAAAAATCGAAAATGTTTACTTTGCGGTAGTGGTGAGCATCAAATCAGTCACTGTCCGAAGCAAGCGACTGGTGGACCAGGCGTAGCTCAACCTAGGCACCCTAGTCAAGCTAGGGAAAGCGGGAATAAGAGAAAGGTGCCGGCTCGAGTCTATGCTTTAGACAAGCGCGATGCACAGGAGTCGTCGGCCGTTATTGAAGGTACGATTCTTGTTTTCAACTATCTCGCTAAATTGTTAGTGGATCCTGGCTCTACTCATTCGTTTGTTAATCCCCAATTTATGACTCTTATTGAAAGTACAACCTGCTAGATTACCTTATGAATTTGAAGTGAGGACACCTACTGGGGATCATTGTTTGACTACCAACCTTATTTATACAAATTGTGAACTCTGGGTAGGAAAGAGAAAAATTTTAGCGGACCTCATAGCGTTGCCTATTCGGGGTTATGACATAATATTAGGCATGGATTGTTTAACCCGGTATAGTGCTCAATTAAATTGTGGAACGAAAGTAGTGGATTTTAATATACCGGGAGAGCCTATTTTAAGGTTGGATGTACAGAAAACCCTAGCTTCTTCAAACCTTCTTTCTGCCATGCAAGCTAGGAAATTGATGTTTAGAGGGGCAGTGGGATACCTAGCATACTTAATTAACACCCCTGGGGATAAAGTTAGGCTTGAAGATGTACCCGTGGTGCGAGAGTTTTCTGATGTTTTTCCAGAGGAATTAAGCTCTCTACCCCCTGAACGAGAAGTGGAATTTGGCATAGAATTGGTGCCAGGAGTTTCGCCAATTTCCAAAACTCCGTATCGCATGGCTCCTGCAGAACTCGGAGAGCTTAAGGTTCAACTTCAAGATTTGTTGGAGAGGGGATTTATTAGGCCCAGTATTTCACCATGGGGAGCTCCAGTGCTCTTTGTAAAGAAGAAAGATGGTACCCTTAGGCTTTGTATTGACTATCGAGGATTAAATAATGTCACCATCAAGAATAAGTACCCTTTACCTCACATCGATGAATTGTTTGATCAATTGGAGGGAGCAGTAGTATTTTCTAAAATAGACCTTAGGCAAGGATACTACCAATTAAAAATTAAGGAAGAAGACGTGCCCAAAACTGCTTTTAATTCTCGATATGGTCACTATGAATTTGTGGTGATGCCGTTTGGATTGACTAATGCCCCGGCGGCCTTTATGGATTTGATGCATAGGGTTTTTAGGCCATACTTGGATCAATTTGTAGTAATATTTATTGATGATATTTTAATATTTTCCAAGTCTCACAAAGGGCATGAGCAACATTTGAAGATTGTACTACAAGTTTTAAGAGACAACAGGTTGTATGCCAAATTTAGCAAATGTGAATTTTGGAAAGACCGAGTAGCCTTTTTAGGCCATGTCATTTCTGGGGAAGGAATAGCAGTAGATCCCTCAAAAGTGGAAGCTGTGGTTAGTTGGAAACGACCTGAGAATCCAACTGAAGTCCGTAGTTTCTTGGGTTTAGCTGGATATTATCGGCGATTTATTCAGGATTTTTCAAAGATAGCCACACCACTCACTGCTTTGACTCAGAAAAATGCTAAGTTTCATTGGGATGGACGGTGTGAGCAAAGTTTTACTGAGCTTAAGAAGCGATTAACCTCCGCTCCGGTGTTAGCATTGCCGAGGGGAAAAGAGACTTTTAGTGTGTACACAGATGCTTCACGGGAAGGTCTGGGATGTGTGTTAATGCAAGGGAAACAAGTAATTGCCTACGCTTCCCGTAAGTTAAAACCTCACGAAAAGAATTATCCCACACATGACTTGGAGTTAGCAGCCGTGGTATTTGCTCTCAAGAAATGGAGGCATTATTTGTATGGAGTCACTTTTGAGGTGTATACAGATCATAAGAGCCTAAAATATTTATTTTCTCAAAAGGAGCTAAATTTGCGGCAGCGTAGATGGGTGGAGTTATTAGAAGATTATGACTGTACTATTAATTATCATCCGGGTAAAGCCAATGTTGTCGCAGACGCTCTAAGTAGAAAAGTGCAAGTGGCTAGTTTGGCCATCCGTGAGTGGAAATTGTTAGAACAAGTTAGTGAGAACAACCCACGGATAGTTGGCTCAAAGGTGATTTGTGGAAATATAAGTATTAAATCTGAATTGTTGAGGCAAATTAAAGAAGCTCAAGGTAGAGATCCTACGTTACAAAAGCGGATAGAGAAAGCCAGAGCAGGGAATCTTACCTGAATATAATGTTGGACCGGAAGGATTGTTGAGGTTCCGAAGCCGAATCTTTATACCAAGAAATGAAGAGTTGAAAAGAATGATTTTGGATGAAGCTCACCGTTCCAGATACACGGTGCACCCAGGCAGTACAAAGATGTATCAAGACCTAAAGAAACTCTATTGTTGGGATAATATGAAGAGAGAGATAGCACAGTATATTCAAACTTGTCCTACGTGTCAGCAAGTAAAAGCCGAACACCAGAGACCGTCTGGACTGTTACAACCCTTGGAAATCCCAGAGTGGAAGTGGGAACTTATTACTATGGACTTTGTTTCCGGTCTGCCAAGAACCCAAAGAGGGCATGATGCGATTTGGGTGATTGTTGATCGACTAACCAAATCTGCCCATTTTCTGCCTATGAATATGACTTATCCTTTGGAGAAACTTGCTCGCATGTTTATTGATGAAGTGGTAAGGCTCCATGGAATTCCCGTGAGTATTGTTTCAGACCGAGATCCTCGGTTTACTTCCCGACTATGGAAACAAATGCACGAAGCCTTGGGAACAAAGTTGCACTTCAGCACGGCTTATCATCCCCAAACTGACGGACAGTCTGAACGAGTGATCCAGATTTTGGAAGATATGCTACGGGCAAGTGTGATGGATTTTGGTAGTGGTTGGGATCAACACGTGACTTTGATAGAGTTCGCCTACAATAACAGCTATCAAGCCTCTATCCAGATGGCTCCGTTCGAGGCGTTGTATGGAAGGAGATGCAGAACACCTGGCTACTGGGATGAAGTGGGTGAACGAAGAGTGTTAGGTCCGGAAAAGGTACCGTGGATAGAAGAAGCCTATGAGAAGGTCAAGCTAATTCAGCAACGAATCCAAACTGCACAAGACCGCCAGAAGAGTTATGCTGACCATCGAAGGAAAGAGTTGGAATTTGAAGTGGGAGATAGAGTGTTTCTCAAAATCTCTCCATTTAAAGGAGGAATTAAATTTGGAAAAAGGAAGAAGCTTCAACCAAGATACGTGGGACCATTTAAAATCGTTAAGCGTGTCGGTAATGTTGCCTACCAGTTGGAATTACCGTCACAATTGGCCAAATTGCACGATGTCTTCCATGTATCTGTCTTGAAAAAATACCACCCGGACCCACAACATGTACTTCAACCAGATGAAATTGAATTTGACGAGACTTTAGCCTATGAAGAGCAACCAGTTCGCATCTTAGATCGAAAGGTGAAGGAGCTAAGAAATAAACAAATCCCACTTGTCAAAATTCTCTGGAGGCACCACGAACTCGAAGAAGCCACTTGGGAAACAGAGGAAGAGATGCGGCGAAGTTATCCCCGACTCTTCGAAAATCCAGGTAGAATTTCGAGGACGAAATTCTTTTAAGGGGGGGAGGATGTAACACCCTAGAAATTCATGAAAAACCCTTCATTTTGTATTATGTTCATTAGGAAAAAAAAAAAAAGTGATGGCTGAATTTGTGGAAAAAAAAAAAATGATGAGCATGTTGTACTTAGTGCCTTAAGAGTTGTACCTAGGAAATCTTGCAAGATTAATTATGGGATAACTAATGAAAATCACTTCTAATTACCTAGTGCCAAGTGGAGTCTTCCATGGTTAAAAAGTCAAGACTTACTTTGGTTTTGTCTTGTTTTGATTGGCCACTACTTTTTCCAATTTATCTCCAATTCTTTTCATTTTTACTTAGCTTAGTTTTCTTCCTTTTTCTTCTTGCTGGCCGGCTGCTTCTTTCCCTCTTTTCTCTCCATTTTCTTTCAATTTTCTTGGATCTTTTACTTCCATTTACTCATATTTCAACCATAGAAATTGAGTGAAACTTCCTCCTAAGCAACTATCTTGTCTACCTAGAGGTATTTCCCATGAATTTCTCTTTTAATTTCAAGTGTAAGATTATAGTTTTTAGCCTTAAGTTATGTTTTTTTATGGGTTGTATATGATTGATTTTGGCCATGAATATGAAGTTTTATTCCATGAATATGAGGTTTATGGACTTGTAGTGGCTTGTAGATAGTGATTTAGACTTGAAATGACATGATTTAAGTTTGATTTGGTTGAAAATTTAAGCTTGAACTTAAGAACACTTAAACAGTCATGCTGGACCAGTTTTAGTAAAACTTTCATAACTTGGTGTAGATAACTTGGATTTGAATGATTCTTGTTGTTTTAGAAACTAGATTCATAGGGCTTTAAAACGGTATAAAGCTTGCATGGTGGTTCATTGTGTATTAATCGCAGAAAGCTTGCAAAGTTAGCTGAAAATTCGGTTCTGCGTAAACAGTTTTGATGAAGAGCCAACTTGGGGGCTGATTTTGAACCTGTTCTAGTTGGAATTTTAAGTGATGATCTTCATGAAAGTTGTAGCCCTATAAACGTACTTTCAAACCATGTAATCACAATTCCCTAGTTCTTAGTGGATTGACCCCAGCAATGGCACGAATTTGGCTGAAAACCAACCCTGTGTAAATTTGGGTAATGATTCTTGGAGTAGGGATTTTGAATTTGAGTGGAATCTTGATTGAATTTGGGTTTAAATTGAACATATAAGTTGTAATACATGTTGAATGGATTGGATGGTTGATTTTTCTTGCAGGTTTAAAATTTTTGGGTTAGTCCGGTTATAGGGGAAGTGCTGCCGAAATTTCGGTAAAACCTAGGAAATAAAAATAATTAGGCTATGATTTAAGGCTTTATAAGCTGTAATTTAGTGATTTAAGTGTGCAGAAATTTTCGTAGATTAGTTATTAGTGAATTAAACCTTTCCGAGCAAAACCCTAGAAATTAAACCCTAGAAAGACTTGGGGTATTTCTTGAATTTCCTTATGAAATTTCTTAGATTTTAGTAAGGATTTTTATACGATTATTTCTCATGAATTTCAGGATCCGGTAGTGAGACGCGACCTTACCACGAAATCTTTTCATAGACAATTCAGGTGAGTGTTCTTATGTGTGCATGATGCATGAAATGCCATGTTCTACTTGATATTATTATTTGATAAAATGTGTTACTTGAGAAAAGATGTGTACTTTATCGCATCTATTTCACAACGTGTTACATGCTTTCATTATTAAATGTGTTAATTGTGTGTGAGACTACCGTGACTAACTTCACCGTTACTTCACGGTTAGTCAACTCTGACGTGACTTGGGAGGATATAAGGTGCTGGGTGTTTTAGGGCGTGACGTTCTTTCCTTAAATGAGTTGAATTCCTCTAAGAGGCCAACTCCGGATAGAACTTTCTTGCTTGTTGGCCCTTCCAAGGTTGAGATTACTCCCTGGAGGTGGTAGCTTGTTTGGAGGTTATAAGGTGAACGGTGGTTAGGGTACTTGCTTGTTTGTACTGGTATGTTCCTTGATGAGGACCTGAGCTATTATCTCGGTCCGAATGTCTTGGTTACATATTCAGTGCCTGCTACTTCTACGGTTGAGCTTGCTCCCGTAGTTGAGCCCCGTATCCGCCCGTGACTACTTGTTAAATTAAATTGTTCACAAATTGTTTATTTACTCGTTAAATATTTTATTGAACAAAAATCACATTTTACTGGTATGGTTGTATGACTTGAGCACTCACTGGGCTATTTTAGCTCATCCCATTTATTTGTTTTCTTTAACCAGGTTTCCAAAATTACTAAGGCTGGAAAAGCTGATTTGGACCTAGTGGATATTTTGTTTATTGTGTTTTGATAGCCTAAATGTGTAGGCTTTTATTGTAAATATTGTCATATTTTGGGATGTAAAACTCTAGTAATATTTACACTTTTAAGTAAATATTATGAATTATTTATTTATGAGTGCATTTTATTTTAAGTTAAGTATGGTTGGATGTTTAAGCGAGTGCGTGTTTGAGTCCTGGCGAGAGCTAGGCAGACAGTCCGCTAAGCCCTTTGGTGCGCCTTTGGGTAAGGTGGGGCTGTCACAACTCACACCCTCCACTGTCACTCCAAAACCTAGAAATGCCACTGTTCAATCTCCAATTAGTCAAATAGCTCCTACATCACTACCCCCTCCATCAGCAGACCAACAACCAAACAACAACCATAACTGATGAAGACATCAATGCTCGTGTTCAAGTTCAAAGGAGTCGTGATCATAGTGTTGCTGCAAAGAGCCCATTCCAAGACATGGGAGGTCCAATGACGAGGTTGAGAGCTAAAAGGTTGAAGCAAGCTTTGCAAGGTTTGATTATAGAATTACATGAAGATGAAGCTACTTGGTTGAAACAAGAACCTACAAGGCTATTCACTTATTTTGGGCTAGAGTTGGAGGAGCTTGGAGGTCGTGGACTTGGATTCAATTGAAGAGCCCGTTTGCCACTTGAGGTTATGGGTTTCATGGGCTTAATTCGTTAGTTCATTAGCCCAAGTTGTATCTTTAGTTGTAGGTTTATGTTATGGTGCAACTAGGGTTAAGTTAGTTTCCATATTTAACTTATATCTTGATGTTATGCGCCTCTTTATAGATGGTGTTACTATTCATCCGAATTTTAGAACATTAATCAATAATATTGAGTTTTTCTCTTCAATTGTGCGTGTGAGCATTATTGAGTTTCCCTTTGTTCTTGGGTGAAAGAACTACTCTTGCATTCTTGACAATTCTTGTTGAGTATTCAAGATTCCGCCTAGGGTTCTTCTTGAGGGTTTGAATCTGTCTAAAGAGATTGTCGACTAGGTGTCTATTCCACATTGTTGGTTAGGGGTCTAGGGTCGTTTCTCTAAGGGGGGAGTTCAACAAATCTTGTTGGATCTGAAGCAAAACAATCCAAGTTGTTCTTGGGGTCTTCGACAAGTTACGAAGGGGTCAAGAAGATTGGGTTGCATCCTTGGTTTCAAGAGTCTTGGACCGTCACTTCTGTGGATCTCGTATCAATTGGTATCAGAGCATTGGTTCATCTTGAAATCCAGGTTTTCCAAGCCAAATTTTCCTTCGGAAGATTCAGCTATATCTCTTTATTTTGTTTCTTGGAGTTTGTTGAGTTTTGTTCTTGTTCTTGTTGCTATTTCTTGCGTTTTTCTATTCTGTCCGTTTTTGTCTAGTTTGTTTTTTTTCGTGTTTCTTGTCTTCAAAAATTGTGTTGGTGCCTTTTGTTTCGTGTCTTAGGGTTTGTCATAACCTTTAGAGTCGTTCTTGATATCTATACATCAAGAATTCTAGGGTTTTGTGTGTGGTTTGCTTAGAATCTTGACTGTTTTCGAGTGTTCTTTGTTGTTTTAATGTTTCTTGTGTTTAAAACTTTTGAGAAAATTGAATCTTGGCCTATATAAGAACCTTGAAACAATTTTCTTGAAGGTTACTCTTGATTTCTGGTTTTAAAAAAAAAATACTGTTCATCGCACTGTAGCGGCGCATCACTGTTCACGCTAGGGTTACTGTTCACTGGCGGTACTGTTCATCGCCGGCATTGTTCATCCAATTTTTTTTTTTTCTTTTTCAGTTTACTTTTTGTTTGTTTTTGGGAGTTGTATTTTGTATTTTGTGAGTTGGTTGTGTTGTTAAAAAAAAAAAAAAAAAAAAAAGAGAGAGAGAGAGGTTGTTAGAAGTGAAAAAAAAAAAAAAAAATTTTGTGCGTGAAAAAAAAAAAAAAAGTCTTGCACAAAAAAAAGTCGTGCAATACAAAGGAAAGCGAAAGAGGCGTGCAAGGTGATAAAAGCCAAGCACACGAACTAAACCAATTAAACCAATTAGTCAAATAGACCTGTTGAAACATACAGATCGTTGGACAGAGAACAACGCCACGTACGAAAGTTTAATTGACCAGATTCTACTCTTCTTGTTTCTTGATATTTTGGTGGCGTTTCTTGTTATTTCTGTTTGAACATAAGTGCATTAAAGTTATTAAAGGACATTTGAAAATCAAGATTTTCATCAAGAAAACCACACACTAGGGGTGTCAAACGTGCTTCTTAAATCTGAAATTCTTTGAGTCTTGGTTTCTTGAATTCTAGTGGTTTAAACCTTACCCTAAGCTTCCATTTTCATTACTACTCATCTTGAATACTTACTTGGGTTTGTACCAAGGATCAATTGAGCAGGTTCTCATTCAAGGGCATACAAGGTACGCTCAAGGAGTGGTAAAAGGCTAAGGTGTGAGCTCATCATCGGGTAAAAGCCAAGATTAATTGGTTTGATACACGAGTGACGAGGGATACACGTAAGGGAGTGAGTGAGGTTTTATCTTGACCCATTGTTCTTTTCTTGTGTTACTAACGATTTTTGCAGGTTGTTGAGAACACTATGGGTGAAGGAAAAGCTATGGAGGATAATGAGCTTAAGCTATTCATAAACGCTATGCAAGACACGCAAAGAAAAAACAATGAAAATTTTCAGACCATCATGGCACAACTTCAACAAGTGTCTTTAAGGATGGACAACTTTGAGAATGTGACAAGGGGTCGTGAGGAGTTGTCTGGAAATTTGGGAGCCCGTGGTACTTCCTCTCACACAAGGGTGACCCGCAAACCTTCTTATGAAGATGAATTGGGAGCCGAGTCTGATTTTGAAGAAATAGGTACAAGGAGAGGAAGGAGGGTGGTAAACCGTCAAGATGACAACCTTGGAAGCATCAAAATGAAGATTCCATCGTTCCAAGGAAAGCTCGATCCCGAGGCTTACATTGAGTGGGAACGCAAAGTGGAGGGGATCTTCAATTGCCACAATTACTCGGAGGGGAAGAAAGTACAACTTGCTGCGATTGAGTTTACAGATTATGCGAGTGTTTGGTGGGACAAACTCCACAAGGACCGTGCTAGATTTGGCGAAGCACCCGTGAACACATGGAGTGAGATGAAAAGGCTCATGCAAAAGAGGTACATTCCGAGCTACTACACACGTGATCTCCATTGGAAACTTCAAACATTGAGACAAGGTACTATGTCAGTGGATGATTACTTCAAGGAGATGGAGATTTTGATGATGAGGGCCAACTTAGAGGAAGAAGGAGAGGCATTAATGGCAAGATTTATGGGTGGCCTCAACACTGATATTAGGCAACGTGTGGAGTTGCAACATTACCTTGACATAGGAGATTTGGTTGACATGGCAATCAAGGTAGAGCAGCAACTCAAGGCATCAAAGCTGAGGCCCATTGCTTCACCCTCAACCCGGCCAGCTTGGAGGGATTCACGAGATAGAAGGGCTATCCAAGAACGTGAAAAGGGGGCTGCTCAAACACCATCAAAAATTAATGAGCCATGGCAAAGAGGGGCTACGGGTTTGGCAAGTAATAAAGTCAAGAGTGAGAGCTCTACATCCATGCTACCAAACAAGGGTAAGAATGAGACTTCTTCTAGACAGCGAGATGTTAGGTGTTTCAAGTGTCAAGGATATGGCCATATTTCCTCTCAATGTCCAACAAAAAGGACTATGATCATTCTTGGCAATGGGGAGGTGGAGAGCGAACATTCAAGTGATGAAGAGATGCCTCCACTTGAAGGACCTAGTGATGATGATTCTGTTGAAGGGGGACCTCAGGATGCCATTCCATCTAGTGGTGAAGTGTTAGTGACTAGAAGATCATTGAGCATCCAACCAAAGGAGGAGGAAGAGGAGATGCATAGGGAACATATATTCCACTCAAGATGCTTGGTTCAGGGCAAGGTATGCAGTGTTATTGTTGATTCTGGTAGTTGCACTAATGTAGCTAGTACCTTGTTTGTAGAGAAATTGAAGTTACCTACAATTCGCCATCCAAAGCCATATTTCTTGCAATGGTTGACAGATTTTGGAGATGTGAAGGTAACCAAGCAAGTGCTAGTATCCTTTGCCATTGGAGGATATGTGGATGAGGTATTATGCGATGTTATTCCCATGCATGCATGTCATATTTTGTTAGGTCATCCATGGCAGTTTGATAGGCGTGTGATTTATGATGGTCATAAAAATACTTATCGCCTAGTTTGGAAGAAAAAGGAGTTCATATTGAGACCATTGACACCTATGGAGGCCTATGCTGATCAAGCACGAATTACAAAGGAGTGCAAGGCTCGTGATGAGTCCAAAGGAGCCAAGGCCGAGGGGTCTTTATTGGAGTCGCCTAGACAGATTGTGCATCATGAAAGCAATCGGTCTAGTGGGGAGAAAAAGAAAGGGAAAGGGAAAAGAGGGGAAGCCGAGAGAGATGAGGGGAGAAAAGTGAATGCCTATGCTGGGAAAAGTGAGATCAAGAATGCATTGTTGGCAAGGCAACAACTTCTTGTCATTTTGTATAAAGATGTTTACTTTTCTACTAGTGAGCTTGACCCTTCTCTTCCTAGTGTTATTGTTTCTTTGTTGCAGGCATATCAAGACTTATTCCCTGAAGATGTCCCAAGTGGATTACCACCTTTGAGAGGGATAGAACATCAAATAGATTTCATGCCTGGAGCAAGCATTCCAAACCGTCCGGCTTATAGAGCTAACCCTGAGGAAACAAAGGAGATTCAAAGGCAAGTAGATGATTTATTGGAGAAGGGCTTTGTGCGTGAGAGCCTTAGTCCATGTTCTGTGCCTGTGATTCTTGTACCTAAGAAGGATGGTTCTTGGAGGATGTGCGTAGATTGTCGAGCCATTAATAAAATCACGGTAAAGTATCGTCATCCTATACCTAGGTTAGATGATATGTTGGATGAATTATATGGTTCACAATTGTTTTCAAAAATTGACTTGAAAAGTGGCTACTATCAAATTCGAATGAAAGAGGGTGATGAATGGAAAATTGCTTTCAAAACTAAATTTGGTCTTTATGAGTGGTTAGTTATGCCTTTTGGTTTGACTAATGCTCCTAGTACTTTTATGAGGTTGATGAATCATGTTTTCCGTCATTTAATTGGGAAATTTGTAGTAGTTTACTTTGATGATATTCTTGTGTATAGCAAGTACTTGCAAGAACATGTTGATCACTTGCGTGCTGTTTTTGAGATACTTAAAGAACATCAACTGTTTGCTAATCTGAAAAAGTGTTCTTTTTGTATGGATTCTGTTATATTTCTTGGTTTTGTTGTAAGCTCTAATGGCATAAGTGTAGATGAAACCAAGGTAAAGGCAATTAGGGAGTGGCCGACCCCTACTAATGCCAATGAGGTAAGATCTTTTCATGGTTTAGCTAGTTTTTATAGAAGGTTTGTGCGTGATTTTTCTTCACTTGCTGCACCTTTGAATGAACTTGTTAAAAAGAATGTGATTTTTAAATGGGAGAAAATACATGAAGATGCTTTTAGATTGTTAAAGGAAAAACTCACCAATGCTCCTTTGCTTAGTTTGCCTAACTTTGACAAGGTTTTTGAAATTGAATGTGATGCTAGTGGAATTGGTATAGGGGCTGTTTTGATGCAGGATTCTAAGCCAATTGCCTACTTTAGTGAGAAGCTTCAAGGGGCGGGCTTGAGTTATCCTACATATGATAAAGAACTTTATGCTTTGGTTCGAGCTCTTCAAACTTGGCAACATTATTTGTGGCCAAAAGAGTTCATCATACATTTTGACCATGAAAGTTTGAAATTTCTCAAGTCTCAAGGTAAGTTGAACAAGAGACATGCTAAGTGGCTCGAGTTCATTGAAACATTTCCATATGTGATTAAGTATAAGCAAGGTAAGGAGAATATTGTGGCTGATGCACTATCTCGTAGGTACACTCTTCTTACTTCTTTGCATACTAAATTACTTGGTTTTGAGTACTTGAAGCATGCTTATGTTGGGGATCGTGACTTTGGTGATATTTGGCAGATTTGCATGAATCAATCTCCACATTTGGGGCGTGTACATGGAGAGTTTTATTTACATGAGGGTTACTTGTTTAGGAAGGATAGGTTATGTATTCCCTTCTGTTCTGTGCGTAATGTGCTGATTAGTGAAGCTCATGGAGGGGGTCTTATGGGACATTTTGGTGTTGTTAAGACTTTGGATATCTTGCATGAACACTTTTATTGGCCTCATATGAAACGTGATGTGCAAACTTTCTGTGCTAAGTGTATTACTTGTAGGAAAGCTAAATCCAAGGTGATGCCTCATGGGTTTTATAGTCCATTGCCTATTCCTAATGTTCCGTGGACTGACATTTCTATGGACTTTGTGCTAGGTCTTCCACGTTCTCAAAGTGGCAAAGATAGTATTTTTGTTGTAGTTGATCGTTTTAGTAAAATGGCACACTTTATTGCTTGTGTTAAAACTAACGATGCAACTCATGTTGCAGATTTGTTTTTCAAAGAGGTTGTTCGTTTGCATGGTTTGCCAAGGACAATTGTGAGTGATCGTGATGTCAAGTTCCTAAGTCATTTTTGGCGTACTCTTTGGAGTAAGTTAGGGACAAAGTTGCTGTTTTTTACTGTTGCTCACCCTCAAACGGATGGACAAACTGAAGTAGTCAACCGTACACTCACTACATTGCTGCGAACCATCATCCAACATAATCTCAAAAATTGGGAGAAGTGTTTGCCACACATAGAGTTTGCTTATAATCGCACTATCCATTCCTCTACTTCTTACTCTCCATTTGAAATTGTTTATGGTTTCAACCCACTAACACCTTTGGATATTTTGTCTTTGCCTTCTAGTGAACACGTTGACATGGATGGCAAGAGGAAGGCTGACTTTGTGAAAGATTTGCATGCAAAGGTTCGAGCTAATATTGAGAAGAAGTATGAGCAATTTGCAAAGCAAGCAAATCGTGGAAGAGTACAAGTTCACTGAGCCTGGAGATTGGGTTTGGGTGCACTTAAGGAAGGAACGTTTCCCTCAACAACGCAAGTCCAAACTGAGTCCAAGAGGAGATGGTCCCTTTCAAGTCCTTGAACGAATTGGAAACAATGCTTACAAGATAGATTTGCCAAGTGAGTATGGTAGTGTTAGTGCAACCTTTAATGTGGCTGATCTTTCTTTGTATGATGTAGGGGATTCGAGGGCGAATCTTCTTGAGGAAGGAGGGAATGATGAAGACATCAATGCTCGTGTTCAAGTTCAAGGGAGTCGTGATCATAGTGTTGCTGCAAAGAGCCCATTCCAAGACATGGGAGGTCCAATGACGAGGTTGAGAGCTAAAAGGTTGAAGCAAGCTTTGCAAGGTTTGATTATAGAATTACATGAAGATGAAGCTACTTGGTTGAAACAAGAACCTACAAGGCTATTCACTTATTTTGGGCTAGAGTTGGAGGAGCTTGGAGGTCGTGGACTTAGATTCAATTGAAGAGCCCGTTTGCCACTTGAGGTTATGGGTTTCATGGGTTTAATTCGTTAGTTCATTAGCCCAAGTTGTATCTTTAGTTGTAGGTTTATGTTATGGTGCAACTAGGGTTAAGTTAGTTTCCATATTTAACTTATATCTTGATGTTATGCGCCTCTTTATAGATGGTGTTACTATTCATCCGAATTTTAGAACATTAATCAATAATATTGAGTTTTTCTCTTCAATTGTGCGTGTGAGCATTATTGAGTTTCCCTTTGTTCTTGGGTGAAAGAACTACTCTTGCATTCTTGACAATTCTTGTTGAGTATTCAAGATTCCGCCTAGGGTTCTTCTTGAGGGTTTGAATCTGTCTAAAGAGATTGTCGACTAGGTGTCTATTCCACATTGTTGGTTAGGGGTCTAGGGTCGTTTCTCTAAGGAGGGAGTTCAACAAATCTTGTTGGATCTGAAGCAAAACAATCCAAGTTGTTCTTGGGGTCTTCGACAAGTTACGAAGGGGTCAAGAAGATTGGGTTGCATCCTTGGTTTCAAGAGTCTTGGACCGTCACTTCCGTGGATCTCGTATCAATAACTCCAATCTATTTCCACAGTCAACCGCCCACTTTCAACTAGACCTTCTCCAGCAATCACAAAATGCTCACCACTGAAGACCAACAAAAGCCACTGCAACAGCCCATCACCTGTCACAAATTCAGCCATGGGGCCATTGAACCACCTGCACACACATAAACTCAAGCACAATCACAGAGTCACACGCATAGAACACATATAATCACACCCCTACAACACAGAGATTCACACACATACACAATAGCCGGATTCACACACATTGACACAACTCCAAACCTACAAAAGAAAAAGCAAACAGATCAAAATTCAGCCAATTAAAAGCCAAATCCCACTAGTCATCCAATCACCGGCAAAGTCACCACTCCCCCCTTTCAACCATCAACTCACCCCTCTCTTCTAGCAACCGTCACATACCCACTGTGAACCACCACGACTCAACCCTGAACCACCCAATCATCCCCCATAACTATCACTATTAGCAGTTTCCAAGGCACCCTTACACTGCTGCCGACCAAGAGGAGAAGAAAAGTGAGAGCAGTGAGAGAGAGAGGGAAGAAGAGAGACCAGAGAATTCAAAGGAATTTCGGTGAAGAAAAGAGAAGCAGGGAGCGAGAGACAGAAAGAGAGAGAGGGAGACCGAATAGAGAGAGAAACTAGAAGAGAATTTGGAGAGCAGAATGGAAAAAAGAAAGAAAGGAGGAATAGAGAACAAAAGCATAAGCGAAAGGAAATCGAACGGAGAAGAAAGAAGAAAAAAAAAGGATGAGACATAACAGTGGAGAGACCAAAAGAGAGAAAATAGAGAGAATCTGGGAGGGAGCGAGAGGAAGATGTGAGAGAAAACGGATTTTAGAAAAAGGAAGGAAAACGTTTTTTGGGTGAGGAAATTTTATTTTATTTCTATTTTGTTTTCATGAAATTTTTTTAGTGTTCTTTAGTTTTAGTGAATTTTCTAATTAATTATGACTTGGTTTAATTTTAGATAACTGATCTAGTTAGTAATAATTATGTTGAAACCCTCATTTTCTTTTCGCATTGTCAATATTACCCCACAGATTTATTACTTTATGCAATTGAGTCCTTGCCTTTTATAAATTGACCCCCCTAGTTTTAATTTCTTTCAATCAAGTCTTTATTAATTGCAATTAAGCCCCATTAGTTGCTGGAAGTTATATGATTGTGCCACACTTGTTAAAATTTATGGTTTTGTCCACCTGATTTACTTTAATTTTGCATTGCTACCTCATAGATTTATTTGTTTTTTATTTTACCCCTCAAGGTCTTATAGAATTTTATTCTTAGTCCCCTTAATTGTTAGAATTTACTATTTCCCCCCCAATTTGCGTTAATTATATTTTTGCCCTTAGACTTGTTTAGAATTTTTATTTTTGTCCCAACTAGTTTAAATTTACTATTTGGCCCCAATTAATTCTACCTTTTATTTTCCCCCTCTGAATTGCTATAATTTAGATTCTTCTAATATGTTAGTATTTCATATTTTCCTCTTTATTTTATTAAATAGTTGTCCCTTTAATTTGTGTGTTCATTTTTAAGTTTTGGTACCGGGTCTCCAAAAGGTATCCCGACTTCTTGTTATTTTCCTCATTATGTGCTCCAATATGCTCCAATGTGATTTATGCATTATTATTTGTTTATTTTTTATTTTATTTCTACATACCTTTTTCCATATTTACGTATTTAATTTATTTGATTTTGAATTTTATTTTTATTTTGGAAAAATATAATATTTTGTATTTAGCTAGTCAATGTAATAGTTAGATTATTTTTCTCATATTTTAGCAAAAATTGTGTAATTATATAAAAAGTGTAATTGATAGTGCATTTTTAATTTTCCCCCCTTTTAATTGTAAATTAAGCCCCGGTGTAATAGTTAGGATTTATTTGCTTTTGCGTGCTTATGTGTTTATTTCTTTTACCGCTTTCCTTAGGATTTTTGCATTTAGAATATTATGCTTATGTGTTATGTGCTCCTATGTGATCTTACATGTTTTTATATGTCAAATTTGCTTTTAATTCATGCTTTAATATTTAATTCATGATTTATGTTATTCCGTCACCACACTAGTCCAACGCTAGTTGTGGTTTATCGTTTCCCTACTAGTCCAAAGCTAGTGGGAATCCCTAGAAAGGGCTAGTCCAACGCTAGACCCTCAAGGCATTTTAGTGTTAGGTGCATTTGAATGCATTTCACATTTCACACACTTCTAGTTTTCTTTTCATTTGGCATGATTTTATTATTACTATTATTTTTTTTTACACATTTTAAAATGCATGACATCTAGGTTGCATTTCACTTAGACTTTAGGGCATTTGTGTGATCCAACTAGAAATAGTTGCCTACTCACATGGAAAGTGGTGGCGTACATGCCGTTCCTCCCTCCATGAGTAGGAACATTCAGTCACGGTAATTAGTCCCCCGTACCCGTCATGTTGCATCCCACTTTCTTTCTTCACTTAATATATATTATTACTATTTTCTTTTCTTTTTGCATTCACATTTTGCACAGACAATCGTGACTCCCTCGGGGCCTCATCTTGGGTTTCGCAATTAATGCAATAATCCCAATCAATCTTCGACGGGACATTCCGACCCGCTCAATACCCACATTTAGATTTAGGATTTGCATTCATTTAGACACATCCGAATGCGATAGAACTTAGGGTTAATTTAGGAAATTTTGATTAAACCTCGCAACTAGCCTCGGTTAGGTTAAAAGGGTGCCTTAGGCGCAAGCTTTGCCTTCCCTTTCTTCAGATGTAACTCCCGAACCTTTTTCTCTCGTTTTTCATAGACCGGAGTCGAAAAAGGGTTTAAATGATTTTTCTAAAATTTTTATTTTTGTTTTGTTAAATGATTTTTTAGGTGACTTGGTACACTCTAACTCAGTGCCAAGTGGCGACTCCATTTTTCTAAATAAAACCCTTTTTCAAAATTAGTTGGCCAAAATTGTCGCATTTTTTAGTCCCGGCCTTATTTTCTTTTAAAATACCATTTTCGACTAAATAACACTTTTCACTAAAACACGATTTTTTTTCTCTCACACACGCACGGTTTTTTCAAAACTCTATCTTTTCAAAAAGGGTCTCGAGATCGGACCTGTCTTTTCAGGACGCGACAGTCAACGTACCCCCTAGTACCACTTTACCTTACGATTTTTATTCGGACGCGACAGAATTTTGGCGACTCCACTGGGGATCACTAGCGAGTCTGAGCACTAGGCTTAATCACCTTTTCCCTACTTAACCCTTTTATTCCATCGCGTTTGGACGTTAGGTTTGCATTTTTCTTTTCTAGGTTTTTAGGTTTTTCATTTTTATCTCACACACTCCCCGTCTCTCTGTTGTTTATGTGATGTATGTATGTTTTATTTACTTATTATTACTTTATTCGACCGCACTTGCATTTGGGGAGGGGATCAGTCACCCTTAGAGCCCACGTGTCTTAATATTACATTCCTTCCTCTCATAAGGAGCACCCCATACGTGCATTCGATGTTTTTTACCCTTTTTCTCTTTTTGGTGGTTGCCACCCACCCATTCCTTTAGGACTAGGATCGATCTGCCTAGACATGTGGCCATCGCATTTGTGCATGTAGCGATGTCTAGGGGATCACTCGAACCACCGACCGGGACCATTGGAATTGACGGATTTGTTACTTTTGGGTCCCTATGTAACACCCTAGAAAATGCACATATAAGAAGCATTTTTTTATTATTTAGGGTTAAGTGCTAATCTTAGAATTATTAGTTGGGAGATTTCTTGAGTTAATTAAGTTAATTAGTTAAGATTTTCATTCTAAGCAAGAACACTTAGGTACTAAAGTTAGAATAATTTCTCTTGACCATTTAACTTATAGTAGTGTTTAAATTTTTACTAGTTCATTTCATTATTTTCTAGTCTTTTGACTACTTGAAATTTTGCTCAATTTTATTCAAAAGTTTCACTTATTTTCTTACCTTATTTTCTTTTTTTCCCTTGGCCGAAATTTTTCTCTCTCTTTTCTTTCTTTCTTGGCCGAAATTCTCTTTTCTTTTCTTTTCTTTTCTTTAGGCGAAATTCTTCTTTTCTTTCTTTCTTCATGTGGCCAGGTTCTCTCTCCCTAATTTACCCTATTTGTGTTTTAATAATTTATGTTTCTTTATTGTTTATATTAAGTGATTAGAGTTGATAATTTTAACCAATTAAATTCAACCAAGTTATCACACTTTGCATAAAAATCTCACTTTTTGCTTTACTCTTGTGGGCTTTTTATTGGCTACCCATTTTTCCACCTTTTCTTCATTTCTTTTCCATTTTTCCTAGACTATTTCTTTCTCTTTTTCTCTCACTTTGGCCGGCCCTCTTCATTCTTCTTCTTTCCCCATTTTTGCTCTCAACTTCTTGGACTTTCATCTCTCAAATTGGAACAAATCCACCATAGGAAGTGGACTTCTATCTTTTCTAAGCAAAATTCTAAGCATATCTAAGGTATTTACCATGAACCTACCTTATTAATTTCATGTTTTAATTAGTTTTTATTCAAGTTTAATACCAAGTTCTTGTTAAGATTACTTGAAGAAATTAGTTAGAACTTGATATGTACTTGTTAGATAAAGTGTTCTTGTGGTTAAATAGACTAGTATGTGGTATTGGAACCTTGAAATTTCATGAAGAACATGTTATTTGGGTGAAAGTTCTTGGAGCTTAATCCTTGAAATTTAGTGAGATTTTGATTGAATTTGAGTTTGGATTGAACTAAGAAGTTGTAGAACTTGATGAATTATGGGTTGGATGATTGAAATCTTGATGAAAAACAAGATTGGAAGGGCCGAAATTTAGGGGAAATAATGCCCAATTTTTGTTAGAAAAACCCTAGAAAAACCCTAAAAAAAACCCTAGAATAAAAACCCTAAACCCTAAACCCTAAACCCTAGAAAAAAAAAAACCTAGAATTTAATGAGGTATTTCTTGCATTTTCTTACTAGGTTAATTAGGGTATAAATTGGGTTTTTCATTAGATTATTTCTTTCAATTTGCAGGATCCAATAGTGAGACCCGACCTTTCTACGAGATATTTTCTTAGGCACCAGGTGAGTGTCTTTATGTGTGCATGATGCATGGAATGTGATAATTTTATTTTGTGACTATTATGCTTAACTTGCAAATATTATGTGAGTACATGTGTTATTTGAGGAAAGATGTGTACTTTATCGCATCTATTCCACAATGTGTTACCCGCTTTTATTATTTAAAATGTTATTTGTGTGTGTGAGACTACCGTGACTAACGTCACTGTTATTTCACGGTTAGTCAACCGGGCTGCAAGTGGGAGGACATAAGGTGCTGGGTGTTTTAGGGTGTGATGTTCTTTCCTTTTGAGTTGTGAATCCTCAAAGAGGCCAACTCCGGAATGAACTTTCTTGATTGTGTGTTGGCCCTCCAGGGTTGAGATTTTTCTCCCCCGGATGTGGTAGCTTGTACGGAGGTTATAAGGTGATTGGCGGTTAGGGCTTGTGATTGATAAAACTGATATGTTCCTTGATAAAGACCTGAGCTATTATCTCGGTCCAAATATCGTGGCTACATGATCAGTACCTGCTCCTCTACGGTTAAGCTTGCTTCCGTAGTTGAGCCCTGTATCCGCCAGTGACTACATGTGAATTAAATTGCTCATATATTGTTTATTTAATTTATTGATTATTTTAATGACCTGAAATCATGAGTGCTTGGTATGATTGCATGAATTGGACATTCACTGGGCTATTATAGCTCATTTCATTTTATTTGTTTTCCTTTACTCAGGTCAACTGAAAAATTAAAGCTGGACCAACTGGTTTTTGGGTTATTATAAGTGTTTTAGTTGTTGTAATAGTCGCACTATGTTAGGCTATTATTGTGAAAAAAAAAATTATGTACATTATGACTTGTAACTTTTTGATATGACTTGTATCTTCAAGTTAAATAATAAGAGTTTGTTTTATTTTAAGTTAAGTACGTTTGGATTTTCACGTGAGTGCGTGCATCGAGCCCTGGCGAGAGCTAGGCAGGCAGTCCGCTAAGCCCTTTGGTGCGCCTCTGGGCAAGGTGGGGCTGTCACACCCTAAGTCTGAAGGTTCGGGAGCCTTAAGCTGTATCGTAGGCTTGATCCACTTGGGCATGTGACCGTGGCACGACGTGCACGGAACATTGTCTAGGAGATCACCCAAACTCTTGGCTTGAGTCCACAAGTCTAGAGATTTGGGCATTAAAAATCGATTCGCTTGGACATGTGGCAGTGGCCCGACGTGCACGTAGCAGTGTCCAGGGGATCACTCGAGCCACCGACCAAGGGCTTTGGGATTGATGACCCTTACCCTTAGGTCTGAAGGCTTGGGAACCGACAGCCTAATTGAGTCTAGATGCATTAGTGAGCCCAACGTTATGCATCCATGTAGAATAACCTAGAGTAGAGTCAGCCTTACCCTTGTCAGGCACATCAAGCATGAGAGGAGGGGATCCACCTCCTTTCTTTTTGTTGTTTTACTGTTTGTTATTTGTCTTGCCGATGTGTTATGTGTTATTTGTTGAATAAATTAACGCGCTCTTTCTTATTCTTTGATTGCATTCACAACCATAGAATAAAGAGCCCTGGCATGGTGCTCTCGTAGGAAGCCAACCCTCTTTTGGCACATTTAAATTTCATTTTGATAATTGATTTCTTTGAGAAAGATGGAAATGGAATTTGATAAATTTTTGCAAATTGCATTTTGTTATAAATACCCAAGGGATCAATCATTGTGAATTTCTTAAAAATCCTAAAAATTTAATTTTTCATCTTGTATATTCTTGAATAAAATTGTAGTTTTTTAAATCCTTAGTTTTTAAATCTATTTCAATGATTACTCATTCTTGTTGTACTTGTCAGTTTTATTCGAACCAAATTTTCTTAGAGTCAATAAATGCACTTAAGTGGTCGAATTTTTGCACAGTTTGCATTTATCCTTTTTTTCAAAGAAATTATTGTGTCATTTTTGCCATATCCCCCACCCTCCCATCCCACATTACACAAAAAGTGATTTTAGCACATATTTCATTTGACTTTAATAAACTGGCATTTTGACTTGTATATTTCTAGATTAAGTCATGACTTTTGTTTTCTTTCAATGTTGTGTCTCATAACCTCATAAAGGCTCGATTTTTTTTATCAAGCAAATATATTTAAAATCAATAATTTCCTTTGAACAGTTCATGGTACATCTTTCTCAAAGAAATTTTGCAAATTTTGCATTATTGTATATTTTAACCCACTTTAATAAACTGGCATCATGCATAAACCCTAGAGGGAATGCCATTTCAAGAATCCCATGATAGGAAAGCCATCCTTTTGTCTTGGGTACTTAACCCTGAAAGACATGCATGTTTATATTTTCGGTAAATCCTGGCAGGTGAGACCCTAGTTAAGATAATACGAGTAGAATGAAGGCATTTCTTCTCGGCGAATATGGCCCATCTACGATTAAAAGGGGAGTCTCACCCTAAAAGGATTGCATTTCATGCTAGGCCTACCCTTGGCATAATAAGGGCTCCCCTTAGGACATGCATCTGTTTTTGTCTTTATTTATATTAATTTTGATTTTTTTTATTTTTACAGGTCCTTTAACGAAGGTGGTAAAATAAGAAAGACATCTAATACGTACTTAGTCTTACGTTCAAGTATTTTTTTTAAAATTATGATCCAATTCTAAATAAACTATCACATGCTCGAGACCCATAAGGACATCAAAAACACGAGTGCTCTTTTCGAGTTATTTAAAGGATCGTGGGGAAGCCGGTTTTAGAATTGATAGTGTTAAGGGGCTAGATAAATAAGTTTGACTAGGATGACTAGTGGGATGAATGAAATTGTATTTCGTAGCTAGACAGTTGTTCATTATTAGATGTAATAAGAATAGTAATAATTTGGACGCTAATAAATTGCACTCCTTCTATAAATTTAAGATTGCCTTGTGTTCAAAATTTTCTCTTAGATGAAGTGTTAAATAAGTGGCTTTCTCAAATTTGTTTATGACATTTGATTTTCCCTTCATTTTTTGTATTTAGTTTTTGAGAATGATTTGCTTCAAATGTTTTTGTTATATTGAGCAAATAATTCTTTGATGAAGCCTCAAAATAAATCACATTTTTCTCAAAGCCTAATGTTAGGTTTGTGTAAGTGTAAAGTTTTCTCTTTTGATGAGTTAATGCCAAAAAAAAATGTGTATATTTTTTATGATGAAAAATAAATGCCTATGGTTTTTGGATGTCACATTGCTTGAAATAAATGATTACCACTTCGATATATCTCCGAATTCCAAAATAACACAAGCTGTTAATGAGGAGTTAGAGTGGTACTGAAAAGGAATTTGGACTCTATGTTAAAGATTCTGAGTGGTACGAAAGGAAAATCCAAACTAATCTTGGAAGAGGTAGAAACCACGAACATTGATGCCAAGACATCAGTCAGGGAGTTAAGTCAAAATGCACTTTTGCTCCGAAGATCTGCAAGATGTCAAGCCAATTGGATGTATGTTTGGACAATTCAAGCACAACGAAATGAATAAACGTGCAGGGGATATAACTTTGGCCAATTTACAAGGGGAGTTTTGTTGTCCACAATTTCTTATTCATCTTTGGAATGTGTTGTTCAAGTTATTGTGAGGTTAAGATATGGGATGTCATACGCTTGTGAATTATGGCTTGCAATCTTGATGTTTGTCTAATTCTCCTACCAGTTGAAGTTACTTTATGTGATTTGGCAAATGCTTTCTTCAAGTATTAAGAAATAATTATTATGTGGTTTGGAGTTTTGTTCTTATAGAAAGTATATCTTATAAAGTGGTTGGAACTATGTCTAAATTTTGTGGTTTGATAAAAATTTCTCTTCTTTACTCAATTTCACACGTTAAATATTGATTATGGTCAATTGGTGCAATCGTAATCTATGATGTAAAAGTCATTATGGGGAATTTAAAAAAAAATTAAAAAATGATGTAAAAAAAAAAGAAAAGAAAAGAGAGAAGAAAAAGAAAAAGAAAAAGAAAGAAGAAAAGAAAAGAAAAGAAATAATGCAGTTTTTCTACTCCAATGATTCTCGTGCTTAATAACCGGGAGTCTTCATCTAAAAATGTCGACTTTCGCGTCAAACGGTACTTGAACTATGAGTAATGCATTGCAAATTTGAGCAAGCAAATTGTTGAGTAACCAGGGAATTTTCATCCAACCCATGTCGATTCTTGCGTAAAAAGGCAGTTTTACTTCTCGAATAGAGTTTCTGCTATTGGTTTAAGATTGAGATGTTGAGTAACCGGGAACCTTCATAACCAATTTCGGTTTTCGCATCAAAAGACACTCTCGTATTTTAAGTGATTAGTTCACTAGAATGAAATTACCCTCATGAGAAAAATGAAATTGATCATAGACATGTGATGTTTTCCGATTGATCATATGATTCGTTTACTTGTGAAATTTAGTAAGGCGAAGAAATTAAGTTGAAATTGCTTAATTGTGATATAATTCTTTCCTCTTTGCTTGATATTATGAGTATTAAAGGCAAGATAATAAATTGCATAATGGTCATTTACTTGGTCTTGAGGAAATGCATTTTAGAACGTACATGTGTAATTTCATTGCTTGAATCATTAGTTGATCTTCGCATTTTTCAAATCGTTAGAGGGCAAACAATGATTCAAGTGTAGGAGAATTGACGAAGTATCAAAATTATGCTTTTGAGTTTCTTGTTTTGGTGTGAATCCGGTTCATTTTTGTATATTTTTCATTCAAATTCAGAATTTTGAGATAGGAATAATTTTGAGTACGATTAACACACAAGATCTTATGATTTTTGCAGGCCAATGACATTTGAATAAAGTTCAGATCAGTTGAAGAATGATCTCTTCATCCAGAAAGAATAGAGCAGAAGCATTACCTTGGTTCTAGCAAAAGTGGATGGTCGATACTTCCCTCGATCATTATTCAGACACCATAAAGGATATTCTCGTTTGATTTAGTAAATTTTCTTTTAAAATTGTTGCGAAAAGAGATAGATCAAAGGTGGGCATTCTTTCTTTCTCCTTAAACATTTTTTTCCCCTAGTTTTCCCTTTGAGCCTTCAGAATATGTAACTTTTCGTTTGACAAACCACTTGAAGGTTGCACCCCACACTGGGGCAATTTTGTCATAATTTCATCCCACACTAGGGCAAATTTTATTTCAACTGGTGTTTAAAAAAAAAGAAGAAAGAAAAGAAAAAAAAAGAGAAAGAAAAAAGAAAAAAAAAAGTCAAAGTCAAAAGTGAACGTGATACAAAAGAAAACTTGAAGAAAGTAATAATACTGGGGCAATTTTTTTAGAAGAGAAGAGAAAGATAACCCCAGGAGCAAGTAGTAAAATTGGGATGAATTAATTGAAAATGAGACCTCAAAGCTGATTGAACCTTTCATGAATTTTGCCTTCTGACCTTAACATTTCCAACACATTAAGCCAAAAAATTTTACTGACCTCCATCTTCATTTTGCAACGATTTTTTTTTAAATGAAAATTTACAAATCAAAGCGGTAGATGATGCTAATATATCTATCCCAATCAACATGGGAAGATTGCCTTACTGATGCCAAATATTTTTAATTGTCAGTCCGTTTTAATGAAAAGGGAAAAGACTATCTCAAATTTGGGTGCCGCCGTTCATCCCACATCTTCCTTCCAAATTGATAATCTGAAAGGGCAGTACAATTGAGCCAAGATGACAGTTGAAATTTCATAAGTGAAAAGGCCAGTATGCCGACATGGAACCGCTTTGAAAGTTGATGAACACAATTGCTTAAGGTTTCTTGTTTGTATTGATCATTTCGTGGCAATGTCGGAATTCAAGTGGGAATGACATCCAAAGATAAAAAAGCATCTTTTAAGCCATTATTTCAAAATTAAATTTTTAAATATTTTATTTATATGTACCTCATTTAGTCTTTGTGCGTTTCGTGTTGCTTACTGTACAGAATTTCTTTTATATTATTGCATGTGAAGCATTTTCTGATCAATTCATGTTCTGAAAATTTGACATTTACTTTGTTTGATTTTGAAATAAAAGCAAAGGCAATCCTAAATTTATCAGAAGTCAAAGTCATGCATGAATTGCAAGACTATTTGGGGATTTGATGTGAATCGCGAATCAGAGTTCACTAAATTGGGAAACTTACAGAAAGTAAGGAAAGAGATTGATCAGAGACTCAGAATGGCAATACTCATGTTTATACACGCTAGTGGAATCAAGTGACCCTCGAGTGGTGGCATCACTTTTGCAATTTTCGTTGTTTTTCACTTTTTGCAGGTGTGATCACATGGTCATTAGTTGAAGCCTTCGTCAAGAATGAAAACTGGGGCAATTTTTTTAAATTAGTGATGGTTTAATTAAGGCCACAACTCAATTCAAAGATTGATTTCAAAAATTGATACTGGGACAAATTTTTGGAGAAACATTTGATTTGGATGCTTCTTTCTCAAGGAAAAATTTTGGATAGACTGATTTATACTGGAGCAAAAATTTTTTGGAGCAAATTGAGTTTAAATGGGTTTTGATGTTTTTACATGATACCACACTTCGAAAAGGGTGATGTCAAGTCAGTTGGGTGCTATACACTGGGGCAAAAAAAATTGAAAAATTTTAATTTTTGACTTCATTTTGATGCAATGCCCAGCATTTTTTTAGTTTTCTTTATGTCATTTCACTATGCATTTTGTCCAGCAGTCTGCACCTCATTATTTTCATTCTCGTAAGATGGGCCAGAACTCCACATTTCATTCATTACTTTAGCATTATGCATGCATGCATTTGTCTATTAGTCTATCATCGTGTTTTTACTTTTTCAAATTAGCATTTGTCTAGTGTTTATTCAGCATATTTCATAGTATTTTATTGTGTCTACTTGTTTGTGTATTGTGTCTTAGTCTCAGTCATTTTCATTTCAATCTCTGGTAGTAAGATCTGATCATGGCATTATACACCGCACTTTTTCGGTATTAAGATCCAATCCAGGCATTGGGCACCGCGCTTTAGTTTCAGCCATTTTCATTCTAGTCTCCAGTAGTAAGATCCAATCTTGGCACTGGGCACCACGCTTTTTCGGTATCAAGATCCAATCCAGGCATCGGGCGCCGCGCTTTAGTTTCAGTCATTTTCATTTCAGTATCTAGTAGTAAAATCCAATCTTGGCATTGGGCACCATGCTTTTCTAGTATTAAGATGCAATTCAGGCATTGGGCGCCGCACTTTAGTTTCAATCATTTTCATTTTAGTATCCGGTAGTAAGATCCGACCTTGGCATTGGGCACCGTGCTTTTCCGGTATTGAGATCGAATCCAGGCATTGGGCGCCGCGCTTTAGTTTCAGTCATTTTCGTTTCAATCTCCAGTAGTAAGATCCGATCTTGGCATTGGGCACCGCACTTTTTCGGTATTAAGATCCAATTCAGGCATTAGGCGCCGCACTTTAGTTTCAGTCATTTTCATTTCAGTATCCGATAGTAAGATTCGATCTAGGCATTGGGCACCGCGCTTTTCCGGTATTAAGATCTAATCCAGGCATTGGGCCCTGCACTTTAGTTTCAGTCATTTTCATTTCAGTCTCTAGTAGTAAGATCCGATCTTGGCATTGGGCACCGCACTTTTATGATATTAAGATCCAATCTAGGCATTGGGCGCCACGCTTTAGTTTCAGTTATTTTCATTTCAGTCCCTGGTCTTGATATTGGGCACCGCTTTCTGCATTTATCTTTATGAATTTATTTTGTACAACAGCCTAGACCCACTTTCTGTCCATTTTAGTCGAGCAGCCCAGACTCTGCATTTAGTTTATGAATTTATTTTGTCTAGCAGCTTAGACTCGCTTTCTGTCCATTTTAGTCTGCCAGCCCAGACTCTGCATTTAGTTTATAAATTTATTTTGTCCAGCAGTCTGGACCCGCTTTCTGTCCATTTTAGTCTGCCAGCCCAGACTCTGCATTTAGTTTATGAATTTATTTTGTCTAGCAGTCTGGACCGCTTTCTGTCCATTTTAGTCTAGCAGCACAGACTTTGCATTTAGTTTATGAATTTATTTTGTCTAGCAGCCTGGACCCACTTTCTGTCCATTTTATCCTTGCAACCCATGATAGTTGCATTTATTTGGTCTAGCATCCTGGACTCGCTTTAGGTTGTTTTATTTTAGCAATTCAAATATTGCACTTCTTTCTTTGTTTTGCTCACAAGTTTTGAAAAGTTTGAATTCTTGTGTTACCTTTTTGCACTTGTGTTTTGCATCCATAGTTCACTTGTCTGAACTACGTTTGACCTGATTCCTTTCACCAGGATACGTAGGCAACTCTTGGAGAGCTCGGTCCCATTTTTTTACATATTTACTTGTTTGTCTTTCATTTGGATGTTCGCCTCGGTTTGCACTGGCATTTATTTTCACATTGAAGTGAGTCAAAATTTGGTATTGATTACATCTTTGTCTGATATCTCGACGAGATTCCCGACAAAGAGGGGCAAACTGTAGACACCAAATTTTGATACAGCATTTATTTTCAAATATTGGGGGACATGTTTACATTTTTTTTGGGGTCAAATTTTAAATTTTCAATAATCTATGGGGGCAAAATAGTAATTTTTATCTGTAAATATTTTTTTTCAATAGTTTTGGGGGTTTTAAATTCAGATTTCAATTTCATACGTATTTTTTAATTTTCTGTGATTTTTTCAAATTTAATTGGTATTCTTTTTATATTTTTTAGCACAAGGGCAAAATGGTAATTTCGGCTCGCGTACACCATTTTAGCTCATTTCAGGTCTCAAATTTATTTTTCTAATTCTTTAAGTATGTTTCTAAATTTTCTTGATTTTTTTAGGAGACGATTGCTATTTTTTCTGTATATACTGCATTAAAGGGTGAAATCATCATTTTACAATTTAAATCAATTTTTTAGACAAATTTTGAGTCATAAATGTATTTTCTAGTGTTTTAAACTTATTTTTAATTTTTAGTAATTTTTCAAGGTTAGTAGCTATTTTTCTGTGAATTTTCATTGTCTAAGGGCAAAATCATCATTTTATAGTCTAAATTCATTTTTTGTCAAATTTTGAGTCATAAAGGCATTTCTTAATGTTTTAAGCTTATTTTTAATTTTTGGTAATTTTTTTATGTTAATAGCTATTTTTTGTGTATTTTCGTTGTCTAGGGGCAAAATAGTCATTTGACACCTCCAGCGCGTTTGTAGACACTAAATTTTGACACACCATTTACTTGTCAAACATTGGGGAGGTGTTTATATTTCTGGGGTCAAATTTTATTTTTTTCAATAATCTTGGGGGTAAAATAGTAATTTTTATTTGTAAATACTTTTTCATTAGTTTTGGGAGGTTTAAATTCACTTTTTTACTTTTATACATATTTTTTACTTTTTATGATTTTTCTAGATTTAATTGGTATTTTTTATATTTTACCAGCACAAGGGCAAAATGGTAATTTCGCCTCACGAACACCATTTTAGTTCATCTTTAGTTCCAAATTCATTTTTCTAATTCTTTAAGCATGTTGCTAAATTTTCTTAATTTTTTCGGAAAACAATACCTTTTTTTCTATAAATTTTTATTGTCCAAGGGCAAAATCGTTATTTTACAAATTAAGTTCATTTTTTATCAAATTTTGAGTAAAAAATGCATTTTCCAGTGTTTTAAGCTTATTTTTAATTTTTGATATTTTTTTAGGTAAATAGCTATTTTTCTACAAATTTTCATTATCCAAGGGCAAAATCATCATTTTACGGTTTAAATTCATTTTTTGTCAAATTTTGAGTCAAAAAGGCATTTTCTAATGTTTTAAGCTTACTTTTAATTTTTGATAATTTTTTGAGGCTAAAATCCATTTTTTTGTGTATTTTCGTTGTCCGGGGGCAAAATCGTCAATTTTACACCCCGAGCGCGTTTTTATCAGTTTTGAGCTCTAGTTTTTAATCTACTGTGAATTCTTTTTGAAAATTTAGAGATTGCTATCAGATTCTTTGTATTAATTTTTAATTTTGGGGTTAAAAAATATTTTTTAATAAAATTAGCATTTTTAATACCGGTGGCATTTTCATTATTTTATAGCATTCTTGGCCAACAAGATAAGTGACCTATAAATACCCCTTTTAATTAGCAAAAAAAAGGAAAAAATAGAAAACCCTACAAACACTTTGGTTTTTGTGCTTTAAGAATCAAACACACACACTTGACACCTAAAAAACACATACAAAGCCGCCGTTCTTTTTCTGATTACTGTTCATCTGTCTTCAAGCCAGCTTAAAGTCACTGTTCATCCTCAAATTCATTACAAGGTTCAAAGGTAATACCTTAATTTGTTTTCTTTGCTTTTGTTCTTGATTCATTTTATTTTCCTCCATTTTATTATAAAATCTGATTAAATGTTTGGTTGAACTTTGGATGTTTATCTGTTTTTCTTTCTTTCTTTCATTCTTGCTGTTTTGTTTTTTTTTTTTTTGGTTGGTTTTCCTGTTTCTCCTTTCATTTTCCACCACCTCTTCCACCACCTGAACCACCATCACCACCATACAACCACCAAGACCACAGGAGATCCGCCAACAACCACCCTACTCTACCAGAACAATCTAGAGCTAGTCATGAAAATCCCACCAAAAACCATCAAAACCTCAATCTTACCACCATAAACCAACCCCTAAACCCTTAGCAATAGAGCCTTCAAAATTGACCCAAATCAAGCCCTCACTATAGTTTCCTCTTCAATTCCATATCCAAAAAACCCTCACCTCCAATCCCAAAACCACTGTAGCCTCACTCCAACATCAATGCTCCACCATTTCTTCCATCCATCTCACAACCCATGAACAACTAGGCAAACTCGACAGCCACCCCCTAAACCACCACTCATCAACCCCTGCCACCATCCATCAAACATAACAGACCAATTTCCCTCCACAATCACACACGAATCACACACCACACGCAGCAAGAACATAAACAATCCACACAACCAACAAACACTCATAGACAGCACATATACACAGATTCACACACACATAGAGACACGCCAGTACAAAGCCAAAGCCACCACAATCACAAACATTCTAGTAAACACACATAACCACACATTCCAGACACATATACACACATGCATAGACACAGATTCAGACACGGGTACCAAAAACGCACATAGAGAGGTCACTCGCACAGAGACGCACAAAACCAGAGTTTACACCACCAAAAATCAGCCTAATTGCCATCTATAACACAATAAAAATAGCCCCAATCGGTAGCCAAAACCACCACCAGCAGTCAATTACATCACCCACCTATCAATAATCACGCCATTGCAACTCCAAAACCCTTTTGAACAAGGCCAATTCAGCCACAAAAACCACGACCATCTGGCCATTCCAACCCACAAACCATGTTACCCTCACCTCCATCCCTCCAATTCTCCACTGCCCTAACCAATTCGTAGCTCAAACTACCACTACAACCTCCAATCACCGTCCTAAACCACTTGTCTCCAAACCACCTCCCCTATTCCCCAAATCACCGTTCATTTCCAACCACCCAAGCTCCCAAATTCACCCCCGATCAAATCATCCACCACCAAACCACCACCTAATTCCATCACAATCAATGCCCAAACCCCACCGTAGCGTCGTTGCCCCATCACCGCATCTCCTTTCCCTGCACAGAGAACAACGAGGGAAATAAATAGAGAGGAAGAGAGAATCGGAGTAGAACAGCAAAGACCAGGAAGGAAGAAAGAAAGAAATGGCAGAGAAGAAAAAATAGAGAGAGACGGAGAGAGGGAGAAGACCAGATGAGAGAGAGAGAGTGAGATGGAGGAAGAGCTGGAATGAGAAGGGGTAATCAGAGAAGTGAAAGAAAATGAAACAAAAATAATTGAGTGAGATTAAGAGAGAAATTAGGAGAAACAAAAAGCGTGAGATTAAGAGAGAAATTAGGAGAAACCAAAAGCGTGGGAGAGAGAAGAGAATGAAGAAGGGAAATAGAGAAAAGCGTGAGAGAGATGAAGAAAACAAAAAACGAAATCAGAAACAAAAAAAAAAAAAAAGAAAATCGGAAGAGTCAAAAGTGAGCAAGTCAGTGAGTGAGTAAAGAAAAAATGAATTTGGGAAGAATTTATTTCTAGAGTTGAAGATTTGAGGTAGAAGGAGACTGACTGGACATTAGGTGTTGACTTGGGGAGTTTGATGGGGGTATATTTAAGTTTTTTTTTATGCTAATTAGTTCATGTAGGTTAGTTAATTTTCTATTTCAGTTTAGATTAAATAATTAAGTACATTAGTTAGTTAATTAGTTTAATTTTTAATTTGGCATTTTCCTATTGTTTAGTTATATTTATTTAGAACAAACATTTGCATTTTAGTCCCTAAGTTTTGATTAACTTTAGTTGTTTTCTTAGACTTTTGTTTTCTGCAATCAAGTCCCCCCCATGATTTTAGATTGACCGCCTAAATTTTATATTCTTGCAATTAGGTCCCTCAATTGCAATTTGGGCCACTTTTATTGAAGTTTATTGTTTTGTCCCTCCATTTTACTTTAATTTTCACCTTAGCCACTTAAATTTGCTTTAACTTTTGATCTTTACCTTTTAAGTTCTATGGAGTTTTATTTTTAGTTCTTTAATTGCTAGAATTTACATTTTACTCCAATTTTTCAATATTTACACATTTTTAGGTTTTATTTATTTATATTGTGATACATTGACGTGTGTGTTCATTTTTTTAAAGTATTTGAACCAGGTCTTCAAGAGGTATTCCTACTCTTCGTTGATTTTTCTCTTATGTGCTCCAGTGTGCCTTACGTGATTTTTATGCATTTTTATTCATATATTTCCTATCTTGCATGCTCTTCGTGTATTTATTTCATTTACGCTATTTAATTTTTAATTTCATTATTTATTTATTATTTAGGCAAAAAGTGTAATAGCTTTGTATTTAGCTAGTCAATGTAATAGTTAGGCTAAATTTTTTATATTTTAGCAAATTTTGTATTTTAGATAGCAAGTGTAATAGATAGGTTATTTTACTTTCCCATTAAAATTGTAGTTAAATTTCCCCGATGTAGTAGTTAGGGTTTATTTTCTTTTGCGTGCTTACATGCATATTTGTTTTACCATTTTCATTAGGATTTTGCATCTAGATATCATGTTTATGTGTTATGTGCTCCTATGTGATCTTATATGTTTTTATATGTTTAATTTGCTTTTAATTCATGCTTTAATATTTAATTCATGATTTATGGTATTTCGTCACCACACTAGTCCAATGCTAGTTGTTGCTTCATTCTTTTCCCACTAATCCAACACTAGTGGGACTTTTTAGAACGGGCTAGCTCAACGCTAGACCCTCAGGACATTTTAGAGTTAGGTTCATTCGTGTGCATTTCACATTTCGTACACTTCTAGTTTTCTTTCTATTTGGCATGGTTTTATTATTACTATTATTATTTATTATTATTATTATTTATTATTATTATTATTATTATTATTTTGACACATTTTTTTAAATGCATGGCATCTAGATTGCATCTCACTTAGAAATTAGGACATTTGTGTGATTCGACTAGAAATAGTCGTCTACTCACGTGGGAAGCGGTGGCGTACATGCCGTTCCTCCCTCCGTGAGTAGAAATATTCAATCACGAGATACTAGTCCCCCGTACCCATCATGTTACATACCCACCTTCTTTCTTCACATACTATATATTATTATTTTTTCTTTTTCTTTTTGCATCACATTTTGCATAAACAGTTGTGACTCTCTCGAGGTCTCGACTCGGGTTGTGCAATTAATGCGATAATTCCAATCAAGTCTCGACAGAACATTTTGACCCTCTCGATACTTACATTTAGCTTTAAGATTTGCATTCATTTAGATACATCCAAACGTGATAGAATTTAGGGTTAAATTAGGAAAATTTTGATTAAACCTCGCAACTAGCCTCAGCTAGGTTGAAAGGGCGCCTTAGGGACAAGCCTTTGCCTTCCCTTTCTTCAAATGTGACTCCCGAACCTTTTTCTCTCATTTTTCATAGACCGGAGTCGAAAAAGGGTTTTTAAAAATATTTTTGTAAAATTTTTATTTTTGTTTGTTTAAACGGTTTTTTTGGGTGACTTGGTACACCATAACTCAGTACCAAGTGGCAACTCCATTTTTTAAAATAAAACCCTTTTTCAAAAATCATGTGGCCAAAGCTGTCGCATTTTTTTTTATCTTGGCCTTATTTTTATTATTTTTCTTAAATAACACTTTTTCAATAAAAATTCGATTTTTCACACACGCGTACGGTTTTTCCTAAAACTTGCTTTTAAAAAGGGTCACCAGACCGGACCGTCTTTTCGGACACGACAGCGTTTTTATCAGCTTTAAGCTCTAGCTTTTATTTTTGAAATCTACTTTGAATTCTTTTGAAAATTTTAGAGATTGCTGTCAATTCTTTGTATTAATTTTTAATTTTTGGGGTTAAAAATTATTTTTTAAATAAAATCAGTGTTTTATTACTGGTGGCGTTTTTGTTATTTTATAGCATTCTTGGTGACCAAGACAAGTGGCTTATAAATACCCTTTTTGTTAGCAAAAAAGAAAAGAAAAAAAATTGAAAACCCTAAAAAACACTTTTTCTTTTATGCTTTAAGATCAAACACACACATTTTTACACCCAAAAACACACACACACTCTTCATCTTTTTCATTCCGGTTACTGTTCGCACCTTCATATACAGATGGTTACTGTTCATCATCTTGGAGTTTCAAAACAAATTTTTCAGCCAACAAGAAGATTTCATTTTTAGCTCTCCAAGTTCATCAATCCAATTAACGAAGTTCAAGAGTTGAATCGGATCTTCAAGAGCCAATAAGAAGATTTAATTTTTTAGCTCTCCAAGTTCATCAATCCAATTAACCAAGTTCAAGAGGGAATATTCTAAACTCCACTTTTCTTTTCTCATGGTTTATTTCCCATAATAATTTGGACTGAGTTTCTTGTTGTTCTGATTTTATGATTTTTTTTATTCTATTTTTAGTTTTTGTTTGTCTCTCTGGTTTGTGTTTTTGGGTTTTCCTTTTGTTATGCTTACATTGTTCTTCATCGATCCTCAACCTTCCTCTCCACTTTCTCATCACCGTTTCTTCACTCACAACCACAACAATACAAAATCCCTCCAGTAGTAGAATCATCAACCATCAGAGCCAAGACCACTATCTAAACCAAACCACCAATCGACAGTCCCAAACCACCAGACTCAACCCCTCCTCTTTCCAACCTGTAAGATTGCCCTACACACAGCCTCATCACCACCTCTAAGACCCGAACAACCTGCAAAAAAAAGACACGAAACAGACACTCCATCATCCTGCCCAAGCTCCCATTGCAACCGCCCAATTCCATCCCCTACCTCTACCACCATCACAACATTAGTTATAGCCCTCAAACAGCCCACAATCGACCTTTTAAAACCACAACTAGCAACCCAAATCACATCTCCTCAACTCATCTGTCAGAACCACTAGAGCAATTTCCACAAGCCAGCTACCAGTAGCTACTGCCAAAGTTCCCAAATCCCACTGATGACAGCCCAAAATCATTAAGAACAGGTCCAAAACGGTTATACAAAGCCATATATCAATTGCTAATCACTGTCACTCACACCCTCCACTGTCACTCCAAAACCTAGAAATGCCACTGTTCATTCTCCAATTAGTCAAACAGCTCCTACATCAACATCCTCTCAATCAGCAGATTAACAACCAAACAACTGCCATAACTCCAATCTATTTCCACAATCAACCGCCCACTTTCAACCGGACCTTCTCCTGCAATCACAAAATGCTCACCACTGAAGACCAACAAAAGCCACTACAACAGCCCATCCCCTTGTCACAAATTCAACCATGGGGCCATTGGACCACCTGCACACACATAAACTCAAGCACAATCACAGAGTCACACGCATAGAACACATATAATCACACCCCTACAACACACAGATTCACACACATACACAATAGTCGGATTCACACACATTGACACAACTCCAAACCTGCAAAAGAAAAAGCAAACAGATCAAAATTCAGCCAATTAAAAGCCAAATCCCACCAGTCATCCAATCACCACCAAAGTCACCACTCCCCCCTTTCAACCTTCAACTCATCCCTCTCTTCTAGCAATCATCACATACCCACTGTGAACCACCACAACTCAAACCTGAACCACCCAATCATCCCCCATAACTGTCACTATTAACAGTTTCCAAGCGACCCTCACACCACCGCCGATTGAGAGGAGAAGAAAAGTGAGAGCAACGAGAGAGAGAGGGAAGAAGAGAAACCAAAGAATTCAGAGGAATTTCGATGAAGAAAAGAGAAGCAGGGAGTGAGAGATAGAAAGAGAGAGAGGGAGACCGAATAGAGAGAGAAATCAAAAGAGAATCTGGAGAGCAAAATGGAAAAGTGGAAGAAAGGAGGAATAGAGAACAAAAGCAGAAGCGAAAGGAAATCAAACGGAGAATAAAGAAGAAAAAAAAGGGTGAGACAAAACAGAGGAGAGACCAAAAGAGGGAAAATAGAGAGAATCTGGGAGGGAGAGAGAGGAAGATGAGAGAAAAGGGATTTTAGAAAAAGGAAGGAAAACATTTTTTGGGGGAGGAATTTTTATTTTATTTCTATTTTGTTTTCATGAAATTTTTTTAGTGTTCTTTAGTTTTAGTGAATTTTCTAATTAATTATGACTTGGTTTAATTTTGTATAACTGATCTAGTTAGCAATAATTATGTTGAAACCCTCATTTTCTTTTCGTATTGTCAATATTACCCCACATATTTATTACTTTATGCAATTGAGTCCTTGCCTTTTATAAATTGACCCCCCTAGTTTTAATTTCTTTCAATCAAGTCTTTATTAATTGCAATTAAGCCCCATTAGTTGCTGGAATTTATATGATTGTGCCACACTTGTTAAAATTTATGGTTTTGTCCACCTGATTTACTTTAATTTTGCATTGCTACCCCATATATTTATTTGTTTTTATTTTACCCCTCAAGGTCTTATAGAATTTTATTCTTAGTCCCCTTAATTGTTAGAATTTACTATTTCCCCCCAATTTGTGTTAATTATAATTTTGCCCTTAGACATGTTTAGATTTTTAATTTTTGTCCCAATTAGTTTAAATTTACTATTTGGCCCCAATTAATTCTACCTTTTATTTTACCCCTCTGAATTGATATAAGTTACATTCTTCTAATATGTTAGTATTTCATATTTTACTCTTTATTTTTATTAAATAGGTGTCCCTTTAACTTGTGTGTTCATTTTTAAGCTTTGGTACTGGGTCTCCAAAAGGTATCCCAACTTCTTGTTATTTTCCTCTTTATGTGCTCCAAAATGCTTCAATGTGATTTGTGCATTATTATTTGTTTATTGTTTATTTTATTTCTACGTACATTTTTGCGTATTTACGTATTTAATTTATTTGATTTTGAATTTTTATTATTATTTTGGAAAAATATAATATTTTGTATTTAGCTAGTCAATGTAATAGTTAGATTATTTTTCTCATATATTAGCAAAAATTGTGTAATTAGATAGAAAGTGTAATAGATAGGGCATTTTTTATTTTCCCCCCTTTTAATTGTAAATTAAGCCTCGGTGTAATAGTTAGGATTTATTTGCTTTTGCGTGCTTATGTGTTTATTTCTTTTACCGCTTTCCTTAGGATTTTTGCCTCTAGAATATTATGCTTATGTGTTATGTGCTCCTATGTGATCTTATATGTTTTTATATGTCTAATTTGCTTTTAATTCATGCTTTAATATTTAATTCATGATTTATGTTATTCCGTTACCACACTAGTCCAACACTAGTTGTGGTTTATCATTTCCCCACTAGTCCAAAGCTAGTGGGAATCCCTAGAAAGGGCTAGTATAATGCTAGACCCTCAGGGCATTTTAGTGTTAGGTGCATTCGAATGCGTTTCACATTTCACACACTTCTAGTTTTCTTTTCATTTGGCATGATTTTATTATTACTATTATTATTATTGTTATTATTTTGACCCATTTTTAAAATGCATGATATCTAGGTTGCATTTTCACTTAGACTTTTAGGGCATTTGTGTGATCGGACTAGAAATAGTCGCCTACTCACATGGAAAGCAGTGGTATACATGCCGTTCCTCCCTTTGTGAGTAGGAACATTCAGTCACGAGTTATTAGTCCCCCGTACCCGTCATGTTGCATCCCACTTTCTTTCTTCACTTAATATATATTATTACTATGTTCTTTTCTTTTTGCATTACATTTTGCACAGACACTCGTGACTCCCTCGGGGCCTCATCTCGGGTTTCGCAATTAATGTGATAATCCCGATGAATCTTCGACGGGACATTCTGACCCTCTCGATAACTACATTTAGAATTTAGGATTTGCATTCATTTAGACACATCCAAACGCGATAGAACTCAAGGTTAATTTTGTAAATTTTGATTAAACCTCACAACTAGCCTCGGCTAGGTTGAAAGGGTGCCTTAGGCGCAAGCCTTTGCCTTCCCTTTCTTCAAATGTGACTCCCGAACCTTTTTCTCTCGTTTTTTGTAGACCGGAGTCGAAAAAGGGTTTTAAATGATTTTTCTAAAATTTTTATTTTTGTTTTGTTAAATGATTTTTCGGGTGACTTGATACACCCTAACTCAGTGCCAAGTGGCGACTCCATTTTTCAAATAAAACCCTTTTTCAAATTTAGTTGGCCAAAACTGTCGCATTTTTTAGTCCCGCCCTTATTTTCTTTTAAAATACCATTTTCGACTAAATAACACTTTTTCACTAAAACACGATTTTTTTTCTCTCACACACGCACGGTTTTTCAAAAGTCTATCGTTTCAAAAAGGGTCTCGGACGTGACAAGGTACCCCAGTACCACTTTACCTAAATCGGATCGTCTTTTCGGGATGCGACAGTCAATGTACCCCAGTACCACTTTACCTACGATTTTTTTCGGACGTGACAAGGTGCCTTCGTCTGCCCTTTGCCATCTCCCGTGCCCTCTTTTGGCTTTACAGTGTCCTTTGGCGTCATGCCACATCATTCCTCTTGCCCTATAAATAGTCTATCAAACCTGTCATCACGTTATTGGCTATCCCTCCAGCTAGAACTCACTCCACTCTTCTTCCTTGCTTTGAGTTGCTTTTCCACGGTTTCAGCTTTTTTTACCAAATCATCAATGTCCACATAAGACTGCAACTCTACCTTATCTCAGATATCTTGATTTAGACCAGCTAGGAATAGCCATTGTAGCCTCACGGACTTCTACCACGTTAGCAGGAATCATGGCCAGCTCCATATCTTTGTAATAGTCATCTTTGGTCCTACCACCTTGTGACATGGATTGTAGCCTTCGATGTAGCTCCCTATAATAATGGCCAAGTATGAACCTCCTCCGCATGATTGACTTCATCTCCTCCCATGTGCGGATAGGTCGCTCTCCACAACTTCTCCTACTGGTAGCCAACTGGTCCCACCACATACTTGCGTAGTCTGAAAACTCCACAACAGCTAGTTTCACCTTTTTTTCTCGGAGTAGTTGTGGCAATCAAATACGTGCTCCAACTTCTGCTCCCACTCCAGGTGGAGCTCTGGATCACTCCGACCTTGGAAGTTAGGAATCTTCATTTTAATGCTCCCAATGTTACCATCACAAGCTTGCTCTCCACACCTGTGTCTCCTATCAATCACCCCATCATCATTGGATCCTTCTGACTCTGAGATTGGAGACCTTCTCCGGTGGCTTCTATGGCTACTTCTTGACCTCGAGTGTGAATGACCTGGCCTCTCCAGTTGCTGACACATAGCTTCCATGGTCTGCCTCATACCCTGGATGCCAACATTCATGGTCTCAGCAAAATCCCTAAGGTCAAATGCCTTGGATTCTCCTTCGTTAGACATGATGAATTTTGAGCAAATAAAATGGATTTAAAGGGAAAATTGGGCAAAACACTAACACTCACAACCCAAGATAAGAAATTAAATGAATTTTTTTTTGGATAAACAGTGAAATCAGATGAATAGTACCACGTACAATAACTGATGAATAGTATGCTACAGTACACGTGAACAGTGTTTTATTTTTTGAACAATGGAATGGGACTTTTAATGATTTTTGTTAACGAATAGTCAACTAATCACCAATAGTCAATAACTCAATCAACAAATAGACAAAAGACACGAACTTTTTAACGTTTCTAGACACCCTGAAGCAAGGATGGCACAAAAGACACGAAATTGCAACAGAATTTCACAGAAAATTACAGTAATTTGCGAAAGAAATTAATAGGGCAGTAAGAATTTGAACGAAACAACAACCCAATTTCGTGTAACAACAAAGGAATATACCAAATAAGGCAAAAATAGAAACCCTAGGCACAAAATCAACCAAGAACACGAAAAAAAGTAGAGGTACTGCAAGAATTTAAGACAAAAATAAGAAAAAAGTATATCCAATCTCAAAGAATCGAAATCCAAGAGATGGATTGAATACACCTGAAACCAAGAACCCAGAAGTCCTGATACCAATTGATGCGATCCACCCTGAGATGCCTCATTAATCACATAACGGGAACCTTCCCAACAATCACAATCTATAGGACAACGCTCCCAAAGGATCGTCATTGTGTATCTAGGAACAATCTAACCCTAATTCTACCCAAGAATTGAAACGAGATTGATAAAGGATCCCAAACCCTAACCCCACACGTTGGTTAGAACTCAAGGATATCAAAAGAACTCACTAATCACTCATAGCATTCACAAGTCTCACAAAGAGAACCAAAGAGGAAAAAAACCTCACAAAGTTTTATTCAACGTCAACATTATCTCTAGAACAAAGATAGAAATTAGCGTTATATAGGCAAAAACACCCTAAACAACTGATATGGAAAGTAACCAATCTATTACAAGTGAAAAACTAAGTAAAAATGCATAAAATAAAAGAAATCGTAAAGCTTCGGATGAAGGCTGCGGCCTAGGCCGTGACACGGCCTTCCTCATGGCCTTGATCAGAAGATTTTGCAATGCTGAGCCATGGGCATCCTGAAGCGAGCCACGACCATGTCTCGCCTTTCAATACCTATAGCTCACCACCAGCCATCGTCTTTGGCTTCTTCTGCTTCCCAGCTACCAGTGTACTCTTCCTCATCTTTGATGGCCCCTTTCTCCAGCCCTTTTTATCCATTCTTGATACTTCTAAGCCTCCATTAAGGGTTGGCAAAGGTCTCTGCTTTGATAATGCTCTTGAAATAGTATGAATACATTTATCAACTTGAGCTTTGGTTTCTATGATCGTATCACGCTATCATCCCAATAGTAGGTTCGTGTTGAGGCAAAGGATTGTTATCAACATTCAAAGTTTGTCTCGCACCCCTCCTTAACACGATTTCTCCATGATCAATCATGTCTTGAATTATATGTTTCATAGCCCAAAAATTGGCTGTGGAATGCCCCTGGCTTCCCAATTGATAAGCACAAATGGCCTGGGGGTTGTAGTGATGCGGAAGCCCATTAGAGTAAGTCACCTCAGGTACCGTGCTAATCTTACCTGCTGCCTTCAGTTGTTCATAAATTTGATCCATGGGGCAACCAAGAGGAGTGAAGGTCTTGGATCCTCTCTATGGGTGGTTTGCTAGACCCATAGCATTTTGAGGTTAGTTAGGCAGAACATAAGTATTAGGATGGATAAGTCTTGGGCAAGGTTGAAATGGAGGACACAGGTTATTTTGTGGCATGGGCTGAAAATTCTAAACATGGGTCGAGCATTTGGAAGAAATGGCTGTGCATTCATTGGTTGAACTTGGGTGTGAAAAATTGATTGAGGGCATAGTGGAAAAGTAGGAAAAGCATGTGCTGGTAGAGGGTATTGCAAATAATTGGCATGATAGTTTGTGTTGGTTTGGAATCTAAGTTTGGGTCTCAGGCCTTGATTTAGCACAAAAACTGATTCCCCTTTCTTCTGTTAGGCTTTCTTTCCAGTTGCTTTCTTTATACTGTTATTGTTTTACAAATTTTCTACTTGTAATTTCACGGCAGCCATATCTATCACTTTTTCTTTCTTCACCCCTCTTTCAATGGCTTCCGCTTATTCTATGACCTGAGCGAAGTATGGAGTACTACTCCTTTACAAAGCACTAAAGTAAGGAAAAGACTAAATAAATACAATACATTTTCAGCCATGGCGTTTTCGAATTTAAGGAATTCCTACTCTATTCGATTCAAGAATAGCTCGAAACATATGAGGGAAAGTACTGATTGATGAAGTGATGAAATCGTCCACTCTGTGCATTGTTGCCAAGAAATCAGCTACTACATTTGCTTCTCGATAAATATGGTCAATTGAAACAAACTAGCTATGCTTAAGCTATCTTATTTTCCTCAACTGCTGACAGAGAGACCACCTCCCTAAGGAGTTTTCTTCAATGATATGAACAAGACTGCTAGAATAACTTTCCACCATTATATTCCTGATGTTCTTGTCCGCACAAATCTGAAGACCACATAATAAAGCTAAGCATTCACTAATATATGTTTGTTTTTTTTTTGTTTAAATTTTTTTGGGATTATGGTCTTGTTCTGGGTTTGTTTTCCTTTTCTGGGTGTTACTTCACTTCATCTCTTCCTCTGTTCCACCATTTCTTCCACCATTTCTCTCCCCTCACCACTAGTAGCCTTCACCCCAAACCACCGTGAGCCACCACAGGCTCTCAAAACTCCAGCAATCTCTGTGCCAAACTACCACCAACAAATTGCCCAATCCCTATAAATTATCACTGTAGCTCTCCCCTATAACAACCCCAACCTCCAGACCATCCATTAAGCATCAAAAACTACCCAAACACCTCCACCACCCTTTTCCATCAAAACATACAACAACCATCACTAACCCACCACGCACAACCAGATTCCCTCAACCACATGCCTTCACCACCGCATGAACATTTCCTAAACTTACACAGATTTGCAAGAACAACAAGCCATAGACACCTAAAATTAGCATCTGATAACCTACAAAGGCAAATAACAATAAAATAGCCAAAGCCTAGTAGTCATTGCCCAATCAACCCAATGTCACTAGTACCATATCAAGTCACTGCCCATCACCTTCATGACCATCGCAGCAACAGACACAACACAAGACCATCCCTCTCCACAGCCCCAAAACCACCACAATCAGCCCCCCAATCAGCCACTAAGGCTCCAGTTCAACCGCCACATCACAGTCATAAAACCATCCAAAGCCGCAGCTAAAACCACCCATAAAATAGCCCCTTAGAATCAGCCATAGCAGCCCAAAAGCACACCCCCCCATCAGCCTTCGTAACCCACCTCCATCCATTCACTTACCATCACCCAATTCCCTGCCATCACCATACAATCACGCACAACAACATCGCAACCCCAACACCACCTAAAATCATCATCAATGTAGACACCAAATTTTGACACACCATTTATTTTCAAACACGGGAAGGGCATGTTTGCATTTTTTGGGACAAATTTTAATTTTTCAATAATCTGGGGGGCAAAATAGTAATTTTATCTGTAAATATTTTTCTATTAGCTTTTGGGGGCTTTAAATTCATATTTTTATTGTTATGTGAATTTGTTAATTTTTATAATTTTTCTGGACTAAATTAGTATTATTTATATTTTTACAATCACGAGGGCAAAATGGTAATTTCGCCCTGCGAATACCATTTTAGCTCATTTTTAGTTCCAAATTCATTTTTCTAATTCTTTAAGCATGTTTTTTAACTTCCTTGATTTTTCAGAGATGATTATTATTTTTTCTGTGAATTTTCATTGTCGAAGGGCAAAATCGTCATTTTACAAATTAAATTCATTTTTTCACCAATTTTGAGTCAAAAATGCATTTTCTAGTGTTTTAAGATTATTTGTAATTTTTGATAATTTTTTGAGGACAATAACTATTTTTCTGTGAATTTTCATTGCCCAAGGGAAAAATCGTCATTTTACAAATTAAATTCATTTTTCACAAACTTTAAGTCAAAATTCATTTTCTAGTGTTTTAAGCTTATTTGTAATTTTTCATAATTTTTTTGAGGACAATAACTATTTTTCTGTGAATTTTCATTGCCCAAGGGCAAAATCATCATTTTACAGTTTAAATTCATTTTTTGTCAAATTTTGAGTCAAAAATGCATTTTCTAGTGTTTTAAGCTTATTTTTAATTTTTGGTAATTTTTTGAGGCTAATATCTATTTTTTTGTGAATTTCGTTGTCCGGGGGCAAAATCGTCATTTTACACCCCGAGCGCGTTTTTATTAGTTTTGAGCTCTAGTTTTTTATTTTGAAATCTACTATGAATTCTTTTTAAAAATTTAGAAATTGTTGTCAGATTCTTTGTATTATTTTTTTTTAATTTTGGGGTTAAAAAATATTTTTTTAATAAAATTAGCATTTTTAATACTGGTGACGTTTTCGTTATTTTATAGCATTCTTGGCTAACAAAACAAGTGGCCTATAAATACCCTTTTTAATCAGCAGAAAAAAAGAGGAGGAAATTGGAAAACCCTAAACACACATCCTTTTTATCCATTAAGGATCGAATCACACTTTTTCACTAACAAACACACACTATAGCCGTCATTTGCAATTGTCTTACTGTTCACTATTCATAAGACTTCAAGCAAGCTGTTACTGTTCATCAGATTTCAAGTAAGCATCAAAATTACTATGCATCACCAGTTTATTTTCCAGATTCAAAAGGTAAATTCTTAACTATTCTCTTTATTGATTCAGTTGTCTTCAATTTCTTGGTGAAAATCTGATGTTGTGTTTAGTTGTTTGGAATTTTGGTTGAAATTTTTTCATTAGCTTTTTCTTCTTATTATTGGGTTTGTGTTTTTTTTTTCACCATATTCTCCCTTGCCATTCTACTTCCACCGTCAAATTCCTTCTCCCCTTCTTCTCCACCACCTGCTGCTCCAACAGAATCACTCTCTTTCACTGATTGCCTTACAAATCACCAGAAACCCAAACCTTCATTAGACTAAGTCATCAACCCTCTGCAACCACCAAAGCCACAAGTCAATTTCTCCACCGTTCCCCTAAATCAGCCATTAAAATGGCTTAAAAATAGTCCAAAAACGTCTCCAAGTCTCATCAAGAAGCCCAAAAAGTCAGCATCCTCACCAGCATACCAACGTTACTTTCACCACCATTCAATTCCAACATCACCTGCAAAGAAAATGACCATCGTTCGCATCACCTACAACTCAATTGTCATCATCCACAACCCCAATTAACCATACTACCATTGCCCACACAATTATCCCAATTCCACCATCACCCCTGCTAACCCAATCAGTCCCAAAACTGCTTCCCTCACCTGCAAAAACAGCATATGAAATTGCACAAACAAACACCAAATAGCAACCAACAAAGTCAACAACCCCCCTCCAACAATTCTCTCACTCCTACTCACCACCACTTGCAGAAATAATTCACAAAAACACTAAATCTACTACCTGCAAAATCAATTTCCACCCACAAATCAGCCCCATGTTTGAAATAGGAAATAAGCCTTCGACCCTTTTTTTTTACTACGATGGGTTTGTGTGAAATTGAAAGAGTGAAGAGAAAGTGGCAGAGCAAGAGGAAAACAAAGGCAGATTAAAACATATAGAGAGAGAGAGAGAGAGAGAGAGAGAGAGAGAAAGAGAGCCAGGAAAGAGAGAAACAGAGCAAAGAGAGAAAATGAGGAGATTTTTGGGAAATTGGTCGTCTGAATTTGATTTGCAAACTGAATTAGAAAGAATTAGAAATTGGAGGTTTAGATGAGCTTTGGGGCTTTGGTGAAGAATATGCCGATTCAGATGAGGGATCCATGTTCTGTTTCTTTTTTAAGATTGAGATAAATCGATCTGGGGGGAGGAAAAGGGAAAAGTATACAATACACCACGTGCATTGCAACGTGGTGTACTAGAACCAATAATTTATCGCCATGTGGCAATGGTGGGTCATACCTTGTATTATTTGGCGATGTCTGATTGGTTTTAGTGCACCACGTGGCACGCCACGTGGCGCGCGTGGTGCACGCAATACTCACTCGAGGAAAAGGATGCCTTTATTATTGTTTTCTTCGTACTCTCATTTCGATTAGGTAGAAAGAAAGAGACAAATTGAAGAAGCTGGACATTTTGGGCTTTTACTTTGTTTCTGTTATCAAAACTTATTGACGTGGTTTATGGGGCAATGTGAGGTTTAGTTTGTTTTTTTTGTTTAAAGAACCGACATAGGATTATTGGGTAATTTGTGTCTGATATCTATTACTTCATTTATTATTGTTTATTGATGTCTAGGCCTCAAGCTATCTTTATTGTTATTACATCCTTTTAATGTTTGAAATGCTACACTTTGTATCTAGATAATCATGGATCAGTCTTTAAATTTTAAGTTCTTGTCAATTAGGTCCAGTTTAATTGCATTTTGGCTCTTTTAAATTTTCTGGAAATTATATATTAACCCCTCCTATTCTTGCTGATTTTTCATCTAAATCCCTATACTTTGCTGTAATTGTGAATTAACTTCTTATGACTTGTTGGAATTCTGATTTTAGACCCCATTAATTGCTGAAAATTGTATTTCATGTCCTTTATAAGTTGCAGGAATTTGCAATTTAGTCCATTTTAATCGGTTGGATCTTGTATGTTAGTACTTATGATTGCTGGAATTTGTGTTTTAATCCTTACACATTGCTGGATCTTGTATTTTAGTACTTATGTTTGCTGGAATTTGTATTTTAATACTTATGGTTGCTGGAATTTACATCTTTTGTGGAGGCTCGTTACTAATTTATTAAATACTAGTAATTTTATTATTTAACCATTTAGTTACATTATTTATATACAACTACTAGACTTAAGAGACACTGTAGCCTTAATGTCAGATTACACAAAATCAACGAGTAGATTTGCATACCTAAAATATTTAGCACCTGATGGTGATCATACCAATAACTTACTGACACTACGGTTGTTCACAATGACCCCTAGATTTTGATCGTGTAACCATTTGTTCATTTATTTGTGCGCTAATATCATTATTGTTATTAGCTTGGATAGTTAATGTTGGAAATTGAATTGGCAAAATTATTTCACTAAGTTATAGCACCTGAAATACTAAGACCAAGAAATATTAGTGTAAACTATGTTCGTGTATAATTCATGTGTGGTGTGTGAAATAATTAGATTAACATGGCGAGATATTTATTACCTTTTGAAAAAAAAAAAAAAAACGAGAGCAAAGATCAAACAATTGAAGTCGGCAAGGTGAATGGTCAAACAAGCAAGCATGAGGTGGAAAAATTTTAAGAGCTGTTAAATGGCAAGGAGATGACTCATGCTTTTATCTTTTAACCCATTATTAAGCTGGCTGGACTTAATAGAAAATTAATAATAGAAGCTCAGCCAAAGAGGAAAAATCGGACAGCAAAGAAATAGAGAGGAGAGCAAGATTGAAGGAAAGATTAGGAAGGAAAACAAAAGGGAAGTTGTTTTATCAACCCGATAGGTAACTTTTCTTGAACTTTTGAGTTCACCTATGAGTTATGGAGTCATTGACATGATATATTTAAGATAAGAACCTGAGAAATCATGTTGGAACTTGGAAAAATTGGAGTTTACATATATAAAGTTAAGAAACTTTTATGTATGTGTAATCTGGATCACCTTAGAAGACTAGTTATAGCTTGATAAAGAAAGCTTAGAATTTGTAGGTTCTTGGGTTCTTAAAAACTAGGATCGTAGAAATTGTTACGGGTGTAAAAAATTTGGAGGTTGTTGAGCTCTACCCTTCTCAAAACCATTCCCCAAACTGGCCGAAAACCAGCTTCGAACAGGTTACAGCATATGTTATCCCCCTCTGTGATTGAATTTTAAGTGTAACAACTTTAAAATTATGGCTTTATGTCAACCTAAAGATTGTTATCCAATGATTTCAGTAAATAGAGTGTAAAAATAGTGGCAAATGAATAAGTATAGCTGGAGAGGAGTTGCTTTGATTGATTTGTTGTCGAGAAACCCGTACGAACAGTCGGTAATGCGCAGCTTTGGTAAATCGATCATAACTTGATGTAGGAAACTTAGATTTGAATGATTCTTGATGATTTAGAAACTAGATTCATAGGGATTTAAAATGGTATAAATCATGCACCGAAATTATTTATAGATTAATCGCAGAAATTATATAAAGTAGACTGAAAAATCGATTCTGCATGAACAGGTTTAGTGAAGGGCTAACTTTAAGCGAGATTTTGAACTTGTTCTTGTTGGAGTTTGGGCTCATGTTCTTCACGAAAGTTGTAGATTGTATAATGGAGTTATCAATCATGTAAACAATACAATCTGATTCTGTGTTTATTAACTCCAGAGATGACATGAACTTGGCTGAACATCCAACCTGCACGAACAGGATCAGTGCAGCGACAATTTGTAGGCTAATTTCGAACTTGTTCTTGTTGGAATTTAACTTGATGATCTCCACAAAAGTTTTAGCCATTGACCAGTAGTTTCTAACCATATGAGCCACGACTCCTGATTCTTTGTAGATTGAACTCACCATTGAATGAAAATAGACAAGAAAACCAAACCTGCACAACAGGGTTGACAATGTGCCAGGTTTTGGTTTAAAGTTGCACCTGTTGTTGTGGGAATCTGAATTTGTTTTCTTCATGAAAGTTATAGTCCCTAAACACTAGTTTCCATACCTATAAATGGTGAAGCAATTCAAGTTTTCTACCAAAAGTTAGACTCAATTGAATCTAGACACTTGAGATGACTATAACTTGAACATTGACGATCGGTGAACTACTTTGTGATTGAGATTTAGCTAGGTTATAATTGGATTTAGAATTGGATGTCTTCATGAAAATGTTCTAAATTGAGTCTAGTTTATATGGGCATCAAGTTGGTAAAATTTAGTAGAGGAAAAATAGAGTTAGACTCATATGTATACAAGCTCCTCTTATGAGAAACCCTAAATTTTATTGTTTATTCATTCACCTCAAGTTAATCATTGATTTTATTGTCTCCTAATGATAGGTGATTCTGGCGATCTCAATAGTGAACATTTGGAGAACCTCTAATCTTGATATACCTGTGAGTGTCCTAAAATCATTTTTGTTTATTAACATTATTTTCTATGAAAATTATGTGACTTGTTGGAAATATCAATGATATGACTTGTTATTACTTGACTATGATATTGTACTTGATAATTGTGCTTGAATTGGCTATAACCCAGCTTGTGTACTTTATCGCGCTAGGAAGTACTCGTTCTTGTCAAATGTATTCGTACTTGTGCATGCGTACTCGTTTGGGCCCGCTTTGTGCATGTCCACTTTGGCTGAGCCGGCAGTGGGCCTGGTCACCAACTGTTGGCTGCCTCGGCATCTCGGCACCCACCGGCCTGCGAGGAGGTTTCGTAGGTTAAGGAGGTGTACGGGAAAGTACTTGGGTAACTCTCGAGATTACCAACCGGCGTGAAGTGGCCACGGAATAAATATTGGCGTGCAAGACTTGGGACTTATTGGACTTTTGCCATGGCACAGTAGTTGACTAGTTCTTGAATGATGCTCGAAATACTCTCGGGCAATGCTTGACGTGATTCATTTGTATCCTCCATTGTTTACTTGTGAATTTATTATTATTTGATATTGACAAACTAGTTGTTACATTTGTGTGTTATGCTGTTTTAAAATGAATCTTTTGACAAGGCATGTGAAATGATTTTTCTTTCAAATGGACCTCACTGGACTTTTAGCTCACCCCTGCTATATTTGTTTTCCTTACAGGTAACTAAGTACGAGGTAGGGTGGTAAGGCAGAGTACTTGTAATAGTGTAGGTGTATTAAAGTGTTGTAAATTTGATGCCTAGATGGCTCACACTCTATGTAAATTATTTTTGGGAGTTTTGTGATTATAAGTTATGTTATCTATCTTAAAGTCATGACTCGTGAATCCTGGCGAGAGCTAGGCAGACACTCAATCAATATATGACGAGTATCGTGGTTGGGTCGTCACATCTTTAGTCCCTATGACATTGCTGGAACTTGTATTTTAGTACTTATGATTGCTGGAATTTGTGTTTTAATCCTTACACATTGCTGGATCTTGTGTTTTAATACTTATGGTTGCTGGAATTTGCATCTTTAATCCTTACACATAGCTGGAACTTGTACTTTAGTACTTGTGATTGCTGGAATTTGTATTTTAGTACTTATGGTTGCTGGAATTTGCATCTTTAGTCCCTATGACATTGCCGAAACTTGTATTTTAGCACTTATGATTTCTGGAATTTGTGTTTTAATGCTTACACATTGCTGGAATTTGTAATTTTGTGCCTTCTTTTACTGAAATTTATTGTTTTGTCCCCCCAAGTTACTTTAATTTTACATTTCTTCCCCTTTAGACTTAAGTGAACTTCTAATTTTACCCCTTAAGTTTTATAGAATTTTATTTTAGCCCCTTAGTTACTAGAATTTATTTTTTATTTCAATTCGTCAATAGTTATATATTTTAAATTTTGTTTGATTATACCGAGGTGCCTTGACTTGTTTGTTCATTTTGAGTAGTATTTGTACCAGGTCTTCAAAAAGGTATTTTCGTTACCTTTTAATTGCTTCTTTATGTGCTCCAACGTGCTCTAATGTGATATTTTATACATTTTTATGCATTTCTTATTTTATGCACTTTTTGCATATTTATTTATTTTGTGTTATTTAATTTCAAATTTTATTATTTTGACAAAAATGTAATATTTTGTATTTAGCTAGTCAATGTAATAGTTAGATTATTTTTCTCATATTTTAGCAAAAATTGTGTAATTAGATAGAAAATGTAATAAATAGGACATTTTTAATTTCTCCCCTTTTAAATTGTAAATTAAGCCCCGGTGTAATAGTTAGGTTTTATTTGCTTTTGCGTGCTTACGTGTTTATTTCTTTTATCGCTTTCCTTAGGATTTTTGCATCTAGAATATTATGCTTATGTGTTATGTGCTCATATGTGATCTTATGTGTTTTATATGTTTAATTTGCTTTTAATTCATGCATTAATATTTAATTCATGATTTATAGTATTCCGTCACCACACTAGTCCGACGCTAGTTGTGGCTTCATTATTTTCCGTTAGTCCAACGCTAGTGGGATTTTTAGAACGGGCTAGCCCAACGCTAGACCCTTAGGACATTTTAGTATTAGGTGCATTTGTGTGAGTTTCACATCTCATTACACAAACTTTTAGTTTTCTTTCTGTCTGGCATGATTTTATTATTACTATTATTATTATTTATTATTATCATTATTATTATTATTTTGACACATTTTTAAAATGCATAACATCTAGGTTGCATTTCACTTAGACTTTAGGACATTCGTGTGATCCGACTAGAAATAGTCGCCTACTCACGTGGAAAGCAATGACGTACAGGCCGTTCCCCCCTCCGTGAGCAGAGACATTCAGTCACGAGTTATTAGTCCCCCGTACCCATCATGTTGCATATCCATCTTCTTTCTTCACTTACTATATATTATTATTTTCTTTTCTTTTTTCATCATATTTTGCATAAGAACTCGTGACTCCCTCGAGGTCTCGACTCGGGTTTCGCAATTAATGCGATAATTTCGACTAAGCCTCGACGGAACATACCGACCCTCTCGATACCCACATTTAGGTTTTGGATTTGCATTCATTTAGATACATCCGAACACGATAGAATCTAGGGTTAATTTAAAAAATTTTAATTAAACCTCGCAACTAGCCTCGGCTAGGTAGAAAGGGTGCCTTAGGCACAAGCCTTTGCCTTCCCTTTCTTCAAATGTGACTCCCGGATCTTTTTCTCTCGTTTTTCATAGACCGGAGTCGAAAAAGGGTTTTAAAATATTTTTCTAAAATTTATATTTTTGTTTTGTTAAACAATTTTTCGGGTGACTTGGTACACCTAACTCAGTACCAAGTGGCGACTCCGTTTTTTTAAAAAAAATAAAACCCTTTTTCAAAAATTATTTGGCCAAATCTGTCGCACTTTTAGTCTCGGCCTTGTTTTCTTTTAAAATACCATTTTTCATAAAATACACTTTTTACTAAAATTTGATTTTTCTCACACATGCACGGTTTTTCCAAAAACCTTTATTTTCGAAAGGGTCACCGAGACCAGACCGTCTTTTCGGGACGCGACAGTCAACGACCCCACTAGCATCCTTTTACCCCTTTGCTCACGATTTTTAGGACGCGACAATCAACCATTACCCAAATCAGCCCCTAAGCCATCCAAATTCCACTCAACCCATAGCCAGTAGCCACACCCTCCTTCACGGCCAAGTTCCATCCCCATCGAGCCATCTCCCAACCTCCAATCATCACCAAGAAATCATCCAAGCCCACCTCCCAAGCATCAATTTTCATCAAACCAACTCCCCAAAAATCCTTCAAACGCAATTACCAGTAGCACTTCCCACAACTGCCATAATTTCCCAATCCAAGGTAGAGGTAGCTGGAGAGAGAAAACAGAAATCGAGAGGCGGAGAAGAGAGTAGATCAGAGAGAAAGAGATGAATGACAGAGGGTGCTTTAAGAGAGCAGGGACAAAGTGAAAACAGAGAGGGTTAAAATTAGAAAGAAAAGAAGGAAAGATAGAGAAAGAAAGGAGGAGGAGAAGAAAAGAAATTGAAGAAAAAAAAAAAGAAACGGAGAGACAAGGAAGAATAAAGAGGAGAAATAGAGAACCGGGTAAAGAGAGGAGAGGGAGAGAGGGAGGGAGAGAGAGAGAGAGAGAGAGATGAGAGAGCTGAGAGGGAATCTAAGAAACTGAAATTAACAGAGAGAGGGGAGGGGTTCCCAATAGAAGAGAAGAGAGAAAGAGGAGGGAGAGAAGAGGGGGAAAGCATAAATGGGAATTTGGAAGAAGGTTTTGGGATTTTGATTTTGTTTTTCCAATTGGTTTAGTTTCTAATTTAGTTAGTGTTCTCTGATCTTTTGGTTAATTTAAGTTTAGGCTAATAGTTAAGTTAGTTGATTAAATTAATTTAGTTAGTTGATCTGTATTTAGTTTATCTTTTAGCATTGTTATCTTATGTTTACAAAAAATGATATTTATAGTTTAATCCCTGCTTTTTGGAACCTTGTTTGATGGCCCTCTAAATTGTCATATGTCTTGCAGTTGAGTCCCTATTATTTGTAGATTGACCCCCTAAATTTTGCATTCTCCCAATTAGGTCCCAAATTTGCAGATTTGCCCTTGCTTGTTTGTACTTACTGTTTTGCTCCCCCCAAATTACCTTAATTTTGCATTTCGACCCCTTAGACTCGGTGAATTTCCAATTTCACCTCTTAAGCTTTATAGAAATTTATTTTAGCCCCCTTATTTGCTAGACTTTACACTTTACCCCCAACTTTAAGTATTTCATATTTCATACTTTAAATAGTGGTATCTTGACTTATTTGTTCATTTTGTTAGCATTAGTACCGGGTTTCGAAGAGAGGTACCCCTTATATCTCGTTAGTTTTTCTTTATGTGTCCCAATGTACCTTTATGTGATTTTTATGCATGTTTCTTCATATATTTCTTATTTTACATGCTCCTTGCATATCTATTTATTTCATGTTAGTTAATTTCAAATTTTCTTATTATTTCGGCGAAAATACAATATTTTGTATTTATCTAGTATATGTAATAGTTAGATTATTCTTTTCATACTTTTACAAAATTTTGTATTTCAGATAGCAGGTGTAATAGATATGTCATTTTTGTTCTTTCCCCTTTTAAAATTGTAAATTAAACCCCCCGGTGTAATAGTTAGGGTTTATTCGCTTTTGTGTGCTTGTGTGCTTATATGTTTTACTGCTTTCCTTAAAGTTTTGCATCTAGATATCATGCTTACGTGCTATGTGCTCCTACTTGACCTTATGTGTTTTTATATGTTTAATTTGCTTTTAATTCATGTTTTACTATTTAATTCATGTTTTATGTTATTTCGTCACCACACTAGTCCAACGCTAATTGTGGCTTTATCGCTTTCCCGCTAGTCCAAAGCTAGTGGGAATCCCTAGAAAGAGCTAGTCCAATGCTAGACCCTTAGATCATTTAATGATTAGACTCACCACTTGCATGCTTTTTCATTTCATTTCACACACTTCTTTCTTTTCTAGGATTTTGCATTTTGGTGTGACTTTTGTTTATATTTTACTATTCTATTATCTATTTTTAACAAATATTCAGTGCATGACATTTAGGTTGCATTTCACTTAGAAATCAGGTCATTTGTGTTATTCAACTAGAAATAGTCATCTATTCACGTGGGAAGCGGTGGATTGACAAGCCATTCCCTCCTCCATAAATAGAAAAAGACAAGTCATGAGTTTCTTAGCCCCCCGTACCCATTATGTTGCATCCCTACTTTCTTCAACCACTTATTATCTATATTACTATTTTTCTTTTCATTTTGCATTTCATTTTGCATAGACACTCATGACTCTCTCGAGGTCTCAACTCGAGTTTCGCAATTAATGCAATAATCCCAACCAAGCCTTGACGGAACATCTCAACCCTCCCGATACCCTCACTTAGATTTAGTATTTGCATTCATATAGACACATCCAAAACACGATATAACTTAGGGTAAATGTAGGAAAATTTGATTAAACCTTGCAACTAGCCTTGGCTAGGTGGAAAGGGTGCCTTAGGCATGAGCCTTTGCCTTTCCTTTCTTCAAATGTGACTCCTAGACCTTTTTCTCTCTTTTTTTTTAGACTGGAGTCGGAAAAGGGTTTTAAATGATTTTTCTAAAATTTTACTTTTGTTTTGTTAAGCGATTTTTTTTGGGTGACTTGGTACACCCTAACTCAGTACCAAGTGGTGACTCTATTTTTTTAAAATAAAACCCTTTTTCAAAAATTAGTTGGCCAAAACTGTCACACTTTTAGTCCTGGCCTTATTTTCTTTTAAAATACCATTTTTCTTAAAAAACACTTTTTTCACTAAAATCCGATTTTCATCACACACGCACTTCTTTTCCAAAACTCTATATTTTTGAAATGGGTCACCAAACCGGACTGCCTTTTTCGGGCACGACAGTTCACGACCCCAATAGTACCCTTTACGATTTTTAGGACGTGACAATGCATAAACCTCAAAAAATCCTCTGCCTCAGTGAACTGGAACGGTCGAACACTTTTCTTCTCATTTCGAGTTGTCACAAGATTAAAATCACTAGCAATGAGCCATAGGCAACTCTTCATCCAAACATTTTGCATGAATAAAACATAACCTACATGTTGAGACAAATCTAGACGTAGAAACCATGACAAAAACATGCTGCAAACTCTCCGCTACCATAGAGCATGAAATAAGAGATTTGTAGAACATCCAAATTGATCCAGAAGCATTGAACAAACCACCATTCATCCCTAACTTAAGTCTAACTTCTTCAAATTTTGACAATCCTATATTTGGTTCACAAAGACCCACAACTTGCAAGTTATGAATTTTGATTAACTTCTTCAATCTTTTTAAATTTGGAGCCTTAGAAACTTCTCTTATATTCCTAAACATAAAATTAATCATCAGATAACACATCAAAAGGATTTGACGTTGATCTTACTTGAGAGCGTACATCCTATCTGGCTGAAATTTAAGGCGAATTCCTTTTTGTTTTACATCATTCACAGGTTCCCAGTCGTCTCTTTGTTGCTACACTCTTTGGACCTGACTAGGAGAGACTTCCAAGTTATAGTAGTTCAGCTGCTGTAGATTTTTCGCCCTGTTGACAAGTCCTCCACGCGGGGACAGGCTCCTTGCAACAATTTCAGCTACAACAATTAGCTGCTAGTGATCTGTTAATCCATTCTATAATGATTCCCTAGCCTCACAATCCACCAGTGTTTGCCCATTTATATTGTTTTCAAGAAACTGCTAAAACATCTCCTTTGGAGAATTGTAAACTGGTACAATAGCAACAGACTCATGTTGCTCAGGACCTATCATCTTCTTCTTTCCATCTCCTGCAAAAGTCACGACCAGATTCTCTCTATTCTCGCCTGTTGAGACCACCAACTGCTCCCTTTCCACTGGAGGAAAGTCACCCTATACCGCAACAGCACCCTTAGCCAGCAGATGAATTTCCGCTCTCTTCTTGCCTACTAAAAGTGACACCTGCTCCATCTCCATAGGAGAAAGATCAGCCTGCCCCACAACAGCACCGTCATCCAACATAGGAGTTACTTCGTTATCCTTGCAGTCTACAGTTGATGATGTTATATGCTCCTTAACCATTATCAATCATTGAAACACCAGCTTGATTTATATCTTGAGAATCATATTTTTTAGACATCTACAGGGCTGGTTTGTTCATGTTGTCATCTTGCGCAGCTGTTGCTTCACCTGCTCAATCTTCCCTACTAACAGACAACTTCTATCAATCAGGTTGTGACACACTTATGACCATAATCTGTTTGGGAACGAACTTCATATTATCTACCTACACGTCCTTGTCCCTACGAGCCAAGCTGCCTCCCACAGAAGGTTTTTTGTTCATAAGTCTACAGCTTCCAACTTCATGTCCTTGTTTATTGCAATTGGTGCAATAATGGGGCAAACCCTCATAAATAATTTTTTGTCAAAAGCCCCTTTGCTCTATTGCAATCCAAAGGCATTGTGGCAAGTCCTTTGAGACGTCCAATTCAACATAAACCCTGGCTACATTGGGCCTGCTCAAACTTGTTGTTGCTGTATCAATTTTTAGAGGTGACCCAACTGCACTAGCGATCATGAACAAGGTAGCTTTGTCAAAGAGATGTATTGGCAGTCCTTCGAAAGCAATCCACATCGAAGCTTGGATTGATTCTCTATCTAATCTAAACTCAGTGTTCCATTTAAATATTGGCATGGGGAACTCTTAGATCATCCAAGTTCCCCCCAACCAAAACTGAAGAAAATCTTCTTCTGTATGAAATTTGATTAGCACATGCCTGGAATCCATCAACCCCAGAGTGTAAGTGCTAGAAAAATCGATAAATGCAAAAGATTTTTGTAGCAACTCCATGCTTGGCCTTCCATGCGAGAACTTTCCAACCAAAGCAAATCTAAAAGGTGCAGCAAGCTTTTCAATTTCCGCCTGAGAGAACAAAATTGCAGGCTCTCCTCTATACTGTGAAGGCAGCTTGATTTTGATTGGAGATGGAGCATGATAAGCTAAAACCTCTGTGAAAGATCTATTGAGCACTTGCATTTGCCCTTCAACCTATTGTTGAAGGGCAACCATTGAAGAAGGTTAAACCCTAGCTTTCAAATTAGTCGAGAAAGAGGGAAGCTAGAGAGAGAAGGAGAGAGAGTTATTATTCCGACAGTAACATGTCAAAAAAATGTAATAATAAAACAAACTTTTGTACATAAAACATGCAAAGAATAAATAAACAAAATAGCGTCAAACAAACAATTTTCAAAACTGATTTTAAAATAATGATTGAAACATTGTCTCTTGATCTTTAGATGTGATTCCAATTTGAATTCCAAGATTGCCCCCAAAATGATCAATGCAGATGAGAAACCTCAAGCAACTGTAGTTACCAACTTCCAAATGAATTCCATATCGGCATACTAACTTTTACACTCATGAAATTTCAACTGTCACCTTGACCTAATTGTAGTGCCTTCTGGATTATCAACTTCAGAGGAAGAGATGAAACGAATGGCAATATCTCAACTTGAGGTAGTCTTTCTCTTTTCCATTAAAATAGACTGGTACTAAAATGTTTGGCATCAATAAGACAATCCTCCCTTGATTGATTAGGGATAGATAATATTAACATCATATGCCACTTTGATTTGTAAATTTTCTTTCAAACATCATCACAATATACAAACGGAAGTCGATAACATTCTCGACTTTTGTAACGGAGTCAGGTAATGTGTTGGAAAAGTTGAGGCTGGAATGCAGAATTCATGAAGGATTTAAACAGCTTGAGATCGTATTTGGAAAGAAATTTTCCCCAGTTTTAACAGTTTCCCTTTTGGATTCACTTGCAAAATTTTCACCCTGCTTTTGTCACTAGCTTTTTGAGATTCTCTTTTATGTAAAAAAAATATTTTCCCTAGTTTTGTTGCTTTCTTCTGGCTTTCTTTTCAATTGTCTCCCTTTATTTTCTTTTTTCCCTTTTGTTTTTATTTTTATTTTTTTGAAAAACAAAAGTAAATAAAATTTACCCCAATGTGGGATGAAAAATCACAAAACTGCCCCAGTGTGATGGGGTGCAAATTTCTAGTTGGTTGTCAAACAAAAATCACATATTTAGGAGGCTCAAAGGGCAAAACTAGGGGAAGAAATGTTTGAGGGAAAATAACGAAGGTCTGCCTTTTATCTCGTCCTCTTTTGTAACAATTACAAAAGAAAATTTGCTAAATGAAATAAAAATCTCCTTTGTGGTGTCTGAATTAATAATTGAGGGAAATATCTGACCATCCACTTCTGCTAGAACATGGTATCCCTTGGTTGGTGCCTTTTCTCTTTTCTCTTTGATGAGTGAAATCATGCTCCAATTGATCTGAACTTTATTTAAATGTCATTAGCCTGCAAAAAATCATAAAAACTTGTGTGTTAATCTGCTCAAAATTATTCTTATTTCAAAATTCTAAATTTTGAATAAACAAATATACCAGAATGCATTATTTTGACACTTGTCAATTCCCCCACACTTGAATCATTGTTTGTCCTCAAACAATTTGGAAAATGCAAGATCAACTAATGATTCAAGCATTGAAATCACAAATGTGCATTCTAAAATGTATTTCCTCAAGATCGAGTAAATAAACATTATGCAATTTGTTGTCTTGTCTTTAATACTCATAATATCAAGCAAAGGAGAAGGAATTATATCACAATTAAGCTAGCCCAACTTAATTTCTTCGCCTCACTTGAATTTCACAAGTAAATAAATCATATGACTAATCGGAGAGCATCACATGTTTATGATCAATTTCATTTTTCACTTGAGGGATATTTGTAATATCAAACTAATCACTCAAGGTACGAGAGTGTCTTTTGACACGAAAATCGACTTTGGTTATGAAGGTTTCCGGTTACTCAACACCTCAATCTTAAGCAAATAGCAAAAATTATATTTGAGAAGTAAAATTGCCTTTTCACGCAAGAATTGACATTGGTTGGATGAAGATCCCTGGTTACTCAACAATTCACTTGTTCAAAATTGCAATGCATTACTCATAATTCAAGTGCTGTTCGATGTGAAAGTTAACATTTGTGGATGAAGACTCCCGGTTACTAAGCATAAGAACCATTGGAGTAGTAAAAAGCCACATTGTTCTTCTTTTTTTCTTTCCTTCTTTTCCCTTTTTTTTATTTTTTAGTATAACCATCCCTCATAATAGATTTTACATCACATAGTACACGATTGCACTAATTGACCATAATCAACATTTGACTGGTAAAATTAAGTAAAGAAGAGAAATTTTCATCAAACATGCAAAATTTAGATGCAATTACAACCACTTAACAAAATATACTTTCTATAAGAACAAAACTCCAAACCACATTATAGTCATTTCTTAGTACTTGAAGAAAGTATTTGCCAAAGTACATAAAGTAATTTCAATAAGTAGGGGAATTAGACAAAAAACACGATTGCTAGCAATAACCCACAAGCATGTGATATCGCCTTGTTTTAATCTCACAATAACCTATACAACACATTCCAAAGTTAAATAAGAAATTATGGGTATGAAACAATAAAACTCCCCTTGTGAATTGGTTAAAGTTGTATCCCTCTCATGTCTAACCTTTTGTTGTGCTTGAGTCTTCCAATCATACATCTCAACTGGCTTGACAATTCAGTGCGGTCTTCTTTCTCAATAACTCGAACGCCTTTATAGCTAAATGATCTATTGATTTAAACTTCCTTAACATCTGCCTTAATACCAATGCTAATGACTTTTGTCTTATCCCAAGTTAAGCTTGAGTTCCTTTTTGTATTGTTCAAAAACAATAACACAAAATCCATATTTCCCTTCGGTATCACTCTAATTCTCATCAACAATTCATGTTATTTCAAATCCTATGGAGATACTGAAATGGCAATCATCAATTTCAAGCAGGATGACATCCAAAAATTGAAGGCATTTATTTTTGGCTATTTGAAATTAAAGCAGAACATCTAGGAAAATAATTTTCTTTTCATTCAATTTAAACTTGCATTAACTCATCAAAAGAGAGAACCTTACAATGACACAAACCTAGCATTGGGTTTTGAGAAACAAATGTAATTTATTTCAAGGCCTCATCCAAGAATATTTTGCTCAAAAGATTGAAAGAAAATTCTTTCCTAAAGCTGAATACCAAACATGAAGGGAAAGTCTAATGCTACAAACAATGTTAAGAGAGAAACATATTCTGAGAAATAATTTTGAACACACGGCAATCTTAAATTTGCAGATATAGAACCATTATTAGTAACCGAATTATTCCTGTTTTTATTGCATCTAACATGAACAATTGTCTGGTTATGGAATACAATTTCAGCTATCACATTGTTCATCCAATTCTAATTCATCTATTTGAACCTTCAGAACTATCAATTCTAGAAACTGATTCCCTATGATCTTTCGAATAATTCGAAAAGAGCACTCGTGTTTTTATGGGCTTGTAGATGTCGAGTGTGTGACGCTTCACTTGAATAAAGCTATGACTTAAAAATAATTAAATGCAATACTAAACATCCATCAAATGTCTTTCCTACTTTGCTGCCTCCATTAGAGGACCTATAAAAATGAAAAAAAAAATCAAAATTAGTATAAGTAAAAACAAAAACCGATGCATGTCATAGGGGGAGCCCTTATCGTGCCAAGGGTAGGCCTAGCATGAAATGCAATCCTTTAAGGTGAGACTCTCCATTTTCAATAAAGATGGGCTAGATCCATTGGGAAGAAAATGCCTCCATTCTGCTCGTACTACTTTACCTAAGGTCTCACTTGCCAAGATGGACTGAAAATATAAACGTGCATGTCTTTTTAGGGTTATGTACCCAAGACAAAAGGATGGCTTTCCTATGATGGAATTTGCAACATGGCATTGCTTCTATGGTTTATGCATGATGCCAGTTTATTAAAGCAGGTTAAACATATGCAAAAATGCAAAATTTGAAAAATGATACATAATTTCTTTGAGAAAGATGGATCATGAATTGTACAAAAGAAATTAATGACTTCAAATGTATTTGACTGAAAAGTCAAGCCTCCATGAGGGTACGAGACGCATCATTGGACATAATATTCAAAATGTCAGCTTATTAATGTAGGATAAAATATGTATTAACATCTCTTTTTGTGTAGTGTGGGATGGAAGGGCAATAGATAAGGCAAAAATGACACATAATTTCTTTTAAAAAATGGACATGAACTGTACAAAATTTTGCCCTCTTTGGTATATTTATTGGTTTTGAGAAAAATTGGTTCGGACAAAACTAACAGGTACAACAAGGGTGCATAAACTTTGAAAAAGATTTGGAAATTTCAACTCTTATTCAAGAATATACAAGTCAAAAAATGGATTTTCAAGATTTTAAAAATTTACAATTGATTGAACCCTTCGGTATTTTGTTTGCAACCAAATGTAATTTCTTAAAATTTATGAAAATCCCATTTCCATCTTTCTCGAAGAAATTAATGGTAAGACAAAAATTTAACGTGCCAGTAACGGGTCAATTTCCTACAAGAGCACCATGCCAGGACTTTTTATTCTATGGTTGTGAATGCAATCAAAGAATGAGAGAAAGTGCATTAGTTTGTTCAACAAATAAAACATAACACATTGGTAAAACAAATAGCAGTAAATAGCATAACAGGAAAAATAAAGGAGGTGGATTCCCTTCGCTTGTGCCTGGTGTACTTAATAGGGTAAGATTGATTCTATCCTAGGCTTATTCTACATTGATGTATGAGGTTGGACTCACTAATGCATCTAGACTCAATTAGGCATCGGTTCCCAAACCTTCAGACTAAAGGATCCAAAAAGTAACAAGTCCGTCAATTCCATGGATCCCAAGTCAATGGTTCGAGTGATTCCCTAGCCACCACTACATGCATGAATGCAATGGCCACATGTCTAGATAGATTGATCCTAGTCCTAAAGGGATGGATGGGTGACAACCACCGAAAAGAGAAAAAGGGTAAAAATATATTGAATGCACGCATGAATTGCCCCTTATGAGTGGAGGGAATGTGGGCTCTAAGGGTGATTGATCCCCTTCCAAAATACAAACGTGGTTGAACAAAACAAAGATAAGTAAACCATATATCACATAGATAGACGATAGACGAGGCGTGTGACATGCAAAAAAAACCTAAAAAGCCGAAAAAAGAAAAATGCAATCCTAACATCCAAATGCGATAGAATAGAAGGGTTAAAGAAGGAAAAAAGTAATTAAGCCTAGTACTTGGACTCACTAGTTATCCCTAGTGGAGTCACCAAAATTTGTCACTCCAAAAAATTTGACGAACGAGTTGGTCCGTGACTGTCACACCCCAAAAAGCAGTCCGGTTCGGTGACCATTTTCGAAAATAAAGTTTTGGAAAAATCATGCGTGTGTGATAAAAATTAGGTTTTTAGTGAAAAAGTGTATTTCTGAAAAAAAATTGGTATTTTGAAAAACAAAATAAGGTTGGGACTAAAAATACAATAGTTTTGGCCAAATAATTTGAAAAAGGGTTTTTGTTAAAAAATAGAGTCGCCACTTGGTATCGAGTTAGGGTGTACCAAGTCACCTAAAAATTCATTTAGCAAAAACAAAATAAAATTTTAGAAAAATACTTGAAATCCCTTTTCCAACTCAGAGAAAAAGGTCTAGGAGTTACATTTGAAAAAAGGGAAGGCAAAGGCTCACGCCTAAGGTGCCCTTTCTACCTAGCCGAGGCTAGTTGTGATATTTAATCAAATTTTGCTAAAATAACTCTAAATTCTATCGCATTTTGTGTGTCTATATGAATGCAAATCCTAAATGTGAATATCAAGAGGGTCAAAATATTCCTCGAGGCTTGGTCGGGAATATCGCATTAATTGAACAACCTAAGTCGAGGCCTCGAGAGAGTCGCTGAGTGCAGATGCACAATGGGATGCAAAAGAAAAGAAAAATAGTAATATAGATAATAAGTGGTCAAAGAAAGTTGGTGTCGCGCCCCATTTTTCGAAAATAAATAGAAAGTGTAAAGAAGATGTCGGGAAAAGGGAAAAGGAAGTATTAAATGTAATGTTGTGGTTATTAAAAAAACGTGTAAATTTTTGTAAAAACTAATTTTTTGAAAATGCTTTGTAAAAGATGATTCGATAAAAATGTGACAAAACAAATGCTTTACTTTAAAAAATAAAAGAAAAAGGGCCTAAATGGGACTTTTGAAATGCGACGATTTTTGAGCCCGAAAATAGAGTCTAAAAAGGGTTTTTTAGTGAAAAAGGAGTCGCCACTTGGCATTGAGTTTTGGTGTACCAAGTCACCCGAAAATATTTTATAAAAGGTAAGAAAATTAAGAATGATTCATTTAAAGAAATGATTTTGGCAAAATATAGGAAAAACAAGAAAAACCCTTTTAGACGACTCCAGGTCTTTGAAAACAAGAGAAAAAGGTTCGGGAGTCACAGTTGAAGAAAGGGAAGGCAAAGGCTCGTGCCTAAGGCACCCTTTCAACCTAGCCGAAACTAGTTGCGAGGTTTAGTCTAAATTTTCCTAATATAACCCTAAGATTTTATCACATTTGGATGCAACTATATGAATGCAAATCTAATCCTAAAAATGAGGTCGATAAGGGACGAAATGTTCCACTGAGGTTTGGTCGGAGTTATCGCATTGATTGCGAAACTCGAGTCTAGACCTCGATGGAGTCACGAGTATAGATGCAAAATGAAATGCAAAAGAAAAGGAAAATAGTAATATAGGTAGTAAATGATCAAAGAGAGTAGGAATGCAACATAACGGGTACGGGGGACTAATAAACTCGTGACTAACTGTTTCTACTCACGGAGGGGGGAACGACATGTACGCCATCGCTTCCCACGTGAGTAGATTGACTATTTCTAGTCAAATCACACAAATGACCTAAAATTCTATGTGTAGTGGAATCTAAATGTTATGCACTAGGTAGATGTTAAAAATAGATAATAAATGATAAAGTATATAAAAATTATACAAAAATGAAAAAGGCCTAAAAGATAAAAATGTGTGTGAAATATCATGAACACGCGAGAAATGATCCTAATACTAAAATGATCTAAAGGCCTAGCATTGGACTAGCCTATTTTCTAAAAATTCTCCGCTAGCGTTGGACTAGCGAAGAAACCGGATTAACCACAACTAGCGTTGGACTAGTGTGGCGACGATACACATATATAATGATAAAGCAACTAAATAAATAAAGCATAGATTGAAATAATAATCACATAAAAAAAACACATAATAGCACATAAGAGCATATACACATAAGCATGGTATTCTAGATGCAAGTTCCTAAGGAAAATCGAATAAAACACACAAGCACATAACACACATAGCACACAAAAGCCCTAACTATTACACCGAAGAAGCCTAATTACAATCTAAAAATAAAAAGGTAACCTATCTAGCCTATCTATTACATTTTCTATCTAAATACAAAATTTTGCTAAATAGAATATTACCTATCTATTACATTTCTTTGAATAATCAAAAATTAAATTCGAATAAATAATATGACATAAATAAATAAAAACTCTCACATGGATAAAAATTATAAGCACAAAAACACGTAGAAAAACACATAGGAGCACGTAGGAGCACATAAAAAGAAATATTGGAAGGGTAATCGAGGTACCTCTCATTCGTAAACCCGATATAAATGGCTACTAAAATGAACAAACATGTCAAAATTATCACTATTTAATAAATCAATCACTAATTGAATAATTTTCTACCGATCACTATGAACATGCTATGATAATTCAAACAATTATAGCAATAATAAACAAAATAAGAGAAAGAAAAATAATGATAACAATAATTAATCATTTAGGAGAAAAATGAAAATTGTTTAAGTAAAAATAAATTAGTAAATAAATAAATAAATAAAGCAAAACAACAAAGATAAAATAAAATAAAACTAATAATAATACTAATAATAATAATAGAGGATAAAATACAATAATACATACATTGAAATTTTAACACCTCAAATAAGAATTATTAAAATAACTAAAAGGGAAATAGAGAGACTAATTTGAACATTAATTAGACTAACAAGACCCCATTCTAGAACATTAATTATAAGTTTGATAAAAATAAATAAAGAAAATGTAAAAAGAAATAATTTAAAGCTTTGAGGACTTAACTAATTTTAATTAATACTTTTTTTTTTTACAAAAATAAAATATTATAAGATTTGGATTAAAAGTGAAAATTTAAGCAATATTCTAAAGTGAAAAATGTAATTTATGAGGAACAAAAAGGTAAAATTATAATTTCAAACCCTAATTAAGATAATGACATAGTTTACAACAAATTTAAAAGCTAAAATGTAATTTTCAACAAGTATAATGCCCAAAAATAAAAAATTCCAGCAATATTTAAAGCCAAGAACACAATTTCAGCAAGCTTATTAAATAACACACAATTTTCAGCAAACATTTAAAGGCAAAATTTCAAGTTTTAGCTATTTGGAGAGCAAAAATATAAATTCCAGCAACATTGGAGGACAATAAAGTAATTCCAGCAAAAATATAATGGCAAAATGAAATTCCAGCAAGGTTTAGGGGCAAAAATGCAAAATTCCAGCAACATGATGGACCAAATTGCAAATTCCAGCCATATTCAAAGACTATAATAGAATTCCAGCAACATTTTATGACAAAAATGGAATTTCCAGCAATGTATAAGGGCCAAAATGCAATTTTCAGTAACATTTAAAGCCTAAAATATAATAAAAGAAAGTTTGGGAGGCAAAATTACAATTTTCATAAATATCAGAGGGTAAAAATGCAATTCCAGCAAAATCTAGGGGTCAGAATGTAATTACCGAAAAATATAGGGGTCAAAATGAAAAATTAAAAACGTAGGGGGGCAAAATTATAATTATCTAAAAGTTGAGGGACCTAAATGCAATTAATCGGGACCTAATTGCAAAGAAAATTAAATTATGGGGGTCAATCTACAATAAACAGAAATTTAAATGCACCAGTCAAACATTTCCAGGGCCACAGTAGCATTAATGAAAATATAAGGACTATAAAATAAATACCTATTATTAATTAAAAATAAATTAAAAAAACTAACTAATCAAAACGACGTAGTTTTGAGTGAAACTACGTCAAAACGACGTAGTTTCACTAAAACTATTTTTTTTTTTTTTTTTTTTTTTTACGTTTTCCAGACGTTTTTTTTTTCTCCCCCCCCCCCAGATTTCCTTTTTCTTTTTTTACTTTTCTTTCTTCTTTTCTTTTTTCTCTCTTTCTTTCTTCTTCTCTTTCTTTCTTTCTTCCTTTCTTCCTTTCTTCTTCTTCCTTCTTTTCTCCGATCTGCTCTCCCTTTCTTTTCTTTTTTTTTTGTTTTTTTTTTTTCTCCTTTCTTCTCTTCTTTCCTTTTCTTCTTCTTCCTTCTTCCCTTTTCTCTTCCCCTTCCCTTTTCTTCTTTCCCCTACCCGATTTGCTCTTCCCTCTTTTTTTTTTTTTTTTTTTTCTTTGCCAATCTGCTCTCCTTCTCTCTTTCTCTCTCTCTCTCTCTTACTCTCGGCCGGATTCCTTTTTTCGGTTTTCTTTTTCCCTTTTTTTTTTTTTTTTTTTTTTAGATTTTCTATTTCAATGATAAATAAATAAATAAATAAAAATAAAAATTGAAAACAATAGGAAGAATTTTACCTGGAATAGAAGCTTTGGTGTATTGCTGTTGCTGTTGCTGTCGTTGGTTGTTTGTTGTTTGTTGATTGAAATTTTTTTTTTTTTCGAAACTTGCAGGTGTGTGTTGTGCGTGTGTTCTGTGTGTGTATTCTGTGTGTGCAATTCTGAATGCAGGTGAGTGTGTGTTGTGCGTGTGTTCTGTGCAGGTGTGCTTGAATGTTTGTGTGTCTGTGAGTGTGTGTTTGGACTGATGAAGTGTATGTGTTGTGCGTGTATTTGTGTGTGATTGCAGGTGAGTATGTCTGTGAGTGTGGTGAAGGTGCAGGGGTGTGTGAGTGTGTGTTTTTGTGAATGCAGGTGAGTATGTCTGTGAGTGTGGTGAAGGTGCAGGGGTGTGTGAGTGTGTGTTTTTGTGAATGCAGGTGAGTATGTGTTGTGCGTGTGTTCTGTGTGTGTGTTCTGTGTGTGCAGGTGAGTGTGTGTTGTGCGTGTGTTCTGTGCAGGTGTGCTTGAATGTTTGTGTGTCTGTGAGTGTGTGTTTGGACTGATGAAGTGTATGTGTTGTGCGTGTATTTGTGTGTGATTGCAGGTGAGTATGTCTGTGAGTGTGGTGAAGGTGCAGGGGTGTGTGAGTGTGATGTGTGTGTTCTGTGTCTGTGTGTGCTACTCTGTGTGTATGCCTGTTTGTGTGCCTGTGTGTGTATGCCTGTTTGTGTGCCTGTGTGGTGAGGCTTGTATGCAAGTGTGTGTCTGGTTGTGTGTGTTTCTGCAGGAGAGATGAGGTGCAGGTGTGTGTGAGTGTGTGTTTTTGTGAATGCAGGTGAGTACGTGTTGTGCGTGTGTCTGGGAGTATGCAGGTGTGCTGTGTGTATGTATGTGCGAATTGTGTGTTTGTGTGATTGTTGTCTGTGCTTGGTGAATTGTGCAGAGGAAATGCAGTGTGTGTTGTGTGATATGTGTGAGGCGTGAGAGTGAGGAAGAAAATGCAGGTGTGTATGTGATGCTTGTGTCTGTGTATGTGAGCGTGTGCTTATGTATGTGCTGTTGTGTCTGTGTGATGGGATGAGATAGTGCAAAGAAGAGGGATCAGGAGTGAGTGTAGTGCAGATGAAGTGAGGGAGCTTGTGTTTCTGGAGGGGGAGGACAGAGAGGTGTGTGTGATCTGTGAGGGGAAGCAGATAAGGGAAAATGTAGTGCAGGGGGGGAATCTGAGACAGAGAAGTGAGTGAAAATGGTGTGTGATGGGATTAAACAAAGAGTGGTTGAGTGATTGGTATGGCTGAAAGTATGGCCATGCTGCTGTTCTGGTAGCAGCCATACTGCTACAGTAGCAGCAGGCTGCTACACGCAGCTTTTTTTTTTTTTTTTTTTTTTTTGAGAAGGAAAATGAAGGAAAACAAAAATGAAATAGAATAAAATAAAAATAAAAATAAAAATATTAGAGTCTCTAAAATTACCAAGAAAAATACTGAAATTTATAGTTATAAAACGGATAAATAAAATTTACTACAAAAATTTAAAAATTAACATATCATTAAAATGTGCGATTAATAGAAAAATAATAATAACAAATAATAATAACAAAGTATTAAAATAAATATTAAAAATTTCTAAAAATCATGAAATTTATACGGGAAATTCATGATTTTATGAGCTATGCATAAATAAATTCACTCGAAAAAATTCTCATAAAAGGAATGCATTGGGAAACGTGCCATTAATAAACAAAAAGATAAAAATTAAATAAATACTAAACGACCTCTAAAAATTATGAGATTTTTACAGAAAATTTATGAGTATTCAAAAATGCATATACAAAATTTTTCACTTGAAAATTCTCATAAAAATAGTGCATTGGAAAACGTGCCATTAATAAACAAAAAGATAAAAATTAAATAAATACTAAACGACCTCTAAAAATTATGAGATTTTTACAGAAAATTTATGAGTATTCAAAATGCATATATAAAATTTTTCACTTGAAAATTCTCATAAAAATAGTGCATTGAAAAACGTGCCATTAGACTTAAAATGCTAAAATTTTAAATAAATATTAGATGACTCCTAAAAATTATTAAAATTATAAATAATAATAAAAATAGTAAAATCATGTATTTAGGAAATAAAATAAAATAAACTAATATTTACATAGTGAAATTACCATTTTGCCCCTGATGTGACAAATTAGACGTAATGTACACAAAAATTATAATTGACCCCTGAAAAATAAAAAAAAAAGTCCCCTAAAATAAAGTAACACACATATTTTTACAAAGTGTGTGTCAAAATTTGGTGTCTACAGTTGGAATGCAACATAACGGGTACGGGGAACTAATAACTCATGACTAACTTTTTCTTCTCACGGAGAGGCGAACAGCCTGTTAAGCCACCACTTCCCATGTAAGTAGACGACTATTTCTAGTTGGAGCACACAAAATGACCTAACTTCTAAGTGAAATGCAATCTAGATGTCATGCACTGAATATTTGTCAAAAATAGATAATGGCTAATAAAATATATACCAAAATCATGCAAAATATGGAAAGTTCTAAAAAGTGGCAAAGTGTGTGGAATGAGATGAAATGTACGCGAGGAGTGAAGCAATCACTAAAATGACCTAAGAGTCTAGCATTGGACTAGCCCTTTTTAAGAATCCCCCACAAGCGTTGGATTAGCGGGGAAGCAAGAAAACCACAACTAGCGTTGGACTAGTGTGGTGACGAAATAACAAAAAACATGATTTTTTTTGTAAATAGTAAAATGTGAATGAAAAAAGCAAATAAACATATAAAGACATATAAGAGCACGTAGGAGCACATAACACGTAAACATGATATTCTAAATGCAAAATCCTAATGAAAGCAGCAAAGCATTTAAACACACAAGCACACAAAAGCACATAAGCCCTAACTATTATACCAGGGGAATTTAACTAGAATTTTGGAGGCGGAAACAAAAAGTAAAATAACCTATCTATTACATTTGTCTATCTAAATACAAAGTTTTGTTAGAATAGTATCGATGCAACTTATCTATTACACTGACTAGCTAAATACAAAATCTTGCAAAAATAATCAAATCTAGCTTTCTATCACATTTTCGCCCAATAAATGAAATTTGAAACTAAATGGCATAAATAAGTAAGATGCAAAAGTATGTAAAATAAGAAACACGATGAAGAAAATGCATAAAAATCACATAAGAGCACATTGGAGCACATAAAGAGAAATTAACAAGTAATAGGGGTACCTTCTGTGGGACATCCGGTACCAATGTTAATCAAAATGAACAAACAAGTCAATATACCACTATTTTGTATAATAAAGCATAAATATGTGTGTGTGTGTGTGTATATGTATATATATCTGTATATATATATCATATATATATGTATATATATATGTATAAAATTATTGCTTATTGTTTTCTCTCTCTATCTTTTTCTCTCTTGGTTGTAACAGATTTGGTTTTTTGAAATTCAAACTTGGAAGTTGGCCATGGATGCTTGGTCGAGGCTGCTACATCAAAGGCTGGAGAATCTAGCGATTCACCTTTCATTAGGAAGATTTTCTTGCTTCTTTTTAAGTCCCAAATAGATGAAGTTATTGACGTGAAACCTCCAGCAACGTACAAGGGAAAAGCAGCTATTTTCTTCTCCAAGCAGGATATTCAAAAAGTTGTGGTTCCTTTTAGGCTAGCAATTGTGGAAAAATTTTCCTACGGGAGCCCTAAGTTAGAGGAGATCATAAAGTGTTTTGAAACTTTGAATCTGAAGAGTGAGTTATCAGTGGGGCATCTAGATAGCAGGCATGTTTTGATTAGATGCAACAATAAAATAGATTTTTTCTGGGTGTGGACAAGGGGAATTTGGGCAATAGGAAAATTTTAGATGACGTGCTTCCATTGGTCACCAAATTTCCATGTTCACAAAGAATCGTCCAATGTACCAGTGTGGTTCTCGTTGCCAGCGCTGCCATCCACCTCTTTGAGAAGCATTGTTAGTTCTCTATTGTCCAAGCAGTTGGACATCTTCTTTTCACAGATTCTGCAACAGCAAATTTGGTTTGTCCAAGTGTTGCTCGTGTTTGCATTGAAGTGGATCTTCTCAAAGAACTGCCTCAGGCAGTTTGGATCGGAGTTGAAGGAGAATCAAGGGGTTTTTGGCAAGATATTGTGCCTGAAAGTTTACCCTCATACTGCACGTCTTGTTAGAAGGTAGGACATGATCATAGCCATTGCAGAAGAGAAGGGAAAGAACGTGAGGTGGAAGGAGTTGGTGACAGAAAGAATAATGCTCAGACTCAGAAGGTATACATGTAGAAAGCAAAAGTGAAAAACCCTGACCCATCATAAGTTGTTGTGGTGGATGATGTTGAGCATGTGTTGAAAGAGTTGACACAGAAGAAACCTCGAGAAGGTTCATCAAAGGAGTGGACTGAGGATGGAGGACATCTATTATCAAAACAACATCTGAGTTGGCAGGGAATATGATGCGTTCAACGGAAGAGTAGACGGTCCAAGACTCTCGAAAACCAAGTATGCAACTAGATCTTCTTGACCCCTTCGTAACTTGTCGAAGACCCCAAGAACAACTCGGATTGTTTTGCCTCAAATTCAACTAGATTTGTTGAACTCCCCCCTTTAAGAAACGATCCTAGACCCCTAACCAATAACGTGGTGTAGACACCTAGTCGACAATCTTATTAGATAGATTCAAACCCTAAAAGATGAACTCTAAGTGGGATTCTTGAATACTTAACAAGAACTTGTCAAGGATGCAAGAGTAGTTCTTTTCACCCAAAGAACTAAGGGAAAACTCAATTTGCTCTCAAGCACAATTGAAGAAAACGTAATATCATTAATTTTGAACTGCCTAATGTTGTTCACAAGAAAACCCTTATATAGGGCATAACTTAAACATGAAATAAGAGAGCACTAGTCACTATTTGTACCCTAACACAAATGACTAAATATTAAAACCCAAAAATGTGTAAAAACAACTAAAGACGGATCTTCTGTTTGTACCTGCGGCAGTACCCTTAGCATGGGTACGGGCGCGGATTCAATGCACTTCAAATTCCCTCAAGGTCAAACCTTTTGATCGTACCCATGGCATGTACCTGTGGCACGGGTTAGGGCACGAGTTCGATTAGGAACTTTCGCTCTTCACACTCGCATTTTTTATGGTAGCCGCAGAGGTACCTGCGACGCTGGTTGGAGGCACGGGTTCGGTCAGAGACTTTTGTTTCTTCAACTCGAGTCCAAACAAGATGAACAGCTTCGTAGGTTCCATCTTCCTCCAAATAGCCTCATCTTCATGTAACTCTAAGATCAAACCTTGTAAAGCTTGCTTTAGTCTCTTAGCCCTCAACTTAGTCATTGGACCTCCCATATCTTGAAATGGACTCTTGGCAGCACCTCCATGATCACGACCATTTATGTCGTCATCATTCCCTCCTTCCTCACGAAGATTTGCCCTCAAATCTCCTACATCATATAAAGAGAGATCAGCCACGTTAAATGTTGCACTAACATTACCATACTCACTTGGCAAATCTATCTTATAAGCGTTATCCCCAATCTGCTCAAGGACTTGAAATGGTCCATCTCCTCGTGGACTCAATTTAGATTTTTGTTGTTGAGGGAAACGCTCCTTCTTAAATGGATCCAAATCCAATCTCCAGCTCGAATTGAACTTGCATTCTTCCACGGTTCGCTTGCTTGGCATATTATTCATACTTTCCTCTCAATATTAGCTTTAACTTTGGTATGCAACTCCTTAACAAAATCTGCCTTCCTCTTGCCATCCATGTCAACTTGCTCCCTAGAAGGCAAAGACAAGATATCCAAAGGTGTTAGAGGATTGAAACCATAAATAATTTCAAAAGGAGAATAAGAAGTAGATGAATGGATAGTTCGATTATAAGCAAACTCTATGTGTGGCAAACACTTCTCCCAATTCTTAAGATTGTGTTGGATGATTGCTCAAAGAAGTGTTGTGAGTGTACGATTAACCACTTCAGTTTGTCCATCTGTTTGAGGATAAGCAACAGTGGAAAACTAGCAATTTGGTCTCTAGCTTTGCCCCAAAGAGTGCACTAGAAATGACTACAGAAATTTGACATCACGGTCACTCACAATGGTCCTTGGTAACCCATGTAGTCGAACAACCTCCTTAAAGAATAAATCTGCAATGTGAGTTGCATTGTTAGTTTTAACACAAGCTACAAAGTGTGCCATCTTACTAAAATGATCAACTACCACAAAAATGCTATCCTTGCCACTTTGAGAACGTGGAAGCCCTAGAACAAAGTCCATAGAAACATCAGTCCACGAAATGGTAGGAACAGGCAATGGACTATATAACCCATGAGGCATAACTTTAGGATTTAGCTTTCGTACAAGTTATAGCATTTAGCACAGAAAGCTTGTACATCCAAGTTTCATATGAGGCCAATAAAAGTGTTCATGCAAAATGTCTAAAGTCTTAACGACACCAAAATGCCCCATAAGACCCCTTCCATGAGCCTCACCAATCAACAAATCACGCATGGAACATAAAGGAATGCACAATTTGTCCTTTCTAAACAAGTAACCCTCATGTAAATAAAACCCTCCATGCATAGAACCCAGCTGTGGCGATTTATTCATGCAATTGTGCCACACATCACCAAAATCCTGATCTCCCACATAAGAATTTTTCAAGTGCTCGAAACCAAGTAATTTTGCATGCAAAGAAGTAAGAAGAGTATACCTACGAGATAATGCATCAGCAACAATGTTCTCCTTACCTTGTTTATATTTGATGACATATGCAAAGGTTTCAATGAACTCGAGCCACTTAGCATGTCTCTTGTTCAACTTACTTACCTTGAGACTTGAGAAATTTCAAGCTTTCATGATCAGAATGTATAATGAACTCTTTTGGCCACAAATAATGTTGCCAAGTTTGAAGAGCTCGAACCAAAGCATAAAGCTCTTTGTCATATGTTGGATAGCTCAGACTCGCCCCTTGAAGCTTCTCACTAAAGTATGCAATTGGCCTAGAATCCTGCATCAAAACAGCACCTATACTAATTCCACTAGCATCACATTCGATTTCAAAAACTTTATCAAAGTTAGGCAAACTGAGTAATGAGCATTAGTGAGTCTATCCTTTAACAAATTAAATGCTTCTTCATGCATTTTCTCCCACTTAAAAACAACATTCTTTTTAACAAGTTCATTTAAAGGTGCAGCAATTGTAGAAAAATCACGCACAAACCTCCTATAGAAACTTGCTAAACCATGAAAGGATCTTACCTCATTGGCATTGGTAGGAGTCGGCCACTCCCTTATGGCTTTCACCTTGGCTTCATCTACACTGATACCATTAGAGCTCACAACAAAACCAAGAAAGATAACAGAATCCATGCAAAAAGAACACTTTTTCAAATTAGCAAACAATTGATTTTCTTTAAGCACGTCAAAAACAGCACGTAAGTGTTCAACATGTTCTTGCAAGGACTTGCTATACACAAGGATATCGTCAAAGTAAACTACTACAAATTTCCCAATCAAATGACGGAAAACATGGTTCATCAACCTCATAAAAGTACTAGGAGCATTAGTCAAACCAAAAGGCATAACTAACCACTCATAGAGACCAAATTTAGTTTTAAAAGCAGTTTTTCCATTCATCACCCTCTTTCATTCGGATTTGATAGTAGCCACTTTTCAAATCAATTTTAGAAAATAATTGTGAACCATACAATTCATCCAACATATCATCTAACCTAGGTATAGGATGACGATACTTTACCATGATTTTATTGATGGCTCGACAATCGACACACATTCTCCATGAACTATCCTTTTTAGGCACGAGAATCACAGGCACGGAAACACGGGCTAAGGCTCTCGCGCACAAAGCCTTTCTCCAACAATTCATCTACTTGCCTTTGGATCTCCTTCGTTTCCTCGGGGTTAGCTCTATAAGCAGGACGGTTTGGAATGCTTGCTCCAGGCATGAAGTCTATCTGATGCTCTATGCCCCTCAATGGTGGCAGCCCACTTGGAACATCTTCAGGGAATAGCTCTTGGTATGCCTGCAACAATGAAACAACAACACTAGGAAGAGAGGAGTCAAATTCATTAGTAGAAAAGTAAATATCCTTATACAAGATTACAAGTAGTTGTTGCTTTGCCAACAACGCACTCTTAATCTCACTTTTTCCAGCATAAGCACTCACTTTTCTTCCCTCTCCTTTTTCGGTTTCCCTCTTCTTTTTCCTCTCTTTCTTCTTTTCCTCACTCTTCCCTAGCTGTCTAGTTGGCTCGTTTGAAGACCCCTCGACCTTGGTCTCCTTTGACTCGTCCCGAACCTTGCATTCCTTGGTGATTCGAGCTTGATCAGCATAAGCCTCCATTGGCGTCAATGGCTTCAATATAAATTCCTTTTTCTTCCAAGTTAGGCGATAAGTATTTCTATACCCATCATAGATAACACGCCTATCAAATTGCCATGGACGACCCAACAAAAGATGACAAGCATGCATAGGAATAACATCACATAACACCTCATCCACATATCCCCCAATTTCAAATGACACTAGCACTTGTTTAGTTACCTTCACATCCCCAAAGTCAGTCAACCATTGCAAAAAATAAGGCTTTGGATGACGAATGGTAGGCAATTTCAACTTCTCCACAAACAATGTACTAGCCACATTGGTACAACTACCAGAATCTACAATAACACTACATACCTTGCCTTGCACCATGCATCGAGTGTGGAAAATATGCTCCTATGCATCTCCTCTTTCCTCCTCCTTCGGTTGAATGCTCAAAGATCTCCTATTCACCAAGATTTCCCCCTTAGGCAGGATCAACCTCATTCACTTCCCCATGACACGAGTCTATCATCACTAGGACCTTCAAGTGGAGGCATTTCATCATCACTTGAATGCTCACTTTCTACCTCCCCATTATCAAGAATAACCATGTTTCTCCTAGTTGGACATTGAGAAGAGATATGTCCATACCCTTGACATTTGAAGCACCTAACATCTCCTTTGCCTAGTAGAAACTTCGGTCTTACCCTTGCTTGGTGGCTTAGATGAAGAATTCTCACCCCTTGGCTTATTGCTCATGAAACTTCGACTCACCCTTCTTCCAAGTCTTCTTGGACTTTTGTGGCGTTTGATCAAACTTTCTATCTCGTGAGTCCCTCCATGTGCCACGGTTTTGAGCCCCTACAAACCCTCGGCTCCTCTTGCTTTTGAGTTGGCGCTCCACCTTTTGTGCCTTTTCCACTAAGTCTTGAAGCTCCACATAATGTTGTAATTCTACAATATTTGCAATTTCGGAGTTCAAACCAGCTATAAATTCGGGCAATGGTGGCCTTCTTCATCCTCTTGTATGTCAGCACGAATCAAGAGTGTCTCCAACTCCTTGTAGTATTCATCAACTGTGGAAGAACCTTGCTTCAAAGTTTGAAGCCTCCTATGCAAATCTCGTGAATAGTGACTTAGAATGAATCTTTTCCTCATAATAACCTTCATGGCTAGCCCAAGTGCGAATTGGTTCATCCCCACATCTCTTACGAGACTTCACAAGTTGATCCCACCAAATGCTAGCATACTCCACGAACTCAACTGCAGCAAGCTGAACTTTCTTTTCCTCAGAATAATTGTGAACATCAAACACGTGCTCAACCTTTCAGTTCCCACTCCAAGTATGCCTCTGGATCATTCATCCCCTTGAATGGTGGAATTTTCATCTTTATGCTCCCCAAATTGTTATCACAGTTGTTGAGGAACCCTCCTCCCTCGACGGGACACTACTTCCTCAGAATCATAGCCATCATCAAAATCATCATCTCGAGCATTCTGAGCCACATGTGATTTCCCCTTGACAGCCAAGTCAATGTCCTCCAACTTGGTGAACACACGCCTAAATTCATCTTGCATGGCGCGCATGCTAAACTCTAAAGTACTGAGTCTTTGCTTATTTTTTTCACCCATAATGGAAACCTATCAAAATAAATGTTGAAAACCTGCACAAAAAGACGTCAATAGCACAAAAAGATATCCGCACAAAGGGACTTTGATGTGCACACGGTTGCGTAGCCAAGAAATTCGTGGATTCAGGTATGTAACTCGTTGAACTCAAGACCTCGTTTGATTCGTGAACCAAGGAACCTTTGACGTAGAGTTGTTTTGCCTTGAATCTTCCCTTGAAGATGAACACGCCTATAGGACAACTAGACTAGACCAAGTTGAGCGAGTTCAATCGTCTAACCTAATTAGCTCTAAAGACTTGATCAAAAACTCAAGAAAACTCTAAGTGATGTGACCTACGTCTTACTTGTGACGTAAACCACGAATCAAGGGTTTCAGGATCGTTTGGGATCTGATATTGGCTTGGGAAAAAACCTCAACCCGTTGATGTCCTGCACCAACGAACCTTGGTATAGGGGTTTGTGGCACCACAATCAAGTAAGAACGTGATTGATAAAGCCGTTGAACACCTCAAGAATGAACCCAAGATATTCAAGAAATCCTTTGGAAGAAACCAAAGAGAAACTCTCAATTTTCATTCAACCATTATCTCTCTCATGACATTCACCAATTAGCCTTTAATAGGCAAATACTGAAAAGGAAATAATACTAGAGTTCTAAACATACTCAAATACTAAATACTAGTCGTAACTTATCACAACTAATCTTTATTTAAAAGTTACAACTTTGAAAACCTAAAAATAACGATGTCTGTAGGCTTTCTGTTGAAGGTTGTGGCCAAGGCCGCGGGCCTGCCTTGTCCGCGGACTCGATCAGTCCTTTTGCTGCTTTGAGGTCAAGCTTCTGATGAAGGCTGTGGGGAATGCCGTGGCACGGCCTTGGGCGCGGCCTAGGTTAGAAGCTTTAGTTCTTCAATCTCGCAAGTCACTTCAATTCGTAAGTGGTTCTGATGAAGGCCGTGGGGAAGGCCGTGGCGCGGCCTTCCCAGTGGCCTTGGTCAGAACGTCTGAATCTCCACTATGCACGTCCTCCAAACATACTTGAAGTATATTGACATGCTTACAATCATCATCACGTGTCCTCTCAATCTTCTTTGCTTTCTCTTGCTCTTGTATAGCTAGGACCAACGCTTGAAGAACTTCTTTAAACTTCTTGGCTTTGGCTCGAGTGACTGGACCCGTTGGAACTTGAACCATCTGATCGTCATCTTTAGCTTGTATAACTGCTTCATGCCTCGGGATCACATCAGTCCCCTCCACTTGTTGAGGATTTGCCCTCAAATCCAACTCATCACCTACATCAAAAGGAGCTAAATCAGTCACATTAAATGTTGCGCTTACTTGATACTCACCAGGAAGATCCAATTTGTAGGCATTATCGTTGATCTTCTCCATGATCTGAAACGGTCCATCTCCTCTAGGAAGTAACTTGCTTCTTCTTTGTGCTGGGAATCTTTCTTTTCGAAGATGAAGCCATACCCAATCTCCAGGTTCAAATAGTACTTGGCGCCTCCCCCGGTTTGCTTGCTTTGCATATTGGAGAGTTCTCTTCTCAATGTTGTCCCTTACTCTTTGATGAAGCTGTTGCACCATTTCTGCTTTCTTCTTTCCATCTAAACTAACACGCTCAGACAATGGTAAAGGTGAAAGATCCAAGGGAGTTAAGGGGTTAAAACCATACACTACCTCAAATGGAGAGAATTGCGTAGCACTATGTACGGTTCCATTGTATGCAAACTCAACGTGAGGTAGGCACTCTTCCCAAGTTTTGATGTTTTTCCTAATTATGGCACGAAGTAAGGTACCTAAAGTCCTATTTACTACTTTAGTTTGCCCGTCAGTTTGTGGATGGCTAGCAGTAGAAAATAAGAGTTTAGTTCCCAATTTTCCCCACAGAGTCTTCCAGAAATAACTAAGAAATTTGACATCCCTATCAGAAACAATGGTTTTTGGAATGCCATGCAATCTCACAATCTCCCTAAAAAATAAATCAGCAACATGAAGTGCATCGTGTGTCTTGTGGCATGCAATGAAATGTGCCATTTTTAATCTACAACTACAAAGATAGAATCATTACCTCGTTTAGAACGTGGCAATCCCAAAATGAAATCCATCGAAAGATCACACCACGGTTCCTTGGCAATCGGTAGTCGTGTGTACAATCCATGTGGTTGTACCCTAGACTTGGCTCGTCAACAGGCTATGCAGCATCCAACAAACCTTTCAACATCCCTTTTCATTTTTGGCCAGAAGAAATGTTCTTGTAAAATGCTAAGTGTCTTGGACACCCCGAAATGGCCCATAAGTCCTCCTCCATGAGCTTCCTTCACTAACAGCTCACGAATTGAACAATTAGGAATGCAAAGTTTATCAACATAAAACAAAAAACCATCATTTGTGAAAAATTTGCCTCGACCTGCTTTGGCACACATGCTGTAGATCTCACCAAAATCGGCATCATTCCCATAAATCTCTTTAATAAATTCAAAACCAAGTAATCTAGCATCTAAAGCAGTCAATAATACGTACCTCCTAGACAGGGCATCAGCCACAACATTGGTTTTACCTGTCTTGTACTTAATAACGTCTGGGAATGTCTCCACAAATGCTACCCACTTGGCATGCCGTTTGCTCAATTTGTGTTGAGCCTTGAGATACTTCAGTGATTCATGGTCAGTCTTTATCACGAATTCTTTGGGTCGTAGGTAATGCTGCCACGTCTCCAAAGCTCGTACCAACACGTACAACTCTTTATCGTATGTGGAGTAGTTCAAAGTAGCTCCTCCCAACTTTTCACTGAAGTAGGCTATGGGTCTTCCTTCTTGCATCAACACTGCACCAATACCTACGGTAGAAACTTGCCAACCCGTGGAAACTTCGCACCTCTCCAACTGACTTGGGTGTTGGCCATTCTTGGATTGCCTTTATCTTGTTCTCATCAACCTGCACTCCAAATTCACTAACAACAAAGCCTAGAAACTCAACTTGGTTAGTACAAAAATAACACTTCTTAGGATTAGCAAAAAGCTTTTCCCCTCGAAGTACATGCAAAACATGCCTTAGATGCTCAATATGCTCTTCTAGACTCTTGCTGTAAATTAAAATGTCATCAAAATACACAACGACAAATTTCCCTAGAAAGTGCCTCAAAACATGATTCATTAGTCTCATGAATGTGTTGGGTGCATTTGTAAGGCCAAATGGCATTACAAGCCACTCATATAACCCATGTTTAGTTTTAAAGGCTGTTTTCCATTCATCCCCCTCCTTAACTCTAATATGACGGTACCCACTTTTTAAATCAATTTTTGTGAAAATCACTGATCCACTAAGCTCATCTAACATGTCATGTAGTCTAGGTATAGGGTGACGATATTTTACCGTGATGACGTTTAGAGCTCGGCAGTCTACACACATTCTCCATGTACCATCTTTCTTGGGGACCAAAATCACTGGTACAGCACACGGGCTAAGACTCTCTCTTACCCATCCTTTCTGTAGCAACTCATCAACCTGTCGTTGGAGTTCTTTTGTTTCCTCAGGACCCATCCTGTATGCTGGCTTGTTTGGCAAAGAGGCTCCTGGCACCAAATCGATTTGGTGCTCAATCCCTCTGTTAGGTGGTAGTCCTTCTGGCAAATCTTCAGGGAATACATCCTCAAATTCCTGCAAAATAGATAAAACACCAGGAGGAAGAGAATCGGTGTGATCACTAATATTAATGTAAGACGGTTTGTACAATAGTAGGATCACTTGTTGTCCTCTATCTAATGCCTTCCCTACATCCCTAGGTGTTGCCAACATATTTTGCTTTTTCTTTAACCTCCCACCTTCCTCTATCTTTTCATCTACACTAAGCCTACTCTCTTTCTTTTCACTCTTTTCCAACTCATTTTCAACCTCCTTTTGAACCCGCTCTTGATCTTCCCTAACCTGTTTAGGGGACAAGGAAACAAGGGTAACCTTCCTAGTTTGATGAACAAATGAATATTTGTTGGCTTTGCCCTCAAATGTCACTTGTTTGTCATATTGCCAGGGTCGCCCAAGTAGGAAGTGGCAAGCATGCATTGGAACGACATCACATAATATCTCATCTTCGTATCTCCCAATGCGAAAAGGGACTTTTACTTGCCTGGTGACTCGTACCTCTCCAGAATTGTTAAGCCATTGCAACCTATAAGGCGTGGGGTGCCTTTGCGTTGGTAAGGCTAACTTCTCCACCATCAATTTACTAGCTACATTCGAACAACTCCCCCCATCAACAATCAGGCTACACACCTTGTCCTTGATATGGCATCTGGTGTAGAAGATGTTCTCTCTTTGTAGCTCCTCGTCCTCCTTGGCCTGTGTAGTCAAGGCTCTCCTTATAACTAACCCTACTTGATCGTTGGTAGGGACCTCCTCACCACCATCTTCATCATCTTCAGTAAGTGATGGCATACCCTCATATTCATTCTCATCTTCAGAAACCAATTCACCATTTTCCAAGATGATTAACGCCCTTTGATTTGGGCATTGAGACATTACATGCCCAGTTCCATGACATTTAAAACATTTGATATCCCGTATCCTTCCCTTAGGTGTCTCAACAGTAGCCTTCGATGTGACCTTAGAAGTCTCTCCTCTAGGCCCTTTTGAGGCCTGAGATCCACCGAACTTCTCATCTCTTCGGGGTAGTGGAGTCTTCCAAGTTGACCTCTGTTGTTGTGGAAGGGTGGTAGTAGTTCGAGAACTACCTTTGCCCTTGAGCCTCCTCTCAATCGTGGAAGCAATGCCCACCAAATCTTCTACATCCACATATGGCTGTAGTTCTGCCTTCTTAGCAATTTCTGGCTTTAGCCCATCCAAGAAACGGGCCATGGTACTATCCCTATCTTCCTCTATTCCAGCACGCAACATGGTGATCTCCATCTCTTTATAGTAGTCATCCACACACTTGTTGCCTTGTGTGAGAGTTTGCAGCTTCCTATGCAAATCCCGCTGGTAATGTATTGGAACAAATCTTTTTCTCATGAGCTTCTTCAGGTCTCTCCACGTGGTGATAGGGTCATTGCCATATTTTCTTCTGCTGGTTGTAGTTTGTTCCCACCACACTATAGCATAGTCTGTGAACTCTAACATGGCCAACTTCACTTTCTGCTCTTCTGTGTAATTGTTGCAGTCAAACACCTTCTCTATCCTCCGCTCCCATTCCAAGTAAGCATCTGGGTCAGACTTCCCTTGAAAAGAGGGAATCTTGATTTTGACACCTCTGAATGGATCTATTTGCTTCTTTTCATATCTTGGCCTCCTCGTAGACCCTTCCTCCTCATCCACTGATTCTTCTACCTCATGTGGAGGGGTCCTCTCTTGGTCAGCTTTGGCTCTAGTTTGCGAATTTTCCAGCTGATCTATCCGTTGATGAATTGGATCCAGGGATACTCGCAGCCTCCTATCCAACTCTCCAAGAATAGCTTCCGTTAGTAGCTTAATGTCCACAGTAGCTGAGCCACCTTCTTTGGCCATTGCTAAATGTAGCTGCACAACAAAGGTTAGTAAAACAAGAAAATGTCCTCACTTCACTCCCTAAGTGTATCACTCACCCTCTAGTGTTTTCACTCAAGAAGTGTATGTTGCTCTCAGCTCACTTTCTCAAAGGCTTCTCACTAGCTCTCTTGAAGAAATTAGGTAATTCCTCAAGGAGTCAAGACCAAATCAATAAGAGTCGGTTGACAATGATGCCACGTAACTAAAAGATGTCAAGAAAGGAAATACGAATTGAGTAGGAACGAAATTCAATTATAGAATATAAGAAACGAAAAAGAATAATAACTCAATTTGCGTAAAACCGGAAAGGTTAAAATTTCCTATAATCAAGGAAGTCAATCCAATTCAATTGGAAGATGATTTTGCCGTTCAAATTATGATTAGAAGAATCCCAAATAATTTGGAAAGATAACAATTTACCAAATTTTAAAGGATTTAAAATTCCCTTATCTAGTTCAATTAGAACCAAATAAAGACATCAAGATTCAATCCCCAAAATTAAGTTGCCCTTTTTTTTTTTCACGCACTTCTTCTTCTCTTTTTTTTTTTTTTTTTTATAACTTCAGATCGATTTCTACCCCAGAATTGCAATGATCTCACGAAGAGTAGAATCACAAGAGTAGAATAATCTCAAGAAACACAAGACCCAAACAAGAAAACTAGACAAAATTTCTGATGAACAGTGTCACGGGATGAACAGTAGCACGGTGAACAGTGTTCTGTGAACAGTAGCGATGAACTATTTTTTTTTTATTATTTCGTTTTTTGACAATCAAGAACATCACCAGAATTTTGACAAGAACACAACGAATTTCATAGAAGGATATATGGCTAAACAAAGAAGAAAAGACCAGAATTGATGAACACAAAATAAAAGAAACACGGGACAAGACAAGAATGATTCACGAAAGGAATGGAAACACAAAAGAAGAACACAAAAGAGATATAACCAAATACCTCCCACCCTGGCTCTGATACCAAGTTGATGCGACCTACGTCTTACTTGTGACATAAACCACGAATCAAGGGTTTCAGGATCGTTTGGGATCTGATATTGGCTTGGGAAAAAACCTCAACCCGTTGATGTCCTGCACCAACGAACCTTGGTATAGGAGTTTGTGGCACCACAATCAAGTAAGAACGTGATTGATAAAGCCGTTGAACACCTCAAGAACAAACCCAAGATATTCAAGAAATCCTTTGGAAGAAACCAAAGAGAAACTCTCAATTTTCATTCAACCATTGTCTCTCTCATGACATTCACCAATTAGCCTTTAATAGGCAAATACTGAAAAGGAAATAATACTAGAGTTCTAAACATACTCAAATACTAAATACTAGTCGTAACTTATCACAACTAATCTTTATTTAAAAGTTACAACTTTAAAAACCTAAAAATAACGACGTCTGCAGGCTTTCTGTTGAAGGCCGTGGCCAAGGCCACGGGCCGGCCTTGTCCGCGGACTCGATCAGTCCTTTTGCTGCTTTGAGGTCAAGCTTCTGATGAAGGCCGTGGGGAAGGCCATGGCGCGGCCTTGGGCGCGGCCTAGGTTAGAAGCTTTAGTTCTTCAATCTCGCAAGCCACTTCAATTCGTAAGTGGTTCTGATGAAGGCCGTGGGGAAGGCCGTGGCGCGGCCTTCCCAGCGGCCTTGGTTAGAACGTCTGAATCTCCACTATGCACGTCCTCCAAACATACTTGAAGTATATTGACATGCTTACAATCATCATCACGTGTCCTCTCAATCTTCTTTGCTTTCTCTTGCTCTTGTATAGCTAGGACCAACGCTTGAAGAACTTCTTTAAACTTCTTGGCTTTGGCTCAAGTGACTGGACCAGTTGGAACTTGAACCATCTGATTGTCATCTTTAGCTTGTATAACTGCTTCATGCCTCGGGATCACATCACTAAGCGAAGTTGGTGGTCGCCACAAGCAAGCTTGATAAGACCAAGAGTAGTTCTTAATCAATAAAGAACCAAGAAAATTCTCAAAGAGAACACACAATATTTTTGAAAATTCTGATTAAATTCGTAACTAATAATTATGGCCTATAAATAGGTTTACAAAGAACATTCTAGAGTTGTGAAAATAGACTTAACTTCTAAGACAAAACCTATACTAATGAAACTACCAAAACAAAGCATGATTTAACTAAAATAACTAAGTCTATTACAACTCTAAAAACTTTAAAAATTTGAAGCTAATAAACCCTAATGGGCTGGCAGTCCATTAAGCCCACAAAACCATCAATTGGACTTCAATTCTTCAAGCTCCCTATGCGTGTGGCCTATTAAGTCCTCATCCAATATTTGTTCAGCCCAAATCACATTAATGAATTGTTTAGATTGATCTATTGAGCCCAATTGCAAAGCCTCCTCATATGAGTCCAATATGAGTCCATGCAAAGCATCCTTCATTCTTCTAGTTCTTGCTCTAGTCATTGGACCATCCAAACCTTTAAGTACATCATTGGAGCTCCTCAAACTCGATCCATCATCCTTGGAACGTCCCTCTTGAAGGTCTCCAACTTGTGACTCATCAAACTCACTCCATTCGTGTTTCACTCTTCACTCGTATATCATACCAATGAAACTTGGCTTTTACCCGATGATGAGCTCACATCTTAGCCTTTTACCACTCCTTGAGCTTACCTTCTATGCCTTTAGGTAAGAACCTGCTCAATTGATCTTGACCAAACTCTAGTCAAGTATTCAAGATGAGTGGTAGTGTAAATGGAAGGTTAGAGTAAGGTTTGAACCACTATAATTCAAGAAATCAAAACACAAGAAATTTCAGATTTAAGAAGTACGTACGACAACCCTAGTGTGTGGTCTTTCTTGTTGAAATCTTGATTTTCAAAAGCCCTTCAATAACTTTAATGCACTTATGTTCAAACACAAAAAACAAGAAACTCCACCAAAACACCAAGAATAAAATAGAATAAAAGAAATTACACTCATATTATTTACTTAAAGGTAAAAGTAACCTCAAGAAGTTTACATGTCATAATATACATGATTTTCACAAGGATAGCCTATAACAGTTTGGCTATTACAATAACTAAGACATCTAATATATTCAAAACCAGTCGATCCAGCTTTAATTGTTCAGGAAACCCAGTTAAAGGAAAACAAATAAAAGGAATGAGCTATAACAGCCCAGTGAATGCCCAAGTCATGCAACCATATCAAGATCTCATTATTTTATTGAATAAAATAATTGATAAATTAAATAAACAAGATATGAACAATTTAATTAACAAGTAGTCAAGAACGGATACAAGGCCCAACTACGGGAGCAAGCTCAACCGTAGGAGAAGCAAGTACTGATCATGTAATCATGACGTTAGGACCGACATAATAGCTCAGGTCTTTATCAAAGGTCATGCCAGTATTATCACGTAAGCCCTAACCACCGTTCACCTTATAACCTCCGTACAGGCTACCACATCTAGGGAGTAATCTCAACCTTGGAGGGCTAACACGCAAGAAAGTTCAATCCGGAGTTGGCCACTTTGAGGATTCACAGCTCAAAAGGGAAAGAACAGCACGCCCTAAAACACCCAGCACCTTATATCCTCCCAAGCTTGTCTGGGTTGACTATCCGTGAAGTAACGGTAAAGTTAGTCACGGAAGTCTCACGCACAAGTAACACGTTGGATAGTGAAAGCATGTAACACATTACGGAATAGATGCGATAAAGTACACATCTTTCCTCAAGTAACACATTTTATCACATAATATTTGCAAGTGTAACATAATATTTACAAGTGGAATATAACATTTCATGCATCATGCACACATAGAGACACTCACCTGGAATGCCTAAGAAAATATCTCGTAAAATGGTCGCGATTCGTTTTCGAATCCTGAAATTTAAAAGAAATAATATAATGAAAACCCGATTAAAACCCTAGTGAATTTAGTAAGAAAAATTCAAGAAAATACCCCACTTATTTCTAGGGTTTGGTTTTAGGGTTTCTAGGGTTTAGGGTTTAGGGTTTTCTTATTCTAAGAAACTTTAAGGTATCACTAGATCATTTTCTAAAAATTCCCGCACATCAACTTCCTTAAATTGAGCATATTCTAGGTTTAAAAATCTCACTTGTCAATTTTCTTCTTTTAATTCTACTAAAATTTCGGCAGCATTTCCCCTTAAAATCGGACTAACCAAATTTTTTTCCTGCATGAAAACAACCAACTAACCCATATTTCGACAAGTTCTACAACTTCTATGTTCAATTCGAACTCAAATTCATTTAAAATTCCACTCAAATTCAAGAGTTCTACTCCAAGAATCTTCAACCAAGCAACATGTAACACATGAGATTTCAAGGTTTAAATGATATTTACTAGTCTATCTAACTACAAGAACACCTTATCTAGCAAGTAAATCTTCAATTCTAACTAAATTCTTCAAGTAGTAACAACAAGAATCTAGATTTAAACTTGGACAAAAGCTAAAGAAAACTTGAAATTAGTAGGAAAAGTTCATAGTAGATACCTTAGATAAGCTTAGAACCTTGTGTAGGAAGAAGAAAAGCTCACTTTCTATGGTGGAATTACCCAAAATTTCTGAGAGAAAGCTTCAAGAAGTTGAGAGCAAAATGAGAGGAAAAGAGAGAGAAGGATGGCCGGCCAAGAAGAAAGAAAAGAGAAAGAAATAGGTTGGGAAAAATAGAAAAGAAATAAAGAAAAGGTGGGAAAAAAATAACCAATCAAAACATAACAAGAGTTAAGTTTAGGCTTGTACTTTTAAGACATTAGTTGTTAACTTGGATTAATTTGATTGGTGGAACTTTTTAATCTCTTATCACCTATTAATTAGTAATATTATGGCACAAATATTAAAGCCAAAAAGAGAGAAAAATAGAGAGAGAGATCCGGCCACAAGAATGAAAGAAAAGAAAGAAATTCGGCCAAAGAAGAAAAAGAAAAAGAAAGATGAAATTTCGGCCAAGAGTAAAGAAAAAGAGAGAAGAAAATTCAGCCAAGAAAAAGAAAATAAAACAAGAGAACAAGTGAAATTTTTGAGTAAAATTGAGCTAAAAATTCAAGTAGTCAAAAGACTAGAAAATAGTAGAATAAGCTAGTCAAAATTTAAACACTATTATAAATTAGTGGTCCAATAAAATTATTCTAAATTTGGTACTTAGGTGCCCTACTTAATAATGAAAAAATCTTAGTGAATTAACCTAATTAACTTAAGAAATCTTCCAACTAATAAATCAAGAATTAACACTTAACCCTAAATAAAAGAATGTCTCTTGTAAGTGCATTTTCTAGGGTGTTACAGGCTTGGTGACTAATTGGGACTGATACAGTGATTATGGGAGGTTGTTTTACTGCTTGTTGTTTGTGGTTGGGTTCTGTCTTCTTGTCATTTGGAGGTGGAGAAGACTGGCTTAACGATTGGAGATAGAATGTTTTCATTGTTGTTTACAGGTGGTAAAAAGTGGTTGTTGGGCTGGTTGTTGGTGATTCAGCCGGCGATAGACTGATAAGGATGGATTGAATGTGATGGGTTGTAATTGTTGGGTGACTGGTGAGGATAGTGGTTGTGGTCGTGATGGAATTATACTAGTTGGTGCGGTTTTGTTGTGACTTTTAGTAGAGCTTAGGTGGTGATTAGGTGGTTGTTTTGTCAGTTTTTTTTTTGGCTTGAATTGTGGGAGGTTTGGGTTAGTAAGGGTGGTAATAGAGGAGGCGTTCTAGTGATGAAAGCGATGAATTTGGTAAACGCCTACTTGAGAAGAAAATGGGGGCTGCTAGTGTTCTTTCTAGTTCAGTGTATGTGTTTAGTGTGTGTTTGTCTTTGTGTGTTTGAGTCGAATCAGACTGTGGATTTTTGTGTGTGGTAGTGCGTGCTGAAATGTGTGATTGTGTGTGTGTGGTAGTGTGAATCTATTGGGTGTAAACTGTGTTTGAATGTGTGTGAAGTGTTTGCATCTACGTGATATGTGTTCATGTGTGTATGTGCATGAATCAGTGTATGTGTTTGAGCATATGATGATGAGTGTGTGCATTTGAGTGTTTAGTGTGTGTGTTGGTGTACGTGAGTCTATGTGTGTTTGTGAATGTGTGTGTAAGTTCGTGTGAGAGAAGCTATGAAGTGTGTAAGATGGTGTGCATAGTGTGTGAGAGAAAAATGTGTGAAGCGTGTGAGAGAGAAGTGTGTGAAATGTGTGAGATGTTCTTGAGATTTAGTGTGTGTTCTTGGTGTTCTAGGTGTAGACTTGAAGATGAATGTAAAGTTCTAGTGTGTGTTATAGGTGTTTTCGGTGTGGGGTCAAAGATGTGCTAGTGTGTGTTCTAGGTGTTCTAGATGTGGGGTTGAAGATATACTAGTGTGTGTTCTAGGTGTTCTAGGTGTGAGGTTGAAGATGCATTAAAACCTAGTAGGTGTTCTTGGTGTTCTTAGTGTAGGCTTGAAGATGAATGTAGGCTTGAAAATACACTACTGTGTTTTAGGTATTCTAGGTGTAGGCTTGAAGATGAATCTCAGAAAAAGTGTGCTTTTTGTGTTCTTGGTGTAATGGATAAAATTAAAAACTAAAAACTAAAAACTCTCGCTAGGCTTTTTTTTTCCCTCCTTTTTTAATCCAAAAAATGGGCTATTTATAGTGCACAAAAGACTTATCTTCCAAGAAATGACTAAAAGACAAAAACACTCTTGACTACCAAAATTACAACTTTTCCCTTACAAAAAAATTAAAAATCTACGTTCTCTCCAAAAAACACAAAAAACGAAAAATTTAAAGAAAATGTAAATAATAAATTCATTAATAACAATTCACCTCAAAAAGTTAGAAAGACTTAGAAACATGCTAAAAAAAAAAAAAGCCCTAAAAGTTAATTTGGGAATTAAAAATGATGAAAAATGTTCACAAGGTGAAATGACTGTTTTGCCCCTATAGTGTCAAACATACAAAAAATATCAGTCAAATCTAAAAAAAATCACAAAAATTTAAAAATGTGTATAAAAGTATAAAAAATGAATTTAAAACCCCCAAAACTAATGAAAAATATTTACGATTAAAAATTACTATTTTGCCCCCCAAAATTGCTGATTTCTCATTTTTACCCAAAAATCAGGATTTGATTCCAAATTAGAGGAAAAGGTCCCCCAATGTTAGAAAACGAGTGGTGTGTCAAAATTTGTTGCCTACAGAATTATTATTGCAACACAAAAGAAAACCTAGTGAGAGAAAATTTTGAAAGAATAGTACGCCGCTTTCTCTCTCCTCTTTGGCATCACTTTCTCTCTCCTAATTGTTAGGGTTTTGTTTTTCTCTTGTGTTCATAAATAATTCAAAGGAGCTAGCACTCAAAAGTCAAAGCAAGCAAGTCTACAAGGTTCCCAAAGAAGTTGTTCATGTGAATATCGTTAGAGGCTCTACGCTTAGGAGGGCTTTTCGTGGTAGATCTAACCTCTTCATCGAAGGACCTTTGTCTAGTAACATAGAAATCTTCTATGCTTGAGGTAATTTTCATAAAAAACCCCTTTATAATCATTTAGATATGTCAAAGAGATCCATGATTAAGGTAATAAATTTTTATTTTTCGGCTACATTACTTATGTTATTACCTTACTGTCGCGCCCCATTTTTCGTTCGAAAGTCGGAAAAAGGAAGAATTAAATGTGATTGTGTTTATTTATTGGAACAAGAGTGTAAATTTTTGTAAAAATAATTTTTTAGAAAATGCTTTATAGAAGATAGTTCAACAAGAATGTGACAAACAAATGCTTTATTTTGAAAACAAAAGAAAATGGCCTAAAATGGGACTTTGAAAATGCGACGATTTTTGGGCCCGAAAATAGAGTCTAAAAAGGGTTTTGAGTGAAAAAGGAGTCGCCACTTGGTAATGAGTTTTGGTGTACCAAGTCACCAGAAAATATTTTATAAAAGGTAAGAAAAATCGAGAATGATTTAAAAAATGATTTTTTTGAGAAAAAATTAAGAAAAACAAGAAAAACCCTTTTAGACAACTCCAGGTCTTTGAAAACAAGAGAAAAAGGTTCGGGAGTCACAGTTGAAGAAAGGGAAGACAAAGGCTTCACACCTAAGGCACCCTTTCAACCTAGCCGAAACTAGTTACGGAGGTTTAGTCTAAATTTTCCTAATATAACCCTAAGATTTTATCACATTTGGATGCAACTATATGAATGCAAATCTAGTCCTAAAATGGATATCGTTAAGGGACAAAATATTCCATTGAGGTTTAGTCGGAATTATCGCATTAATTGCGAAACTCGAGTCTAGACCTTCGATGGAGTCACGAGTATAGATGCAAAATGAAATGCAAGAGAAAAGGAAAATAGTAGTATAGATAGTAAGTGAACCAATAAAGTAGGGATGCAACATAACGGGTACGGGGGACTAATAGACTCGTGACTAGCTATTTCTACTCACGGAGGGGGGGAACGGCATGTACGCCACCGCTTCCCACGTAAGTAGATGACTATTTCTTAGTCAAAAATCACACAAATGACCTAAAATTCTATGTGTAGCGGAATCTAAATGTTATGCACTAAATAGATGTTAAAAATAGATAATAAGTGATAAAGTATATATAAAAATCATACAAAAATGGAAAAGGCCTAAAAAAGATAAAATGTGTGTGAAATGTCATGAAATGCACACGAGAAATGATTCTAACACTAAAATGACCTAAAGGTCTAGCATTGGACTAGCCTATTTTTCTATAAATTCTCCGCTAGCGTTGGACTAGCGAAGAAACCAGAATTAACCACAACTAGCGTTGGACTAGTGTGGCGACGATACACATATATAATAATAAGCAAGTAAATAAATAAAGCATAGATTAAAGCAATAATCACATAAAAGCACATATAGCACATAGGAGCACATAAACATAAGCATGATATTCTAGATGCAAAGTCCTAGAGAAAGCGAATAAAGCACATAAGCACATAGCACACGAAAAGCCCTAACTATTACACCGGGAAGCCTAATTACCATCTAAAAATAGAAAGAGAAATAAAAGATAACCTATCTAACCTATCTATTACATTTTCTATCTAAAATACATAGGGCTTTTATTAAATAGATAAAATATAAACTATCTATTACATTAACTATCTAAGTACAAAAAATTTACTAAATAGAATATTACCTATCTATCACATTTCTTTGAATAATTAAATATTAATTCAAATAAATAACATGACATAAATAAATAAATACTCACACATGAATAAAAATAATAAACACAAAAAGACGCATAAAAAAAACATATAGAAAAACACATAGGAGCACGTAGGAGCACATAAAGAAATATTGGAAGGATAATAAGTGTACCTCCCGTTCGAAAACTCAGTATAAATGCTAACAATATGAACAAACTTATCAAGGTACCATTATTTAAATAAATAAACTACATTAATATTTCATACTAATCACTATGAGCATGCCACATTAATTCAAACAATTATAGCAATAATAAATAAAATAAAAAATAGTTAAATATTTAGGAAGAAAAATGAAAATTGTTTAAGTAAAATAAATAAATAAATACATAAATAAACAAGATGAGATAAGGAAAATAAAATAATAAAAAAATAAAATATTATAATACATACTTAAGCTTTTAGCATCCAAATAAGAATCACCAAAATAACTAAAAGAGAAATAAGGAAACTAATTTGAGCATTAATAAATAAAAAGACTTAATTTTGGAACATTAAAATAAAATAAAATATGAAAAGAAAATAATTAAAAATTTTTTTGAGGAATTAATTAAATTCTCTTTTTTTTTTGACAAAAAAATAAAAATGTTCAAAGGTTTTGGCTTAAAAGTAGAAATTTAGGCAACATTCTTAGAATAAAAATATAATTTACAACAAACTAAAGGATGAAATTATAATTTCCAAACCATAGTTAAGATAGTAATATAATTTACAACGAATTTAAAAGGCTAAAATATAATTTCCAGCAACTATAATGCCCAAAAATAAAAATTTCCAGCAATACTTAAGGCCAAGAATATAATTTCAGCAAATTCATTAAATAATACATAATTTACAGCAAACATTTAAAGGCAAAAATTCAAGTTCTAGCTATTTGGGGAGCAAAAATATAAATTCCAGCAATATTGGAGGGCAATAAAGTAATTCCAGCAAAGTATAATGGCAAAAATAAAATTTCAGCAAGGTTTGGGGGACAATAATGCAATTTTCAGCAACACTAGGGACCAAATTACAATTTCCAGCAACATCCAAGGGTCAAAATACAATTCCAGCAAACTTGGGGAGTAAAAAATGAAATTTGGAGGGTAAAAAGGTAATTTCAAAAAAGTGCAGGGGTCAAAATGTAATTTGATAAAAATATAAGGGTCAAAAATAGAAATTAAAAAACGTAGGGGCCAAAATTATAATTAGAAAAAAGTCGGGGGACCAAAATGCAATTAATTGGACTTAATTGAAAAGAAAATAAAATTATGGGGGTCAATCTATAAAAAACAGAAACTTAAATGCACAAATCATAAATGCCTCAGGAGCCACAGTAACATTAATAAAAGTATAAGGACTATAAAATAAATACATGTTATTAATTAAAAACAAATTAGAAAACTGAAATCAACAAAACTGACAGTAGTTTTGAGTGAAACTACAGTCAAAACGACGTAGTTTCACTAAAACTTTTTTTTTTTTCGGTTTCATTTCTTTCTTTCCCCTTTTTTTTTCTTTCTTTTTCTTCTTTCCTAGATTTCTTTTTCTTCCCAGAATATCTTCTGCTCTCTCTCGATCTCACTTTCTCTTCTCTCTCTCGATTTCTTTCTCTCATTCCTTTCTCTCATTTCTTTCCCTTCTTCCCTTCTAGTCCGTCTCTCCCTCTCTCTGTCTCACTCAGGTTTCTTCTCTCTCTGTGCCTCTCTATCAGGTCTCACTCTCCTTAAATCTCTCAGAACAGATTCCTCTAGAATCCTATTTCACTAATTGAAGAACAATCTAGGCATAAATCCACTTGGAAAAACTTTGAACCGAACGGAATTTTGGGGTGAAAATAAATCTTACCTGGTTTGAAGCGTGGTGCGATGCGTAACTTGTCAGTGGAGCTGGTGGAGCTTCTAATTCACTGGTGGTGGTGGAATGGTGGTTGTGGCCGGTGATTGGAGGCGGTTAGTCACCAGGGGTTTCGGTAGTGAGATGGTTGAGGGCTTAGAACACACACTAGTTCATCTTTAACCTACATCTAGAACCCCAAGAACACTCACTAAAAACAAATAAAACACCAAGAAAACACACTCCCCCCAACAAACCCCAAGAACACTGATACGAACCAAGTGATGAAAGCCCAAATAGATGGGGGCATTCGAATAATCCATAGTGCATCACCAATGCATAGGGGCTTAATCACTCAAAATGGAGGCTTAGAGGCGTCAAGGATGGTCAAAAGGAGCAAGAGGAAGAGGCCATCCAATGCTAGGACGAGTACACCTACAAGGGTTCAGAGGAAGACGCGTAGAAAAGGCAATCAGAAAGTTTCTGATGAAGGCCGCGGGCAAGGCCGCGCCGTGGCCTTCCCCACGGCCTCCGTCAGAAACTTTGCCAAAGATGGGATGATGTTCTGATGAAGGCCGCACAGTGTTAGTGTATGCCCTAAAACCAAGATGGTTTAAGGTGTTTTATATGTTATATTTATCAATGTGGTATTTTTCTTTATCATCTATACTTGTATTTCCATGTTACTTGTTTGATTGATAAAGTCCTTAGAATATTGACTGTGTATTAGAGATTGTAAGGGTTACAATTATGAGACTCTAATACATAAAGTCATATTCTTAAATATCCCTAGTCATAGTATTAATGAGATTGGACATCATTTATACGGATAGACTAGCACATACTTTGCCTCTACTTATGGTAAGTAGTAGTTGATCTCATTGACTATGGTGTGCGTGACACTTAAGCTAGTATGTGGATGCTTGTTTGAGAACAAGTTCATTGGATTGATCCGCCAAGAGTTTCAACTATAGTGCCAATAGTTGAACTCTTAATGGCAATGGTGTAAGTGATCCTTTGACTTGAGATTACCATAGTATCTTGAGTGTGGATTGCTATACTTTGACTCTATTCCTCGGTGCCCGTAAAAGGGTAGCTCATAGGTTAGAGATTGGGTATAGTTTGAAGCATGGAAAGATAGTGAGTAATCAATATAGGATTCACCACTCCTTAATAGGAGAGTATATCCCTTAATGGCCACTTGTTGGAAATATTAACTCATAAATCTTCTGCAGAAGTGATAGTATAACTTGGAAGTAGTTTCAAGGTTATACATCATGGAGAGTTATATTTCTGGAACAAGAAAATATAAATTAGTCATTTAAAAGTATGCACTATACTTTTAGACTAATTGGGATATAGTGTGGTGAAAGGATATTAATTACACGGTAACATTGTCATTGAAGGGTATGGTCTACCATATGACTTTCCTATTCACTTGGGTGGTCATGATGCATTGCTAGACGCCACTCATGATCTATAAGTATGAATTGATTAATTAGTGAATTAATGATAAATTAAAAGTGTTTAATTTATCTAGCTCAATTAATGAGTTATAATTTATACTTATTGCCAACGTGAATGGAACCTAATGGGTCACACACATAAAGAACAAAATCTTTGGGTTAAAATGTAATTAAGATAAGTATGAGATACTTATGGGGTTAATTTATGAGATAAATTAACTTAAAGGACTTATTTATAAATATTCTAAGTCTTGCAGGAAATTAGTTTCCTAAAAGAAATAAAGTAACTAATTGGTTTCCTTATGGAATAGATTTCCTAAAGGAGAAGGATTAGCTTAAAGTAAGTTGCCTAAACCTTCTTGGTTTCTAATTAGCTTTATTTCCTAAAAGACTAGAATACTTCCTCTATAAATAGGTTCATGCTTTGACTCTTGAATATATTATTGCTACACAAAAAGAAAACTAGTGAGAGAAAATAGAAGAAAGAAAAGGCACGCCTCTCTCTCTCTCTCTAGGACGTCTCTCTCTCTCTCTCCTAAGGGTTAGGTTTTTCTTCTTCTTGTGTTCTTAATAATTCAAGGGAGCTAGCACTCAAAAGTCAAAGCAAGCAAGCCTACAAGGTTCCCAAAGAAGTTGTTCGTGTGGATATCGTTAGAGGCTCTACGCTTGGAGGGCTTTTCGTGGTAGATCAAACATCTTCTTCGAAGGATCTTTGCCTAGAAGCATAGAAATCTTCTATGCTTAAGGTAATCTTCATGCAAACCCCCTTGCTAATCATATAGATATGTCAAAGAGATCCATGGTTAAGGTAATAAGTTTTTATTTTTCCGCTGCGTTACCTATGCTATTACCTTACAGTGGTATCAGAGCCTTCTTTGATTATATCTATATGATTTGTGTTTATTTAATTGTCACAAATATGGATGGTTTGTTCTTGATGAAATTTGTCTCAAAAGCATTATAGAAAAATCAAGAGTTTGATTTTTAAGGAAAAGTTCTTGATTGTTTAAAAGGTGTTTTAAATAATTAAGATAAGTTCTTAAGGTTGTTTTTATGGTTTCTAAATTGTTTTTTACATTCTAAAAGGGTTTTAACATGTTTTGATTCAAAAGAGTTTTGAAAAACGCCAAAGAATTTCAAAGATCGTATTTTCTGGACACAAACCGCGCGAAAACTCGCGCGCGTTTCGACCCGCGGTCAAAATCCCGTAACTTCTGTCCACAAACCGCGGATGAAACCCGTGCACGTTTTGTCGCGCGGTTTGTAGGCAGAAACCTAGCGGGATTTTTCCTATTTTTTGAAAGAACGCGAATTTTGATAATTTCTCAAATAAAACACTTTCCAATTTTAATTGTTAAGATTTGGAAAGTTAAAATTTGGAAACCTATACCTTATATAACTATATTTTTGAGACAAATAAATTTCAAGAGCATTAATCTATACTATTTAGACCATATGATTTATGACTAGAATTAAATAAATCAATTTATTTAATTGTTAAATAGTATGATGGCATGGTGGATGATTATGGACTAGACCAATGCGATTGAATGGTTATTACTTCTTTTATGGTTGGCTTGTATTGGTTTTATAAATAGGGCCTGCATGTCCTTCCCTCTCTATTTTCTGATGTAATTCTCTTCTCATCTAAACTCCCCTCGAATGTAACTCGAGATTTCTTGATCAATACTTGTAATGTACAAAGTATAGGTTAGGAATAGGTTTATTTAAATTGTTTAGACTAGAATTACATATGTAATGTACAAGAAGATGGAGGTGGTACCAAGGAGTAACCAAGGAGGCGCATCAAGGAGTTGAAACGTCCCCTAGGAATTTTAACCAAATATTTTCTTCAAGGCTCGAAGGAAATATTACTAGTTAAAGTCCATAATCATCCACGTTTATTATGCTTTTATTTTATATGATTGATATATTTTAATTGCATAATATGATGAGACATTAATATTTAAACTAAAATCCCTCAATATCAAATATTAGGTCATCTACTTAAGTTGCCTTCCATTATTATAACAAAAACGAAGAGTTCCTATTAAGGTTGACACGTTGGCCTCCGTCAAGGTCACCTTACTCGGAATATGTTTTTGTTATGAGATATGATCTCTGAATAATGGGTTTGACTTAACAAAAATTACATAACGAGTTTGGCCTCCGTCAATGTTATGATATTTTTGAGGCAATGTTGGGTAATACATAAGATGTAAATTTCAAAGAGTTGATACCCAACTATCTAGGAGTCACAAGGGTTGTGATTGATAAATAGTTATCTACCTAATCGAATTTATCTTTGGGGCATTGGCCTCCGTCAAACCCAAAGCTAATTAGATGGGATCCTAGCCCACTAGAAATCTCCAACGGATTTCCGAATCAATATTGAGGGTTATTGATTTGAAGTAAAATAGTGGGAGCAAACCAAATAAATTCACGAATCCACATTTTTTGGTTTGCATATAACATAAAACAAATACTTATTTTCTGTCTTTACTTTTTGTAGAATGTCTAACGTGAATTTGCGACCGATTCTTGACAACAAACTCAATGAAACCAACTTTGAGGGCTGGAATATCAATTTGAGAATTGTTCTCAAACATGAAAAAATTGAGTATGTTCTCGATAAACCCATGCCCCCTCCTCCACCCGCTACTGCATCACAAGAGGACATAGATGCATATGAGATGCACAAAGCCGACAATGATGCTGCAACATGTATCATGTTAGCTGCTATGTCCCCTACATTGCAAAAGCAACATCTTAAGATGGATGCTCCGTCCATGATTGTGCACTTAAAAGAAATGTTCGATGCACAAGCTAGGACTGAGAGGTATGAGACCTCAAGGGAGCTTTATCAATGCAAGATGGCAGAGGGATCTTCAGTGACTACCCATGTACTGAAGATGATTGGGCTAATTGAAAAATTAGCTGATCTGGGACACGTTTCTGACAATGAGTTAAGTATTGACTTAATTCTTCAGTCCCTCCCTAAGAGCTATTCACAATTCATCCTGCACTTCAACATGCGAAAAGTTGAGTGCACGTTGACTGAATTGATGAACATGCTCAAGACTGCTGAGCCTAATCTTAAGAAGGAGAAGGGCACCGTTATGCTTGTCTCAGGCTCCAAGAAAAAGAAGCCCAATTCTGGGCTTAAGAAGTCCAAGAAGAAGAGAACCAAGCCTAAGGGTGGGGTTAAGAAGGACAAACCCAAGGGCACATGCTTCCATTGCGGACAAGATGGGCATTGGAAGAGGAATTGCAAGGCCTACCTTGACTCTCTGAAGTCAAAGAAGCTTGGTGAAGCTTCAACCTCTGGTATGTTTATGATTGAGATTAATTTGTCTACTAACCAAGACTCATGGGTATTAGATACTGGATCTGGATCTCATATTTGTAATAATATGCAGGGTCTTAAAGATAGTAGATTCTTGGCAAAGGGAGAGGTCGAGCTACGCGTAGGGAATGGAGCAAGAGTTGCTGCATTAGCCGTAGGAACCTATGTACTCTCTTTACCTACTGGGCTTATTTTAGAATTGAGAAACTGTTATTTTGTTCTCGTACTTACAAAGAACATCATTTCTATCTCATTGTTAGATTTGGATGGTTTTACCATCATTCAAAGGAATAAAAGTTGTTCTTTTTCACGTGATGGTATTACTTATGGTACTGGTACATTAATTAATGGTTTATATATTCTAGATGAACAAAAGTCCATTCTCAACATAAACACCAAGAAACAAAAATTAGATATTGTTAACCAAACATACCTTTGGCATTGTAGACTTGGTCATGTAAATGAGAAACGCATATCCAAGTTACATAAAAATAGATACTTGGACTCATTTGATTATGAATCATTTGGGACATGCGAATCTTGTTTACTTGGTAAGATGACCAAGACACCTTTTTCTGGAAAGGGTGAACGTGCTAGTGATCTTCTTGGGCTTATACATACTGATGTTTGTGGCCCAATGTCGATCCATGCTAGAGGTGGTTTCTCCTACTTCATCACTTTCACGGATGACCATTCTATATATGGTTATGTGTTTCTAATGAAGCACAAATCCGAGGCCTTTGAAAAGTTCAAAATCTTTAAAGTTGAAATTGAGAAACAACTTGGCAAGAGTATCAAAACACTTAGATCTGATCGAGGTGGAGAATACTTAAGTCAAGAGTTCCAACTATATCTAGAGGAAAATGGGATTATTCCTCAATGGACTCCTCCATACACGCCACAACTAAATGGTGTGTCTGAAAGGAGAAATCGTACTTTATTAGATATGGTACGTTCAATGATGGGCCATGCATCACTTCCTAGTTCGTTTTGGGGATATGCCTTAGATTCCGCCTCCTATATACTCAACCGTGTTCCATCAAAATCTGTTGATACCACACCTTATGAGATTTGGTATGGTAAGAAACCAAATCTTAATCATTTAAAGATTTGGGGTTGTTCTGCTTATGTGAAGCGAAACATGTCAGACAAGCTAGAGGCTAAGTCTAACAAATGCTTGTTTGTGGAGTATCCTAGAGAGAGTCGTGGATACTACTTCTACAATCCCCTTGAACAAAAGGTGTTTGTTTCAAGACATGCTACTTTTCTAGAAAAATTGTTTATTCTTGAAAGAAGTAGTGGGAGCAAAGTAGAACTTGAAGAAATTCAAGAACCACAAAATAGTCAACAGTTGGAACAAGAGCTTATGCCACATGATGATGAGGCGCAGTCGGAAGCTCAAGTTACACAAGAACTTCGAAGATCTAGTAGAACAGGTTACGCTCCTGAGAGATATGGATTTCTCATTAGTGAGAGCAATGATGTGTTGGTCATAGATGATGATGACCCTACTAGCTACGAAGAAGCTATGTCTAATGAAGACTCTTTGAAATGGCACGAAGCCATGAAATCCGAAATGGATTCCATGTACGAGAACAAGGTATGGACCTTGGTCGAGCCACCTGAAGGAATAAAACCCATAGGTTGCAAGTGGGTCTTTAAAAGAAAGACTGACATGGATGGTAATATTGTTACCTATAAAGCAAGGTTAGTGGCAAAAGGTTATAAACAAAGGCAAGGAATTGACTTTGAAGAAACTTTTTTGCCGGTAGCTATGCTTAAATCTATAAGGATTTTGCTTGCCATAGCTGCTTATTATGACTATGAGATTTGGCAAATGGATGTCAAGACTGCATTCCTTAACGGGAATTTGCAAGAGGATGTGTACATGACACAACCTGAGGGTTTTGACTCCATTGATAGTCATAAGGTATGCAAGCTACAAAAGTCTATTTATGGACTCAAGCAAGCTTCAAGGAGTTGGAACATTCGTTTTGATGAGACAATCAAAGAGTTTGGTTTTCTTAAGAATGAAGACGAGCCTTGTGTATACAAGAAGGTGAGTGGGAGCGCTGTCGTTTTCTTAATACTTTATGTGGATGACATATTGTTGATGGGAAACGACATACCTTTACTACAAATCGTAAAGGTATGGCTGTCCAAGAGTTTCTCCATGAAAGATTTAGGAGAGGCAACCTATATTCTGGGAATTAGAATCTATAGAGATAGATCCAATAGGTTGCTTGGTCTCAGTCAATCGACATACATAGACAAGATGCTAAAGAGGTTTAGCATGGAGCAATCGAAGAAAGGGTACTTACCTATGAGACATGGGATTACACTTTCGAGAGACATGTGTCCTAAAACACCTGTCGAGATTGATAGCATGCAAAAGGTTCCTTATGCCTCAGCAATAGGATCCATTATGTATGCTATGCTATGTACAAGACCCGACGTCTCCTATGCTCTAAGTGTTACGAGCAGATTCCAAGCTAACCCTGGTGAGGGTCACTGGATAGCTGTCAAGAGTATTCTTAAGTACTTGAGAAGAACTAAAGAATTATTCTTAGTTTATGGAGGACACACTTTAGAAGTGTGTGGTTTCACTGATGCGAGTTTTCAGTCAGACAAGGATGATAGTAAGTCGCAGTCTGGATTTATATTCACGTTAAATGGTGGTGCTGTGAGCTGGAAGAGTTCGAAGCAAGAAACTACCGCTGATTCTACAACTGAAGCCGAGTACATTGCTGCTTCCGAAGCTGCAAAAGAGGCTGTTTGGATCAAGAAGTTCGTCAACGAGCTAGGAGTGGTTCCTTCCATTGTTGATCCTATACCTTTGTATTGTGACAACAATGGTGCCATAGCCCAAGCAAAGGAACCTAGGTCTCATCAACGATCCAAGCACGTACTTAGGCGCTACCATCTTATTAGAGAAATAGTTGGTAGGAATGATGTAAAGATAGAAAAGGTTCCCACTGATGAAAATATAGCTGATCATCTCACTAAGGCCTTGTCCCAGAAAAAGCAAGATGCTCATGTAAATGCTTTTGGCCTAAAACAAATGAGTGATTGGTTTTAGTGCAAGTGGGAGTTTGTTAGTGTATGCCCTAAAACCAAGATAGTTTAAGGTGTTTTATATGTTATATTTATCAATGTGGTATTTTTCTTTATCATCTATACTTGTATTTCCATGTTACTTGTTTGATTGATAAAGTCCTTAGAATATTGACTGTGTATTAGAGATTGTAAGGGTTACAATTATGAGACTCTAATACATAAAGTCATATTCTTAAATATCCCTAGTCATAGTATTAATGAGATTGGTAGCCCGAGATCATTCGTTTATATTTTAAAGTTTGCAGCCTAACTTTGCATTCATCAACCTTGGTAGCCCAAAGTCATGCATCCGTTCAGCAACCTGAACAGCGTATGTCTATTTACTTTTTCAAGTTTGCTAGCCCAAACTTTGAATTCGTCAACCTTGGAAGCCCATGGTCACGCATCTATCCAAGAGACAGGTGGGCAACTATTTATTTAATTTTTCAAGTCTAGTAGCGCAGACCTTGCACTGCATTCTATGATTCCTGGTAGTCTAGGATCATTCATTTATATTTTCGAGTTTGCTGCCCAACTTTGCATTCGTCAACATTGGCAGCCTAAAGTCATGCATCCGTTCTGCAGTTGAACGGCATATGTCTATTTGCTTTTTCAAGTTTGGCAACCGAAACTTTGCATTTATCAACTTTGGAAGCCCAAGCTTGTGCATCTGTCCAATGGTTTCATCGGCATATATTTATCTACTTTTTCAAGTCTGGCGGTCCAGACATTCCGTTGCATTGTACAATTCCTGGCAGCCCAAAATCATTCAGTTATAATTTAAAGTTCGCAACCAACTTTGCATTCGTCAAGCTTGGTAGCCCAAAGTCATGCATCCGTTCAGCAGCCTGAACGGCGTATGTCTATTTACTTTTTCAAGTTTGCTAGCCCAAACTTTGCATTCATCAACCTTGGAAGCCCAAAGTCACACATCTATCCAATAGACACGTCGACATCTGTTTATTTACTTTTTCAAGTCTGGCAGTCCAAACCTTGCATTGCAATCCATTATTCCAAGCAGCCTAGGATATTTCATTTGTACTTTCTAGTTGGTTGCCAAACTTTGCATTCATCAACTATGGAAGCCCAAACATTGCAATCATTAACCTCGCAGCCCAAGGTCATGCATCCGTCCAACAGCCTGGTTACCTTTTGTTTATTTACTTTTTCAAGTCTGACAACCCAAACCTTGTATTGCAATCTATGATTCCTGGCAGCCCTGAATCATTCATTTATATTTTCAAGTTGGCAGCTCAACTCTACATTCATCAACCTTAGTAGCCAAAAGTCATGCATCTGTTCCGTAGTCTCAATGTCATATGTCTACTTACTTTATCAAGTTTGGCAGCCCAAGCTTTGCATTCATCAACTTTAGCAACCCATAGCCACGCATCCGTCTAGCAGTCTGGTCAGCATCTGTTTATTTACTTTTTCAAGTCTAACAGCGCATACCTTCCAGTACCGTCTATGATTCCAGGCAGCCCAAGATTATTCATTTATATTGTTAGCAGTCCAACTTTGCAATCATCAAACTTGACAGCCCACGGTCATGCATTCGTTTAGTAGGCTGAATGGTATATGTCTATTTACTTTTTCAAGTTTGGCAATCGAAACTTTGCATTCATCAACTTTGGAAGCCCAAACTCATGCATCCGTCCAGCAGTTTCGTCAGTATCTATTTAGCTACTTTTTCATGTCTATCAGCCCAGACAATGCATTGCATTGTATGATTCCTGGCAATTTAGGATCATTCATTTATATTTTAAAGTTTGCAACCCAACTTTGCATTCATCAACCTTGGTAGCCCAAAGTCATGCATCCGTTTAGCAACCTTAACAGCGTATGTCTATTTACTTTTTCAAGTTTGCTAGCTCAAACCTTGCATTGAAATCCATTATTCCAAGCAGCCTAGGATCTTTCATTTATATTTTCAAGTTGGCAGCCAAACTTTGCATTCATCAACCTTGGTAGCCTAAACTTTGCAATCATTAACCTTGCAGCACAAGGTCATGCATACGTCCAACAACATGGTTGCCTTTTGTTTATTTACTTTTTCAAGTTTGGCAGCCCAAACCATGTGTTGCAATCCATGATTCTTGGCAGTCGTGAATCATTCATTTATATTTTCAAATTGGAAGCTCAACTCTGCATTCATCAACCTTGGTAGGCAAAAGTCATGCATCCGTTCCGCAGTCTGAACGTGATTTGTCTATTTACTTTTTCAAATTTGGTAGTCCAAACTTTGCATTCATCAACCTTGGCAGCCCATGACCACGCATCCGTCTAGCAGCCTGGTCGGCATTTATTTATTTACTTTTTCAAGTCTGGCAGCGCATACCTTCCAGTAACTTCAATGATTGCGGGTAGTCCAACATCATTCATTTATATTGTTAGCGGCCCAACTTTGCAATCATCAAACTTGACAGCCCACGGTCATGCATTCGTTTAGCCGGCTGAACGGCATATGTCTATTTACTTTTTTAAGTTTGGCAACCGAAACTTTGCATTCATCAACTTTGGAAGCCCAAGCTCATGCATCCGTCCAGCAGTTTCGTCGGTATCTATTTATCTACTTTTTCAAGTCTGCCAGCCCAAACAATGCATTGCATTGTATGATTCCTGGCAGCCCAGGATCATTCATTTATATTTTAAAGTTTACAACCCTACTTTGCATTCATCAACCTTGGTAGCCGAAAGTCATGCATTCGTTTAGCAGCCTGAACGGCATATGTCTATTTACTTTTTAAAGTTTGCTAGCTCAAACTTTGCATTAATCAACCATGGAAGCCTAAGGTCAGTCTTCCGTCCAGCAGCTAGATCAACATCTGTTTATTTACTTTTTCCAGTTTGGCAGCCAAGACTTTGAATTGCATTCTATTATTCGCAACAGCCCAAGATCATTCATTTATATTTTCAAGTTGGCAGCCCAACTTTGCATTCTTCAACCTTGGCAGCCCAAACTATGCAATCATCAATCTCGGCAGCCGAGGGTTGTGCATCCATCCAACAGCTTGGTCGCCATCTGTTCATTTACTATTTCAAGTTTGGCAGTCCAGACCTTGTATTGCATTCAACGATTCCTGACAGCCCAAGATTATTCATTTATTTTTTCAAGTTAGCAGCCCAACTTTGCATTCATCAATCTTAGCATCCTAAAGTCATACATCTGCTCAGTAGCCTGAACGGCAAATGTCCATTTACTATTTCGAGTTTGGTAACTCAAACTTTGCATTCATAAACCTTAACAGCCCACGGTCAAGCATCTATCCAGCAGTCTGGTCCGCATATGTCTATTTACTTTTTCAAGTCTGGCGGCATAGACCCTATATTGCATTCTATGATTTCTGGCAACTCAAGATCATTCATTTATATTTTCAAGTTGGCAGCCCAACTTTGCATTCATCAGCCTTGGTAGCCAAAGTCATGCATCCGTTCAACAGCCTAAACGGCGTATGTCTATTTACTTTTTTAAGTCTGGCAACCCAGACATTGCATTGCAGTCTATGATTTTCGGTAGCCCCAGATCATTCGTTTATATTTTAAAGTTCGCAGCCCAATTTTGAATTCATCAACCTTGGGAGTCTAAAGTCATGCATCCGTTCAGCAGCTTGAATGGTGTATGTCTATTTACTTTTTCAAATTTGCTAGCCTAAACTTTGCGTTCGTCAACTTTGGAAGCCAAGGTCACGTATCTATCCAACAGCCAGGTCGGCATCTGTTTATTTTCTTTCTCAAGTCAGGTACCCAGACCTTGCACTGCATTCTATAATTCCTGGTAGTTCAGGATCATTCATTTATATTTTCAAGTAAGCTGCCCAAATTTGTATTCGTCAATCTTGGGAGCCCACGGTCATGCATCCGTTCAACAGCTAAACGGTATATGTCTATTTACTTTTTCATGTTTGGCAACCGAAACTTTGCATTCATCAACTTTGGAAACCCAATCTCGTGCATCTATCTAGCAGTTTCGTCGGCATCAATTTATCTACATTTTCAAGTCTGGTAACCTAGACATTCCATTGCATTGTGTGATTCCTGGCAGCCTAGGATTATTCAATTATATTTAAAAGTTGGTAGCCCAACATTGCATTCATCAACCTTGGCAATCTAAAGTCATGCATCCATTCTACAGCCTAAACGGCAAATGTCTTTTTACTTTTTTCAGTTTGGCAGCCCAAACTCTGCATTCATCAACCATGGCAGCCCAAGGTCAAGCATCCGTCTAACAACCTGTTCGACATATGTCTATTTGCTTTTGCAAGTCTAGCAGCCCAGACCTTGTATTGCATTTTATGATTCCTAGCAGCTCAGAATCATTCATTTATATTTTCAAGTTGGTAGCCCAACTTTGCATTCATCAATCTTGACAGTCAAAGTCATGCATTCGTTCAGCAACCTGAACGGCGCATGTCTATTTACTTTCTTAAGTCTGGCAGCCCGGACATTGCATTGCATTCTATGATTCCAGGCAGCCCAAGATCGTTCATTTATATTTTAAAGTTCGCAGCCCAACTTTGCATTCATCAACCATGGCAGCCCAAAGTCATGCATCCGTTCAGCAGCTTGAACGGCGTATGTCTATTTACTTTTTCAAGTTTGCTAGCCCAAACTTTGCATTTATTAACCTTGGAAGTCCAAGGTCATGCATCTATCCAACAAACAGGTCAGCATCTGTTTATTTGCTTTTTTAAGTCTGGCAGCCCAAACCTTGCATTCCAATCTATTATTCCAAGCAACCTAGGATCTTTCATTTATATTTTCAAGTTAGCAGCCAAACTTTGCATTCATCAACCTTGGCAGCCCAAACTTTGCAATCATTAATCTTGCCATCCCAAGGTCATGCATCTGTCTAACAGCCTGGTTGCCTTTTGTTTATTTACCTTTTTAAGTCTGGCAGCCAAAACCTTGTATTGCAATCTATGATACCTGGCAGCCCGTAATCATTCAATTATATTTTTAAGTAGGCAGCTCAACCCTGCATTCATCAACCTTGGTAGCCTAAAGTCATGCATCCGTTCCGCACTCTAAACATTACATGTCTATTTATTTTTTCAAATTTGGCAACCCAAACTTTGCATTCATCAATTTTGGCAGCCCATGGCCATGCATCCGTCTAGCAACCTGGTCGGCATTTGTTTATTTACTTTTTCAAGTCTGGCAGCGCATACCTTCTAGTACATTAAATGATTCAAGGCAGCCCAAGATCATTCGTTTATATTGTTAGCAGACCAACTTTGCAATCATCAAATTTGATAGTCCACGGTCATGCATTCGTTTAGCAGGCTGAACAGCATATGTCTATTTACTTTTTAAGGTTTGGCAACCGAAACTTTACATTCATCAACTTTGGAAGCTCAAGCTCATGCATCCGTCCAGCAGTTTCGTAAGCATCAATTTATATACTTTTTTAAGTCTGGCAGCCCAGACATTGTATTGCATTATATGATTCCTGGCAGTCCAGGATCATTCATTTATATTTTAAAGTTTACAACCCAACTTTGCATTCATCAACCTTAGTAGCCGAAAGTTATGCATCTGTTCAGCAGTCTGAACGGCATATGTCTATTTATTTTTTCCATTTTGCTAGCCCAAATTTTGCATTAATCAACCTTAGAATCCCAAGGTCAGGCATCCGTCTAGCAGCCAGATCAGCATCTATTTGTTTACTTTTTCAAGTCTGGCGGCCAAACCTTGCATTGTATTCTATGATTCCAGGCAGCTTAGGATCATTCATTTATATTTTCATTTTAGCAGCCCAACTTTGCATTCATCAACCTTGGCAGGCAAAGTCATACATCCGTTCAGCAACCTGAACGGCGTATGTCTATTTACTTTTTCAAGTCTAATAGCCCAGACATTGCATTGCATTCCATGATTCTTGGCAGCTCGGGATCATTCATTTAAATTTTAAAGTTCGCAACACAACTTTGCATTCATCAACCTTGGTTGCCTAAAGTCATGCATCCGTTCAACAGACTGAACAGCGTATGTCTACTTACTTTTTCAAGTTCGCTAGCCCAAACTTTGCATTATCAACATTGGAAGCCCAAGGTCATGCATCTATCCAATAGAATGGTCGGCATCTGTTTATTTAGTTTTTCAAGTTTGGCAGCCCAGACCTTGCATTGCAATCTGTTATTCCAGGCAGCCGAGAATCATTCATTTATATTTTCAAGTTGGCAGCCAAACTTTACATTCATAAACCTTGGCGACCCAAACTTTGCAATTATTAACCTTGTCAGCCCATGGTCTTGCATCCATCCAACAGCCTGGTTGGCTTCTGTCTATTTACTTCTTCAGGTCTAGCAGTCTAGACCTTATATTGCAATCTATGATTCCTAACAGCCCTGAATCATTCATTTATACTTTCAAGTTGACAGCTCAACTCTGCATTCATCAACCTTGATAGCCTAAAGTCATGCATCCGTTCAGTGGTCTGAACGTCATAAGCCTGTTTACTTTTTCAAGTTTAGCAGCCAAAACTTTGCATTCATCAACCTTGGCAGCCTATGGCCATTCAATCGTCTGTCACCCTAGTTGGCATCTGTTCATTTACTTCAAGTCTGACAGCCCATACCTTCTAGTACATTCTGTGATTTCAAGCAGCCCAAAATCATTTATTTACATTTTCAAATTATCAGCCCATCTGTGCAATCATCAAACTTGGCAGCCCACGGTCATGCATTCATTTAGCAGCTTGAACATCATATGTCTATTTAGTATTTCAAGTTTTCAAGCCCAAATTTTGCATTCATCAACCTTGGAAGTCCGAGACTATGCATCCGTCCAACAGCCAATTTGACATATTTTTTTTTTTACTTTCTCAAGTTTGGCAACCCAAACCTTGCATTGCATTCTATTATTCTGAGTAGGCCAAGCTCATTCATTTATGTTTTCAAGTTGGTAGCTGAACATTGAATTCAACAACCTCGACAGCCCAAACATTACAATAATCAACCTCGACAGCCCAAGGTCATACATTCGTCCAGTAGCCTGGTCGGCATCTGTTCATTTACTTTTTCAAGTTTGGCAACTCAGACCGTGTACTGCATTTTATGATTCCTAACAGCCCAAGATTATTCATTTATTTTTTCAAGTTGGCAGCCCAACTTTGCATTCATCAACCTTGGCAGCCCAAAGTCATGCATCCATTCAGTAGCCTGAACGGCAAATGTCTATTTACTTTTTAAAGTTTAGTAGCCCAAACTTTGCATTCATCAACTTTAGTAGCCCAAGGTCAAGCATCTGTCCAGCAGCCTGGTCGGCATACATCTATTTACTTTTTTAGGTCTGGCGGCGAGACCTTGCATTGCATTCTATGATTCTTGGCAGCTCAGGATCATTCATTTATTTTTTCAAATTAGCAGCCTAACTTTGCATTCATAAATCTTGGTAGCCAAAGTCATGCATCCGTTCAGCAACCTGAACGACGTATGTTCATTTACTTTTTCAAGTCTAGTAGCCTAGATATTGTATTGCATTCTATAATTCCTGGCAGCCCGAGTTCATTAATTTACATTTTAAAGTTCACAACCCAACTTTGCATTCATTAACCTAGGTAGCCCAAAATCATGCATCCGTTCAACAGCCTGAACGGCGTATGTCTATTTACTTTTTCAAGTTTGCTAGCCCAAACTTTGCATTCATCAACTTTGAAAGCCCAAGGTCACGCATATATCCAACAGACTAGTCGGCATTTGTTTATTTACTTTTTTAAGTCTGGCAGCCTAGACCATGCATTGCAATCTACTATTGTATGCAGCCCAGGATCATTCATTTATATTTTCAAGTTGGCAGCCAAACTTTGCATTCATGAACCTTGGCAGCCCGAACTTTGCAATCATTAACTGTGCCAGCCCACGGTCATGCATCCGTCCAACAGCTTGGTTGGCTTCTATTTATTTAATTTTTCAAGTCTGGCAGCCAAAACCTTGTATTGCATTCTATGATTCCTAGCAGCCCTGAATTATTCATTTATAATTTCAAGTTGGCAGCTCAACTCTGCATTCATCAACCTTGGTAGCTTAAAGTCATGCATTCGTTTCGCAGTCTGAACTTCATATGTCTATTTACTTTTTCAAGTTTTGCTGCCCAAACTTTGCATTCATCAACCTTAGCAGCCAATAGCCAGGCATCCATCTAGCAGCCTAGTTGGCATTTGTTTATTTACTTTTTCAAGTCTGGCAGCCCATACTTTCCAGTACATTTTATGATTCCAGGCAACCTAAGATCAATCATTTATATTTTCAAGTTAGTAGCCCAACCATACAATCATCAAACTTGGCAGCCCATGGTCATACATTCGTTCAGCAGTTTGAACGGCATATGTCTATTTACTTTTTCAAGTTTGGTAGCTGTAACTTTGCATTCATCAACTTTGGAAGCCCAAACTCATGCATCCATCCAACAGTTTCATCGGCATCTGTTTATCTACTTTTTCAAGTCTGGCAGCACAGATATTGCATTGCGCTGTATGATTTCTAGCAGCCCAGGATCATTCAATTATATTTTAAAGTTCGCAATCCAACTTTGCATTCATCAACCTTAGTAGCCCTAAGTCATGCAACCTTTCAGCAGCTTGAACGGTATATGTCTATTTACTTTTTCAAGTTTGCTAGCCCAAACTTTGCATTAATGAACCTTGGAACCCCAAGGTCAAGCATCCGTTGAGCAGCCAGATCAGCATCTGTTTATTTACTTTTTCAAGTCTGGCAGCCCAAACCTTGCATTGCATTCTAATATTCCCTGCAGCCCAGGATCATTCATTTATATTTTCAAGTTGGCAGCAAAACTTTGCATTCATGAACCTTGGCAGCCCGAACTTTGCAATCATTAATCGTGCCAGCCCACTGTCATGCATCCGTCCAACAGCCTGGTTGGCTTCTGTTTATCTACTTTTTTAAATCTAGCAGCTCAGACCTTGTATTGCTTTCTATGATTCCTAGCAGCCCTAAATCATTCACCAACCTTAGTTGCCTAAAGTCATGCATCCGTTCCACAGTCTGAACTTCATATGTTTATTTACTTTTTCAAGTTTGGCTATCCAAACTTTGCATTCATCAACCTTGGCAACCAATGACCAGGCATCTGTCTAGCAGCCTAGTTGGCATTTGTTTATTTACTTTTTCAAGTCTGGAAGCCCATACTTTCTAGTACATTTTATGATTCCAGGCAGCCTAAAATCAATCATTTATATTTTCAAGTTAGCAGCCCAACCATGCAATCATCAAACTTGGCAGCCCATGGTCATACATTCGTTCAGCAGCCTGAATGGCATATGTCTTTTTACTTTTTCAAGTTTGGTAACCATAAATTTGCATTCATCAACTTTGGAAGCCCAAACTCATGCATCCGTCTAGCAGTTTCGTCAGCATCTGTTTATCTACTTTTTCAAATCTGACAGCACAGACATTGCATTGCGCTGTATGATTCCTAGCAGTCCCGGATCATTCAATTATATTTTAAAGTTCGCAACCCAACTTTGCATTCATCAACTTTGGTATCCCTAAGTCATGCATCCTTTCAGTAGCTTGAACAGTATATGTCTATTAACTTTTTCAAGTTTGCTAGCCCAAACTTTGCATTAATCAAACTTGGAACCCCAAGGTCAAGCATCCGTCTAGCAGCCAGATCAGCATCTGTTTATTTACTTTTTCAAGTCTGGAAACCTAGACCTTGCATTGCATTCTATTATTCCCTGCAGCCCAGGATCATTCATTTATATTTTCAAGTTGGCAGCCCAACTTTGCATTTAACAACCTTGGCAGCACAAACTTTGCAATCATCAACCATGGCAGCCCATGGTCATACATCTGTCCAATAGTTTGGTAGGCATCTGTTCATTTATTTTTTCAAGTTTGGCAATTCAGAGCTTATATTGCATTCTATGATTCCTGGCAGCCCAAGATTATTCATTTATTTTTTCAAGTTGCTAGCCCAACTCAACATTCATCAACTTGGCAGCCCAAAGTCATGCATCCGTTCAGTAGTCTGAATGTCAAATGTGATGAGATCGCACGTACGGAAGACTACCAAGACCCTTGGATTTTAGGCTTACTACTCGTTGAACTCAAGACCCCTTGGATGGATCTTCCAAGAACCCTTGAAGTGGAGTAGGTTGCTCGAAACTTTTCCCCTTGAAGATGCCCTCGATCCTAGAAAAACCAAGATGAACCGAATTGAGCGCGTTCAATCGTTCAAACCTAATTCTCTAAAGATCTTGAACAAAACCGAAAGGAAACTCTAAGCGAGATTGGATGGTCGCCACAAGCAAAGCTTGATAAGACCTATGGCGGTTCTCAATCACCAAAGAACCAAGAAAATTCTGGAGAGAATTTCACTCAAAATATCATAAACGTTCTGTCTCATGTTGTTCCCAAGAAACCCTTATATAGGGCGGCACAAAAAACATAACCAAGAAAGTACTTTACCCTAGTTGTAACCTAATATTCGACTATTAAAGATTACAACTCTAAAAATTGCATAAAACAACTAAAACAAACTTTCTGATGATACCCTGCGGCACCTATCCGCAGGCGCGGGTACTAGGGCACGGGTTCGGTCAGAAAGTTTGGCATTCTAAGCACTTCACGAACGAGCCTTCTGATGGTACCCGCGGCACCTATACGCGGCGCGGGTTCATGATGCGGGTTCGGTCAGAAGGTTTGGCACTTCATTCCCTATGCTTGAATCATCCTTCCTTCCTTGGTCAGCCCATAAGCAAAGTACACTACGTGACAAAGGATCCATGTTGGTCGCCTTGCACACATTATCCAGCGTGTCCACAATGAGACCATGCAAAGCATCCTTCATTTTCCTAGCTCTTGACCTAGTCATAGGACCATCCAAGTCTTGAAGTACATCCTCAGTCACCTTGGAAGCTTGCTGACCTTGGGACCTATCATTCCCTCCTTCCTCGAAAGGATTCGTCCTCGAATCACCTACATCAAACAAAGACAAGTCAGAAACATTAAAAGTTGCACTAATGTTTCCATACTCACTAGGTAAATCCACTTTGTAGGCATTGTCCCCAATTCTTTCAAGGATCTGGAAGGGTCCGTCCCCCCTAGGATGCAACTTAGACTTCCTCTGTTGAGGAAATCTTTCCTTCCTCATGTGCACCCAAACCCAATCTCCGGGCTCAAATACGACTTTCACGCGACCCTTGTTTGCTACCTTTGCAAAATGCTCATTCTTTTTCTGCACATTCTCACGCACCTTAGCATGAAGATCCCTAACAAATTGAGCTTTCTTTTTACCTTCAAGATCAGCAACTTCATTAGTAGGCAAAGGTAAAATATCTAAAGGAGTTAGGGGATTAAAACCATAAACAACCTCAAAAGGTGAGTAAGATGTAGTGGAATGAACAGTCCTATTATAAGCAAACTCAATGTGTGGTAAATATTTTTTCCAATTCTTTAAGTTCTTTTGAATGATTGCACGCAATAGTGTAGAAAGGGTTCTATTAACTACTTCAGTTTGACCATCAGTTTGTGGATGTGCAACAGTAGAAAACAATAGTTTAGTACCAAGTTTACTCCACAAAGTGTGCCAAAAATGACTCAAAAATTTAACATCTCTATCACTAACAATGCTACGTGGCAAACCATGCAATCTAACAATTTCCTTAAAGAACAAATCAGATATGTAAGTGGCATCATTAGTTTTTGAACATGCAATGAAGTGTGCCATCTTACTAAATCTGTCTACCACAACAAACACACTATCTTTACCACTAGAAGATCTCGGTAATCCCAAAACAAAATCCATAGAAATGTCCACCCAAGGTTGTGAAGGAACGGGTAAAGGTGTATACAAACCATGGGGTTGAACTCGAGACTTTGCTTGCTTGCAAGTAATACATTTAGCACAAATAGATTCAACGTCAACTCGCATGTTAGGCCAAAAGAAATGCTCATGCAACACGTGCAAAGTTTTCTTGACACCAAAGTGTCCCATAAGACCACCCCCATGAGTTTCCCTAACCAACAACTCACGCATAGAACACCTAGGCATGCATAATCTATGACCTTTGAATAAAAATCCATCATGCCTAAAGTAATCAAGATGAGCACATTTAGAACATAAAGACCAGATTTTCGAAAAATCTAAATCATGCTCATATAATTCCTTAATACAATCAAAACCAAGCAATTTAGTTTGAAGAGTGGTAATAAGAGTATACCTTCTCGACAATGCATCAGCTACCACATTTTCTTTACCTTGCTTGTACTTGATCGTATATGGAAAGGACTCGATAAACTCCAACCACTTCGCATGTCTTTTGTTGAGCTTGCCTTGAGTCTTCAAAAACTTCAAGCTCTCATGGTCAGAGTGAATCACAAACTCTTTGGGAAGGAGATAGTGCTGCCAGGTTTGAAGAGTTCGTACAAGGGCATAGAGCTCCTTGTCATATGTGGGATAATTCAAGGTTGCACCGCTTAGTTTCTCACTAAAGTACGCAATGGGCTTGGAATCCTGCATAAGAACAGCCCCAATACCTACTCCAGAAGCATCACATTCAACCTCGAAAAGCTTGTCAAAATTAGGTAAACACAACAAAGGTGCATTAGTTAACATGTCCTTTAATAAATCAAATGCCTCTTGGTGTTTACTTTCCCACTTAAAAACAGAATTTTTCTTAACAAGTTCATTAAGAGGTGCAGCAATAGTAGAAAAATTTCGCACAAATCTCCTATAAAAACTTGCTAGACCATGGAAAGACCTAACATCATTAGCACTTTTTGGTGTAGGCCAATCACGTATGGCTTGTACCTTAGACTCATCAACATGTACACCCCTAGAGCTAACAATGAATCCAAGGAACACAATGCTTTCCGTGCAAAATGAACATTTAGCCAAGTTAGCATAAAGATGATGCTCTCGTAATACACATAAAACTTGGTGCAAGTGCTCAACATGATCCTCAAGTGACCTACTATAGACTAGAATGTCATCAAAATAAACCACAACAAATTTACCAATGAAAGCCCTAAACACATAGTTCATAAGCCTCATGAATGTACTAGGTGCATTAGTTAAACCAAAAGGCATAACTAACCATTCATACAATCCATACTTGGTCTTAAATGCGGTTTTCCATTCATCACCTACTTTCATTCTAATCTGATAATATCCACTTTTAAGATCAATTTTTGAAAAAATAGTAGAACCATGCAATTCATCAAGCATATCATCTAACCTAGGAATAGGATGACGATACTTTACCGTTATCTTGTTGATGGCTCTACAATCAACACACATGCGCCATGTTCCATCCTTCTTCGGCACCAAAATGACTGGTACGGCACATGGTGACATACTCTCACGAACAAATCCTTTCTCCACAAGTTCATCCACTTGTCTTTGAATCTCTTTTGTCTCCTCAGGATTTGCTCTATAAGCAGGGCGATTGGGTATGCTAGCACCAGGTACAAAATCGATTTGGTGCTCAATCCCCCTCAATGGTGGCAATCCATGTGGTATATCTTCAGGGAATACGTCTTCAAAATCCTGCAAAAGAGACACCACAATACTAGGTAAGTTAGGGTTAAGAACATTAAGTTCGCCAAAAGAGAGAAGAACATCTTTATATAGAACAAGTAGAAGTTGTTGCTTAGCCTCCAAAGCTGAAGCAATTTCACTCTTGGTAGCAAAAGCATTCACTTGCTTTGTTCTCTCTTTCTTCTCACTTATAACCCTATTTTGTTCACCATTTACTATGCCATTTTGGTCAACCTCATGACCAAACTGAAGCCCCTTCTTAACTTCTCCACGAGCTTGTGACTTTTGTTCCTCCCTTACCTTGAATTCCTTTGCAATTCTTACTTGGTCCGCGTGTGCCTCAGACGGTTTGATGGAATCCAAGGTGATTCTTCGGTTGTCCCACATGAAGGAATACCTATTCTTGTAGCCATCATAAGTGACCCTCCTATCAAATTGCCAAGGACGTCCAAGAAGTATGTGACACGCTTGCATGGGAATCACATCACACCACACCTCATCCTTGTACTTGTTGATGGAGAATGGTACCCTAACTTGCTTGGTAACCCTCATGTCCCCAACCTCAGCTAGCCAATGCAATTTGTATGGCTTGGGATGGCGTTTAGTCTCAAGGCCCAACTTATCTACAAACAAAGTAGAAGCAACATTAGTACAAGATCCACTGTCAATAATCATGCTACATACCTTGTTTTGCACGGTACACCTAGTGTGGAAAATATGATCTCTTTGTAGATCCACTTCATCCTCCTTAGGTGCAATGCTAAGAGCACGCCTAGTGACAAGGACTTCACCTTGATCCCCACCATACAGATTATCTTCATCTTCAAATCCTCCCTCCAATGGAGGCATCTCCTCGTTATCTTCACTTGAAGCTACACTAGCTACTTCACCATCTTCAAAAATAACCATAGTGCGCTTGTTTGGACAAGAAGCAGCTATGTGCCCGAACCCTTGGCACTTAAAACATTTAATCTCTCTTTGCCTAGGCTTCACAATTTGCTTACCCTTAGGATCTTGCTTTGTAGTTGGTTCAGCCCTAGGCAATGGTGCACGAGTTGGAGGACCATGTGATTGTTCAGCATCTCTAAAGCCCTTCTTTGGTTGTTCAACTCTCCAACTAGTACGATTTTGTGTAGTGGAAAACCCTCTAGCACGCCTGCTTTTCAGTTGTCTCTCAACCTTGATTGCTTTTTCCACCAAGTCGTCCATCTCTAGATAATGTTGTAGCTCTACAATTTCAGCAATTTCTGAGTTCAAACCAGCTAGAAAACGTGACATAAGAGCCTCTCCATCCTCCCTAATGTCCGCTTTGATCATGAGCATTTCCATCTCCTTGTAGTACTCGTCAACGCCCATAGATCCTTGCTTCAAGAATTGTAGACGCCTATGTAAGTCACGTGAGTAATAACTTGGGACAAACCTCTTCTTCATAATGGCTTTCATCTCCCCCCAAGTCCTCACGGGTTCAGCTCCACACCTCCTCCTATCTTTGACAAGTTGATCCCACCAAACACTTGCGTAGTCGGTGAATTCAACTGCAGCTAGTTGCACTTTCTTTACCTCGGAGTAGTTGTGACACTCAAATACATGTTCCACCTTTCTCTCCCATTCAAGATATGCCTCAGGGTCTAATTTGCCTTGGAATGAAGGTATTTTCATCTTAATGCTTCCCAAATTTCCATCAGGGCTCACGTGGTACCCTCCTTCCTCTCCGTTGAATAACTTCATCAAACTCCGACCCCTCTTCAATATCATCATCATAAGCTGGATTTCGAGTCATTCTAGTGTTGGAACCAACTTCTCTACCATCATATTGATCTCCTCGAGCTCTAGATGCTTGCTCCACATTGTCCATTCTCATGGACATGCTTTGCATTTGCTCCATGAGGCGTTGGAAGTTATCTTGCATGCCTCTCATCATGGCTTTAAGATCATCATGTTCCGCCATAGTACCTTAAACCTGCAAAATAAAAGGTTAAAACAATATAAACAAGAATTTGTAGATCACTCCCTTAGTGTTTGCACTCGCTTCCCTCAAATTTGTTGGCTTTTACCCTCCTTGTGCTCACCACTAAGCCTTTTTTTTCACTCAATGAATTTTCTTGTTGGCCCTTTAGAGAAGAACCAGCTCACTCAATCTTACCAAGGCTTATAGCAACACCAATCTGTGAGAGTAAATGTAGAGGTCAAAAATAAGTATGCTTAGAGTGTTTTGTTCAAGAGAGTAACAAAGAATAACCAAGAATCAAGAACAGACACGATATAGACACCCTAATGTGTGATATAATTGTGTGATGTTTCTTGATTTTTAATGTTCTTTGGAAGAAAAATAACCAAACTTATGCAAAAAATAATATTCCAACAAAACACTAAGAATAAGAAGAATAGAACCTAGTCAATTAAACTTTCGTACGTGGCGTTGTTCTCTGTCCAACGATCTGTTTGTTTCAACAGGTCTACTCGGTTGCACAAGGACAGTATTCCAGCCAAATATACTTCAGTTTAATTGGTTTAGTTCGTGTGCTTGGCTTTTATCACCTTGCACGCCTTTTTCACTTTCTTTTGTGTTGCACGACTTTTCTTTGTGCAAGACTTTTTTTTTTTTTAAATTCAAAACCCAAATAACCCACCAAAAATCAAACAAAAAAAAAGTAAAATTCACCGAATGAACAGTGAATTCCGATGAACAGTACCACCGTGAACAGTAAACCCTAGTGTGAACAGTAGCCGCCGTGAACAGTGATGCTACAGTACCGTGAACAGTACGCGAATTTTTTTTTTTTTCTCAAGAATCTTCAACACTAGGATGGCAAATCCAAGAAACCAATTCTTTTGAAAGATTTTTGCACAAGAATTCCAAGAAAACAATAAAAACAGTCAAGAAAATACAAAATACCACACAACTCTAGAATTCTTGATTGAGAAGCAACCAAGAACGACTCTAAACAAACCCTAAAGCACGAATTTAATAAGGAAACAACGAAAACTAAAGGTTGAAATTTTAAGAATGTCAAAGACGGACAGAAACAAAATTCAACGTAGGCAAACACAATTTGAAAAGAAAAAGACAGCACGAAACAAACAAAATATTAGGGCTAGGCACGAAGCTCTTGCCTTAATATCACGAAACAACGAACAAAGGGATATATCCGCAATTCCAAAGGAACAAACGGATTGATAGAACCTGGAAATCCAAAGAAGTTGGCTCTGATACCAATTGATGAGATCGCGCGTACGGAAGACTACCAAGACCCTTGGATTTTAGGCTTACTACTCGTTGAACTCAAGACCCCTTGGATGGATCTTCCAAGAACCCTTGAAGTGGAGTAGGTTGCTCGAACTTTTCCCCTTGAAGATGCCCTCGATCCTAGAAAAACCAAGATGAACCGAATTGAGCGCGTTCAATCGTTCAAACCTAATTCTCTAAAGATCTTGAACAAAACCGAAAGGAAACTCTAAGCGAGATTGGATGGTCGCCACAAGCAAAGCTTGATAAGACCTATGGCGGTTCTCAATCACCAAAGAACCAAGAAAATTCTGGAGAGAATTTCACTCAAAATATCATAAACGTTCTGTCTCATGTTGTTCCCAAGAAACCCTTATATAGGGCGGCACAAAAAACATAACCAAGAAAGTACTTTACCCTAGTTGTAACCTAATATTCGACTATTAAAGATTACAACTCTAAAAAATTGCATAAAACAACTAAAACAAACTTTCTGATGGTACCCGCGGCACCTATCCGCGGCGCGGGTACAGGGCGCGGGTTCGGTCAGAAAGTTTGGCATTCCAAGCACTTCACGAACGAGCCTTCTGATGGTACCCGCGGCACCTATACGCGGCGCGGGTTCATGGCGCGGGTTCGGTCAGAAGGTTTGGCACTTCATTCCCATGCTTGAATCATCCTTCCTTCCTTGGTCAGCCCATAAGCAAAGTACACTACGTGACAAAGGATCCATGTTGGTCGCCTTGCACACATTATCCAGCGTGTCCACAATGAGACCATGCAAAGCATCCTTCATTTTCCTAGCTCTTGACCTAGTCATAGGACCATCCAAGTCTTGAAGTACATCCTCAGTCACCTTGGAAGCTTGCTGACCTTGGGACCTATCAAAATGTCTATTCACTTCTTAAAGTTTGGCAGCACAAACTTTACATTCATCACCCAAGATCAAGCATCCGTCCAACAACTTGGTCGGCAAACGTCTATTTACTTTTTCAAGTCTGGAGGCCAAGCCTTTCAATGCATTCAATGATTTCTGGCAACTCAGGATCATTCATTTATATTTTCAAGTTAGTAGCCCAACTTTGCATTCATAAATCTTGGCAGCCAAAGCCATGCATCCGTTTAGCAACCTGAACGGCGTATGTCTATTTACTTTTTCAAGTCTGGTTGTCCAGACATTGTATGGCATTTTATGATTCCTGACAACTCGAGATCATTCATTTATATTTTAAAGTTTGCAGCCCAACTTTGCATTCATCCACTTTGATAGCCCAAAGTCATGCATCCATTCAGTAGCCTGAACGGCGTATGTCTATTTACCTTTTCAAGTTTGCTAGTCCAAACGTTGCACTTATCAACCTTGAAAGGCCAAGGTCACACCTATCCAACAGACTGGTCGGCATCTGTTTATTTACTTTTTCAAGTCTAGCAGCCCATACCTTGCATTCCAATCTATTATTCCAAGCAGCCCAGGATCATTCATTTATAGTTTCAAGTTAGCAGCCAAACTATGCATTCATCAACCTTGCTTGCCCAAACTTTGTAATCATTAGCCTTGCCAGCCCAAGGTCATGCATCCGTCCAATAGCCTGGTTAGCTTATGTTTATTTACATTTTCAAGTCTGGCAACCCAGACCTTCTATTGCAATCTATGATTCCTGGCAGCCCTAAATCATTCATTTTTATTTTCAAGTTGGCACCTCAAATCTGCATTCATCAACCTGGGTAGCCTAAAATCTTACATCCGTTCAGTAGTCTGAACGTCATATGTCTGTTTACATTTTCAAGTTTGGCAGCTCAAACTTTGTATTCATCAACCTTGGCAGCCCGCCATGCATTCGTCCAGTAGCTTGGTCAGCATCTGCTTATTTACTTTTTCATGTCTGGCAGCCCATACCGTCCAGCACATTCTATGATTCCCGGCAACCCAAGATTATTCATTTATATTTTCAAGTTAGCAGCCCAACTTTGCAAACATTAAACTTGGTAGCCCACGGTCTTGCATTCGTTTAGCAGCCTGAATGGCAAATGTCTGTTTTCTTTTTCAAGTTCTCTAGCCCAAACTTTGCATTCATCAACCTTGGCAGTCCTAGCTTTGCAATCATTAACCTTGCCAGCCCAAGGTCATGCATCCGTTCAACAACCTGGTTGGCTTCTGTTTATTTACTTTTTTAAGTCTGAAAGCCCAGACCATGTATTGCAATCAATGATTCCTTGCAGCCCTGAATCATTCATTTATATTTTCAAGTTGGTAGCTCAAATCTGCATTCATCAACCTTGGTAGTCTAAAGTCATGCATCCATTCAGCAGTCTGAACGTCATATGTCTATTTACTTTTTCATGTTTGGCAGCCTAAACCTTACATTCATCAACCTTGGCAGCCCATGGCCATGCATTCGTCTAACAGCCTGATCGGCATTTGTTTATTTACTTTTTCAAGTCTAGTAGCCCATACCCTCTAGTACATTCTATGATTCTAGGCAGCCCAAGATCAATCACTTAAATTTTTAAGTTAGCAGCCCAACTTTGCAATCCTCAAACTTGGCAGCCCACGGTCATGCAATCGTTTAGCAGCCTGAATGGCGTATGTCTATTTACTTTTTTCAAGTTTTCTAACCCAAACTTTGCATTCGTCAACTTTGGAAGCCCAAGGTCATGCATCCGTCCAGCAGCCAAATCGGCATCTGTTTATTTACACTCTGAAGTCTGGTAACTCAAACCTTGCATTGCATTCTATTATTACCAGCAGCCCAGAATCATTCATTTATGTTTTCAAGTTGGCAGCCCAAATTTGAATTCATCAACCTTGGCAGCCCAAACTTTGCAATCATCAACCTCGGCATCCCAAGGTCATGCATCCGTCTAGCAGGCTGGTCGGTATCTGTTCATTTACTTTTTCAACTTTGGTAGCCCAAATCGTGTATTGCATTCTATGATTCCTGGTAGCCCAAGATTATTCATTTATTTTTTCAAGTTGGCAGCCCAACTCTGCATTCATCAACTTTGGCAGCCTAAAGTCATGCATCCGTTCAGTAGCCCGAACGGCAAATATCTATTTACTTTTTAATGTTTGGCAGCCTAAACTTTACATTCATCACCCAAGATTAAGCATCCATCCAGCATCTTGGTCAGCATACGTCTATTTACTTTTTCAAGTCTGGTGGTTAGACCTTGCATTGCATCCGATGTTTCCTAGCAGCGCAAGATCATTCATTTATATTTTCAAGTTAGCAACCTAACCTTGAATTCATAAACCTTGGTAGCCAAAGTCTTGCATCCGTTCAGCAACTTGAACGGCATATGTCTATTTACTTTTTCAAGTCTGGTAGCCCAGACATTGGATGGCATTCTATGATTCTTGGCAGCCCTAGATCATTCATTTATATTTTAAAGTTCGTAGCCCAACTTTGCATTCACCAACCATGGTAGCCCAAAGTCATGCATCCGTTCAGTAGCCTGAACGGCGTATGTCTATTTACCTTTTCAAGTTTGCTAGTCCAAACGTTGCACTCATCAACCTTGAAAAGCCAAGGTCACTACCTATCCAACAGACTGGTCGGCATCTGTTTATTTACTTTTTCAAGTCTGGCAGCCCATACCTTGCATTCTAATCTATTATTCCAAGCAGCCCAGAATCATTCATTTATATTTCAAGTTGGCAGCCAAACTTTGCATTCATCAACCTTGCCTGCCCAAACTTTGCAATCATTAACCTTGCCAGCCCAAGGTCATGCATCCGTCCAACAGCATGGTTGGTTTTTGTTTATTTACATTTTCAAGTCTGGCAACCCGACCTTCTATTGCAATCTATGATTCCTGGCAGCCCTAAATCATTCATTTTTATTTTCAAGTTGGCAGCTCAAATCTGCATTCATCAACCTTGGTAGCCTAAAATCTTGCATCCGTTCAGCAGTCTGAACGTCATACGTCTGTTTACTTTTTCAATTTTGGCAGCTCAAACTTTGCATTCATCAACTTTGGCAGCCCGCCATGCATTCGTCCAG